>JASKUP010000023.1:17212500-18412500 GCA_030448955.1 Trichopoda pennipes | reverse complement strand
GCATTTTTATAGTTTGGTTTTAAGGTATACGAGCACACACGTTTATACATAAGTGTAATGAATTTATTTTCTTTTTGTTTTTTGCTAGTTTGTCTGGAGAACAAAACTCCCACAGGATATTGGTTAAACAATGAAAGGTTTTTAAGAATTTAAATGAAGAATTGTCTTATCCTGGAATTATGTAAATTTTGTTACGTTTCATTTCTGTGTGTGTTTGTGTAAAATAGTTTAATTTTAATGAAAAAAACTAAAAATTTACTAAAATTTTATTACAGTCTTAAGCTCAATTGTTTTCTTAAACAGTTAAACATAAATTTTAGTTACAAAAATAAGTTTTTATATCAGAAATATTGAGAGTGTTTTTATGGAATGAAGTGACTGATTTCGGCGTTTATTGCTATTAATTATACTTTTAATTATAAAACCATTAAATATGTTACAAATTGTTAGTATAATTTGAAAAGTTAGTATAATTCATTTTGAATATTAAATATTATTAACTTTATATTAAATTTTTGAATGTTGTTGTATTCTGTTAATCATCTGTGTGGTTCTCACTCTTGTTAGACGAAAACCAACAGAAGTTTTTAACCTGTGTTCCATCTAATTTATTTAATTGCGTAAATACTACGGTTTCTTTTATCATTTTTTTTTTATAAAATATTAAGCATTTGGTAAAATTCTTTGTCATATATTAAGGCATTTCGGATTTTTTAGCCTTACATAAATAGATTTATATCTGTTACATTCTAAAATTATTCTCAACGCATTTTATTTTTGATGATGTCTATTCGTACATGAATAGATACGACCCTAATAAAAGAATGACCTAAAGCCCACACTCTTTATATTAACAGACCTAATACTAACTCTCCAGTGCTATCTAAAAAACTCAGCTTGAAAATGATGTCAGCATATCGAAAGCGCTCACCGATCATAGCAAACAAACAGCCAGTAACAACTATTTTCACCGAAAGGAATGACAACAGCATTTCATTTACTGGCGTAACAAATCCAAACAATTTAATATCTACCCATTGTTTTTAAGGCAACATTTGTATTTCATAATAGACCTGCCCTCGAAATATCGTTTTATTATTGTATTTTATATGTTTATTACAGTAAGTACTGATATATTTCTTTCGAATTCTTTAAAAAAAAAACACCCGTTTTTTTATTTTTTTACAGATAAAGTTGTATGTTCAAATTAAATTTTTGTCAGCTACAAAACCAAATTATTTTGCTTTGTTTTTATCAAAACTTCACAGATATACTTACGTATTTCATAAATGACAGTATCAGCTCAAGGCCATTCATCACTACCCTGCATTATCGTACGGCTACATCAAAAAAATTGAGAACAAGTGCTTTTACACTCAACAAAATTTCGCAACTTTGTGCAATAGTGCCAGACATCCATAATTAAAATTTGTTTTAATATTCATATTATTTCGTCTTTCGTATCAACCAATTTTACAAAATTTACTTGAAACAAATACAAAAATTTTTCTTAGCAGCTGCTCTACAAAATTCAACTACGAAAGCAAAACTAATAATTAAGTTTTAAAATTTGAAAACCAGATTGTTTTTTAAGAGCTTTATACATACAATGTTTAAATAATTCTCACTTTGAACACCTCATCCCGAAGAACGTTAGCATAACGAAATAAAGGACGAAAACAATTAATCTTGATTATTTGCTCCCATGAAATATTTCCCCTTTCCTAAAATTTAAATTTCGTTGTCGGAATAATTCTTTTAGAGTAGATATACAGGGTGACATTGTGATCAACACGTTGCAAAAAAGTTGATCTATTGCCTGTTACATTGTGATGATTTCTGCCAAGCTTGTGGTATAGTTTTGAAAAGAGCTCATCATCTTTAATATATTTTTGAATTAAGTTATCATCCTTTAAAAACCGGTAGATTGCGCTAAACGTTTCACTTTTGCTAAACACTATAAACTAAAACGTTACTACTAAATATTTTATTATAGAATTTTCTCTAACGTACTAAACAAAAATTTTAAATGAGAATTATAAATATTTACTATTCGTAAATACATCACTCCGCGGCATCTACAAAATACAAGCAGTGGCAGCACTGCAGCTGCAGAATGGTCGAAAATGCAACATTGCAGTGTATTCAGTGCAAACAAATGCAAATGAAAAAAAATCATCACAATATTTGATGCAGTGGATAACTAAATAGTTAATTTATACAGCGTGGCTGATGAAAGTTGCTACCAACAAAAAAAAGTAATAACTTCTTTTCTGTGTAACCAACCTGTTCCATTTTTATTTTATTTTATAGATTGATCTCTACATTTAACTAAAAGGGAAAATTGGGATAATGAAACAAGAATTTGGATAGTGCAACGCTTTTACGCTTTAGAGTCTATAGTTTTCGTCCAAAGAGAATATACGCGCACGTTTGGTGGCACTCCTCCTAGCAGATGGACTATAACGAGGCTCGTAAAGAATTTTGCCGAGCGTGGCACACTTGCAAGAAGGCCTTATCATCGAGATCCCTCAGTTCGGACGCAGGAAACTATCGCCGCTGTAGGTGCTGTCATACAATCCTTGAGTTTCGACAAGGAGCTTATCTGATCAAATGGGTGTCAGCAGACAGTCACTGCAGTCAATATTGCCCTAAAGTTTAAACTTATGTCTATATAACATTTAATTAACAAACAAATTGAACCCAAGACACTTCCCGATTAGCTTGGATTTTTGTGAGAAGATCAGTCAAATGGCGTCAGAAAATAAAAAGGTCTTTAACTGCATTTTTATGTCTGATAAGGCACATTTTGATTTAAATGGCAATGTTAACAAACAGAATTGTCGAATATGGAGTAATTCTACCCCACATATACTCCATCAGATGCAATTACATCCACTTTGCGTCACAGTGTGGTGTGCAGTTTTATCAAGGTTCATTATCGGGCCTTACTTTTCAGAAGAAAAAGGCCTTACAGTTACGGTCAATGGAGACCATTTTTTAAAGATTTTAAAAGAATTTTTCTTTTCAGAATTACGCCGAAAGAGAATACTTTTCAACATGATGGAGCAACTTGTTACATAGTCACGCCTGTTATGACAGAATTTTGGAAAAAATTCCCTAATAAACTGATTTGAAGAAACTCCACATTTCGTTGGCCTCCCAGGTCTCCTGACCTCACTGCACGTGATTTTTTTTTGTGGGCTTCTTGCAAAGAAGAAGTTTACAAAAGAAACCCAACAAATTTGGATGATTTAAAGCAATCCATTCGAACGGTAATTGAGACAATTCCCGCTGCAACAATCCAGGCAATAATGAATAACTTTTTGATAAGATGTCGCACATGTGTCACCGAGGGTGGAGGCCATTTGATTTCAATTATTTTTAAAACTTCATGAATTACTTTAATAAAAATGTATTATTTTTGAAATGAATTACTAAAAAATAAATTACATAAACTTTACAAAAAATTATTCGATTTTCTATTTAGATGCTTATTGTATTATTGTATTTAATCTTCGAGATAAATGTGTGTATTTCAGAAATTTCTTAACAACATTAAAGCACTGAAAAAAATGTTGTTTCTTTGTCTTTTCTGTGAACAGAACTGTTGCTGGCAATTTGTTTTGAATCATGAAACTCACAAATTAAATTCATTTTAAACTTATGCAACCAACTGGTTAGCAAAAACGTTACAAAATTACTTGATCACATATTAGAGAACGCCGGCACAATAACAAAATTGATTTCACGAAATTGTTCTCAATTCCGAACAAGGGGAAAATGTTCCCGTAATAATGTCATGAAGTTTCATAATTATCTGGGCTTTAATGCAGTAAACTTCCAAAAATACTTAATTTCTTTAATTTTAAGTTTAATTTAAAAAAATTGTTTGGCATTTTTACATCTCGAGAAAAAATAAAATTTTTAGTGATATTTATTTGTAATTGTATGCGTTAAGGGCTACAACTAACTCTCTCCTGCATAATCGTCGATTCATTCAGAAAAAATCTGATGAAATTAGTTGTTCGAAAATAAAGCTCAAATTGCTGCGATTTAATTATTTTAATTTAATTAATAAAAGTTTACTGATTAATAAAAAAGTTTAGAAATCAGTAAAAATTTACTGTTAATGGAAAAGATTATTAGAAAAAATGTACGGACTTCTGGAAACAATCATTTTAAGAGTAATTAATATTTGTATCTGATTTAACTTAATATTTTTTTTTTATTAAATAGAACCGCTTTATTTTCGTATTTAACATGATTAAAACGTTTATATTTCCAAAAACTTCCAAAATATTAATCACCATAAAAATGAAAACTGAAATTCAACTTGAAGAGAATTAATACTTTAGTAGAGAAAAAATAGATAAACATCCAGCAAAACCATTTTTTTTGTATCTTTTAGACGAAATTTATGCAATTTTATCAGATATTTTGATTTCTCTTTTAAAGCTGCAGCGTTTTAACGATGATATTGTTGACGCCATCGGATTTTGAACATAACGATTGTAATTTGTAGATGTTTGTATTATTTCAAAGAACACGCAAACAACAAAAGGTATGCAACAAAAGTACACAAAGTAAGTGTACAAATATTCCCTCAAAATTCAAGCTATGTCATTTTGTTAGCCCCGCTTCTTTCTCTACACCTCTCGCTAACGAAAAATTTTAAAATTTAATGCAACTAGTTTTATGAAAAATTTCAACGTGTAAGTTGACTTCTACTCTTTCTAAAAAATCAAAGAATTAACACATACATATACATACATACATATATATGTGTATACAATTAATTCTCACATTTAATACACTAGTAACAGTTAACAGTAAAGTAATCTCACCTGCTATTATATTAAGTGATTTATAAAATTTTACAATTAATCCATTTGATACGTCGGGAGTTTTTTCGTTGAAAAGTTTTAACTCAGAATAACAGCGTTAAATCACTTTAATCGTTTGTTATATGTTATTGTGTTTCAATATTGATTGATTTTTATCAATCGAAATTAAATCTTTTGTATTTTGTTAAATGCGTGAAAAAATACTTGATGGGTACTTTTTGGAAATTTTATTTTCGTATGTGTGTGCGTGTATGTGTTTATTATTCATAAACTATAAACAAATTCGAAGTTAATATTTATTTTAAAATAATCGATTAAGAATTCGTATAACTTGAAATAATAACCACTAATTAACTTTCATTATTAATTTTTTTAGTTCGATATTTCTTGGCGTTTACAGCACTTTAATATTAAAATTTTGCTTATTGACCAAAATTTATATTAACATTCAAAAGAGTTAAAACACGGTTCCGGTTTTATACGCGTATGTAATTTCTTTTCGGTATTTATTTTAAATTCATTTCGTATTATCTGTTTAAGAACCAAATAAAGAGTTGAGTTACCAAATTGTTCATCATGCTTCACACAAAAGCCTTTACTACTTCCATTTAAGGAACACAAAACACCGCGCTTCAAACGAATAATAAACACAAAGCAAAGTCGAAAACAAATACTGATTAACAGAAACAAATTTTTAAGAAAATATCTTTCACTTTTTTTCTTGGTTTCAATAAGCACGTTTTAACATACACCTGCTTTTTTCTAGGCGGCTGAAAGTAAAATAATTAAACACAATTCAATTTCGTTAATTTCAATCAAATATATTTTTTATAATCATACTAAAGTTATTTTGTTGTTTACACTCGCTCAAGAATATTTTTTTCTTTGGTTTTTGTTTTTTATTTTCTTTTTCTATGTTTTAAATCGTATGCGTATGCACTTCTTCTCCAGTGTATCTCAGTGCCCAACCGATAACAAACTCAAACTAAATATGAAAACAAAACAATTCATTGGACATGTTTAAGCAAGTTACTAAAATCCAAACAATCTAACACATAAATACAGACTTGTGTTTTCTTAAGAGATAATTGAGTAATGTAGAGAATGCAATTTTTATAATTTCTCTTCAGCTCTTGTTACATTTTGAGAGCAACTCTTTTTAACGTACTTTTGATCTTGTTTTCTTTTGTGTACCTGTTAACATGCAATTAGCGCCATACTTGAAACCACTGTTGCCAAGTTTATCGTTTAGACGTTATATTGGCGATTTTTGTATCTTAAAACAGATGAGTTTTTGTTTTAGCAAGTACTTTTTATAATTTTTATTATAAAAAACTATATACAAGATTCGGACAACTTTTCACTCGGTATTCTATGGCTTTAAGTTGTCCATTAATGAAAAATTTTCTTTCGTGCTGTTGTGAAATAAAACTATATGTTTCTTATCGACATTTTATGTTAAAGTGATAACTCTAAGGTAAGAAATTACTCTAGATCCATTAAAGAACTTAGGTAAAAATATGCATTGCTTCAGAACTTAGCATTGTTTTACTGCGTTCTCATATTTTCAATGCCCATTGTAAGTACGCCCATATGGGTAAATTAGTCCGAACAGATTTATTTTATTTAACGATTTGTATTTTTCATTTGTAAAACTTTACGGGCGTTATAATGCAGACTTGCTGCATATAAATTTAGAAATGACAAAGACTATGAATTGTATGCATGCATGCAGTAATAAAAATTAAATTGTTTTGTAAACAATACTTTTAAATTAAATCGGATATTGTTTTTATTATACATGCTAGTTAATAAATGTATAATGATAATTTGACTGCAATGATATTGCAGAAACATTGTCACTTTGTTAAGAAACAAAATCATTATCATTAACTTATGATTAAATAGTTACCGTTAGGAAGCTCCATTCCTTGCGTTTGTACATTTAATAAATAATCTAAAGTATAGCATAATATTATTTTAAAATTCTTATCAGAAAAATTTTAGGAAATACATACACATATGTATGTGTGTACAATTAGGGTGTGCCTTATTCTTCAACTTTCGAAATTATACGGTAACTCGCCCTAGAAATATTCCTCTCACCAAAAAACTATGTTTTCCAAAAAAGACGCAGCTAATCCGCTCTTAAGTTACGTTAAATGATAATTTATATTAAATTTTTAAACGTGTTTATTTCGTATTATGTTTTTTTTTTCCTCCGCCAGTAAATGAAATACTATTGCTATTTCCTGTCCCATCTAGCTGGTTTGAAGTCAAAGGCGAGCGCTTTCGATGCGAATGCATCCTTCTCAAGCCGCGTTGTGATTTGTACTCCATTTATTTCATTTACTGGCGGAGGAAAGCGCTCGCCTTTGACTTCAAACCAGCCAGATGGGACAGGAAATAGCAATAGTGTTTATTTCGCGTTGAACTTTTATTAAACTGTATATTTCCAAAATAAATCATAATAATATACTATGTATTTCTTAGTAACATAAAAAGGGAACTCGCCAATACGAATGACAGTTTTATAACTGATATTAAAATTTGAAATATATTGTGAAAAATAAAGTTTAAAGTCAATTGATGATTATGATTTTTCGCCATCGTCTTCGCGCCAAATTTGGTGCGTAAACATTTGTTAACAACGGAAAATTAAATCTAACCCCGTAGGAAATGATACCCATATTTAAAGTGAATATTACTTTCGAAGTCGTATTAAAGTAAAAGAACAAATCCGAATTATCTGCGTTGTTTGTGACTAACTATCAAAAAAAGGTTTAAATCAAAGTAAAGTGAATACAAGAGGACAAGAAAAGTTATATTTTCTTGATTATGACGCGAGCCAAATTATCGATGCACAAATTACCCTTTAAAGCACAAATTTTCCTAATATTATTCTACAAAGTAAAATTAAATTTGCGAGGGCGCATCATTTTTTGGTCGATTGATCAGTGAATCGCACTACGCATTACAGGGAAAATTCGTTTTTTAGCAGAACAGTCCGTATGTGGAATAAACACCCTCCAGAGGTTTCTTCTGTCACTTTCAATGTAGAAAAATTTAAATCGAATATCGACAAAAACTACTCCCATTTTCCTCCTCCCCCACAACATAATTTCCTAGTTCTGGTACAATGCATTGCATGAGTATGGGTCATGCCCTGAGAGCTGGGTATGTGCATCTCTTCTGGTAAGAGAAATAGAAATATTGTGGAATAAAGCGAGAATTCTAACAAGAGCATCCGACAAATGGGTTTCAAAAGTGGAAAGTTTATACTTTGAATGAAAGAAATTGCAGAAAATTTGCAAGCACGGGGATTAATGGTGTCTTTGCAGTATTATTTAGAAAATAATTGTAATATGACAAGTTTTTAGGGACTTTGGTTTGAAACCACCTAAAATCGACAAACTTACTTGGAAGGTTTTGCCCGTGAATACCCATTGTATTTATATTGTGCATATATCATTAATTTAAGAATGAATGAACCACGCCTTCTGCGATCCAAACACATTTCTATGAAGTATTCTTTTTGAGAGAGAGTTGCAACCTAAAATTTTTAAATAATTTTGGCCCATACAGGTGAGACGCACCTTAATGTACATAGAGAAACTGCTAGCTAGAGTGTTAGATATCGTCACATTTCTAATATGCTATCAAAGTAAAGGAAATTTCCTTAGAAAGTTATTAATTATAACACCTTTTCATTTTACCTCAGCATATATAACAATAATGACCCAGCCCTATTGAAACTTACAGACTCACCGGTAAAGCAACTGAATCTGTTATGCAGAAATTATTGTTATCAAACTATCTTTATCTCATGAACTTTTTGTTGATAAAAATAGAGGGGAATTGTGTGCAAATATGCATAATACACCAAAATTGATGCAAGAACACCAGCCATCCAAATTTTTAAAAACAAATAATAAATTTACATTATATATAGATAAATATGTATTTTTCTTTTTAACGGTCTTTTTAATTAAATTTAAATATATATTTTTTCAATATTTCGCTTTCCTTTGGAAAGCTTCCTCATATGAATAATATATATTTATTTAAGATATAAAAAATAATCAAACATCATATATATAGAAAAGTTATATTTTCTTGATCATGACGCGAGCAAAATTACCCTTCAAATCGCAAGTTTTGCGAGTTTTATTTTACAATGTGTGCAAAGTAAACTTAGATTTGCGAGCGAGTGCATGTATCTCTTGTGGTAAGAGAAATAGAAATATTGTGGTATACAGCAGGAATTCTAACAAGAGCATATTTATATTATGGAAGTAACAGTTTCTGTAGGAGACTCATTTTTTGAAGACTTCATGTTTCTTGTCCTACCCGATAACTCAGCAAGTGCGTCCATTTTATGTATCCTGTTAAACATGGATTGTTATAATGATTAATATATTACTTAAATGGAAAAAATTAAAATTAACATTTATCTACATGAGATGAGTGAGCAAAATGCGGATATTTTGGCATTTAGATAAAAATGTTGCAAATTTGAATTTAAATTGGGTTAGAATGTCTCATACGACCCAGAACCATCCCTATAGTCTAGTGATATTAAACTGATATTTAAATAATTTATTAAAAAGTATTTCTATAATAACAATTTTTAAAGCAATAAATGTATCGCAAAAACTTGAATAGTTGTTAACAAACATTTTTAATAAAATTTAAAAGCCCCTGAAAAAATCTTTAACAATTTATTTATTTGAATTAGATTTTTTCACACTTCAATTAAAATTCACGAATCAATTTATAATTTTAATTTTTTTACAAACATAATCTCTCATACATTAATGCGATTTAGGCGCATTCATATTGCTAAGTTAATAACCCGAAGATATTTAGTAAAAAGCAAAAACAAACATTAAGCACAACAATAATTATAATAAAGCGAATAAAAAGCAAAGGAGGCTAATAATTACCACAATTTCATTGGAAGCAAATATCAGAAAAATACAGTTTTCAATACACTCACACCATGTTAAAAACCACAAAATGGAAGATAGAATTTCGTTTAAGTATACATTACCCAATAAGGTTTCTTTTTAAATTTCGATAATAAATATTTAAAGCGTTTTAAAACAAGATAGTCGTCATTGAAGATCTATGTAGTTGTGCTAAGAAAGTTACGTTAAAACTATATTTAAGCGATAATACTGCCAGATTTTCTAATTTTTCTATAAATTATTTTTAAAACTGCATTCTTAAAAATAAATATTTAAATTTTCATAAAAGTTAGGAGGGGCAATAAATATTTCTTCTGTTCTTATATATTCTATAAGCTGCATTCAAAAATAATCAATACATAAAATACTTGATTTTTACACGTAGTTATCTTTCCTTTACCTTACATTATAACGTTTTCTTACACGTATTGAATGCTTTATTGCAAAAACAAAATAACCAATTTTATTCTTCTATTTCTAACTTAATATGCGAATTAACCAAAGCAGCTTTCTTAAGCAATAATTCTTTGTAGCTCTGACTAGATTCAAACTTAGGATATTCCTTGTTTAACAAGCATTCATTGAACAGCGTAATCATTCAGACTAGCCTTTTGGGATTCTAGCTCGCAAGCTGTTGTCTTCAACCTGGAAAGCTACACGCTGTTATGCTGTTGTTGAAGATTCAAGATATGGCGCTAAAGACGTCTTACATATACAACTCATCTGCCGTTGAGTGCTCAAAAATTGTTTTTCACCGGTTTTCCGGAGACTGAAAATCACATCAGCTACTGCTATGCTATAATTATGTAAAAGGCTTTATTAAGATGGAATGATAAGATCAAAATTGCAAATATTCAAAAATAATGCATATGCAAAGTTTTCGAAACTTAAATAAAAAGAGCATTTTAGACTATGTTCCAGATATGTCAGAAAAATAGATTAAAATAAACTTTTGTAAACCTATCTAGAGAAAAATAAAAAACGCAGACAATTTTTAACATTTCGAAAAAAAATTATCAATTACAATTCGCTCAGATACCCTTTTGTAGTTGTATTTATATAAATTATTTTATTTTTTCACATCTGTAAAATTTTGTTGTTAAAAACAGTTTAATTGATTTAGAATAAGCTTTTGGATGTAAAATTATTCCTTGTTGATCTTGTAGGTATTTGTAAATTATTTTGTATGGCTTAACTTTGAACATATAAAGGTCAAAGTTAAAGAAATAAATGATAATAGGTGTGAGAAATTTCAAAGGACAAAACATAAATCTGTACATAAATCTTGCCTTATATATACATTAACAAACCTAATAAACTGCAAGCGACTTAAACGTTTAACAAATTAAATGATTACAAAAATATTTGCATAACATTTGCGATTTATAATTAATTTCCCTAATTATAAAAAAATTGGATGTGAATGTAAGTGAAATTATAATTTTTAAGAAATTGTCGATAAGACAAGAAGTACAGCAATTAGTGAATGTTATGTACATTATTTGTCTTTTGCGTCCAGCTCTTTTTGGAATGGATCCTTTGCAATATAGCGATCTAGCATTTCATCGGCATTATCTTCCACGGCCGACAATTTGCTAAAACCTTCCTCATCCACAAAGCATATTTCATGACCATCTGGATCAGCCAATATAATCACACGCACTGTCTCCTTACCTGGCGTAGCCAATTCAATGAGTGGTGTTAATATCTTAGCGTTAGCCTGTGTTACGATGTCATTGATGTCTGGTTGTTGATTTTTTGGTACTGCAAAGGCAATGCGTCCGTAAGCCTTGGCTCGATTTAGCGGTTCATTACTTTTCTCAAGAGACAAAATTGCTTGATTGTCGGCATATTGCAGTAAAACTGATTTATTCTCTTCGCCCAAAAGATTCATTAGTAGTAAATCGTGCCAATATTTTTTCGATTGTTCTAAATTAGAAACGAATAGACACACTTTTACGACAGGATCTTTGTCTTTGGGCTCAGATTCATTAATAATGTAGAATTTATAACCATCTGGAGACAGCAATAGTTTTTTATCATCAACATCACTCATGGGATAATTGTTAATTAAGGCACGCTCAATACTTTCTTTAGATTTTAAAACAACACCAGCAAAATCATTGCCTGTGAAAAAATATATATTTTTGATTTAGCGAAATATATGTATATCAAAAAAGGAAACAGTAAATATTTTTCATTGCAAGATAATAATAATTTGGAATAGTTTAAAGCAACCAGCTATTATTTTGATATGCTGAGCTTTATTGTTGGTTTGCTCTCCTTTCTTTAAAAAAAAATGAAGTGTAACTGATCTTCCACATCTTGAAGATACTTTTCAAATAATAACATACAAGATAACTTCAAAAATTATGTGTTTATTCTTGTTTTAATAAAATCAATGCGAAATGCCTACTTTCATGCATCATTTAGCTTGTTAAGTTGATCGCTTGTGAGGTAGTCATTGTAACGATGAAAAATTACTCTACTTATTTCTTCATTATAAAATCATCTAGATTAAGCAAAACATATTATTGATATTTTTTCTAGGAAAAGAAGCGTTCATCTGAATATACAAAGGTACATATGCACATTGAAAATTAAAAATACTTCAGTTTTGTTATAGTGTACTAACATCACAACAGAGATAAATATTTTGGATTAAATTTGTAAATTTTGTACTTTATTTAAAGAACTAAATTTAAAAAAGAAGTAAGTATGTATATGTATAACACTCATAAAATAGACTCTAACTCATCAATTTTTGATTTATAGGTTTCTGGCAGAAAATAATTTAAAGGTATTTAAAACAATAAATATGTAGTTTTCTCACCCATTTCGTAGCTGGTAACACCGTAATTGTAGGTCAATTCAAACACAAAATGTGAAGACTCTGGACCATAACCCACCATTGTTTTACTCCAGCGGTTGTCATAAGGCCTTTATATATAAATATCATATATACATACATACGTATTTGAACATGTATTATATACATATTTAAAAATGAATATTATGGGATTTACCAAAAACATTTAATGATAAACTTACCCATTACATTGGGCTTCACAGCCTTCTTTAAACTCTTCATGACGTAAAACCTAAAACGTAAAATATAACTTATCATTCTCCATATACTGAGATATGTACACATGTATGTATTTATATAAAGGAACTGCCACATTGAAGCAGACAATTTCTGATAAACAAAATATTCGTATTTTCTTATCTTTTAAAAAGTTTATTATTTACCTTCATACCGAGAATATTGCGAAAGAAAAAAGCATTTTTCGCGCGATTGCCAATTTTAAATACATAATGCAAGGCACGACCAGATAATTTGGACATTTTGAGGCACGTCTGTATTTCACAATTTTCTTTAACAAATAATAGTAGCAGTACTCAATTTAATACTAGTTAAACTTAACTCTATTTGCATAGGAATTTATTATCAAGCAATTAAATACTAATGCACGTTCTAATAATTATTCACATTACTTTTTGCTTAGAACTTGAAATGTAATGAAAAAATCATATAGGAAATTAGCTCTAAACAAAACCGGTTAAGAAGAGAAACAGCTGTAAATTGCAATTAAAAAAGTAAAAAAAAAAAACTAAACTGTTACATAGAAAGCAGCTGCTCTATATATTACGGGGGAGCAAATAGTAAATACTACAACCACAAGAAAATATGGCCTGTTTATTTCTAATAATTTCAACCACAGGCTAAAAGTACATATTTGATAGCAAAATTTTCTCAAATTAAATCAAACTAAGATTTCACAACAGTCATTATGTACTTTATCCCTTTATAATTATGCATATGTATTATAATATGATTTATTATAAATTATTTTACTGTCATAACCCGAAGCAATTTTAGCAGGTGGTTGTGAAAGTGAATTGATTGATTTTCGCCTCTACCCTGAATTTACAACTCATATAGAGTTTTAATATTTGGAGTTTGACAGTATTTGGAAAACAAGGTATTGGACATTGCTACCGCATGGTAATTGTTTCGCCTTACTCTGTACGAAATGCCATGAAAATATTGAACGTAACTGCAACTGCAGGCTGCCTCCCTGTTATCAAACCCTCATTTTTAAATTTGCTGATGGCGGCAAATAAAAACTCTTTCTTTTCGGTTACCAACGAAAATTAATGAATACTCCATTTTTGTATTTGGGACAGGATTCGATAAAAATAATAATTATAGACCAGTTTTTCTAATATTAATGCTTCCATAGGTAAAAGTATTTATGAATATAGTACTTCTGCGTCCGTAAAGCAAGCGACCTTTTTAGTACGTAATTAGATTTCTTCTCTGAAATAGAGAAGATATCAATTTAAATATAAATACAAATAATTAAAAGAATTTTATAAACAAATTTTAACATTTTTTTTGTTATTGTTTTAATCCATAGATATTTCAGTGAATTTATATTTTGTTGCCAATGTTTATTATGTATATTATTTAATATAATTAATATTAAATATGTACTAATCTTTTAAACAGTCTTTTAAATTAAATTTAACCGATTTATTTTTTCTATATTTCGCTTTCCTGTGGATTTCCTGAAGAAGCTTTCCACAGGAAAGCGAAATATAGAAAAAATAAATCGTTAAAATTTAATTTAAAAGACCGTTTAAAAGATTAGTACATATTTAATAAAAATGAAACAAAGGTCGCATAAAACTGAAATTAATATAATTAACTTATCTTAAAAAAAAATTAATATTGGGTTGTAATATTAAATAATTTCTATTTCTTTGTGGCTTGCGATTCTTGACATGTATAGTAAATACAACAACCTTAACGCAAAATAGATTTTGACAGGCAGCTGGCAATAATGTAATACATTTTACATCTGTAAACCATCAACATATTTAGTTTTATCCTTCATAAATTTATGTTTTATAACCGTTTTTATTTTAAAGTAATTATTGGGATTTTTAAAACTTGATTTAGATGCCGTGACTAACCAGAAGTAAAAGGAAACGTAAAATAGTTACTGAAAGAAGGACAGGAAAAGGAAGATAAATAAAATAAAATATATTAATAAAGCTGCTAAATTAGATATTAATTGTTATTTATTGCAAAAAATTAAAAATGAATTATGACATTTTTCCTTACATTGTATATTACCTACATTTATTATCAAAAGATATAAAATTATATAAAAATACAGCAAAACATGTTTAAACATCTGTTATATTGAGCTGTAGTTATTTTAATGACTTATAATAAAAACACAATCCTTAATATTCTTAATTACATGCATTTTTTTTTTTTTTATGAAAAAGCTAAAGAAATGATAACCAAACATTACTCAGGGCATTTAATTTAAATAAGAATTAATAAAAGCGAGTAAGAATCTAAAAATATAATTTAAAACTATACGATATGTACATAGATTACATTATCAGTTACGAATTTATGCATACATTAACTGATAAAAATGTATTTATGTATATAATAATTGGTTTCTTTGCTGTTTTCATTTGAAAATATTTTATTAACTGTCACCCTGTGTTTCCTTTTGCCTCTGTCATTTATCATTAAGTCGTTTGTTTGTGTATCGCTATTAGTTGTCTACAGTAAAAAGCCAACTCTGTTGCATTGTAGGTATTGCCACTTATAGTCGTGTGGCTGTTTGTTCCGGTTTCCATTACCCATGTATGCATGTAAACAACTCACACATACATATGTAAGATAGGATTAGTTAAAGTTAGTTAGATTCTGCAAATTTTAATTAGTATAATCACACGCATTGAATGTTGTTTCATTGCGATTGGGTATTTATGAATCCATGTGTCATCAATGTTTATATATCAGTAATAAAATAATATATCGGACGTCATAAAGACAGTGTTAAATATATAATTCGATTTAATTTAATTTTATGAATTTTTGATGCTTTTTGGTGGAATGGTTTCCAGAGGTAGCTAAATAGTAGTACTGGAGTCAAAACAAGGGCTGCTATCAGCAGTAGTAACAGCATAGCAATCTCAAGTTTGACCGCTACAACTGCAGTAATAGCTAGTCACATTTCCCAGCGCCTAAAATTTATATATCTCTCGAACCTTTGGTACCAATCGTGGTAAAACCATACACCGTGAGCACATGAGAGCCTCAAAATCAAGAGTCTCCTCTATATCAGCCACAAAAAATGCTCAGCCTAGCTGAAACATTGTTCAAAAAACACCATTGGGTGTCATAACGGAATGGATTTATAGAACGAGGTTACGGTGTTAAAGATGTAATTATCATACTGAGCTCTCACCATTTACTAGGAGGATCTGTAGTGATCTAATATTGAAACCAATGAAAGTTAACCCGTTTTAGCTTCTGATAGGAATTGCGGAAAATTAGCACTAAACACAAATGTTAATGTATGTGATAAGTTTCACGTCAGCACCTGACCATTTGGCCTTAATCAACGGTAGTCTTACACTGGGTGTTGGAAAAATTCCCACAAGTGTCGTAAGCCGCATACATACGTTAGTTGCAGTTTTTAGTGCACGGTAAAATGGCCGTGTCCACACTCCTTGCTGAAGAATTGAAATCTATCCAACTCCTTGTCCTGCTACATGCGCAAGTTAAGACATTGGAGGTTAAGCCTGCATTAATATCTCTTTGGAAGCAACCGATTTACACCAACAGAAACCACATTACTGCTCAACCAACAAGCAGAAGGTCGCAACCCTACGGGCAACTGGTTTCCATAGTACCCGTGTAGGTGTATCAAGTTCACTGGTCGGATTCGAGAGTCCTATGTCTCCTGCTAGCCTAGGCGACTTTTGCCACCTTTTACCACAGAAAGCACATACCAAGATGGGGAAGAGATCCATAAAAACTGCGTGCCCCTGCCGCAGGGGCGTGGCAAAAATGTTAATATTAAATAAACACCAAACACAATACGAATCATTAAAAGACTTTTATGATTTCATAAAACTAAAATTGAGAAGTTAGCTACAATCGCTGTGCGCTGAGAAGTGGTTCTGTGTGGTAAAATATAAACAATTTGGTAACAACTCAATAATTTTTTTTATTTGGTTTTTTATAAACCACAACCATTACAATATATGACCTTAATAGTTGAAAATTATGCCGGACATACTACTACCACGGAATTCCTTAATGAAGAGCATTTTGGATGTTCAATTTTAGGCCACCTTTTCGAACACTGTTGACCTTGCGTCACAACTAACATGAACCAAAGGTGCCAGTAACTTGATAGAAAAAATTTGTTCACAGTCATTACTTGCGGAAATTGCCAACAGAACAGAAACGGCTACCGAACTCGTATAGGATTTTTGACAATTCCTAATCAAAAGTTTGAATCCATTTGAATCTAGGAAGTATTCCACACAAAATGCGCCATTAGGATTAACAAATCTTTTAAAAACAGAGATACAGTATTACAAACTTGCAGAATAGACATGTTTTCTAAACGCCGAACAATTATTTTTAGTATAGGAAACAACTTTCAACGAATCAAAAATCATATTGTTACGTTTATGAACGTTTTGTTATATTAAGTTCTTTTATTGTAAAATAATAACACAACACTTTAGAGTTTTAAATTGAACGATTTATTTACTTTCGATGGTAACAAAACGGTTCTGCCACATACAAGACTTTTCTAGTTTAACATCACCTCATATTAATGTTATCATTCAATGTAGGCGCCTGCTTAGCTGTTTGTTTTGTTTTCATTTTCTGTTGTTTAAGTTATTTCGTAGAATTTATAAAAAAAACGTTTTGTAATTATAATTCAGTGTAGGCGCTTGCTTAGCGTGTTTTTGTTCTGTGCTATGTAGTTGTTTTTGTTTTCTGTCGTTTAGCTTATTTCGTGGAATTTCTTAATAGCATGTTGTTGTTGTCTTGTGTGTATACGATTTCTTAGAAAACTATGCAATTTGTAAAACACACAATAGGTCATTTCGTTAACTTTTTTTTTACTGATAATTATTTTCTTTGAAAACTTAAACAAATCATCTTGGTAACAATACATTTCCACTTTTATTTTTAATGTTTATTGATCCCTGTTTTCTAAGAGCTAATATATTGGGGCTTGAGAAAAGTTTTCCCAAAATTTTTGATGCATTCTTGCAATTAGATCGACAATTCAAATTTAATTTAATTAATTTGATTTATTATCGGAATTATGGAATTCAGATCTAATATATTGTTACGGATGTGTCTTGCTTAAGTTTTAAAAATAAAATAATTAAGGAATAAAGTGAACTACTGGGTATGCTGTGTATGTGTTTACGAACTGCGTGGCTTGCTAAGAAAACTTATGGTACAACAACAAAATTTCTAGTTCCAGCTGCGTGGAAATTTTATAAACGCAAACAACAACAATTTGTTATGCCGTTTACTAACTGTGTGGCATGAAAGACAAAAACAAATTTCTGTTTACTAACTGCATAGAAATTTTATACGCACAAGACAATAACAAACATGTATGCTGTTAACCATCTGCGTAGTTTTCTAAGAAACCTTTTCTACAAAAGACAACAACAAGTATCTTAAAATAAATTCCAAGAAGAAACTTTATCAGTATAAAAACAAAAATACACACAATGTGTAATACAAAGACAGTAGAATATTCTTAATTTTTCTAGTGGACAAATATAAAAGGCAGCGTCTGAGTGGATAGTTAGTTGGTTGAAAAATAAACCTCGTGCAGTAAAGACGTACGTCTTAAGTAAGTGTTCTGTACTGCCAACTTTGTGTAGTTAAATTAAATAAACTTGTTTTTAATTTTAAAAAATTTGCAATAAAGAACTCACAATAAAACGTTCATAAAAGGTATAAACGTAACAATATATAGTTTTCATTACACTGAAATTTTATTCTTAAATTAACAAGTGAAATGTAGAAAAATTAGAAATAATTTAAATATCTCCATGTATTTCATTGACCCCCAATCTTAAAAAATTCATTGCCAAAATTGACAGCGCTGTCTACGGCATTAATATGCGTTAATATATATTATAGAAGTTATATCTGTTATATCGGTAAAGATATTTATAGCTGCAATTAAAATCTATCTCCTGTATCTCATATATCATATATGATGCTAATTTAATATCGTTGCCAATTTGTTGAGTAATGAAATTTAAGCTTTACGTCATTTTTAATGTTACAGTTACAACGTACGTTGTTCTTTTCAAACCGTTAAACAAAGTCGTATTTTTATTATTTTTAAATAAAAAATTTACTTAAAGAATTTTGATTGAATATAAAACAGTAACTATAACATTCAGTGCCTCAGTAACAGATAAAAAAGTACAGCATCGTATAGCAACTGATAACTGCGCCTAAAACGTGATTGCAATCTATAAACTACAAATCTGCAGTATGAAACAAAATCTTTTATTGTTTATATTTATATATATATACATATATATATATATATATATATATATATATATATATATATATATATATATATATATATATAATAACATTTTTTGTCTTATCCAAGCCCAACAAAAACCTACATGTTACCATTAGGGAATGTTGAGTTGCGGTTTCCATAAAAAAAATGACTGCTTAAAATTTGACGCTGGAGTTTTGCGATAGAGTGAATATGGTAAACCTTGAGTTTTTGCAAGCGAATATTTTTCATGTCTCTTGTTAAATGTTCACACCACGTACACACATGCACACACTCACACAAACACACACAAATTTTAATACAGTACGTTGTACGTAGTTATTTGGGGTCCTTTGTTAATACTTGAGCTTAAATAAAATTGACAAATGTCGCCAATATAAACAATAGAGTTAAAACTACTTAACTAGTTGCCTATATACATGCTTTCTTAATAGCTCGCTGGTTGAGTTGTCTTTTTTATGGCCACAAAAATCAATAAAGTTGGTTGTAAAGTAAAAATTCATATCAGCTAAACAAAGGACATGGTTCACAAATTTTGACACCATTTTTTTTGTGTTTTAATATCTTTGTTTGCAATGTTTGTGTTGCTTGTTTTATCAAGTCACTTTTATCTTCCTGTTTTTTTTGTTATTCTCGTTAGTTTTGCTTTTTATTGAAAAGTTGTGTAAACGATGGAAAGCAAGATTTAATATGTCATCGTAGTTGAACTTGTATTGAATGTCAAAAAATTGTTGTTTCATTTTATTTTACCAGTTTCACTGTTGCAACTGCTTCTGTATAAAGAATATCAGCAGGAAAATAAAAATTAAAGATGAAGTCAATCATTCGATTTTGTATTCAACTCAATAAATGTTGTACTTGTTACCAATTTATAATGAGTTTAATACACAAATGGCCAAAATGCAATTTTCTATTTTTGGCTTCTTTTCTTATACTTTTTGTAAGTTTCATTTTTTACAATTTAATATGGTTGTTGTTGTTGTTGTGTGTGTGTATGCTTGTAATTTTGTATTTTTCTTTGAATGTTCCACATTTAAGGATACTGTGTTTTATTGTAGAATTTTTGGTCAGCGATGTTAAAGAACCCCTTCGTTAAGTTAAGAATCTTAATATTCAATAAATAAGGGCAAGTGATTAGGTATTACTTCAATGACTAAACTTAACAGAATTATAATTACAACAAATTCTATGCTATTCAATGCATTGTGTTTTTAAAAATATAAATTAATAATGTAAATTAGTGATTATTTGCTTTTTATGCTGTCATATAAACAAAATTATATTTTGAAAGTATATTTTTGAAAAATTTATCATAGTTATAATTTTTTGACCTTTTTTTAATATTTTTTAGTAATTAATTTTAAGCACAAGGTCTTATTTAATAAAAATTTTTTTAAAAAACTTTATTTTTTATTATATTTTCGATATTTCGCATCATCCTGATGATGCCAACCAACGGATCAGGATGATGATGATGCCAACCAACGGTGTGGCGAAATATCGAAAATATAATAAAAAATAAAGTTTTTAAAAAAATTTTTTATTAAATAAGACCTTGTGCTTAAAATTAATTACTAGAAAAATTTATCATTTCATTTTTCCCTCGATATTTTTAGTCATAAAATTATTATGCCACAATGCCCAATTTTCCAAATAACAAATAAAAGCCAACATACATATATTTATTCATAGTTGTTTTTGTACAACTAACTATAATAAAAAACTATAAGGTGGCTCAATATGGTTTTTAAATTTTGCATATTTTTTTTGAAAGTGATAACTTTTACGAGTGATAGCACTGCCGATTTTTTTTTAGCAAACTAGTCTAAAATGTTGCATAAGGTCAATACCGATAATTGGTGAGCTATGGTAACATATAGTAAAAACTCATCGAAAATTTTATAAAGAAGAGCGATAACCGGGGTATCATTAGCCGAATATTCTATTTATTTATTTATTAATATTCAAAACCTGCACAACAAGAAACAATCGTATATTTAGAGTACAGGATATTTATATATTATTGATAATTTAAGTTAAGACCGCAAATATACACACTATAAATATATAGTCAAAATTAGTTATAAATTAATTATTTAATGATACAAGTAATTATAATTTAGAGTAATTATTAAACAAAAACTATTTAAGGCCTATTGCTATTAAGTTGTTGTGCTGGCTAAAGGATATTCTAAAAAAGCGATGTATATATCCCTTCAGATACAAGAGAACAGTGTAAAGGATTTATATTCTTTTTTCCCGTAACTGATTTGGCAAATCTGTTTAATCAATAAAATTATTTTATGAAGAAATAAAAGGACACGGTTATTAAGGAGGTTGTTGAATGTAACTGAATATAGCTTCAGAGTATAAACATATTCAATGATATTGTTGTAAACGTCTTATCGTTTATCATTTTATTCTACATTTTATTCTATTTCTTATGGAGACGACTGGACTGCTCAAATACAGGTGCAATAATCTGCGTACATATGTAATATTTTAAGTTACACCTAATCACAAGGTGCCTAATTTATAAAGCAGCAAAATTATTCTAAATTGTTAACAAAAATATTAAACAACCAGCCCACTCACCACTATTTTTGTTATGCTTTTATGCAGCGCCCCATTTTTTGATTAATATCAGAGATTTCACTAACAAAAAATAAAAAACACACGAGATTGAAATTTTGTATCCATTTTTTTTACTCTATAAATATAACCAGCATTCAGCGGATAAACCCTGCTTATGTCATGCATTCCGCAAAGCCAGGATTTCAGGTTGTGGGATGGCGAATAGGGGAAATAGTATTTGCAGAAATCTTTACAGTAAGTTTGTTTCACATAGGAAATGTTCCGATAAGTATAACGTTTTATCTGTAATGCGAATTTCTTCCGGGGAGACGCAGTCTAGATGGATCTCTTCCCCATCTTGAAATGTACTTTCGGGGAAAAACGGCAGCACCAGACGTCTGGGCTAGCAGGAGCCCCAAACTGGAAGAGACTTAGGACTATCGAAGTTCGATTAGTGACATTATATACACACACTGACACCACGGGACTCATTGGCCGCAGGGCTTCAGCCCTGTTTCTGGTGATTGGTGAGGCTGCTCGAAAAGCAATGTGGTGGTTGTTGGTTTAATCGGGCTTTGAAAAAAGTGATAACGCAGGCATCTAATGACTCAGCTGCGCATGCAGTGGGACTAGGAGTTGCATAGTCTCCAAATCTGCACTCGATAATTGAGGCGTGTATGCCTCTTAGGGTGCAGGTGGACGCTTTTGCCTACAGCCAGTGCTAAGACCACCGACAGATTAGGGCTAACATGGCCTTAACTTATCACATAAATGTAATACAAAGTGCCATTCACTGCTCAATCGACCTCAGAGGAATGCCATTTTGATTTCGAGCATATTGCGTGCACAAATTTACGTTTTTCAGGACCATCTTCCCTAATTTTTTTTAAAGAGAAGTAGCACTTCAGGCAACAATGCCTATTTATTGAAGCGCCCACTACGAGTGGTGCACACAAGGTGATTCAAAAATTTTGTGAAATTGACTGGATAGTGTAAAATATTCATGTTTCCTGTCATCGTATGGTGCGTATCGATGAAAATTTGACTGTTGCGGCCGAAGGTGTGCAACTCAATGTCGCTATTGTGTCGGTTTTTAATGCCATTAGCTTTTTTTTTTAAAGAGAAGTAACACTTCAGGCAACAATGCCTATTTTTTTAGTCAAGTACTCTGCTACATCTTTCAGGAAAGGGATAGAGAAAAGATGAGACAGGTGGTGAAAGTAGAAGGAAGTTACGGAAATTAAATGTCGTATAAAACAGCACAGTGACCAGTGATCATGCCTTCATTACTAAGCAGCCCCACCGACAATCAATTTTTATTTGTAGTGCAAAAACCTAGGTCTTTGTTGGGAATCGAACCCACAACCCCCAGTTTTGTTAGCTAGTACACTACCTACTAGCCTACAGGGGCCAAATTGTGTCGATGAGTCAATAAAGCTGGATACCACATTACTACAAAAGTACTTTTATGCTCTTTTATGTATGCGAACGAGTTACTTCAAAGCACCGGTTCTTAAATTTGTTTTTCTTACTTCTTTTGTAAACACAAACACACACAGATACAATACTTTTAAACATACGCTCTATCAATTACTATTTGAGTGTATAGGTTGCACATTTAATTTATATAAATACGTTTTCCTTTTTTATATACAAATAAGCATCAGTAACATTTTTGATTGACCCAAATTGCGTTTGTGTTTTCATTATTTAAGTGCACAAAAAGACAATTTAAATATTTTAAAGAGCAAAAATTTATTTTATAGTTTATTTTAATAATTCTTATTGAATTATTTGAACAACAAAATTTATGTTATAGTTTATTTTAATAATTCTTATTGAATTATTTGAAAAACAAATAGATGAAATAATCTACGTGAAGTATTTCGAGAAAGTTACTTCAGTTTTAGTTAAACTGAATGCAATTTTTTTATCGTAATTTTTCTAATCACTACTAATGATACTTGAATAGTTTTTGCTTTAAAATAAATTAATTCAATTGATTTTTTAAATTGAGTGCTATTAAAACTGACAGTTGAATATTTATTAATATTTCATTTCCACTATAACAGCCGCTTGTATAACTTACCACTAATAAAAGATACCACGGGACCCATTGGCCGATTTTATTGTGCAGTATAACTAATTATTGGTATTACGAGTACATGTTTGGCTAGAAGTTTCCGAATAGATAATCTTGTTGCCTTTAAATGCAAATTTATTACATAAATTTATATAGATAATTCTAATATATTTAATAATTATATATATTATAACGATGAATATTCTATATAAAGTAGTTGAAAGGTCTTTTTATCTTCAACGCCAAAATAAAGAGACTCATCAAGTGAAGCCCAGTGCTTTTTATTATGAAACTGAAATTGCGCAAGTTTTTGATTGACATAACACTCGCATCACTTTAGCTTTTACTCAAGGTTTCCTCCACCATCAATGTTTATTTGCCATAATTAAAATTAATTTTGGATTAACTAAATCTGATGTTAGTAGCAAAATTATGTTCTTTCTGAATATCCATACCGGCGATCTCTAGAAAGCTCAAGCAAATTTATGACGATTAATGAAGAAAACAAAAGAAACAAAGCTTTAGCTTAGCTCCATAAAACTAACTTTCGGTAAGAATTTTGTTTTGTTTTTGTTTAGATAGAGATAATTCAAATTTTAATTGTATTATGAAAAGAAGAGTGCGGCAATTATGAATGACAAAAGATATCCTCCACGACCACGCTAACAGATGTCGATTATATTATTGAAGTTTTTAATTTGCCAAATGGCGGTCCCATTTCGTTAATCATATCACGGATTTTGGGCTTTAAGGCTGAAATCAATTCGATTGGCTTCGTATAGACTCTGTTCTTAACATGACCTCACAAAAAATCCAGTGGTATTAAATATCACGATCTGGCTGGTCACTTAACTGCTGATTGTCGTGAAATTATGCGATCGGGAAATTTGGTTTGCAATAAATTGATCGTTTCACTGGCTGTGTCACATGTGCCACCGTCCTGTTGAAACCACATGTTAGTGATATACACGTCGTCAATAATAAACCAAAATTCAGCTGTTAGCATCTTGCGATAACGTTATCCATTGACCGTTACCGCATTTGCAGCTTCATCTTAGACCACATAGCGCACCATACAGTGACACGTTGAACATGCATCTTTATCAAATCCCGCCTATATTTGCAGCAGAACTTAAAATATGTTCATCCAACCGAAATACCAAATTCTGCTTAAATACCGTTAGTAGGAGCAGAAATATTGGATTCTTAATTTGTGGTTTGTATGGGAGGTACCGCACCCCTTTGTATAATCTCACCCATATTTCCAGCAGCACTTAGAATATGCACGCTAAGCCGACGTACCAAATTTTGTGCAAATACCATTATCAGGAGTAGAATTAAAAGATTTTTAATTTGTAGTTTGTATGGAAGGTACCACGCCCTTTGTACACTCCCGCCTATATTTGCAGCAGCACTTAAAATCCTACTTAATATCGCTACAATATCAATCTGCCTTACACACGTCTTTAGTTATTGAACCGCTGTCGCTAGAAACGTAAAGTATTTTAAGATGTTCACATAATTGGCGTTATCTTTTATACCGTTATATGCAGACACCTAATATTGCGAATGTTAAAAATGACGACAACTTTAAAACATATTAAGTAAGAAACCATTCGTGTGTAAAATTTACATGTTCTTCTTTTCAATTAAGGCGAATTCGTTCAGATTTCGTTCAATAATAATTAATTTATAATCGTAGTCTGCAAATTATAAAAAGATTATATTTTGAAGCTTTAATAACAGCTTTGTTGACTAGAGAAATTCCTATTAAAAATTAACATTATTGACAAGACAAAAAAATAAAATGTTAAGTGTCATTGATTTTGTTCCGTTGACTCTTATTGCAGCAAAATTGACGATTATCAAATGACAACAGCACTCTAACAATGTAACCCCATTAGAAGGCATACAAAATAAAAAGTTTTTTTTTATTGTTACGATGGAAACCAGGCAACTGAATGAGCGGATGGACAAATTGTTCTTACCACAGACAATGATTGTTATTAAATTACCTAGTTGTATACAAACATTAACACATAACCAATATATAACAAGATTAAACTAAAAATATTTTTCGTACTTGTTAACAGTAATATCAAGTAATATCAAAATCATTTTATGAACTTTTATTTAAATTTTGTTAAAATATTTAAATTAAACTTTACATTGTAAATATTCGAGAATATAACAACACAAACCTGTATTAAATTTTTATATATTTTTTATGGCAGAGTTGCCAGGTTATATGGATATAATAAAATAATGGCCATCTAAAAAAATTCTTTTGAATTAAAAACATTAACAATAGCAAACATGCACTAAAAATAGGGCTTTTCTCTATTCTAAAAAAAAGAAAAATTTTTTGTTTTGGTTTCCGAATACGCAATCACAAATATGCAATCGAGCGCTTCCACATTTCTATGCTATTCGCGCTCTCATTTGAGAACAAAAATATCTAGATATCCTATTCAAGGCAGTTTGGTAAATACAAATCGAAGCAGCTATTTTTTTCATTAAATAGCCTTTCTAAATAAAATTTTAAAGATATATTGTAGATTTTCATCTGGCAGAGTGTTGATTTATTTTTAAAACAGCACCAAAATTTTCTACAAGGAAAATAATTTGGGAATCCGAATGCCAAATATAGAGATCTTGTGGTTTAAAAGCGTTATTAAACCTGAAAAACTTTAAAATACGCCCGTCAGAGCAGCTGTCATAAATATCTGAAAAAGTTAAAACTAAGTATCAGTTAAAATATTATTAAATATTATATAAATATATCATAAAATTTCATATATAAAAGGCATGCGTGATAAGATTTACGTCGGTAGCTAGCTCATTCTTAGTTGCAATTTCAGAAGTTTCGGAGCAGGACCGCCAAACCCTGCTCCTTCCTGAAGAGTTGGAGTCTATCCAACTCCTGGTCCAAAACATATGACAAGCATGCTCACTGGATTCGGATTATTCATCCATTGTTCTCAGTAAAGGTAAAGAGCGCGAAACCACAACTACCATGATGCTCCAGAAGGGCCAACCTCAATAATCAGTTAGTCTCTGAATTTAAGAAATGCTTGTGATTAATGTTTAAAAAAACACTAAAATATACCACTTTTTCTTAAGAAATATGAAACGCACAAATTTTTTTTAGTGTTTGTGTATGTGTACGCAAACAAAATAGCCTACACAATGATTCTTTGCTGATAACACAAACACTAAAATAACGTATTGACATTTCTTTTGGCGTAATTTAGTAAAATTTTTATGTTTGTGTAATGATCTTTAACAGCTTACGTAGTGAACTTTTAGTGGTTGCATTGTGTTCTTGAAAGTATTTTTAGTGTTTTGGTAGTTTCCTTTAGCGTACTTTTTGGTGTTTGCGTTGTTTTCTTTACCGTATTTTTTTAATGATCTTTAGCGTACATTTTTAATGAACTTTTGTGTATTTCTTTAATGGACTTTAGAGTAGTTTTAACAATCTCGGAGAGTATTTTCTGTACAAATTGGATTTTATAAATGCATGCTGTTAATTATGTATTTATAAATAACTACGCAAACACGAAAAAAGTACACTACGCAAACTGTTAGAGATCAGTACACATACATAAAAAGTTTAATGAAGTACACTAAAAGAGGGATCAGTGTGTTATTTTAGTGTTTGTGTACATCAGCAAGAAATAAATTAATTAATTCGGCTTAGTTCCATTTGTTCTTTCAATTTCTAAGCTTTTGTTAAGAATGAAAAATTATTTACAAATTGTTGCAGTCGGTTTTCAAAAAACTGAAACAACTAGATATCAGCATACATATAAAAATTAAATATCACTTAATAATAATAATAATATTAGAAAAGATGTCATATAAGCTGTAACCTAGACTACAATAAAAAAAAAAATTAAAAGCTCTTGCTAAAAATTTAATCGAAAATTTTTGCAGCACAGGATGTCGAATGCTTCTCAGAATGAGTAGGAACATAGGAGAATTACAAAAGAACATGGAACCGCTTCTATCAACGTATTTTTATGTTTGATCCTTAAATAAACTTTTTGTTGTATTGAGTTCTTTTATTACAAAATAACAACACAACACTTCAGAGTTCTTTAATTGAATTACACTTTAATACACACAAAAATACGCGATAGTAAATGGTAAACTTAATGCCTAAGAAATGCTTTATTATCTTTATGTCTTCAATCAACGATGTTTAAAACTGAACTGTCGTTTTTGCGCAGCAGATGGTACTTGCGCGATATTCGCATATACAAGAAAATTCTACTTTAACATCATCACATATTGTTGTTACTATCATCATACAGTGCAGGCGCCTGTTTGCTTATATTTTTTTTTTGCTTGTTTTGTGTTAGTTGTTTTTTTTGTGGACATAAGATTTCTTATAAATTACGCAGTTTGTAAAAGATACAATAGGTCATTCCGTATGCTTTTTTTGATGGTAATTATTTTCTTTAAAAACCTAAACAAACCAATAACAATATCATAGACCTTGAAAGAATATGATTGTAGAACTACGTGTGGATTTTTATTACAAAATTGTTTCAGGATATAACAAGCTTAATTTCAGTTTTTTTCCCTTGGCTTGAGGTTGTCTTGTGTTTCTTATTAATATTTTTTTACATATGTAAAAATATCAAGACTATTTACTTATGTTTATGCCCATGAAAAATATATTCTTGACTTTAAAAGAAAATACTTGCAAAATCATGTCCATTCCTCACATCGTGAAGGATTAACATTACACAGCAAGCTTTTCTATCCCAGATAGAAATGGAAGCTTATTAACATAATCATTCGTGCTCATGCTTCACTTAAATCAAATTAATAAGAGATTTTCGTAGGAAAAATATTTTTTTTAGTGTGAGAAGAGATTAAATAAATTTATTGGCAATACTGTTTAGGAACTAAATTTGAAGTCTTACTATGGTGGGTTAGATGTCTGTTAGCTATTTGTTTTTAACATATTCACTTCTATACTAAGTCTAAAGCAAACAATTGTATTGATATTCGAAACAGCCGCTTAACCAAATTGATTGAAATATTTTGGAAAAATAGTTGCAACAGACACAGTTATGACAAACATTTTAATTACTTTTATAAGCTGAACATACAGTTTTTACACACAAATAGTTTCAGTATCCGATTGGCAATCAGCAAATGAAAACAAATCCCATTTTATTTTTAAATATCAAAATAAATTTTAAATACTTCCATGTGGATTCGTAGGCAACGCCATTTCCATTTTAATGCGAGAAATTTAATTTTGTTAGATATAGTTATTGTGTGAACAATAATTTTCTATTATTAATCAATTTCAACTTACTCTAATGGATTTCTTGTCTTTTCTTTTGCAAGGAATTAGACCACTAGTGAACTTTTGTTTTTTTGGGAACAACATACACAGCGAATCATTTGTTACATTTGTGAAATGCATTACTTTTCAATTGCATAGAATTTTGAATTAAATTACATTTAGGCCATGGTGTAAAGTAAATATTTAAAATATTTGTTTCAGGAAAAATAAATAAGTGTTGAAATTAATTATTTTATCAAATTGCAGAATGAATACAGTGGTCATAAGAAAAATAGCTAAAATTTACAGCTTCCCCTCGGCGCACTAAACGGATATTTAAGGGAAATAAAAATATTCAAACATTAAAACAAGCGACGCGACATTGAGTCTAAAAATAAGATAAAGTTATTTTTAAATAGTATTTTTTAACAATTTAAGTTAAACATCTAAAACTCAACCAAAAACTAACGCAGTAAGCAGACATGATTTTTTTCTTTTGTTTAAACTTTAGAAAACTTAAAAAAGTAAAAAAAAATCCATAATCACCCACAATTCACATATACACACATAAAAGTGCGGTCAATGGACTAAAAGGAAAATTAACTTTCAAGAGAAAAAATTTTAAAGAGGCAACAAAAAATCAAAAAAAGGAAAAAAAAACAAACCGTGACTTTTAATGGTCTCTCGTCTTCTGTTGATTATTGTACTTAAACTAAGTGGTAATCTTGGAAAAGATTTTTAACGTTGATTTTGTTATATAGTACAAGTGTGTGTCACCAAAAAGTTAAATTGGACAAAGTAGTTAAACGTGCTAAAAATATTTAAAGATAAAAAAAAGCAAAACAAAAAAAAATATATTAAAGACAAAATTTAAAAAAAATGCTTCAAAAAGCAAATTGGAATTACTAAAAATAAGCTGAAACTGAACTTTAAATAATATTATATATCAACGTTTAGAGGTATTTAGAAAGCGTAATGGGATAAACGTCATGCATGCCATATGATAATGTGAACTAGTTCTCATTCTCTAACAAAGAAATTTAAGCTCAGTTTGCACAAAACATCTGGCTCTAAATTGTTAGCTTATTCTCAACATGTCTAGAACACAAGTAGGTACCAAAGCATTTTGATTTTGCGAAGCCCTACATAACAGCTATATAACAGCTCCTCTTACGATTTTTCTTTTTTCTCATAAATCGTAGCAAAACGCTTTCCTTTCATCGGTATCTGCAGTTTTGGAAAGATGAAAAAGTCAGCGGGCTCCAAGGCCGGCGAATACGTTGGTTGAGGTAGGATTACGGTTTTGTTTTTGGCCAAAAACTTACACACAAGCATCGATGTGTGACCTGGTGCGTTCCCCCGGGGGCCCATTTACAAGTCATTATGACTTTAAGTCTTGTGTCTTCAGGGGTAAAAGGGAGCCTAGTCCCCTTCAAGGCTAGCAAGGAGCCAACTGGAGAATTCAGCTCCAGTCCAGCTCTTCAGCAAGGAGTAGTGGTTTCCCACCCTGCTTTGGAACCGCTGAAATTGCAACTGGGAATGATCTGTTGCTAGAATTAGTCCTCGGCTTCCTAGGGCGTGAATGACGTTGCTTTTCATTCACAGTGGTTTGACCACCATCTGATTAAGGCTCACGGCCAGGCACAGATGTAAATCTTATTACGTAATGAACTGGTGCGTTATCATGGTACAAAATCCATGATTGGTTTTTCCACAATTCTGTACGTTTCTGAAGAATTGCTTCGCGCAAATGGCGCATAACTTCAAAGTAGTATTCCTTGTTGACTGTACGACCTTGTGGAATTCATAATGCACTACGCCATTGCAATCGAAGAACTCAATGAGCAAAACTTTCCTTCTGGAAGCATCCATTGGGATGGTTGGGTTTTGGTTTCAATCTCATACCCATAATTCGTCACCAGTTATGACCTCTTTGAGCAAATCCGGATAGTCGTCTTCTGAGCGATGTCCATGCGATGTTCTTTTTGCTCAAAATTTAGCAATTTTGGAACAATCTCCGCTGCCGCACGTTTCAATCCTAAAACATCCGTTAAAATTACTTGGAATGAGTCGAACGATATGCCAACATCATTAGAAACCCCTCTAATAGTGATTCGACGGTTATTCAAAATTATTTTCTTCACTGCTTCAATGTTTTTATAGGTTGTTGACGTGCTCAGGCGACCTGGGGGAGCATCGTCATTGAAATCTTCTCGGCCTACCGCAACTGAACTTGTGTTCTGCTCATACCAGATTCGCCAAACGCCACAGTCAAGGTTTCTTTGATTCATATTTTCGAATAGTAAAAAATCGAAGAGCACTCCATAACACGACTAACCTTTATATCTGTCAAAAACAAACTGACAACCCAAAATGGCTGATATTATCAACATATATAATTAATTTAGTCGGTTATTTTTTATCATACCTCGTAGACGGCCTGATTCGCATGCGATCAGCGGAATTTTTTGCTGCATTAATATATTGAAATAAGACTAATTGCACATTGTTGTTCACCCTCGACATGATAATATATTTGATTGGGTATGATTTGACGCGGGTTGACGTAAAATCTTACCCAAAAATAAAAAAAAATATATTTGCTTACCTACCTTATTATTGTGCTTTAATAATAAGTTTTCAGATACTTGACAACCCTTCACAAATTGCATTTATTTTTACTTCATATTATTTTGTTGGTCGTGTGATTTTTATTCTAAAATTTGGCTTTTTTAAACAGAGCTCCTGTTTAAAATTTAAAAATTAAAATATAGAAATAATTTTTAATTTAAATGTCATGTAAATTTACCTATAAAATATGTAAAGGTATGTAGGGTATAATAGGGTATATAATATAATTCATGAAAACCGTTGGAAATTATTGAAAGCCATGAAATAGAAATTAGTTTTAGTTGGTGACTATTTACTTTTTACATATTTAATTGACTACACAAATAACAAAAAAACATTTCAAAAATTTAAGTATTCAAACAAAAATGTTAAAGCAGTATAATAAATAATAAGAGCAAGTAGTAAACAAAGAAAACTCTGCTACAGACACAAGTTAGAAATGAAGTTAAACGTGAATATCATTTATTTAGTAATACATTTTTATTATTTTTATATTTATCCTTGTCGTGATTGATGACTTGTTATTAAGAATACTATTTTTAAAATTTGAAGTCAGTGAATTTCCAAGAGGATTTGTAAATACAAAATATTACAAAAATAAAATCTGAAAGTGTTACGTTAATATAATTCAATAGGGTGCTGTACTTTATACTGCTGAAAATATTGAAAAAATTTTTTATCCTTTTCATTAGCTTAACTTAAAATTTTTTTGGCTTACGTTTGACTATATAGAACTAAACTTGATTAATGACTGAGCCAATACCGGTTATCTCTGGCAGGTCATAATTGTTTATAACAAAGCTAAACATATTCTTGTCAGTATAAATTTGTATTGAAAAGCGGCATATAATTATATTGCAGTTTTAAAAACAATCAGATGGGACAGCATATACTTCCAAATTTTGCTTGTAAACATAAATAATCGGTAAATGTTGTTTTACTATAAGAGCCCACTGCAAAAATATCAACCCATTTTGTTAACCGGAGATATAAAACAAATCTTCTGTCACAATAAAAATGACAGTTAAGTTGTTAGTATTATTAAGTAGCAAAATCACAAATGTATGCATTTGTTTTTGTTGCTTATAGCAGACACCCAAATCGAAAGATGACTCCAGAATATTTTTCCTTTTATTATTAAGAGTATTTTATATGAAAACGCTGTGTGCTGCATTTTTATTGTATAAAATTTAGACCAGACTCTTTTATTTGTATTTTATATTGATTCTTTGTTATTAAAGTTTCATACTACGAAGAAATGAAATTGTATAAAATATAAAAGAAGAATTTATATTAAATAAATATATAAATAAAATGATGTTATGCAATATGAGAGCACTTCCAAAATTTTATCTTTTTCGTTTATAATGTTTTTTTTAACAATGTTAGCATAACAAAAAGGTTGTTATATTTTTGTTATTTTTTAAAGTATTTTTTGTATTATTTAAATATAATATATATATATATATATATATATATATAAATATATATATGTTTTTTTATGAAACATTTAATTAAACAGAAAATCATGGAGAAAATCGTTGAATTTACAATGTTTTGTTATTTGATGTTTATCGTTTAAATTTTTTTGCAATAATTCCTTTTTGCAAAAAAAAAAAATTCTTCAATTTGTATAAACAGAACGAAATTTCAAAAGTTATTTTAAAAGCAAAAAGAAAAGAAATAAAAAAGCTATATTTATCATCTAAAAAATGTAGCTTAGTTGGGATGAAATGATTTTATTTTTTTTAATATGTGATCAATGTAAAGTAACTTTACAAGGAAAAACATAAGTTTTTTTCTACAAAATACAAAATAATTACAATATGTAAGGCATTGTTGCTGTTGAACTTTTGAAACATTATAAAAGTAAAGAGTGTAATCACGCCGATTATGAGCTCATGAAAAGAGAAAATATTTTTAAACTAATGAATTTAAATTTAAAATTACTTTTATACTTTTTATACATTTATTTTTAAAACTACATGTTCTAAAATCTGAAAATATAAAAAAATAAAACGTAATAACTTATTTTCTGTGTAACACACCTGCTTCATTTTTATTTTATTTTATAGATTGATCTTTAAATTTAACTAAAATGGAGAATTGGGACAATAAAACAAAAATTTGGATAGTGCGACGCTTTCACTCTTTAGAGTTCGTAGTTTCCGTCCAAAGAGTATATAGGCGCACGTTTGGTGGCACTCCTACTAGCAGATGGACTATAATGAGGCTCGTGAAGAATTTTTCGAGCGTGGCACAATCGCAAAAAGGCCTTATCATCGAGGTCCTTCAGTTCGGACGCAGGAAACTGTCGATGCTGTAGCTGCTGCCATACAATCCAATCCTCGAGTTTCGACAAGGAGCTAATCTGCTCAACTGGGTGTCAGCAGACAGTCACTGCACACAATTTTGCACCAACTTAAATTTTAAACTTATTTCTGAACCCAAGATACTTCCCGATTCGCAGAAAATTTTGTGAGAAGACCATTCAAATGGCGTGAGAGAATGAAAACGACTTGAACTGCATTTTTATGTGTGACGAGGCACATTTTGATTTACGCGGCAATGTTAGCAAACAAAGTTAACAAAAAATTGTCGAATATGGAGTAATTCTAACCCACAGATACTCCATTAGATGCACTAACATCCACTTCGCGTCACAGTGTGGTGTGCAGTTTTTTCAAGGTTCATTATTGGGCCTTACTTTTCAGAAGAAAACGGTCTTGCTGTTACGGTCAATGGAGAAAAATTTTTTCTTTCTAGAATTGCGCCGAAAGAGAATCCCTTTTAACTCGGTTTGGTTTCAACAAAATGAAGCAACTTGTCACATAGCCAGTTATGAGAGAATTGCGGGTCTAAAATTTCACAATATACTGATTTCAAGAAACTCCACATGTTTCACCGAGGGTGAAGGCCATTTAAATTCAATTATTTTCCAAAATTCATGAATTACTTTAATAAAAATGAAGTGTTTTTCAAATGAATTACTAAAAAATAAATTACATAAATTTTACAGATAGTTATTTGAGTTTCTTAATGTAATAAAATTGATCAGCCATCCGATATTTTACCTAAAATACATGCTTAAAATTACGTAATTTTAAATTAAGGTTATTTATAGACCAGTCACATTTCAAAACTCTATAATTTTTATTGGATAGGAATTTTTAAATAAAATTAAATTTCTTAGATAGAAGATATCTCAAGCCTTATTAAAATAAAGTTATAAATGTTATATATTTTTAAAAATAAAGATATTACCGGTATTAAAAAAACTATATTTGGAAATGTACAATGCAAATGCATTGTATAAATAGTAGCGTTAAATGAACTAAAAAAATATTTACTAAATTAGGCCGGGTCTGTTTGATTTCGACATTTAGCACACTTTTTCAATGGACCCTTTAAAATATGGGTTTGAAGCTTATAAATTATTCAGATATATTAATATTGATATATTTTGCAAAATAAATTTTAATTTAACTCCTAACGTCCCTGTAACATTTTAGCGATACGGTTTAAATATGGGGACTGTGCAGGCCACTCCATTACATTGATAGAGTTATCATTAAACTATTTTTTTGCCATTTTGCTGGCGTGTTTGAGGTCATTGTCTTGCTGGAAAAACCATACCAGCGGTATTTCGTAGGAAGCATATGGCAGCATAATTTCATCAAGGATTTTTATATAAACCGATGAATCCATAACGGCTTTGATATAATATAAAGAACCCACACCTTGATACGAGAAGCAACCCCATAGCTCCATGTTTGATAGTTTTTGCTCTGAATTGTGGCTACTTGGTGGGCTACGTACAAAACATCTTCTCCACATCACACTTCTCCACTTTTCCTGTGGTCAATTTAGATGAAATTTAGCATTAAATACCCGTTTAGCAACATGCTTAGAGGAAAGGACCAGCATTTTTCGAGGACCACAGGCATTAGGGCTATTGTATGTCAGCAGATTAAGTTCAAAATTATTTCAATTTATTTGCCTTCCAACTCTTACTTTTATTGAATAATTACATTTTTTTTTTACTGAAATCTCTTGACCTGCAAGTTTTTTTAGCTTTGCCAAGTTAATACTTTTTTTTGTTACCTAAAAATGCAATTACTCGTCACTTTTGTTTTAATTGGAACTGTGAAAGTGTTCGTTTAAAAAAGTTTCCATTTTTATGCTGCACAAACAATTAAAAGTTTTTGTATGTGTGTGTGTATATGTGTGTGTGTTTTTTTGGCATATTTTACCATTTAACTATTTTAAATTTATATACTCGCAAGAAAATATAAAATTGGATATAAAAATTTAAACAAGTATATATACACAGTTCAATATCAGACATTTAACGTTTTATTATTCAGGTTTTACTTTACACGCCCACGTATACTATGTACATATGATGAGTTGATATACATATACTTCTATGAGGTAAAATGAAGGGTACAGTTGTGAGCGAAAAAGTGTGTTGAGTAAAATATTTTTGCACTTTACCACAAGCGAAATCCGAGAGTAGTGAGGTATTAAGTCGTGTTATTTATACCAGTGCAGCCCTTTTAAACATCTTTTAGAAAAGCAAAACACATTTTTCTCCTACATGGGGAAACCTAAATCTTCTACATTATTTACATTTTAAGCTGCCAAATTGTGAAAAGAAAGTACTTTTTATAAACAAGACATTTACAAATTTGTTTGAAATGTCCAAAAAATTTTTTTCGACTTGGTCTCTTTTACGGCATAAGTTTCTTGCCGCTAAGTATTGAGGATAATTTTAAACTTTTTCTCCAATTTTTGCAAAGAGGAATCTATCCACTCTTTACTAAATTTCAAATGACGGAAGAAGAAAATTAAAACTCTTTGAGAGAAGAGAACTTTCTGGTGTTATTGAGTGCATGGAGATTAAAATCCTTGGATGACACCTTTATTTATTTATTTAGGACTCATATGTTTTCAAAGCTGCATTATGTTCACGGCAGCTTCCTTCAGCGACGAAACTTGTTATTGCTTATGCACGTCTTTTTCTGTCGCATTTATTTCTGCCTTTTTTTTATTAACTTCTTTTCTAACTCACACTTAAAAATTGTAAATGCATAAATTTTTAAAGGTTTTTCATTGGTTGTCTTTTGCCAAACCTTAGTATCCTCTTATTAGTGGTCTAGTGGATCTTAATTTCAACGTTATTTCCCAGTGCACATTAATTCGATGTTGTCTTCAAAACGTTTTTAAAACTACAAAATATCAATATGACTACCACAATACCATTTTTGTACCATTGCCGTGACTTTACGTCAACGTAGATATCATAATAGCAGTTTTGGTGTCTACAGTCAATGTAAGTATTGTAGCAATTGAATGAAATTTGTTGTTCAAATAATTTTTTTAATATTGTTTTGCATTGTACATTCTGTATTTATTATACTTTAAAATTTTGTTTATTAAAAATTTTTCATTTTGTTGTAAATGGGATAAAAATACATCAACAGTTTTGGCTGCTACCTTAGTTAACATTTTAAATTATATTGCATTCATTTATTGAGGTCAATTAGTAACACTAATTTGACTGAGCCATTGGAATAAGAAAAAAATATTTCATAACACATTTAAGCTGCCAGCAATTGTAGTGAAATGATTAATAGCAAATTCGCAATGAACATAAAAATTGGATATTTAGTATGAATTTGTCAGATTATCAAACTATTTAATTATTTTAACGAATAAAATTAACATGTACATTTACTGGAACAACAATTGTACTGGAATTAGCCGACTTATACAGTGTTTATCGATGACCATAATACCAACGATAACTAAAGGTAAATAAGTAGAAGTATCTGTAAGTATCTGGTATTAAACAATATAATTTTTTCATTTCTTAACAGTTTTAATTAATTAATTAATTAGTTTCAAGTAATTAATTAACTATTGTTTTTTGTATAGTGTGTTATACTGTTGAATTTTTTATTTTAGAATGACGAACGAGAAAATTTCAATACTCAGTCCTTATATTTTCGAGAGCAGTGGCTTTCTTAAGCAAAATGTTATTACTTTTTTAACGACACAGAAAAACTAACGTGCACCTATTGAAGGCGGTTTTTTTAGGTTATAGCTTTAATAAAATTTTAATTAGCTCAATTATATATTTAATTGAAAAATAAACAAAAAAAAAAACTTGTAATAAAATAATTAATTGAATTAATCAAACTTTTTATATCTGATTACAACTATTTAATGTTATTTTGTATATTAATACAAAACATTTTTTCTGTAAAATTATTTATTTACAATCTGTTTCATGCATCTAATAGAAGGAAAAGTGAATAATGTATGTTAAATATGTTAGCATAAGTCTAAGCTAAGAAAGAGCATGGCCAAGATGGATTAGTTGTTAATAAAAGGCAGATAACTGTTTTCCAATTATTTTGCACAAACTTTTCAGAATCTCTTAGTTAGGAAAGGAAAAAATTATTGGACAGCCGGGGAGATAATTTGGTTAAGACTATATATATCTGCATGTTATATGATAACATAACGGCATAGAAGAGGAAATCGTTAAGTTATAACTACAAAAGACAACAGTATGCGGCATTCATCTTGGTTAAAAGTCTCTAGTTGATAAAACAGTGCAGGTTAAAAGATATATTTGCTGTTCTCGATATTGAGTAGTGGGAGCTAGTTTTGCCGAAATAATATTGTTGCATAAATTTTTAAAAAAGCACATGCCTAGTAAATAATCCAGGGTTCAGAATTTTTCATTTATGAACATTCAAAAATCAACATTCATGATATTTTTCATAAATGAGAAATCTAAAATTTTATATTTATTTTTCACGCGCATAAACGAACAAGAAAAAATATTCTGCTTATGTTCATACATGAATGCGCACAACAAGAATTATTAGTCTTATTCATATGTGATAAATGATAAATCAGCTACTTCTCATTAATGTTCTTTTTCATAAATGTACATGTTCATTTATGAACGTTGAAATTTTATAAAATTTCTCATAAATGAATGTGAAAAAATTTTCTACCTACGATCGCAGTTTACCGTAAAATGTAGTAAAAACACATGGGTACATATTAACACAAAATACAATATTGCAATATATTCTAAAAGAAATAAAAAAAAAACATTTTTTTTTCCTACATATGCCGACAATTGCGCATTATCAAATATGTGCGTTTATGTACGCGAATGCTTAACGCACATATTTTTACGATCTTTTCATTTATGAAAAATTATCAAAATTGTACATATTCAAAAATGAACACTTGTGTGTTTCTCATTTTTTCACTTATGAATAGAAAGAAAAAAATAAATCGTCGCATTCATAAATGAGAAAACGCAAAACATTTTTGAGTCTCTCACACATGTATGAGAAGAAGCGGCTAAAAAATGAAATGTACATATTCATACATGTATGAACAGTGAGTGAACACTTCGCTACTCTGAAATAATCTATCAGAGTCGCAGACTAATAAACAAACCAAGTACATTAGAAGAGTGAATAAATTAAAGTCACGTGAAAAGGGAAATATATCAATACTCTTAATCTAATGAAGGCTTGAATAGGTAGCTATCCTAGTGTCGATTTCTGCTACTTAGAAGCAAAACGTATATTTTTCGCTACTTCAAATTCTTATTTGAAAAGGTTAATATATTTCTATACTATAGAAACTTAACCAAAAATAATATGAAGAACCTTAATTTGCAAAATACGATAAATCTATAGGAATAATTTTACATTCATTCAAAAAAATTCGAAAATTTTCATTGCAACTGCCTTTTTTGTGGCAGAATTTCGATTACCGTTCGTCTGTTTTATTTTGCACGTAATAAACATTTTTGTTTTAATATTATTAATAAGCTGAATTCTTTGAGTATTGAAGGATTTTTTCTAATTTTAGAAAAAAACATATTTTTAACAAAAGAAAAACCATTCTAATTCATATTATTTAAATGTATTTTGTTTTAAATTATTTCGCAATCTGATAGCAATAAAATAATTTATAATTAAAAAAGTGTTGCTATTTGTCAATAACTATATTAAAATCTAAAATTTCAATATACGCATTTGAAAATTTAAAGCCATAATTTTTTCGAATTGCAGATGAGTTTCAGAAAACCAATATTTCAGAAATATTAAGGTGAAAATTCAAGTTGGGTTCAACTTCGTTAAATTGTTTGTTTTTTTGTATTAAAAAATATTAAAATAAAATTAAAGTTCTTAAAATAGTTGAATTTTGTTCTAACTCTATTATATTTGAAAAAATGTATGATCTAGATAATATTTACCTCTACTAAGCTCTAGAGCAATACAGATATGCTATTGGGGAAATTAAAATATTTTCAAAAAACCATCACATATACACAATCAAATAAAATTTCAATTTACTTCTTTTGCTATTATTATTATTATTATTATTATTGCGTATGGAACGTCACTAAGTGAAAAAAATGATGAATGTGCATTGTTGATGACACTGATACATAAGAATAAGAGAGAAGAAAAAAAATGAAGAAACTTTAGAATTTTCGCCATTATATTTATTGACATAAGTATTGTAATAATCTGTTTAAGACTTTTAAAAATTTTCAGGCACAAAAACTGATGGTTAACTCGTTAAATGATGATTATTTGATGGCTTGTTGGATAGCTATGATGCGTTACTCTAAGTTTCACCTTCATATTTTAAACATAAAATTTATTTACTTTTATCATCCCTCGGTTTGTTTAAAAAAGTTTTTTCATAGCATACGTAAAGTTGCAAGACAAACATTTTTATACGTTTTATGTTTTATAAACATTTATGTTAAGCAGGTGCTGTCAGGGTGGCCAATTATTTTCAATTTGTTGACATTACTTCATCAAAAATCGTTTATTATATAAATCTAAGTTCAGAGCTGTGACTTTTAAATTGAAAGGGGCTCGTTTTATTGTTTCTCGAAGAAATCATCTGCACTCGTTATTCACATTAATTAGTTATTGTATTATTTATACTTTTTAATAATAGTTCCGTTTAATCGTTAAAGTTTAGCACTTTTTAATTGGCGAATACATTAAAAATTAAAAAGTGTAAAAATATCTTATTGATGGCTATACAAAATTTAATTTAATTTAATTTAGGATTTTTAGTTTGTGCTCCCAGGAACCAAAAATAATGTTTATGGAACTTAGCAAATCTATGTCTGAAGTTATATTAATTCCACAAGTTATCTGCCATAAGAAGGTAATTTTGGTTAGGTAATTTTAGCCGAACTAACAGAAGGTTGTTGAATCAATAAGGCTTCTTTTCTTTCTTTAATTTAGAACAATGATTAAGAAAATGAAAAATAATGCTGGTTGAACAGAAAAGATATATTCACATTTTCACAACGAAGCCCATGAAACCATAACCACCACGGTGCTCCTGAAGGGACAACCTCAATAATCAGTCAAAGAAAAGCTAAAAACCTGAACTCTGAGGCTTATTGATTCCCGTGGAAATAACGTGGAGTTGTTCAGTTGGCTCCTGCTAGCCTTAGGGGACTGGGACTCTCTATTACACCCGGTGGCACATGTAATGACGGTGAGATTCCGTCAAGATAAATGTGCCCCCGGGGGGAAAACTCACAGTTTCACAGTATGTAAATAATTAAATAATACTATAACTAACGGAAGTTTAAAACCTGGCGTATACATTATGAGCCACCTTTTATTTGAAAGAGCCATATGGAAACAAAGTTAACACAAATATGAAAGTGGAAAAACTAAATTGTCTTATTGACAAAAACTCTTTCCTAGTCTTAGAGTTCTGTTGTAAAATACCATCCTCGAACGGATATAAAGTTGTTAATTTTATCTATAGGGACGGCCTTCATTCTAAACTTAGAAAACATTTAAAGACGCCAAAATAAACTTCTTAACTTAATAATGGCTACCATTATTAAGATTCGAAGTTCTCAAAACACAAACATGCCAATATCGTAAATACCACACAAACGAGAGTTAATAATTGCAGCTTTTATCAGAAATAATTTTTTTCCTATCACTTGCTGATGTGTAAACTTATTATTAAGAAGTTTTCCAGTACCTAAAACTGAGATGAGAATGTTACGACCACATCGATGGAACACTTATTATACACTGTATTAAAAATAGATTAGGAAAAGTGTGGAACAATTTTATTACATTCGTATGGAGTTACTTAAGCAACTTAACACAACTGATAAAAACGTTTTGTATAGTTCTGTTATATATCTAATTCTCGATGTTATGTATTTACACACTAAAATTCATTAATTTCATAGATGATGCACGTTTCTCATAGTAACTGTCGCAGCATTGTTTTGTATCTTAATGAAAATAACTTAATTAATCAGCGAACAAAGAAGTTACGTTCGTATAATAAAGTGTGTTTTGATTACCTGTACAGTTGAAAAAACTATACTTTTCTGACACTACAGCAAATAATCGTTGGTATCTTTTATATCGAAATTGAAAAAACGTTAAAATAAAAAAAACAAAAACGTAACAATTTATTTATAAATAAGCTTTTATTTTCGAAAAAATTACAAGAAAAAAAATGAAGATTTTGAAGTGTAAGACCACATGTCTTTAAATAATCTCATTCTTCAATAAATATTTTATGTAGTTATTTTAATTTCAATATCTGTTTTCATTAAATATACTTAAATATATTATATAATTATATTAAATATATTTATCTATCATTTATGTTTATGTACATACATATGTTATTACTTTACGTCATTGCGTTCATTTTAAGAGTTAATAAAAAATATTCACATGGTCACTCTTAATTATATGATCTCCTGCAACCGTTCGCAATGAATATAATATTTATTTTTTGACTCGGTGTTGTGTTTTATAATTCATTTTTTTCACTTGACATTTAAACGTCATAAAGAAGTAAACTTAACTGAGCCTACTTAAGCAGAAAATTGCAGTTAAATTTTTGTTTTATGGTCTCCCTTGAAACTTTGTCATATTATTATTATTTTTTGTGTGGCGGCACTCCCAATGCTACTTCACGCTTTTCACAAAGGACAAACAAAAATGAAAAACAAGTAAAAAACCAAAAATAAAACAAAATATGTAGGCAGCATAATGAATAAGAGTGTGACGATGAAAATGATGTTTACTTTAATTTCTTCTTATCGACATCAGTTAAGAATGGTCGTCGTTTGGTTGTTTTTTTTTTTATGCTGAGATAAATAGACTGAATGAATGGATGTTTAGCTGCTTTAAGCAAATCTATATGTTTGTTATAAACTTTTCTTCACTGTCAATGTTCCGTTGCGTTCCGCATTGTAATTGTCAGTGAATATTGCTTGTTGTTAAGAGTGCCGCATCAATTCAATTGGGAAATATAAATGGCGTATAACGTAATAGAAACAGCAACATTTGCAACATAAACAATTTATGTTATAAGTAATTGACCAGATTATTTAAGATAACACAAATATACAAACAACAATACCAATATCAAAAACTTCAGTATAACAGCGTGTTAGCACAAAAACTGTTGTAAACAAATGTATCAATCATTTTCTTATTATCATTGAACACTAATAACACGCACTAATAAGCATTACATATTTTAAATTATTAATTCACTGTTTTTTAATTTCGCTAGTATCGCATGAGTTTAGAAATTAAATTTTTGCCTTCGCTGCAAGAGAATCAGAACTTAAAATGTTGTATTTGTAAGTTAAGCATATAGAAATGTTAGAGATATAGAGATAAATCTTGCTTAGGTAATAAAGTGAACACCTGGATGTGATGTTTACTAACAGCGTAGCTTGCTAAGAAAACTTATGCACGCAAGACAACAACAACTTTCTAGTTACAAACTGCGTAGAAATTTTATACACGCAAAACAATAACAACTTTCTAGTTACAAACTGCGTAGAAATTTTATACACGCAAAATAACAACAATTAGGTATGCTGTTTACTTACTACGTAGCTTACTAAGAAAACTTATGTACACAAGACAACAACTATCTTAAAAAAGAAACTTTATGAGCATAAAAACAAAAATACACACAGACCTATAGACGCCTATACAGTGAATGAATAACATAACAACAACAAAATGTGCTACAAAGGAGTAAAAGATTCTTAGTTTTTCTAGACCTCTAGTGGACAAATATAAAACGCAGCGTCTGAGTGGATAGTTAGTTAGTTGAAAAATAAACCTCGTGATGTAAAGACGTACATCTTAAATAAATTGTTCTGTAGTGTCAACTTTGTGTGTAGTTAAAGTAAATAAACTTGTAAATAATTTAAAAACTCTAAAACTTGGTGTTATTTTTTTTTGCAATAAAGAACTCACAAAAAAACGTGCATAAAAGGTATAAACGTAACAATATTGATTTTTGTCATGTATGTGGGTGCCACTCCTTATAGTTATAAAATTTTCCGGTATAAAAAATGTTGTTTTTTTTAATCATTTTTAATTTAATCTATATTAATTTGTGCTAGAAATGTGTTACTGCGGGGGAGAGCATATCCTTATGATTCCAAAAAATAAAATTATATATTTCCATTTCCAAAGGAAATCCTTACGTAGAAAGATTGAAAATAATAAGTGTTTTTGTTTTCGAAATGTTTGCCATGTTGGTTCAATGAAAATTTAATCCATTTGGCTTGAGATATAACACTCTCGAAGTTTCTATATGAAATTTGGGATAAAATCCACTGATGAGCGATATTGAAATGGCCTTATGGATCTGCTTTTCCCCGTACGTTTTATGCTTTTTATGACAGAAGGATTTTTTTAAGGAATTTAAAATTAACAAGTGAAGTTTCTTATTATTTGTGAATTTTTAATCCCAAAAGGATTGCATCAGCGATGAGGAGTACATATATAAATTGGAACGATGAAATTTAAAACCTGTCTCTTTTTAATAACAGAATGTTTCTTTTTTAGTTATACAATTTAGCATAGGTTTTTTTTTAAATTTTTATCAACTCATTAACTTCTGTGTTGGTAGATAGTACAAAGTAAACAAGAAGGAAGTGTGTTCATAGTGTTTAAAATGTTTTTTAAAAAATTTCTTTAATGTTTTCTGAGGAGTGAAAAAGGCTTGTTTTGAATTAAATTTGTTTATAGAAGTTGGAATTTTTGTTGTTTGTTTTTGTGATGCCCTTAATTAAGTGTCCTTTTTATTGCGAATGTGTTGTTTTGGTAATCTTTGTTAATTTCAAGAATAAACAGAGCAAGCGGAAGAAAGAAATTTATTAAGAAAAAATAAGGTTTACGGATTCTATAAAGTTAATGAAATTATATAGAAATTGATTTTCATTTCGTTTGTTCACTTGTTTGCTTTAAAAAATTCTTAAGGATATATAGTGTCTATTACTTAAGATTGGCTTTGTTTGTCATGTGTTTTATGCCGACTTTATGGAATAAAAGTATTTTGCATATATATTAGTTCATTTGTTACTAAGTAATTTATAGGATACCGAAACAATGTAGAGGCATAAAAAAAGCAGTTAGCAAAATACCATAGTTTGACACTAAAAGGAATAAGTTTGCGTACCATAAACTGCGTAAGAACTATCGAAAGAACTATTTATGACAACTTAAACCGGTTTTATTGGTTTATAAATACAGATATTATTGCATACGAATACTTCTGGCTATAGTTTGTAACAAAAAATAAAATAAAAGTCACCCAAAAACAAATTTGGCCAAATGCTTTCGCTAGTAACCCAATATCTAGCTCTATTATTGAAAACATATCAAAACTTTAAAATATTTTGCCTTTTAATCTCATAGAAAGAAAACTATTATGCTGAAGAAATAAAAAACTATTAATAAGCCCATAAAAATAAATTCTATAAAATGTATAATATGGTTGATATATAACACTCGACACAACTTGTTGTATTTCTCAATTAAATTTATTAAAAAAAAGAATTCTTTTTTATTAAAGCAGCTTTAAACGTGTTCTCCTTTAAAGTTTCAAGTCTATTTTGCTTAAGCACTTCAGCTTCTTTTACAGACACTCTCTTTTTTTTTCTGCTGAAATCTTTTGAAATGGCTAGAACGTTTAATTTAAAACAGAACATTTATATTTATATATTTTATTTTCCCTTTTCACCTTAATCTTCATGACATAAAAACACACACCACCAACAATAACAGCAGAATCTAATAAACAAAAAACCTTTTGGCCCACATTTACAATTATTTGGGATTTTTGACATCAACAGAGAATTAAATGAAATCACAGCGGTTGGTTTGTAATGCATTTGTTTTGTAAAATACAACATCATAAGCATAAACAACAAGTACAATACAATCAACTGCATCATCAAGGAAAATAATTTCACTGCAACTGTCATGTTCTACAAACCCACTAAACTAATGAAAATAAAGAAATGCAAACAAACTAACCAACAAATATCTATATCTATATATACATATGCACATCTCTGTGAAAGAAGAAGACAAAGTTAGGAGGAAAAAAAATATATAAACACTACCATCACTATTTCATACAATAAAACGACTAAGTAATAAAAACCAACAAAGTTGAAAATGGAAAAAACCAACTCTCGAAAACAACAATGAATGACGTTTGCACTTTTTTCCAAATTTAAACAAACAAAAAAAAAAAAAAAAACAAGCAGCTACATCATAAAGGAAGACCCCGTAATATACGCCAAACAAAAGGAAAACAAAAAAGTACAACAAAAAAAGTACCTGGATGAAACAAAATTATTTCTTTCTAGGACTCGACAAACAGAGAGCAGATTAAAAAATGATAATGATAAACAGCCTACTAAACTGACCTCAACACCTCGACCTAAAGGTAGTGAGTGCTGTCATAGCATGTTGGACAGAGTAGTAAAGTAAAAAGTAGCTTTTATAAGATGTCTAACCATAAGAGACAGTAAAATTATTATGAAAATTATTCTTATAATTTTTATTTTAGGCTTTCGTACAAAAGCTATCAAAATTAAAATTAACCCCTCATCATTTACTTGATAATTTACTTTTCTTTTAAACAAATAATATAGATCTAATCAAATAATTAATATAATTAATAGAATCTAAAAATATTCTACAGACTAAAAACATAACTAAATAATGTAAAAATATTTATGGTCTGCACTCTTTTCAAATGGAGTTAAGATCATAATTTTAACACATTTATTTGCTATCGTGTTCGACTTTCTAAAATGAATGTCTTTTTTGTAACGTTTCAAGAAAGCTGATTCTCTGTTACGCTAAATGGACTATAATGATTTCTAGTAACGATTAAATATCTAAATCACTCCCTCAATTTTGTATTTTCAAAGCATTCTATCAGGTTGCTCTGTAGGAAAAGAATATATAAAGAGAAAAGTAACCATGTAATATGTAAAACCACTGTGCATTTACTGTAACGCTGGCAACAACGAAAAAACAGATGTGAAACATTTCATTATATATGACATCAAACACTGAACTCAACAATGTAATATAACAACATGATTGCAATAGAAATGAAAGGAAGGAATGAAAAGACTAACAACATCAACAACAACCACTAAAAGCAGCAGCCAAACGAAAATGAATGAACAAACCAAATAACAGAAAAACGACAGCAACTAACAAACAAAAGGCATTAGCGCAAAAAAACTCTATACAAATAACTAAACTACAACATTATAAACGCTACTTTGGCATATGAATCACAAACAAAAGAAATAAAATAAAACTTAAAGAAAAAAATATGACCATACATCTACGAAAGAAGTGTCTCCCCCACAGGTTTATAAAAACCTTTAAACTTAAAATTTTACACGTGCAGTAATAGTTACATACGAAATGTACAAATGTGTAAGGTTGATATAAATTTTGGTTGGTTTTTAATCCTGCAAGAAAAGAATAATTTATTAGTTCTTTTATGTTAATACATAGAAAAGAAAGGCATTAAAGATATTTTTCATTTAATATCTTATAATACTTTTGAAAACCAATTTTGCAGTTTTTTGTAAAGTTTTTTTAGTAATTAATTTGAAAACTAAAACATTTTTATTAAAGTAATTCATGAAGTTTTGAAAATAATTGAATTCAAATTCTTATCAAAAAGCTATTCATTACTGGGGGAATTGCTTCAATTACCATTCGAATGGATTGCTTTAAATCATCCAAATTTATTGGATTTCTTTTATAAACTTCTTCTTTGCAATAACCCCACAAAAAAAAATCAGACGCAGTGAAGTCAGGAGACCTGGGAGGCCAACGGAAGGTGAAGTTTCTTGAAATCAGTTTATTGGGGAATTTTTGCCGCAATTTTCTCATAACAGGCGTGGATATGTGACAAGTGGCTCTATCTTGTTGAAATAGGGTTTAAAGGGATTTTCTTTCGGCGTAATTCTGGAAAGAAAAATTCTTTCAATATTTTTAAGTAACAGTCTCCATTGACCGTAACAGTAAGACCGGTTTTTTGACCGACAATGTACCTTGAAAAAACTGTACACCATACTGTAACTCCAAGTGGATGTAATTGTATCTCAACGAGTATCTGTGGGTTAGAATTACTCCATATTCGACAATTTTGTTTGTTAAGATTGCCATTTAAATCAAAATGTGCGATAGTTTCCTGCGTCCGAACTGAGGGATCTCGATGATACGGCCTTCTTGCGATTATGCCACGCTCGGAAAAATTCATCACGAGCTTAATTATAGTTCATCTGCTGGGAGGAGTGCCACCAAACGTGTGCCTATTTTGTGTTTTTTTTTTACAGAGAAGTAACACTTCAGGCAACAATGCCTATTTAGTCAAGTATCCTGCTACATTCTTTAGGAAAGGGATAGAGTAGAGATGAAACAGGTAGTGAAAGAAGAGGGATAGTGGGAAATTAACTGTCGTATAAGACAGCACAGCGACCAGCGACCATGCCTTCATCACTGAACAGCCCCACCGACAGTCAATTTTTATTTTTGTAGTGAAAAAAAACCAAGGTCTTCGTTGGGAATCAAACACACAACCCCCAGACTGACAAGCAAGTACACTACCTATTAGCCTACAAGGGTACCTTTGGAGGGAATGAAATAAGGACTCTAAAGCATGAAAGGATTTCCCTATCCAAATTTTTGTTTAGTTGTACCAATTCTCCATTTTAATTAAATTTAAAGATCAGTTTATAGAATAAAAAAAAATGGAACGCTTGGTTACACAGAAAATAACTTATTACGTTGTTTTATTTTCGGTTGTAGCTTTTATCAGCCACTCTGTATTTAAATAAAAAATTTTTGTTGGTGGTACAGATAACACTATTCTGTAATTGCTGTCTCTCTGCTGTCTATGTGTACATAATAGCTGAAAAACTATTAAATTGAACAAAATTGTGTAAAAGAACTTTGGTATTAACGGCAATATTCGGTTATTTTTACTAAAGACAAATTGAAAGTACGCACTTTAAACGACCAAAATGGCAACAAACTTGCCAGTTAAATAAAGAAGTGACGAACAGAATTGACAGATATTTTTCAAATCAAATCTCCAGTTTATTACCTCTAAATCATATTTTGGAAGTCTGTAAATAATTAAATTTTGTTACTTTGCGTTACTTCTTAATATTAAAAGTATAGTTAATACCGATTCAATTCGGCCTGAAAATGGCCTTAATTCAGCGCAATTTTGATATGTATAAACAATAAATAATAATCTAAATGTATTGAATGTAAAATCAAGTACAAAAATGGAAACTTATTTTGCTTTAATTATATTTGCAAGTCTTATCAAAAGATTTAAGGATAAAATAATGAAAACATTCGAATCAAATAAATTTCAAAATGTAAAATAAAATACTCAAAAATTCCCAATGCAAAAAATCCACCATCACCAAACAGAATTTATATCCCCATTTTGTGTAAAAAAAAAAACACCGGTTTGAGGTGAAATCTTCTATTCTGAAAAAAAGCTTAACAATATTAAAACTATATATAGTGACTTTAACTATGATTACCTTTAATATGTATGACTGTCAGAATAATGAAACTAGTAGACTGAATCTAATATCAATCCCAATTAATGAGATCATGTTTTCATGATAAAAATTTCGTCTAAGAATAAACCTATTCAAATTTTTTTATTTCTATTTCTGTCCAAAGATAAATTTAAGTTTTTTATTTATTTATTAAATTGTTCACATATTTTGTATTTTTAAAAATAAAAATAAATTAAGAAAATTTGCAGTAAATAATAATAATAATTTCATTTAATTATTTTAGACAGGTCTTTCATAAATTTTTTTTTATTATAAAATTCATGACCTTGAAAGAAAACCAATTTGAAGCCCATGCATAGCTATATTATCTCTGAGATTAAATCTGAAATGGTTAAGTTAATAATTTACTATAACATTTTAAAAGCTTAATATTTAACATTTTTTACTTTTAAAAATTAATTTTAAGTTAAATTTAACAATCTTTTCGAAAAACAAAACTGTAATTTTTCTGCATCACTATTACACGTTAAACCTCGAAGAAAAGTTTGCTTACGTTTATTGTGTTTATATGTAATCTTAAATAACAATATAAAATATAGGAAGAAAACGTAAAATTTAACAAATAGAATAGCAACAACCACGAAGAAGCTTACCAACTCATACTATCAAATTCTTGGCAATGACATTATGAATCAATGAATTCGTGATTGAATGACAGAACGATTGAAGGTATTGATGAAAGGTAGATGTATTTGGAAGTGAAACCTAAATAAAAAGGTGAAGGCATGGATAATAAATTTTACAGTAGTCTTTTCACTAACAGCTATTAAGAAAAAGACTGAGATTGTGTTACGGTAAATCATGATCGTTGTAGTTGTAAACGGCATCCGTATTAATTTCTTATTTATAAATTAATTTTGAAATTTATATTTTTGTGCCTTTTTCAATTTGAAAAATATATATAACTATTTAGAAATTTGTGTTTCATTTAAAAAATAATAAAAATATTGATGTATTTGCAATTACTTATTATTTAAAAAATTATAAATTTCACACAAAATGAAGAAACTCGCAACGATCTTCGAATGGGGTCGTGCGAATAGAGTCGATTTTAATGCGTGTAAGATGCCATTTTGCATGCTTACACATACTAGATCTGTTCCGTAATACCTATATCCACGGACTAAACACATTTTTGAGGTTTCTAAAGAAGCTTTTAAGTGCATAGGTTTTCTAAAACGGTGTTAGAGATACTTCACTCCATCCGATTTTCGTACTATATATACCACATATATCTATCCAAAAATGGAACACAACTTTCATGTATGGGCCGGCGCCCCAAAGTCTATTTTAGAGTTGGTCGACCGGTAACAGGAGAGGGGAAAGAGGCTTTTTGGGGATGGTAGGGTATCCAACTCTATTGATTCCCTAGAGCATCGACGCAATGTAGGTTGTAGTTCACTGTTTTATAGTTATTACAATGGTAAGTGCTCTAACAAAATTAGGGAACTTGTTCTCGAAACTCTTACATGTTTCTATTTCACTCGATCCAATACAACGATATCATTATTCATTTAGGAAGTGTTCACTAGTATATTTTTAGTATTTTTGTAATTATAGAGCCAATTACCTTATATCCCTGATCCTCTTGCAGAATCAAGTTAAAACATTCATTTAAATTTTTTCAATAATTTCTTTAAACACAAGATCGATAAAAAGATATTAAATATATTTTATTTTTGTTTATAGTGTATAAACAAATCGGGTTTAAAAAAATTTTAATACGTTAACTCCTAATTAGAACCAAAATTTTATTTTACAAAATTTATAATTTTTGATTTGTATTGCACTATTTGCTGAATTTGTATGATGATTTATTTCTGCCATAGCATGGAATATAATAATATTTCTAAGCATAAATATGCATTAATATTATTTCGATCTGACTAAATAATTGTACAGATGTAAAATTTTGTCTTGAGTGTGTTATTGTGTTACAAAGGCATGAGTTTTGAAAGGGGATATTGTTTGAAGAAGAAACGAAGATTTTAAATTGATTATCTTGTGTTTTTGGCTTCAAATATTAATCAAAGTATTACTCTTTTTAAATACATAATGCAAAATATCCAAAAGACACTATTAATATCCAACTAATGAAGTGCATTTCTTAAGACAATTAATTTACTAAAGAAAATACCTTACGAATTATTTTCCAGAAATGTTTGTTCTAACAGCAGAAGTCATAATAGCTATGTAAGTGAGAACACAATTTAAAAACGGAGGACTAATAATGTTAAAGAAGCGAAACAAAAAATCGAAAAGAGGGCAGCAGATCGAAAAGGCGAATAAGTAAATAGGCGAGAATGCTCGAGGGCACTAATACACAGAGTACGTTGCTGCTAAGATATAGTTATCTAAACTTTGTTTGAGAAATCACATAGTCAGTCAAAAATTGTGCTCACGGAGCCCTCAGTCTGCAACTGTAAGAAACAGACCTGGTTTCATTCATTATATGTCTAGCATATGTTGGCACTAGAATGAGCATATTTATTGTCAATATGATGACGAACCTCACAAAATGTTAGACAATTCATGAAACCTTTCGATGAACAGAAAGCCGATATATAAAATAATTCGTCTGAAAATACCAATTTGAAAGTACTATCGAACAACTGGTAACGAAACGATTCAGTATTCTGCTTCAAGAAATATTTTATAAATTATGTGGTGTAAATGATATATTCGTTTTCATCACTTTGCGAAAGCAAAGTTTTTAAGCTGTTAGGGTTGGTTAAAATAAAGCCTTAAGGAATTTAATCATATAGTGTTTGATTTTAACAAATAAACAAAAAAATGTTATTACGTATTTTAGTACTTCAATGCATAACATGATCTTAATACTTTATCACTGTATGGTAGCAATATAATAATAATATTGTAATGGTAATAATATAATAATAATATAATATATTATTTACAACATATTTTAGTTTCTAGACTACTCATTTCTAACCCCAAATAGTACGTATAATATAAAAAGCGAACTTGGCGACATTCGTTTGACTATCTGCCCTTATTCCGGTTCAAATGTCGCTTCTAGAGACCGCAGGTAATATAAGAATTTTATATATATATAGGCTGGAAAATCTTGGAAATTAGTTATGCCGGGCTACCAACAGTGGAAATATTTCAAATTAAGAAAAAAGCTTGATATTCGAAATTTTATTTTAAAGTAGAAAATACATTTTACTATCACATTTTCACCAACATTTTTCTAAAATTTTTTAATTGAAATTTTAAATTAAAATACACTATTGCATAACATCATAGTGCCTTACACTTTCTAACATTACTATGATGAAGTGTAATTAATTGTTAATTTTAATTTGTTTTGCAAGAATACTGATATCTGTATTACATTCTTATTACGCATCTGTCGTTTAAGAAGTTTGATAACTCAGATGATATTCAAAATAAGACAAATATTTATGTTTTTAAACTTCATTTAAATTCATAAAAATTAATGTTTGCTAAAGTTTTTGCTATTCTTCTCTCAAACTCTGTTTTTGGGAATTGAATTTTTCAATTGAAAAAACTGATACTTGTTCGTAGTTTATACATAGAAATGCAACATCATTGTAATAGTAGCAAATGTAGGTTACAAGAAATGCTGAAAAAACTTTTAGGCTAAAAAGTAAAAAAGAAAAGAATAAGTAAAAGCTGCAGCGGGGACAATAATCAAATGCTAAGTTATGTTGTGTGCTGATTGAACATCTGGCTCTCTCTCAATGTTTCATAACTTCAACTCAGTGTATTCAAATTGAGGTTCTGTGTAAAACAATTTCTTTCTTTTTCTTTATAACAAAATGCAGGTAATGCATTTTATGCACTATCAACTTTACGATGTCCTACAATAAGACACATATATGAATCTGTTAAAATTTCATATTCCAAAATAATAATCAAATAAATAAAAAAATATAGAATTAACAAGGTTGCATCATGACATACACAAAAATAATTGGTAAATGTTCTACTTTCACTACTACTGACGACAATACGTTAGGGTAAAATTTTTTGCTTTTTTCGCCACTAGTGTTGCTATTGCTGCTGATATTATTCTTTAGAAAAACTACCAACCTTGCAAATGAACAATGGATTTGTAAGTTACTGTAGTATTAGTAATGGCAGTAGTTGTTATAGTGTTATTAAAGAAAACAAAAAAAAAAAAAAACAAAGTATCTGGGGAAATGAAAATACCAAAATGACATGAGTAAACGAATGAACCAACAAATCAACTCAACAACTTTATCAAACAAACAATCAATTTCATAGAAATACATATTCACACATACTTCATGCAAATGAATCACCTTAACAAATGAATGTAGCTGTGAAATAAATGAATGAACGCAAAAAAATGTAATCGAATTTAAATTTTATGTTTGGCAAGAAATACAATATTGCTCTTTCTAATAAAAACTTTTGTGAAAAGAAAACTATACAATAATGAAAAGGTAATTATTTGGGAAAACCAAAATGCTACTACTTTAAGAATTATCAAATTTTAATAACTAGATGCTATATCCAGTATATCAAAAAGAGTAAAAATGTAACCCTATATAGTCAGACAGACATATCTATATCTGTGGAACCGCTATAGGACAAGTTACTTAACATTAAAGGATGTTCTGAAAATTACGTAATATTTATTGTATTGTTATTTTTTAACTCTGATATAAACATATATGCCGTAATAAAAACTAGAAACGTGCTTTTTAAGTGGCCTTGATTTAGAGCCTCGTTAGGCAAACAATTTAAGCATTTTTATGTTCGCTATAAAAACAAGAAGAATATTGTTATGTTTATTACTTTTAATACAAGTTTTGTTATATTGAGTTATTTTATTGAAAAATAATGGCACAGTAATTAAGAGTTTTAAATTATATTAAATGATTTATTTGCCTTCAATATACCCCAAATAAACAAGATGATAACTTTGTTATCTTTTCTCAACGACGATTCAATTTCCATTAATTCATTTACCCAGCTGTTTTAGGCAGTTCTCGCATATACTAGAATCCTACTTTAACATCACCCCATATTGTTACGTTTATTATCATTCTGTGTAGACACCTGCTTAGCTGTGTGTTTTGTTTTTGTTCTGTTAGCAGACATTTTTAATTTAAATAATTGTGAAAAATAAGTTTAAAAGTTGAGGACTCTTCATAAACATCGTGTAATAGGTACAAATTAATATAGAGTATACACTGTTATATCTGCTATAAGCCCGAGTATAAAAACCGAGAAAAACGACTAAATGACGAATATTCCGATAGTAATGTGATTAGCGTGACGTAACGTGGGAATGTACACATTCGTAAATTTCGAATTGATATTTAGCTGTGGAAGCAAGTAAAAATAACTTAAATTAAGGTGTATCCCAAATAGTAAATTTTAAAATACAAGTGTAAAAATGAAAGGGTGACTCATAAAAATTCAAGTTGCATACGACAATTTTTTTCCTCCAAGTTGGTTGTCCTATTTGCCCTAAATATTTATTAAAAAGTCTTAATTCTAAATGAAAAATTTACATTGGAATCTCCCTTAACGGACACTTTCCATAAACGGACACCCCCTTTAGACGGACATTGTTGCCACGTCCCGACAGCGCTCCTTAATAAAAGCATCGCAGTTGCTTTCCCTTGAACGAATGCTTCTCATAAGCGAACGCGGATACCCGACAAAAAAAATTCTCTTTAACGGACATTTTGGTTATTTTTTTTCGATTTTTACAAATAAGTTTGCCAAGACTCTTTTAATTTGTTCGCTTTAACAACAGGGCACGGTTTATCATATTTACTACATCACATAACATAGTTAAATGTGGGTATGGTTTTTAATCTAACGGTTTTTTCTACAATTTACGCTTCTGCTTCGGAGAGTTGACAATACTAATTCGTGCAATGTTTGCGGTGCGTACGTATGGTGTACAAATCTATTTTACCAACAGCTTGTAATCTATGCATATAGAGCTACATTTAAAGATTGTTTTGTTATTAAAATGTTTGTTTTTTTTATTTTTTTAATAAAAGTATTTTTAAATTAAAACTAACAATCTTAAACAAATTTTCGTTGACTTAAATTTGTAGGTTTTTCTTGGCCGGACAGTCCCCTTGTACGGACACATTTTAATGGTCCCTTCGGTATCCCGTCAAGAGAGATTCCAATGTATACGCTTATTGTATTATAGCTTGAAATAAATATGTGATCTAAAAATGGTATAGTCCCTGCTCCGGCTGTTCCTGCAAGATAGTAGTTATTTTATTTTACCTAAAAATTGTCACGAACAAAAGTTCGCAGGCTTGTTTTTGAACCACATAAGATAATAAATTAAACTGTATGCATTCTTCACATTTCTTAATTTTTATTGTTTAATGAATTTCATTATTATTAAATAATTTCCATTATACACTTTTCATATTTTATAATTACATTTATTATTTGCTTAATGAAATACTTTAAATTATAATATTATTTTTAAGTCAACGAAGTCGTTAAGAAGCGCAGCCTATTGACATGCAGAGGATACATTTGGAAGAGAACATACCATTAAACATGCCCTAAATAGTCACAAGCAGTTGGCGTTCAGTGGAATAGGTGTGTAAGTGTGCCTAGCAGAGACCTATAAAAGCGGTATAATTGAGTATTTGAGAAGAGTTGGCCACGGGCAACCAACCGGGCAAGACTTTTTTTAAGTAAGTTAGAATTTGATTCAACCTAATTAAAATAGTCTTGCGAATAGGTTCAGCTCAGTTAATCAAAGTCAGAATTTTATTCGATTTAATTGAGTATAGCTAAGGTTTACGGCCAAGCAAGTTCTGTCACTGCTTCACCTGTCCAGAATTTTATTCGCCCAGGTGAATGAGGATAGAGCAAGGCCGCGGTTTGTTCAGCCAGGCCAGAATTTTATTTGCCCTAGCTGAACAAGACGAACAAGATCGTGAAAAAGGCTAATACCAATTTAGACGTGGAAAGGTTGTCTCAGAATATTATTCGTGACAACCGCAATAAGTCAAAAATTGGTGGACAGGCAAACTGTTCTGCTCAGATTGGACCAGAGTCTTATTCGCTTCAGTGTGAGAAGCAGTAGGCTAGCCGGCGGAGAGAAGAGACGAGAACTCTTGAGGGCCGCGAAATGGTGAATCGTCGTTGGCGTGCTCAGTAGTGCAGTAGTATAATTTTAACTTAATTTAAGAGTGGTTTGTAATAAAAATTATTAGTAAAAAGAAAAAAAAACAAAAGTGTCACTTGTGGTATTGGAAATAGAAAACTTTTGTAACGAACCCTGGACGTCGCGAGCTCTCTCCCAACGTATTGCGAAAACGTGTAATTACAAAATGTAAAGAATTTAGTTATATGGACTTATGGATGTAATAATTTTTGTCAAAGACCCAGTTATTATAAACCCTGTCACTTATAGCCACAGCTATTAGTTTTATAAAACTTTTTTAAGATTTGCTTACTTAAGATTTAAAATAAAATAATTAAGCAATAAAGCAAACTACTGGTTACAAACTGCGTAGAAGCTTATACACACACAACTACAATTTGATATGCTGTTTACTAACTGCCTGGCATGCAAGTAATGCTGTTTATCGTCTAAACGCGCAAGACAAAAACTAATTTTACAACAACAAATATACATGTTGTTTACCATCTGCGTAGTTTTCTAAGAAACCCTTTTGTTACAAAAGCAACAACAAATGTATTGAAATAAATCCCAAGCAGAAACCTTATCAGCATAAAATCAAAAACAACTATACACACAGACATACAGGTGCTTATGCAACGAATAAACAACATACAACAACAAAATGCGATACAAAGGGAATAGGAGTGTGAATCAGTGTGAAATTAAACTCGATCGCGTAAAGACGTGCTTTTTAAGAAAATTTTTCTGTGTCAACTTTGTGTAGTTACAGTAAATAAAATTGTTATTAATTTAAAAATTCTAAAAACTGGTGTTATTATTTATTTTGCAATAAAGAACTCACAACAAAACGTTTATAAAAGGTATAAACGTAACAATATTATAAAAAAAAATTAATTAAAAAGAAGATAAAGACGAAGGCCACTATAGCCAGTTCCTATAATTATTGATTTGTAAATTTATTTACTGTTAATAAATAAATAAAAAAGGATGTGCAGGTTCTTTATTAATTTATTTTTTGTTGTACTATTAGTTTAGATAAGTTCTCCCTTTTAGTGATGGATGCTTTGAATATACAAAATTAAATTAATTTAAATTATTCCTTTAATGACAAAATTCAAAATCAAGAATTATATATGAAATGAGTGTACGAAATGTATTAGTAAATAATTAGTTAAATTAAAAAATTAGCCCCAATGGAATTGTGCCATTACAATATTTTAGGTATACCTCATTCTATTTCTGTAAGTTTGAAGATATAATATACTAGCAAACCCGGCGAACTCCGTTTCGCCACCATTTCGTTTGGGGATTAATATTTGAAAAGGAAAAAATTTTATTTCATTGGACAACAGTAATGAATCCATTTCGATTACTTTCCCCCGGGGGCACATTATAGTCTTTTTGGAACCTACTATTCCATTTAGATTTGTGTCTTGCGGGGTAAAAGGGAGCCCAGGCCCCTCAAAGGCTAGTAGGAGTCACCTGGACAATCCACATATTTCCACGGGAAATCAGTTGCCCCAGAGTACAATATTTGCTCTCTTTAGACAAAAAATGTGCTCTGACTGGTTATTGAGGTTGGCCCCTATATGGGAGTATCGTGGTGGTTGTGGTTTCGGACCCTCGTGAGAGTTTGTGGGTCGGACCATTCAAATTAACACAATGAATGGTTCAGGTCCAGTGAGTATGAATGCTGGCGTGTTCTTGATAAATAAGAGCTTCATGCGTTCCGGACCAGGAGTTTGAAAGTCTCCAACTCCTCAGTAAGGAGTGAGGGCACGGCCTACTCCGGACTTTCTAAATTGCTACTAGAAGTGACTGGAGGATATACGTATCTGAAGGCCTTCTAGGGCGTAGTTGGTGTCCAATCAACTAAGTGGTTTAACTACCATCTGATTATGACCTCGTGGTCGGTGCAGATGTAAAACAAATCACACATTTCGATTACTAAAATGAAGTGAAATTTAGTTGAACTTCTCTAAGTAAAAAGTGAAAGTGAATCCAAGGTAAATACTGAATCAAAGCGCTATAAGTGTCCGCAAATTATCCGTTGAAGTGCTCTTTGGTAAACCACAATTTTTGTTTTTTGATCTGGCGTTGGCATTAAATAAATAAGGAAAGCTGATAAAAGCTGAAGAAAATTCCAATATTTATGTTACTAAAACTCCAGTCACATATGTCATTGCATCTGCCAAGTGTGCATACAACGCCATCTACTGGCAATATAGCATTTACAATCATGTTTTTTTATGGGTTCTTGAGTTAAGATAGCGTTGTAAAAAAATGTATGTGAAAATGAATTTTCTTCATAATTTTTTTTTTTTGGGAAATTTTCCAAAATTTTCTTGTGTATTCTTCTTATTTGGCCGGAGACCTGTCCGAATTGGTGCTAATCACCGAAATCGGTCCAGGCATTCTCGAGTTATAAGCGTAGTAACTAACATCACTTTCTTTTATATATATAGATAAAACAAAACCAAAAATGGCTTCAATAATGTTTTGTTTCTCTTTAAGTATTTTTGATGATAATATTTTATATTTTATTTTTTATACTTAACTGTAATAAAAATAGTTTTCTCTTTTTGTTTTTGCAATTTAAGCAACCTATTGAGAACTTTTAGCTTGTTGAAATGTTTTTAATTAATCATACGCCTACATGTGTGTGAGTTTAAGTTATATATTATGAGTTGGAATATTCATCTCTATTTTAAACTTTGAACAATTTAATATTCAAAGTTTTAAGTAGAAGCAATTAAAAACAAATTTAAAAGAAAACGCTATCTTTGAAATAGCTGACCTAGTTTTGCTTAAGAAGTTGTAGTAAATAAAATCGTTTACTTTAGGGTTTATAAACTTTAATTTTATGGTCTAAGATAAAGTTACTCTTCTGTAACACTATGGCAAACTTGTTCTTTAGAAAAAATGTGCAATAAAAATTTTATATCACTTAAATGTTTATTTGGAAATAATGTAATAAAACTTAAGGTTAAAATTTTCTAAATTCCAGCTAAATTAATAAAAGCTTAAATAATTTTCTATAATTATTTATTTAATTAATTTGTTTTTTACTTTACATCGCAGGAGGTTTGATGTACAAATGTCTCAAATTTAAAAGCATATTTCTTTTATTTATTCCTTTGATTTCATAAAATTCTGCATAACTTTTGGAGTATTTTATAGCATTTAAGCGTTTTGTTTGTGAGTCAGGTTAACGTGGAATGTTTTTTGTGTGTCTTGATTAATTGAAAAATTGTATGTATGTGTGCATACTTTTGTGCTCTTGCAAAAAATAGTTCGAAAAAAATAAAGGAAAATGAAAAGGATAAAAAAAAACTTTGACAAAAATTTAGCATGTCATATACAAAAGTTACAAAGGAGCAGTAAAAGGAAAAAGATAAAAAACTAAACAATTCTAACAGAAATAGCGTCATTTGGAGCTCTTTTCCGATGAGCGACACATGCGACAGTTTTTGTGCTTTGACTTTATGATTCGTTCATTTGTTTTTGTTACCCAGACAAATTTAACCAACATGTGTACAGCTTTATATATTAGTCTAAACGAATATTTGTTTATATTGCATATCTAAGATACAATGAACTATGCAAAAAATTAGCATTTACATATGAACATATATTAAATTGACATAAATCATTAAAAAATTTTTGCTGAACAATATGAAATGTTTCTTTTGTGAGCGAAAGTAAAAACAAGTTCATTTCATTAACTCAAATGACAAATGAAGATTTGTTTTATTTGAACAAAGAAGTGTTCAAATCAGTTAAAAACGGCAAACAAATCAATAAGGCCTTTGTTATTAGTTATTATCATATATTGCTGTCAACACAGATTTGTAAAAGAAGTATTTGACTTGGAAGTGACAAAAGGCATACTGTTATACACTAAAGAATATTAGATAGAATCATGTAATGTTCTAGCGAATTTTCAAAGCAAATTCCATAACTATTTAAAATTCTTATTATTCGAATATTCTTCATGTTCTACTTTGCAATCTTTTGTTTTATTTGTTAAACAAACTTTTCAAAACAAAAAGTACCTAACCTTTTTGCAGGTGTTTCAACCGCTTTCAAATTTTTCTCAGCCTTTTCCAAATGTTAAATTATTAAATGTTAAAAAAGCCACATTAATAAAATGTTCTTTAATAAAAAATTTGTGAAATTCACTTGCAACAATTTATTTTTACACCACAGATTAGGCTTCAAGAGTTTAAAGCAGAGTATTAAGCACTAAATTTAGGGGAGATATTTCAATGGTACTTTTCCAACTCAACGGCTATTAAGATGTATAACGAATTATTTAACAACAGAGATTGGTTATACTTTCTTTATTAGAATAGCAGAAGATCAAAGAGCAAAGACTCAAAATAAATCAATTTTTTCAATCATTTTTCCAATTTAGATATATGACCTTGCAAATATTTGAACGCTTTTTAGGCATTTACATAATTATTAGATATTAAGTATCTTCAGCGATACTCGATTTGTGGACGAGAATGGCATACACTGATATAGTTTAAAGACAAGTTTCGTTTTCATTTAAAAAATAATCCTTGATACCATAGGCTATCTAAGGCTTAAGAAAGATCGATGAATAGCGGTGATCAATTTTAATTCCCTCAAAGCTTTTGTTACTGATCTGTGTGTTTGTTCGACAATTTTAGATTGTCTTCTAAATTTAAATCTTAGCAGAATTGTTTGAATTGTTCAATTATTTGAATTATTCAGCAAAATTTCCTGATATAAACAAATTAAAGCTTGCGGATCGTGGATCGGAAAATGTATGCAAAGGTGTAAAATCTATATGAAGCAAAATCTACTTCGAAATGATGATAAGGCAAATCTTAAGTTAACTGAATCATATAAAATTAAACATATTGTCACGTTTATTCCTTTTAATAAACGTTTTGTTATATTCTTTTATTGCAATTTAGGGTTTTAAATTAAATTAAACGATTTATTTATTGTCAATATACACAAAATAAACAAGTTGGTAACTTTGGACGCCATATAGCTGTTTCAAGCCGCTCTCGCATATACAAGAATATTCTACTTTAACAGCAACCTTTATTGTTGTTGTTATTGTCATTTAGTGTAGGCTTCTGAATGGCTATGTGTTTTGTTTTTGTTCTGTGTTAGTTGATTTGATTTCATTTATTTGTCTTATTTCGAAGAATTTCTTATAAGTATGTTGTTGTAGTTTTGCGTATGTAAGATTTCTTAAAAAACTACGTAAGTCGAAAAGTGCACAGTGGGTCGTTTCATTTCATTTTCTTTAAATTTAACAACTCATTTCGTAACAATATAATATGAAAAATTATTTTTTCTAAAAAATTACTTGATTTATATACATAAGACTAATTAAAATAAATATTCATTTAATTAAAAAGGTTTCCCTGTGGATAATTTATTGTTAAAACTATTTATTTTTATTGAAAATATTTTCTAAGACAGGTACTAAATCCCGAAAAGTACCTTTTTTTATTAATGTGTACTGAATAAAGCTATTGAACATAAAATTAGTACAATTTGTTTGTAGTTGTCTTTGAGGTCAAAACCTTTCATTTTTGGATATCGAGTTATGAGTGAATTAAATAGTTTATTCAGCTAATTAAATGTTTTTTATATCCCACAATTTGAAAAAGTCATAATTGTAAGACATTTAATTAAGTCCTTTAACCTTAAATTTTTAAATTTTTAGTATCAACCGACTGTGTTTCTTGATTTACAGTTAAATTACTTATTTTGCTGAACTTTTACTAAACTTCAACTTTAATTGTATTAATGATGACATGAATGCGTACCCAATTTTTTGGATTTCAAATTCATTCAACACATATAATTTGTGTGAGTCAGTGGGTGGAACTCACCTTGAAATGTTGTTCGCTGTTTGTAAATTGGATACAAATCGAAATAATAGTGCCAAAATAATAATGAATTTGCATCAATATTGAATGAGTGCTGTGATTGGTTTTCTTTTATATTCATTTTAAATAGTCAGACCAAAAATTGTTTCCACTTTTTTCTTTATTGGCAGATGGTAAATTTGTGCTAAATTCAACAAAGAAAATATTGTTTGTTTAGCATGTGTTTAAATTATTTTATTTTGTTTGTTTTTGTTATGTGACTGGGTGTGTGTTTGACTTTATTGATAATTCCAAATAACATAGATTGTGCCATGTATCCACATTTGGGGTTACAAAATATTTCAACGCATCCTTTTATTTCAAGCAAAACAATGCAAATATTTTTGATTACACAATTTTGATTATACAATGTCGCTAATATTTATGATTGATGATATGGCAGATTTAAAAGAAAGAAAAAAGGTTTATTATAAAGACTCATCTATTTCATTGAAACCTTGATGTAATATTTATGTTTGATTTCGTTTTAGGATCACACATTTGTAGTTTAAAAAGTATTAGAGGTTTTTAAAGAAAAATTAATTTGTTTTATATTTTGATTTGCGATTATTAATTTTTTTTGGTAATTGGCATGACTTTTGAAGCTTCTTTCTTTAAAATTATTTTTGGCAAGAGCTGTATAGTAGTTGTATGTATTTTTAATTAAAAAAATCATAAAATCATAAATGAAATTAAAATATTGTTTAGAGTAATTTCGGATCATTTGCTTTGCGATTACTTAAATTAATTCAATGTAAACTTTATTAAGTTAAACAAGAAAAATTTAGATTAAGATCTTTACAAATATAATTTATTTTCTGATCCAGTCTGGTCTACATCAGTACATTGTCATATCAAAAAACTACAGATTGCGCAAAATAAACTCCTAAAAATGATCTACAATCTGCCTTGGCACTACTCCACACAACGACTACAAACTCTAGCCAACGTTGAACTTGTAAAACACAGAATTGACCGATTAACAATAAATTTTAAAAACAGATGTCATTAGTCTGACTTCAAACATATCAATGAGCTAGCCTCATCATAATTTTAAATAGAACATTAACTTTTTATCTTAAACCAAAAATTTGTTCATAAAGGTTTTGTGAAAATTTTTCCCTTATTTTTAATAATATTGAAACACCTGCTCATAATAAGAATTATTAACACTATATTTAAGTAGAAGAGGATTAAATCCTAAACTCTTTGTGGAAGACTGACAAGAGAAAATGTTTACAAAAATATTACATAAATAAAGAATTGAATTGAATAATTTATTTTCTTTTATTTTGTAATCGCCACTTAGTTTATCCCTGAAATATTGAAGAGCTAAAATAAATCTACTTTCTTATGCTGCAACTGACTCATTACAGTTATCAGAGGATTCTGAGTTTTGAAATGAAATTCGTATTTCTATAGATGTGATTCATACGATGAAAATTTTAAATTTAAAATTTGTGTTATTATTGTAACCAAAAAAATTAGGAGAGTAGACTTTAAAAATTTACTTTCTCAACTAGTTTTCTATTTAAATAAAAATGATCAATTTGTATGCCAAAATTTTTAATATTGTTACATTTATTCCTTTTAATAAACGTTTTGTTATATTAAGTTCTTCCATTGCAATATACATAATTATACAGTATTTTATAGTTTTAAATACAATTAAACTAATAATTTACTTTCAATACACCGAAAACAAACACAATGGTAACTTTGTTGTCTTTTCTCAACAGTGATTCAACTTTAATTAATTCATTTGCCGAGCAAATAGTTTTTTTCAAGGGGTTCTCGCATATACCAGAACATTCTACTTTAACATTACCCCAGATTGTTGTTATTATTATCATTAAGTGTAAGGCACCTGCTTTTAAGTTGTTTCCTATTGTTTAGCTTATGTCGTGAAATTTCTTAAAAGTATGCTGTTATTGTTTTGTATGTATACGATTTCATTTCGTTTATATTCTTTTGCTGATACTTGTTTTCTTTAAAAACTTATACAAATCATCTTAATAACAACATTGTTGGTAGATTATAAATTTAAAAATTTCGAAGGACCTAACAGTACTGTGTTAAAATTCAAGAAATTTTTTTGAGAATGCATTAGTTTTTAACAAATAAAGCTAGGCTCTATTTTAATAAAACCACGTGAGATTTTTCAGCAAAAGAAAAAGAGTTTTTGTAAGAGGTATAAAGAGATTAAACGCTTTAAATGCAAACTATTGTACAAAATACATTAATACAAAATTTATATTTCTAGTTGAACCAGCGGCTGTAAACAGTTGTTGTTGGTAGATTTTTTTTTATTATACGATATATGGACCTAATGGGGATAAATGTAAAAGAATTAATTTATTACCGTGATGTTTCGTTAAGTCCTTGTTGTATTTTTTTTAAGGGATTTAGTAATAAACTAAAGGACATTTAAGCAGACATTTAAATATAAAAATTTGTTTTATTATTTTATTGAAACATTGTAGTAAATGCCTATGTTGTCAGTGTCAGTGTTGAATAATTTATTGCATTTTTAAATGCAAGTAGATAAGGAAAAAAAACTTTTATTATGCAATTTGATTTTCTCCTTTAACTCGTTTTATATTAAAATATATGACTTGTCTTCTTTTTATGCTATGAAACGTACAATTTTTCAAATCCAATAATAACAAACTTTATAAAGATTATAATTTTTCGCGCACTTATAGCGCCCTTTTCCTAAGCATTATAAACTAGAAATGTAAAATTAAGTCAAGTAAAATTTCTCGTTCATAATGTTTTTATTATAATTAAAATTATTTGTGCCTTCTACGGTTGTATTGAAATATATGCCATATGAAATATGTGCCAGATTACAATACAGTCTTTAAAGTAAATTATCAAACAACATTTCTTTTGGTTATTATTAATATTTTTATTCGATCCCCCTATTACTTTTCGTTTAATATTAATTTTGCAGTTTCCTTTAAAACACTAAATTTTGGAAACTTATTCTGTATTTTGAAATATTGGCTTTCAGCTTATAAGTGCAAAATTAATATTATAAAACTAAAAATTTGTTTCTGCAATTGACACTACTTATAAGTATACTCCAACCATTACCACCTAAATTCTCTCAATTTATTCTGCAAGATACAAATAAACGTTTCTCTCACAGAAATAATCTTATTTAATTTGTTAATGTATTTCTGCACAATATTTTTTACTCAGTCGGCATGCACACATTCAAATAAAAAATGAATACACGTGCACATGAATACTTCAGTTTTTAAAAAATGGTTTGAGTGGAAATATTTTCTCTCCCAGCAGTAGTTATTGCTGTTATTGAATTAAACACAATAGAAAAAATCCAACATCAAAGGATAAACAAATCCAACAATTTTATGAAAACGAAATAAAGAATAAGCCACAAAAATATAAATATAATAGCAATAAAGTTTATAACTTAAAAAAATTTAATAAAAGTTCCGGAAATTACGTAAGCACAGCTTAACAATTCTGCAGCAATGCTGTGTTGAGTTTGTTTACAAACAAAGGAACCTGAGAAAGCACACACCTAAATGAAACAAAAACTTTTTGTTTTTTTATTTTGGGATACTATGCTATTATAGATGATAATGACGATAAGTTTGGATAAGTAGCATGATGATATTGCAGTTTTTACAGCTGCTGATATGCCGTTGCTCCAGTACAATTCATAATTTAGTGTCGCAACGAATTCAAATAAACGAAAAACCCAAACAAAATAAAAAAAGGAATGAATACAAGACAACATTGTACACTAGAAACATACAAGATACGATTAGGTTAGCATTAGTTTTCAAAATATTTTAAAATAACAAGAAGGACCTCACGTATAACGGCAGTGTATTTTTAAAGCAACTATTAAGGAATACAATATTTAACACGAAAAATACGTAGCCTATCACAAGGACTAAAAATAGTTTCGAAAGCAAGGAAGTTGAGATCTCGAAGTGCACTTCAAATAAGTTATAGTTTCCCTTGTTTATCAACGTCACATCGAATTTAATGAAATATCATATTTATTATCATTTTTCTTATCTTTCTTTCTAATGCAGGCCCAAACTTTTTACTATATAAAAAGAATATTGGTAAAACTAACTAATTAAAAATTGTGATACTTTCTGAGAAACTGTTGAAGATTTCCAAACAGATATTTATCAGTTAACCCTCGTATATATTTCATGTAATGCAAACGATTTAAAATAACAATCACAGTTAAAAAAAAACAGCTAGAGAGTGATATATAAAGTAAAAAACAAAAACAACATTAAAGTTAAATTAGGGTGTTATTTGGCAATAAGTACCATCGTCACATAAACCGTATAACTATTATAGCTTATAACAACAACAGCAACAGCAACAAACAATAATAAAGACAACAGAAGTTTGGCTAGTTGACAGAGAGATAGACAGAAAGTCACAACGTGTTAGAGACATAGACAAACAAAACGTCAGAGAGACGGTTGTGATGAAAATTTGTCATAAGAAGGCAGACACAATAGTGAAATGATACTCTAAAGATGACTACAATAAAGATAGTAAACAATTAGAAAACGTCTAAGTAACTGCGTGCCAAAGTGTTAAAGCATTGCGGCAAGAGTTTGAAGAACAAAAAAAAAATACAATACTCAACTACTCATACTCGAATCAAACATGTATCTATTCACTAAGAGATGCATTCTTTGCTCATTCATTTATTCATTTTTTATGAATTATTTCTGTAGTTTTTGTTGTAAAGTTGAAATGTTTGGGTTGAGTGTAAAAAATATTAACAAACAAAAATATCACACAAACTAATGCTCGTCTGAATGTACTGTAGAAAGGATAATGACACTTTAGCAGCCAAACAATAGTAATAGCTGTGCCAACATTGTATGCAGCAGTTGTTAATGTAATTGTGGTTGAAATGCTTGAGAAAGGAAATTATTGTATATATGTGTACTGGTATGAGTGTCAAACTTCCTGTAGCATCTACATATAGATGTAGATGTGTAATTTATTTACATAAGATCTGTGTATAAATGTTTTGCTGAAGTGAAGGGAAGGTGTTAAGTTTGTTTACTTAATTTGTCTTAAGTGGTAAGATTTAACTGTCTCTTTATAGATTCTTGTCTTTTGCATACATGCGTACAAAATAGTTGTTTATTAGTAAATTGTTGCATTTAAATTTCAAATAGAAATTTCACGGCTAATTCAGCACAAACAAATACATACGAAGAAAGGCTGAAAATTTTGTTGGCTTTAACCTATACATAGACACATTTTTGAAAGATTTAATGACATAACTAAAATAAGTTAAAGGAAGTGAAACCCATAAATTTTCTTGCGAATCATATAAAATAAAATTTTTTTTTAATAGTTTAAAAGATGGGAAACAAAAGATGTAAATTGAGTAGATCTTGAAACAAAATTATGAAAAATATTGAAGTACATTTTGATTTTCATAGCTTTGTTATTTGTAACACTTTGAAAATAAGGACAAAGTGCTGAGTTGGTAAAAAAAGTGTTGGAATTATTTAAGTAATGTAATAAATTTGAAAAAGTAACAAACATTGGGTTTCTTGACAGACAAAGATTTATCTATAAAAATTGATGGTTTAAAAAGAAAATAATAAAGATACAGGTTATGTTTTCGAAATAACTTTAATATTTTAGGAAATGACGATATGGATGTGCTTTCCTGCACAGTAATTCACTTAAAATTTTTTAAATAATATGTATTTTATGAGAGTATTGTTACAAATGCGTTTTGCTTATGTTTTAAAAGAAAATAATTAAGTTATAAAGTAAACTACTGGGTAGGCTGTTTATTAACTGCATGGACTGCTAAGAAAACTTATGTACGCAAGACAACAACAACAACAACTTTCTAGTTACAAATTGCGTAGAAATTTTCGACACGTAAAACAACAACAATCGGGTATGCTGTTTACTAACTGCGTAGTTTTCTAAGAAAAGTTATGTACACAAGACAACAACAACTATTTTTAAAGAAATTCCAGGAAGAAACTTTATCAGCATAAAAACAAGAACAAAAATACACACAGACCTACAAGCGCCTGTACATTGAATGAATAACATAACAACAACCAAATACAAGGTAGTAGAAAATTCAATATTTTTCTAGACTTTTAGTGGACAAATATAAAAGGCAGCGTCTGAGTGGATAGTTAGTTAGTTGAAAAATAAAACTTGTGAAGTAAAGCCGTACATCTTACGTAAATTTTTCTGTGGTGTCAACTTTGTGTGTAGTTAAAGTAAATAAACTTGTAATTAATTTAAAAACAACAAGACGTTTACCAAAGGTATAAACGTAACAACATCATTAGTATAATAATTAATGGAATCTAGCACAAATTAACGTAGATTAATTTAATGTTTTCTATTAGACTTCCAACTTACTTATGCTAAAAATACTATAGATAAAAACGTTCGTTTGTAAAATATAAATTATGTAAAAAAAGTAAAATGCAGCGAATAGTTAGATATTAAATTGGTTTTATATCTTGTTGTTGCAATTATCTGCGACAAAATAATTGTGGTCTTAAGATTTTGATATTCAAAGTAGCACATAGATATAAATAACTGTGAATAATGGGATTGCTAAGCGGATTCTTTTATCAATTTTATATAAATTTCAATATTTTGTGGGTAGTTCTGATTAAGAAAGTTCTCCATAACAAAATAATACTCTATAACAAACGTCAAATATATTTTTAAATATATAAATATAAAATATATTTTTTAATAAACAAAATTTAGAAAATGTAAAATATTTCAATTACATCTGATGATTTTTTGTGCTTTTACCGACCATCAAACTAGATATAGAGCTATTATATCAACGTAATAGCAAAAGAATATGTTATTAAAATAAAAAACAAAAAATAAACACAAAAGTCTTGAATAGTGTTATATTTTACGATTAAAATTTGATTAAATTTGCAATAGTATGAGTGTTTAAAATATTTACGCTTTCTTGAATAAGGCGAGTTACATATCTTACAAATTCTCACAATTGATTGTGATTGTTTTACATTGTAGAATAAATTTTAATGAACTGAACTGATTTTATTAGTCGAATCAAATTTATTAATGGAATCAATGTTTAGTCGGGCTATTGCCATTAATCAATAAGAGGCTTGTATGTCACAAAGAAATGACAACAAAATTAAAAAGAGTAGTTAGCAGAGAGATGCTTTTTGAATCAACATGTTATATTTCGTTAAAATAATATGACTTTAATAAACACTATGGTTTTGGGTACATTTAAAATAAAAATTAAAATTGCGTTTTATATGCGAATTTCACTAAGGTATTGCATATTTTGTATTATTTAATCATCTCACTTTTTCAGTCACCTCAGAAGGTTTATCATTTAGGTGATCGTTAAAATTGCAGTTATTACGACAATAGAATTTTATTTTTCTTTGTCATAACTTTAATCAGAATGTAATGTTAGTTATACAAATCAATTTTGTTTTTAATATTGAAATAGCATTTTTTTATACTTTAAAATAAAGTTGAAATATTTTAATTTATAGAAAGCTGGCAAATATATTATATTTAAACAGGTTCTACATCAAAAATAATAACTGCTACTAAAGCATTTAGCAAATTATAATGCTGTTAATTCCCGAAAAAGCAAAAATAAAAACTATAGGAGAATAAAAATTAAAAAAAAAATTATATTGCTTGGATTATAATTTTATTTTGTTTTGTGATGGTATTTGTCATTGTCATTCTTATTGTTTTTATATGTAATTCTGGGTGCTGCCTTTGCTGTCGTTGTTATTATTATTGCTGTTGTTGTTGTTGTCATCATTTCCGTTTTCCGGCTTTATGTGGTTTTTATTTCCTTTTTAGGATACCATGAAATATGAGCCTAATTAGTTTGCTGCTATCTCTCTGTTTCTATTTATTTTTTCTACCTCTTCTCTAAATTATTCCTTACCTTGGCTGCTATTATGGACATTTTTCTTCAACTAAGATACAAACAATTTCAGCCAGTAAACGTTGTAAGGATAATCACTATGTACGGAAGTTTGTTTAGTAACTATTTGTTGTTGTTAGTCTAAATGGTCACCTAGTTTTAATCGTTATGTTGCTGTATAAGATGCTTGCCTGTACACATTTTGTATGTGTGGACATTAGCAGTGGACTTCTTTATTTGAGTTTGTTTTAAAGAATAAATTAAATTTAGCTTGAAAATCTAATGACTTCTTGAGTACAGTAATTGAAGATAATTTCTAATATATAAGCCTCTGAAAGTATTTGGAACATTTTGTTGTTGTAAGTATTTATATGGTGTTTTTTAAGACTGAGTATATATATATACTGATCAAGAAAGTTAAGAAAAATAGTTTTTACGATAATATTGTGACATTTATTGCAAAATAAATAATACCAGATTTTAGAGTTTTTAAATTAATTACAAGTTTATTTACTTTAACTATACACAAAGTAAGATTTATACGTTGGCACTACAGAACAATTAGCTAATTGTGGAAGTTTTTATTTCACGAAGTTTAGGTTTTGACTATCTAAATAACTAATGACTCAAATGCTGTCTTTTATATTTGTCCGCTATAGGTCTAGAAAAATGAAGAATTTTCTACTTCCTTTGTATTACATTTTGTTGCCGTTATGTTACTTATTCAATGTATAGGCGCCTATTCGTCTGTGTGTACTTTTGTTTTTGTTTTATACTGACAAAATTTCTTCCTGGAATTTATTTTAAGATAGTTGTTGTTATCCTGCGTGTATAAGGTTTCTACGCAGTTTGTAACTAGAAAGTTATTGTTCTCTTGCGTGTATAAGTTTTCTTAGAAAACTATACACTTAGTAAATAGCATACCTAGTTATTTCGTTTACTTCATTGCGTAATTATATTATTTTTAACCTTAAGTAAAACGCATTCATAACAATATGATTCAGTAATTAAGTACTCATTAATTCGTGAGTTACAATTTCGTTATGAAGAAGGGTTTTACTTTATAAGCTCCTTAGAAATATATTTCGTAGTCTGTATATGGAGTTAAGGTTATGAGATGAAAATAAGGGACAGTTAATAATTTTCAGAACTACACGAATTACGCAGCCCCAAGGGAAAGTCGAAAGTTGTTTTGATCTTTGCTGTTTCACAAAATTCTTTAACTTTTTCGTTTTTTGTTTAATTTTTTTAGAATTTTTTAGGCTCTCTGTTTTGTGTTTTTAGGAAGAAATTTATTCTTTGGATTTTTTAAGAGTCACTTTCCGAGTTGAGAATTCCCTAATAATTTGTTTTTGCTATAATTTTTTTGGAAAACTAAGTAAAATTTTATGGTTTTCGTGTGTGTTCTGTGTATAGCATTCTATCGTCAGCTTAAATGAACAATGATGAAAATATACTTATTTTCATTAACGAACCCAATTTTGACTTTATTGCAAGTATATGGTTTTGCTAGTCATATATAACAGAAAATTATATCTTTCATCGTCTATTTACTAGTTTTGGCGTTAACTTTTTAGCTTTTGATAATTTAAACAATAAATATGTGTATTTTGTATTTATTATTTAGTTTAAAAACTGCATATTCTTTTTAATTTAGTTTTTTGATATTAAAATATAAAATTTGTTTCTTTAGAGTACTTAGCAAAATAATATATGAAAAGCTTTTTGAATTCCTTTTACCTAAAATGATTTTATAAAAACTATAAGATAAAAACCTTGAAGTGGATTTCACACACTTTGGAATGTTCTTAACTTGTTGTTAAAAAAGTTTCTCGATATCAACATTCACCTTAAGCATCTCTTTTTTTTACCAAGCCAACGAAAATATGGCAATTAGGAAACCAATTAGAGTATGTGTCAATATAATTCCTATTTCCTCTTTTCATCATTCCGAATGCTTCCACCTGCTGCTTATCAAAAAACTAAACAAATAAATAAGTAAGTGGTACTTTTTACATGTCAGCATAAAAAAGGGAAAACAAATATTGATTATTATTTCTTACCTTCTATCACTGAATTTCATATTTCATAAACATGTGATGATTTTGATCAAAATTATCAAAAATTTCTAACTGCAAAAATAATTTCGAACTTTTTGTATGTTTAAGAATAATGAGAAAACATGTCCTTACAAAATAGATCTCTGGAAGTGTCAATATTTTAATTTAGCAATGATAAACTCTTATACTAATAATTGGTTTTTTAATGATTTCTAAAGTTTCAATAAATAATTATTCATCACCAACTAAAGTAGTATTTACTTAATATTGTTTAACCTTCGAAACGATTTAATATATTAAAATATATATTTTCGATAATAAATACATTTATCAAGCTATTGTAAAAGAATACTTTTACAATCATTTTTCGGTTCATTACTGGAGTAGTTAGTAATGAATTCTTTTGTCAAATTTGTCTTTGATGATTTCGCTGAATTATTTAGATGCAGCTTTTAATTCCGTTTATTAGCTAACCAGCTGCCTATGATTCTTTAAAAGAAGATCCATTAATGTTAAGCTTAGAGATCCCCCTTAGCCGTTTATATGAAAAATTTCACATCCATTTACATTCATGTCTGAAGCAGTAATCGTGTTACGAAAACAAGTTTTGTAAAGGTTAATGCTTATCTGGCCACGTTTGTCATTGCTAACTACTGTATCTTCCCATCTCTCAGTCTCTTTTGGAATTGTTAAATGTTGCGTTATCGAAATATTTGGCGAAAACCTGGTACCTGCCTCAAATATTTAATTTTTAATTCAAACTAATAAACTTTACTTCTTTGGCCTAACTAAATTCCCAACATGTCTCTCAGGAACTGGCGTAAATAATAAGCCCTGTCAAAAAATAATAATTCCGTATCAATCAATATTAATTTGGTTAGGCAAAGTCCACGCACAATTCAAAGCTTCTTGCTTATGTCTATTATTTTTTCTTGCTAACTGTCTGTTGAGAAACTACGGCAATTTTATTTTCGTACCAGTAGAGAAAAGGATGAACCAGTATTATACAGTTTATTTTGAAGTAAGTATGCGGAGCCTTAGAAGTTATTATGGAGGGCTTTTCAGCCATATCTGAAAAGCCTTCCAAGTTGCAAATACCTTTACGAGAATTTTGCTGGGACAGAATAAGTAAAATCAATTCATTAGTGGTGGAGATGTTTTCAGAAAAAGGCTGGAGTCTTTATTTTCCTTAAGGTTTTTTTCATTTTTGACAGTGTTAAAAATTAAAGATTCAAAAGCAATCTCTGAACTTCCAAAAAATAGGTATTTCCAGTCAAAATTTCATTGCAACATGGCAGTATACCATACCATTTCATTCTTTTTTAAAAAATTTATTAAATATTTATTAGAAATACATTATTTGAAAATAATTTTTAACACTTCCTGATATTTTGCGCACTTATTATCAGTAACATAAAAAATTATTCGATAATGGTGTAACATCCTAATTCACTTGTTTATAGGGTTACGAATTGGTTGAAAAACTCTTCGTATAGTTTAGACAGTAGAAATAAATTTGTTTAATAATTTCAGGATTTTAGGGGCAGTTTTTTTATTTTTTTTTGCCATCGTAGAAAAATATGCCATTTAGTTGTATTAAATTTTTTAGACTTTATTATGTATTTAAATTAATATGAATGTTAGTATAATTAAAAAAATCGATTAATTTAGGGTATATCCCTAACATATGTACAAATTACTAATTACTAATTTTTTATTTCTTCTGGTCATTTCTCTACAGAAGTAGGAAAGTGTTATTGAGGCTTGTTAACTTCTATATACATTAAAATATATATATATACATATTTATTGTTCCATGTATAGGGCTTTCAAACAAGAAGTTTGTGGTTCAATTGTAACAACACAAACAAAATTCGTGATATTTCTGGACAACATAATCGTCCTTCTGAAACGGCTATTAAGAATTTGGTCGTTAAATTTGACAGGCTCAACCGGGTCGTTCAACTGAAATCATCGCAGCCGTGAGCCACAGTGTTGAAGCAGATCCAAATTTGTTAATCCCTCGACGTTCTCAATAATTGGGGTTATCCAGAAGCACCACATGACGAATTTTGCCGACCCATCATTCACATGGCCATAGATTCGTTCAAATCATTCAGGAATAACAGGCTGGTTTTTCTGAAAAAATCATTTTTCAGGCGAAGCCCATTGTCATTTGCCAGGGTATGTCAACAAGCTTTTGAAAATCCTAGCGCGATTATTAAGAATCCTATGCATAATCAATGTGTCACTGTATGGTGCGCTATTTGGTCTGGTGGTGTGATTGGGCCGTTCTTTCGAAGATGAGGCTGGAAATGCGGCCTATTACTGACGATGCCACATGTCACACAGCCAATCAAACGATCAATTTATTGCAAACTAAATTTCCCTAACGCATAATTTCACGACAACCAGCAGTTAAGTGGCCAGCCAGATCGTGTGATTTACCACCACTGGATAAGTTTTCGTAGGGCTATGTTAAGGACGGAATCAATCGAATCGATTTCAGCCTTAAAACTCAAAATCTGTGATGTCATTAATGAAATAGGACTACCACTTTGCCCAAAAGTAATTAAAAATTGTGATGAGAGAATTGACATCTGTCAGCGTGGCTGTGGTGAATATTTGACAGACATCATTTTTCATTCATAATTGCCGAACTCTTTTCTTCGTAACACAATAAATATTTGAATCATCAAATAAATAAGTATCCATGGTTTTTTAAATAAATTTAACACTTTATTTTCAATATTTCGTTTTTCCTTGGAAAGCTTCTTCAGGAAATTAATTTCCAAGGGAAAGCGAAATATTTAAAATATAGTGTTAAATTTATTTAAAAAAGACCATTATTAAGATTAATAGTTATTTATTTAATAAAGAAGAGTTCGAATAAAAATAATAATCAAATATTTGTTTTAAAAAATAAATTGCTTTTTGAAAAACCCTCTGTTTCAAAATACTATACGACAAAAATAAAAAAACATGTTCTGAGGATACACGTGGGTTATGATTTTGTACATGGCTTCGCATGGTCACATATCTAGATTTGTTTGCATACGTAAAAATATTTATGAACACATAGAAACACGTTTTTGTAACAAAAGAGAATGCAGCAAATTCATAAGAGAGTAGTTTTTGTGGTCATTTCAACTTCCGTTTTATTTAAATCCAAATTAAAAACCAACAACAATTATAACAATAGGACAACTATAATAGCAAACATTGACAAATATAATTTAAGAGATAACAGCAATATGAATAATGTTTGTGCGTGTTTGTTGTGTATGAACATGAACAAACGTGAACACATGCTCACATACACACATGATAATAATAAATGTTGACCACCTTCTCTTTATTTCGTTTTGCAACTCCCCTCAGCACACCATTACACATGCTCCCATAAATACTCATACATGTTAACGTATGAGCATTTTAAGCCTTCTACTACTGCATAAGCTATTGCGGTTATTTGGAGTGGTTACGATGCGGTCTATTAATTGCTCTTATATTGCCAAATATGCAAACACAAATGCTTAAATTTTGCTACATAAATTAAATTTTATTGAATAAAAAGTAGAAAAAAACATCATTTAAGGAATGCTGTTAATAGGTCGATATTCCAAAAAAAAATGTAAATCAAGGGAGAGGTATTAATATACTTACATACACTATGGCTATAGGGCAACTATAGAATACAGGAAGGCAGTTATAGGAAAATATAGATACTCAAAATTACTTAAACATATGCTATGCAGCTGAGACTTAAGGACTATTCTATTATGCATTTTTTTACTCTCTTTGATAACAAATTTTTGTTTTTGGCAATCTGATTACGGTTGAATGAACTTTTAATTTCGATGCAAAATGGATAAGACAACTAAGTGCACAGAAAACAGGAGATATTGAAGAAAAAACATAAACGATTAATTTTATTACAATGTTTAACGAGTCACACAAAGTAAAATTAGAAATGTAATTAAATAATAAATATATTTTTATAGATAAATGGTAAACAGAAATTAAAAAAAACATAATGAGTTTAAAATTATGATGGTTTGGTGTTTCTGGAATAAATCTCGCTTAAATACAGTGAGTGAAATGGAACGAGAAAATTTTTAATTGTAAAAAGACACATACTAATTTTTTTAGGGTGATACAGGGCGATACTAATAGTAAAGCAGCAACATAGTTAGTTGTTTGAATTTGTTTCGATTTTGCTACCTGTTTGCTCGATTTAAACGGCGAGCGCTTTCGATATACAGAGATCATTCTCAACTCGTGTTCTAGATTGTACTGGTGAGTCAGTATTTGGGTTCAGGTTGTTCATTTATGAAAGTATTATCTACTCACTCTACCTATATGCTTACCACCTTGCATTGTATGCGGGGATAATTTCCAATATTTCCGTACGTGTGTGCGTTTGAAGGTATTTTAGAGTGTATGAATAGTGTTAGTGGTGTGAAAATTGTGTCTAAAGTCGTGTTTATCTGTTAGTTTACAATATCATTGTTAGAAGTTTTTGTTTTGTAGATTTCCTTGTTTTCAAGGATGCTATAAATATGAAAAATTTAGGAAGAATGACAATATTGCCACCCACGTACGAAATTAGCTCAAAGATGCTATGTTTTTTGTTATGCATTATAACCGCACAGACTTATTTGTTACACTCGCTCACAGTGGTCCGAAATCGAGAGGGTATTGCTACATAGCTAAACACCAGTTGATAGACACGACATCACTGCAGAAGTTTTTAAATAAAAATTGTAATGTCTCATGAACTTCTTTATAATGTATTGCGTGTATGGACAAGTCCGTTGTTGGATGTACTCTGTAAAATGACAAAATAGTGGTCTATCCCATGAGTACATTTTAGTTTGGCTAGTGGGAAGAATAAAACCTGATGAGATTGTTTGCATGATTTAAGCTGAAATGATAAAACAGTTGACCCAAAATGGCCTGCAGTAGTTACCAAATACATGAACCTCGCGCAGTTTTCATTTACAATTCACCCTGTATGGTCGACGGCAATTGTTCCGAGAGACCTGATTGCTGAAACCATCATGGGAAATGGTGGATTTCCCATTGGTTGCAGACAAAATGTTGATGTACATAATCACTGGATTGTGCCATATTCGTCAATATTGTCCAAAGCTTTTGAGACTTACATCAATGTGGAATATTGTAACTCTATTTAGTCGACTTACATCAATGTGGAATATTGTAACTCTATTTAGTCGATAAAGTAAATATGGTAACAAAGATGGAGACATGACCGTCTTCCCTCTAACCAATCTTAATGACGAAGTATCACAGTACTACATGGATCGCTATGTAAGTAGTAACGAAGCAATGTACAATTTTCTTTACAGTTTGTAAAAGTCATAGTTGGGAGATATCCAAATGTACTTGCTTCAGAATCTCTGCATCGCAACCTACACCGTACATCCAAATAACGACGATTGCTATTGTCTGGGGTTGTTGTTGGTGAAAGTTCGTGCTACGACTTCGGTTGAACAATTGAGAACAGTTAATAGATATCTATGTGCGATTTACTGTGAGGCATTTCAACATCGAGAACGATTCGCATTGGGGTTATATGCTCAAGGATTCCGTATCATCGCTGCATCAAGTTCGTACATTATTTTCAGTTATCATGTCGATATGTATTACCTCAGTATAACGATCAATGAATTGCATATGAAACTTTGATAGAAGCTATGAACAGTAAATCTGAAAGAATTTACTTCCTTGATGTTCCCGGATGGATCAGAAAAATGTTCTTACTTTCAGTACTTTTGGTGTAGCTTATCTGGAGTAACTGCGACATGCAAATCAACGAAAAACCAATTTGCAACATCGCCAAATTTGTGGTAGCAAGTAAAGAGATAGGTATAAATTCGCAATGATCAACTCGACCTGTTTTATCACATTACCCACAGATTTCTGTCACATCGCAGACTCAAAAGAGGAGGTTATTCAGCATGTTTTTCCATATAGTGAAACAGTTCAGTAACCTTAATTTGCTGCGAAAACTAAAAACGTCTATGATCTTAGTGCGACCATTAAGAATTTTCTCCCGGGACAGTTTGTTTCCTTCAAACCAAGAAGTTTAAATTAAATTTAAATTTACTACAATTGCTTGGGCAACCACCTCATAATTTATAGTTAAATGAAGGTTCATTTGTCATCATGCATCGTAACATTAATCAACCTTGAGTGTGCAATGGAACAACACTGGCTGTGAATAAGCTAATGAATAATGTCATTAAGGGAAAATACAAAGGTGAGTATATTTTGATCCCGCGTAAACCAATGATTCCAACGGATTTCCCATTCAATTTTAAGCCTCACTTATATCGAGCATTTTTTTAAATAATTACGAATTCCTTTGGATTTTTTTCTTTTTTAGTATATTTTATACAAAAGTTTAGCTCTTTTATTAATCGATGAGTCAGCATGAAGTCTGCCGGGTCAGTTAGTGTTTTTATAAATATTAATCTTGTTGTCAGCGACCCTCCGGTGGAATTGCATGAATTATTAAATTCAAAACTCTATAAGTTTCTCAGTTAAGTTTTTAAGCATGACCGAATTTTTGTGACAAACTAATAAATCACATTTATTTATATGACTTAATATTGTAAGAGAAATTGACAAAAGCCAAATAAAATGGCTATAGATGTTGTTACATAAAAATCCCAAAAAGTTTTTAAGCTAGAATTCACGAAGGGCAAACGTTTCAATTGCAAAGAATTAATCCCTTTAAGAACGAATGAAAGAGGGTATTAATAATACAAATACACACAGTTATATAATATATTAAGAAAAGTTTAACCTAATACATCTTTATTTATTTTGTAGAACACTTCTGTTCTTTCTCTCTCCTTATTTCTCCCAACTCCACAGTTATTTAATTATATGGGTAGACAAATATAAATTTCTGTTGAAGAAATTACAGGAAAATGTTAGGACATTTTGTAATTTATACGTGTGTTGTTATCAAAAAAATGGCTAAAAGAAACTCGAATTTTTTAAGAAGCAAAATAGTAGTCAGATTTCAAAGAAATAAAACTGGAATAGAAAATTCATCATAAATTGTAGAATTTATTATACTATACAGTATGTACATTGATAAATTTGGATTTTGGATAGAAATAAAACTATATGATTAATTATTCTATTAGCTGATAAATATCAGTTACAACATAAATAATTTTTATTTGATGTCTAAATGGAGACATGTGGCACCGTTCTGTTGAAACTACATGTCAGTGATGTCCACTATGCCAATAATAGGCCAAAACTGAGTTGTTAGCACCTCGCGATAGCGTGATCCATTAACCGTTACCGCATTTCCACTCTTATCTTCGGAAAAAAGGTCTAACGGAAGTCAAGATGAATAAACAAAATTAATGTCTAAAAGCAAAATAATATGCTTCAAATTTTTCCTGCATAATGACTGCTGCAAACTCGTGTTCACATTACGCCCTCAGATCATATGGAATTTCAGTATAAAATTTAAATGTTTAAATGCTTCAATGCTTAAAATAGCCAATAGTTTGATTAGCTAGTCTGATTACTTAAATTTTTAAAAAGAACTAAATTAACTAATTTTAAAAACAAAACATTAAATGCAAATTTGTCAAGTTGTATATAATAGAAAAGTTTTTATCAAAAATCTCAGAAATTTGAGGGAATCTTTTTTACCACAAAAAAGCTAAATATACGCGTTTTGTAGAATAATTAGTATTATGAAACATAAGTTTAGAAAAATATTTTTAAAGAAAAGTTGAATTACACATCCAATTTTGTGTAGCCCTTTTTAAATAAAGCCGTCTTAGAACAAGATTGCTATTTAAGCTTAGACTTTAGTATCAAGGATATTGGTTAAATTTGCGATAAACCAAAATAATAATTTTTGAAAAACGATTTTCTTCCTTAACAAAACTTAAAGTTATCTATTAACTTTTAATGAAAGTCACGGTGATTTTGTGCTAGAAATTTTAGTATACTTTGGCTTTCATTTATGAAAAAGTTTTTTTGAAGAATGTTATTAATTTAATAAAATAATCTGCGATATTATTCGGTAATTTCATAACGAATGTAAATCTAATTAAAATATTTTTTTAACTTATTTTTTTATTTATTTAGTTTTTGTCTTCTATTTGTTATGATTAAAATTATAATAAATACTAAAAGACTAAAACTAAATTTATGAAAGTTAAGAGTGTGTGCATTTTGTAAATTGCATTATAAAAATTTGGAATATTTGATTAATATTGTACCCGTAAGGAATTCCTTTTTTTAATGTACAATACTGTTTGATTAATCAGACTTATCGGCAGTAGGATAATGTATGTGTTGTTTTGAATAGTGCAGCAGTTGTTTTTTTAATATGCTTTTAGAGCTTAGAGGATTTATTGGTTTCTTGAATGGGTTGATGGCTCTGTAGAGATAATTGCACTTACTCCGATATTGAGTAGCAGCAGGATTAAAACTATTTAAATCCAAAATTATTAAGTTGTATAAATAGTTCAGCAAATAATATATTTTGTATTATGTTGTGTTAATCTGTCTATTTATCAGTTTACCCCCCGGGGACACATTTATCGGTTCTTATAGAACACTCGACTATCTGGACCTGTGCAACTGGGGGAAAAAGGGAGCCCAGTCCCCTGAAGTCAGACAGGGAGAGAACTGGAAACTCCACTTTATTTCCACGGGGATCAGTGGCCTGCAGAGTTCATTATTTGTCTCTTTAGACATTTAATCATTGAGGTTGGCCCCTATATGGGAGCATCGTGGTGGTTGTGGTTTCGGGCCCCATATCCAATGGTTTTCTATGGTGGCCAGGATCATCTCACTGATAATGACACGCAAAGTGAATGATCCAGTCCAGTGAGCATGCTTGACATGTGTTCTGGACAAGGAGTTAGAAAGTCTCCGACTCTCTAGCAAGGTGTAATGATTTGCAGACCTGTACTGAAATCATTAAAGTTGCAACTAGGTGGTTCTGTTTTAGTATTATGGCTTCGGCTATCTAGGACGCATGTATGACGTTCCAAATTATACAAAGTGGTTTGTCCACCATCTGATTAAGACTTACAGTCAGGCGCTGATGTAAAACAAATCACCTCTGTCTATTTATCAGTTGTAGAAGACACTTAAGAAAGTCTTAAAATATTGACGATCTATTATTATTATTATTATTACTATGGTATTGCTAAATTTGTTGCTTTTTAAATTCAGCACTCTTGAGAAAACTAATTTTAGAAATATAAATAATTGTTGAAAATAATAATTGTTAATTGTTAATTTCATTTGCTGCGGAAAAGCTCTAAAGACAACGGCTCAAAACTCATTATATTTAAATATTTAAAAATTTCTCTGAACGGTATTCCTGCTAGAAAAAACAAAATATTTAAATTACTATTTCCAATTAACATGAACATTGAATTTAAGTAATAGTACGCTTGTATAAACAATTTGCAAAATGTTGTTCAACCTTTAATGTTGTATTGCACAATGGTATGCCTGCCGTCCGATTAAATATTGTATAATACACTAAAATTTAACTCTTGTTTGCATATTTACAAATATTAGTCTGGATATGATTAAATGGTAAATTCATGAGAATTGCAAAAATTTCATTTAAATAATAACAAAGTTGGCAACTTCTTTGTATACAAATACGAACAAATATTACAACGTCTATGTCAAAGGCAGCTACTGTTCATTGACTTAAAAGTAAATAAGTTTTTGAAATATTCTGGTATTTGCTTGGGCACTGAATATTCACAATTTGCTTGGCATAGTGGAAGAATTTGAAAGTGTTAATGAGAACATTTTCTTGGAGTTCTAGTTAGAATCCAGGAAGTAGATTATCGGTAATTAAAAGCAAATAGAAAATATTTAAAAAAATTTGTGATAAAAATATTCAATTAAGTTAAGCTTACAATAATACGTATAATTTTCTGGATATAACTTTAAACTCTTATAATTCATAATTTGTTATTTATAACCGCTTATAATTTGTAACACAAAACAAATTATGTTATACTTTAGATAAGTACTTGCATTAGTGTTTTATTATATGAAAAATGACTATGGTTTTCTGTTCCGTTTTCTAAAAATCCTCGCAGTCTACCGACTCAACAGAAATAGAGGTACTTGGAGTTGAAGTGTGGTCTTGTATATTTTTAGCAAATAAATTTTTAATACTTTTCAAAAAAATATTTTTAATCACAATAGCTTTGAAATTTAAGTTTAATTTTTTCGTTAGCTAATAAATATTTATTGATTCGTGGAACCCTTGTTTTTTATAAATAAATATTTTTTGTTAAAAATTTGACAAATTAGTGTTTTGGTTTTATTTAAATCTTTTTGTTTTACTAACCCATAAACTACTAAAACGTGCATTAAATTCGCATATTGTAAACCGCAAACATATCGCATAATAGCTCAGAGGAAGAGTTTGCATCGCTTCCATTAAGCAATGAAATAGCTTGAGTTTCTGTCAAGGTCCCGCCCTTTTGGAATACAAATCAGGCCAATTCATCAACGCTGGAATTACTTCCGATTCAACAAAATTCCATACCATTGTCGGTTCCATTTTTTTGTAACCTCCGGTAAGCAATATGTACGAAAGATTCAAGCAACGGCTGCAGGAATGTTTCACTGATTCGCAAGAAAAGCAAATGAAGAAACTGTTGCGCGATATTGAGTTGGGAGACAAGAAACCCTCAGCGCTTCTTTGCAAGATGTCCGTGTTGTCGTCTGATACACTTTCGGTCGATTTACTGAAGATTTTGTGGATGCAACGACTACCAAAACAAATGCAAGCTATATTATCTGTAGGTAGTGGATCACTAAACAAGCTGGCACTTATGGCAGATAAAATTGCTGACACTTCAGAATCTTGGGAGGTAAGTACCGCAACTACATTATCAACAACCAGCGCACTAGAAAAACGAAGTGATATTCTTATGAAGGAAATCAAAGAAATATCTCAAGGTCAATATCGTACAAAAAGCCAAAGCATTCAAAGGTCGTATTTAAGAGATAAGTCATTAGGTAAAAAGGAAAAACCATTTTGCCGGTACCACTTTAAGTTCGTCGAAAATGCTAAAAAATATGTCAAACCATGCGAAACATTTAAATTCTTCGGAAAATTACTAGGCGCCCCGTCTATGGCGACAGACTATGGTTAGCCGTAAAATTAGTCGCCTTTTTCTTCAAGATAGAGCTTAAAACATAAAATTTCTTGTCGATACTGGCGCCGACGTCTGTCTCTCTCTCTCTCTTTCCTATCACTTCAATTCAACGCATGCAAAATCCCGCAGCGAATTAATCAACAACCAAGACTTTTGGCGAAAAAAGACTCAATTTGATTTTGGGCCTGAAGAGAAATTTTATGGTCAAATATAATTTATATATCCTTTAAAACATTTTGAAATTAAATTTTACATCATTATATACTATTGAGTTATACTCAATCCTAGCATATGATTTTTAGGAAAATGAAACTTCCTCACCTAAATTTTTTTTTAGATTGATTCGTCTGCTATCTACTTCAGTTACTCACATAAATGGAATTATGTTTAGGTATATACAACTGGCAAAATTTGATTGGCAACAAATTCAATTATCACAACAAATCTGTTTTATCTCAGTTTTATGTGTGTAAATGAAACTCTATGCCAGTGTAATATTTGAAACCTGAAAAAGAGTCGTGTAAGCGAAAATCACCTTTATATCGTACAAAGAATAAGCTGTGTATGTTGTCTTGATGTAGACGTATTCCATTACTATAAACGAAGTATTTCTAATATGAGTATTAACAGATATGTATACGTTATACACATACAAATATAACAGAAAGTGTGTAATCTTGCAGTTAACGTCAATAAACATTATCGTTGTATGTTGTTTAGCCCTTTCAGTTTTCAACAAACTCTAGGAAAACATTAAATATTTAGCGTGAACATTTAGTCTAATGTATGTCATTTAACAGTTTAGCTATCAAAAATCTTAGTTATAATTGTGAATTACCAAAAATATCAAAAGATGAAATGTTCTGCTGTAGGTTTAAATTGTATTTATTATTTGATTGCTGCCATAATACTAAGCTGTGAAAACTGCTATTTCCTTCGCCGGAACTGTTTTGCAGTCTACTAGTAACAACCATTTGGAAAACTTAAAGTTCAAATAAAATCTTAAAATCGCTTAAGCGACGCCTTGCTCAAAAACAAAACCTTCTTTTATATTCTTCTGTAAACGCTTTTTTTATTATGACAACAAAATAAAATTATGTAAATATTATTTTTGAATTGTTAACCAGAACTGACAAATTTCACTTGTGTATTGTCTCTTGAAAATGTAAAAATGTAAATTAGAATTTCTAAATTATTTCTAAAGTTTTGATTAACTTCATATTAAGTAACTTTTGAATTTAAAGAAATAAATTGGATTTTATTGCAAAGAGTATAAAGTATTTTGTATTTCCTTTCGCAATTGAAAGTCAAAATATTAAACATTTTATTGTCATTGTGTTTTAGAAATTACATCTTATACTGCACTGTTTCAAGATAAATTTGCAGTGGGGCTAAAGGTGAGTGAAGAACTTCCGTTGAAAACCAAATAATACTTCGCAAAATGCAGGGTCAATGTGCAATTATTTTTTAAAAGCTTAAGGAAATGTAATTACGGAAAAAGTTATAAAAAGGTTCGCAGTAAAATAGGCCGATCGTTATCATGTTTTATTGTGTTTTGGAAAGTTTATTAATGAGAATCAATTTGGAATTTATTATCAAGAAGCTTTACTTACGTCTTCGAAGTGTTTTAAAAATCAGTAAATTATATGTTAGTCTGAGATTCGTTGTTAAAAGTGATTAATAAATTATCGAATAAAAATATTTGAATGAGAGGATTAAAAGTTAGATCATGTATCTTCTGAATTGCTTTATTCTAGTTTAGCATTCTGCATATGTTTAAAATAACCCGAAACCCATAATTGGGTCGATTTCTACCTTTAGCTTTATAAATGAATCTTTAAAGCTGACTACCATACTCCTCTAGTTAATATTAGTTTGTTTGATCATACTCACAACTTATGTAATTGATTTTACAGTCCCTTAAAAATTCTCTTGAAATGTATCTAATGTAAAATTTTTATATTACTTACTCTGAAGCAATTGTTAGACGCTAACAACTATTAATAGGTATTAGAGATGCAGAATGATTACCCAGACCCTATTACTTTTCTTGTTAATTGTTATGGTAAGTTGAGAACATTCTCGCGATTTTGCAAGCCGTTAAAAATAAATTTCTATTCTAAATGCATTTGTTCAACAACGAAAACTCAAAATTTAACAACCAAATGGGAATTATGTAAGTGACATTAAACCTAGGAGAAACGTTAACAAAGCAGCTTTATCTAATAAAAGTAAGAAGCAACAAAGGCATTTCAGGGCAAAGAATGTTTTTAAAATATATTTTGACTGCAATTTATTAGTTAAAAAAAAAACACATTTTACGATTTTGCATATTGGTTTTTTCTGCCCACAATTTGGACAAGATCTATGGTATGTCGCGTTCTCAAGTGAACATTGATATAAAATATTATAAGCTAGAGCAATTGGTTGAGACTATTCTCTATGATTGAGATGCTTATGTTAATTCGACTTTTTGATATATCAAATTGCAGCCCTAATCTGAAAGTTTTATAACTGAATTCTTTTACTGCATATGGGTCTCAGAAAATACTTATACAGTAAAAGTTGGCAGTAAACTTTTCTGAAAAATTTTATCTGCTTTAAATTTTTCAGCAATATGATTTTTCTAGGTGAAGCATCGATCAAGATATATTCGAAGATAACGAGAATCGATTAATATTTAATTCAAACGGGCTTTGTTTTTTAACATAGAGTGGAAGTAGTGTTGAGGTATGTGATCCTGCAAATATCTCGATTTTCTTGGAGGATTTCATGACTATTTAAAAAAATAGTACCATTCGGAAGTCTTGTGCGACCAGCTATCTTGTCGGACTTGCTTATCAAGTATGATATAGATGCTAGAATACAGTCTTGTAGAAAAATAGCATGATACTAACATATCTACATTCTCTCTGACGACAAATCTTTTATCTACAAATAGCTTGGTATCATGTCCAGGCAAGTTTTGTTTTAGTTTGGCTTGTAAGTCTTGATGCTATGCTATGTAGTGTTTGTATCATCCATTGAGTTTTCTAGTTCACCATCCTTAAATCTTAACAGAATTATTACTCTAGCTAAACGGGCAGCAACGGGCATATATATAATTTATTGCTGAAAAAATGTTAGCTTATTTTTTTTTTTAACTTAGTAACACCACAATATATAAAGAGTTTCCTTTAAAAAATCAATTTTAAATACCTTATTAGAATGACTATGTGTCACTGTAAGTAATTAAAACAACATTTTATTACATGGCTTATTGCTATGACAATTGCTTTTCCATGGAAACTGTGAAATTATCATTTGCTATACAAATAATATTTTCTTTTGATATATATTTTCTCATCTCCGTTTCTACACTTTTCTACACGTTGCTCTATTTTCATAAAACATTTTTTATAGTTCTTATGGTTGATACAGAAATATGCTATATATTTCTGTTCTTTTCGTTACTGGTGGCTACATTGAATTAGAAGTCAACATCGTTTGACAAAATTTAAATGACAAAAATCTTAAATATTCCGGTATTTGTCGTTTAGTTTTTTTGATTGAAATGTCAGTGAGATGGAGATTATTTGTGAGTATTCGCCATCAAAGTGGCAGTTAGCAGAAATTACAAAAGGAGTATTGATATCAAGAAAAGTTATATTTTCAGGTGCAGAATAATTTTCTTCTTTATTTTTGCAGAGCGTTCTACTGGAATCAATTTTATCAAAGTGTTTTCTTAAAGTTTTTACTGCAACATTCTGTATTGATAAATGTTACTTCATTTTTTATTTGCATTTTTAAGTAAGTAAGTAAGACAAGTTTTATTTATGAAATTTATTTATTTGTTGTACGGCAATAAACAACAACTTTATTACGAATTTAATTTTGCTATTTGGTGGCAAAATGGAATTGAATTGCATATAGATACGTGTTTTATTAATGAAACTGCAGGTTACAAATATCTTAAAGTAATTTGAAAATCTTATTTCTGAATTTTATAAGAAATAGAGTAGCATTTGCTTATTAATAAATAAATAAATAGTAAGATTAGGAGCTGTTCTCGAGAACAAATTATCTTGTTTAATATAGACCTAAATGGCAATTGAAATAAATTTTTATTTGTCACTTTAATCTTACTAAAAGTAGTAAAATGTTTAACGAATATTACTACTCTCTTCACATACTTCCTTCTTAGATAGGGCGGCTTTAAATCTCATAACTGTATTATGCATTTTTTAAACTAACTTTAGAGATATGGCAGATATATCAAATGAAAATTATAATTTCATTAAATATATACGAAACTAAGCATTTTAATAAGAGACCCTCTTTATTTGCCTTTAATCTGGTGGACGACAGCAGTGAAATCTTTACTATATTGAATAGACTACACGTTTTCAACATTTTGGAAACAATAAAAATATTAGACGTATAATAATACAGGGTGTTCGCCGCGAAGGCATACTACTTTTGGTAAACTTTAGTATTTGGCAGTCCTGCAGTAGACACATGGCAAATTTATTATGGAAAAATATTCGATAAACCAACGTGTTTTAATCGTTAAAACATTTGATCAAAATCACGATAAGAAAGTTACGTGAAATTTTTGGAAGAAAAAACGTGTCATCAAAACGGACTATTACCATGCCGTGAATGATTTCCAAGAAGGAGGGTGTGTAGATGATAGGCCCAAGTATGGAACACAACTTACTGCAAGAAATCGGCTGAAAACATTACTGCTGCTCAAGAAGGTGTTTAAAACAATTCATCAACCTCAATTTGACGCCGTGCTAAGGAGATTGGTCTTCAAAGAACAACTTTTTCCACAATTTTGCAGAAGGATTTGTGTTTGTTTCCATATAAGATTCAGTTGACACAATAGTTCTTCCAGCTGCGTCAATAGCTTGTTACAGCTCGCCCATGACAACCCTGATTTTCAAGAAAAAAATCATAAAGAATGACGAGGCATATTTTCATTTGAATGGATATGTGTATAAAAAGAATAGTCAGTTCTAGGGAATAAAAAACCCTCAAATTATTCAACAGCCACCTTTGCATTCATTAAAAGTGGCAATTTGGCGTGCAATTTGGTCATGGGGAATCACTGGACCTTACTTCTTTGAAAATGAAAACGGCGTAACGGTAACTGTTATCGTGATATGATTAAAAACTTTTTAATGCCACAACTGCATGCTTTGGGCTTGTTTAACATGTGATATCAACAAGACATTGCCACATTGCGTAGAGCCAGGGTTACAATAGAATTACTACGAGGCCTCTTTCCACAATAAGTTATTTCTAGAAAAGGTGATGTTTATTGGTTTCCACGGTCGCCTGATTCGACTGCTTCTGATTTCTTTTTGAGGTTATATCTGAAAAGCAAGATTTATACAAACAAACCACAAATGCTTGAGCAAAATATTTGTGATGAAATTAATGAACTATCACATGAAATATATGAGAATGTAATAAAAAATGTGCTTAAAAGAGCTCGCATTTGTGAAGCTATCAGAGGCGGATATTTGTCTGATATTGCATTCCATACATTAATTGCCGACATTAAATAAAACATTTATCATTATAAGATCGATTCTCTATCATTTAATCAAAAATTATAAACAAACAAAGAAATATATTTCCGCGTCGGACATCCTGTACATCCGTTGTAATTTTTTTTATTGAGTGTTGATAAACTTGGCAGTTTAAATAAAGTTTTAATAAATCTGTCATAATTCTTATTATTTTTAATTTGTAAAATAGATGGCAAACAAAAGAAAATATACAAAAATATAATTATACGTTTAATAAATAATAAAATTCTGGTGGAAGCTTAAAATTGTTTAGGGTTTGTTTTGGCTTTTTCAACTGAGGCTTGATCACTCCAGTGCAGAGACTTAGACATGCTATATTTTGTAATTAGTTTAAATAACATAATAAATTTTTCATTTTCTCCGTGCATTTAAAATAGTATTTTAAAATAATAAAGGCAGTCTAGTTCTTAAGCTACAAAATAAAGCTAAAATGGGCAGGGGTATAGTACAAAAGTAAAAAAGTAATACTGTAAGTGTGTATACTTAATACTAAGTCTTGAGTCTAAAATAGACTACATGTTATGTAATGTAGTTTTTGTATTGTAGAAGAAAATAAGCTAATTATTTAAGTAAAAATAAATTTAAATAAATACTAAAATGAAAAAAAAATATAAAATAAAATGTCATAGTAATTAAAATGTTAAAGTATATTCAAAAATTATATTCTTGCTTGTTATATTTTTAACACAGAGAAAACCGAATTTATTTATACTTCTGAGCTCCTTTGTTTTTTATTTGTTTATTTTTTTTCAAATGTAAAAATAAAAGACCAAATTAAAAATAAAAAAATAAATACGAAATAACACAATAAAAAATAAGTGCAAAGTAAAAGAAAAAGAGAAAATTCAATTAAAAAGTTTTTATTACAAATATGTGACAATATGAGTTAAACTATAAATTGTATGGTGTTTTGTAATTATAATTCAAGTTTCATCTTTATTTGCTGACAATTATATTTACTGTGTTAACATATGTACGTGTTTATTTACATGTACGTGTATGTGTATGAATTTGTGTATTTAGGTATCACTGAACATTTTGTTCTGGTTATACATATATAACACCCCTACAGCACAGACGTTAACAATGTTTTCTGACAAGGATTAAATATTTTGTCGCTAAAGTTTTTGAAAAACCAAATACAAAAAATAAGAAGTCGGCACAACACTAACAACAATTTGTTTAGTTGTTGTGTTTTGTTGTTCGCTTTATTTTGTTTTTTAGTCTGTCTTTAAAGTAATTATTATAAATTTCGTATGCTTCTTTTTCATAGATTTGGAGAAAACGTTTCTTACACTTTAAGATGGTTTGGTTTGTTTGTAAACCATATAGCAGACACCTCAAAAAATTCTGTTCAGTTTTTTGGGAACTTTTTGAGAAGAATATTATTAAAAACATACATTATTTTATAACATATTCTACGTAGAGATGACGGTTTAAAGAGAGCTTTTCAAGAACGATTTGTGATAGATAATGCCATAGAGAATTATTTATTTAACCAAATTTTTCTAAGTTTTCTTGGTGTGTTGAAACTTTAAATATTTAAATTTAACAAGAAACTTGTTTGCAAATTTCTTTTCTGCTAAAAATATTGATGATAGCTCTTAACAACTATCAGAGGTGCCATATCGGGCTATATAAATTTCATTTCTTGATAAATTAACAGTTTTAAGCTGTTTAAAAAGCCTAAATTTTCGTATAAATGTGGTCTAGACGATATTCAGAGTTGCACACTAAACAAATTTGCTCTGGCACTGGCAAAACCTCTTACAATAATCTTCAAGTTATCATTGAAATTTAGTTATTTTTCTAAAATATGGAAAGATTTTTTTTTATTCCATTATTTTAATCTGGTTGTAAGTATAATATAGCAAATTACAGAGGTATTACTAAACCTAGCGCTATATGTAAACTTTTTGAGAAAACTGTTACTGATCACCTTTCCCATCAAGTGTCATCGATATTGCTTCCTGCATAGCATGGTTTTAGAATGGGGTTGTTCAACTATAACTAATCTTTTGGTGTTAACAACGCTGGTCAATCGGGAATTTGTTTAACGAAAATAAACTGATGTTATTTATACTGACTTCAGTAAGGTTAACCACAAACGTCTAATAAGGAAACTTGTCCTTATGGGATTCACCAATAGTATACTTATGCTTATTAATTCTTATTTTTCAAACGAAGTACAAAAAGTTCATTTTAACATGCTTACTTCCAAGGAAATTATCGTTTCATCTGGTGTGTCACAGGGTAGCCATCTGAGTCCTTTATTATTTACATTGTTTATTAATGATCTAACCAATGCCATTAAATACTCCAACGTTCTATTATATGCAGGCGACGTGATGATATTTCGTACATATAATTGTCGTGCTGATCATATTCTTCTGCAAAAGGACTTAGAGGCATTTAATTCGTGGTATAATATTAATTTTATAAAGTAAGGATGTCATACAAACGTGCAGTATATTATAAGCGGCTGAGAACTTGAGAAACTGAGTGTGGTTTGAGATTTTGGTGTTTCGTTGGCCACTAACAAAGCAGGTGTAGTTCTTGGATTTATAAAACGCTGGAGTTTAGTGACTCATATGTCACAAAACAACTTTATACTTCTCTTGTCAGACCTGCTATGGAATATGGCTCAATAATTTGGGATCCAATTTATAAAGTTTATGGCAATAGTATAGAATCGGTGCAAAGGCAGTTTTTGTTATTTTGTGTTCGCGGTTTAAAATGGAATTCCTTGAATCTACTATCCTACACTAGTAGACTTGCTCTAATCAAGCTGCCAACACTAAAAAGTCGAAGGATAATATTAAATGTCATCTTTTAATCCTTTTTTAATTAAAGTATTCAGATCAAATTATCAAAATATATAAAAATAATATAAAAATAAATAAATAGTTTTAGGAATGTATTTATTTCAGTTTTCTTAGCCGCTCATCTTTCATCAGCATGACTTTAGGTCCTTTATTTAACTATACCTTTAAAGTAAGCCAACATTTTTTTTATTTTTAAACTAAAGCTAAAAATTTGCATTAGGTATAATTATTATTATTTGGCCATTCTAATATTTATAGGTAATTTACTTTGCAAGCACAAGATTTTTATGTAAAAGATTAAGATAATTTTTACTTTTGTTTTTAATATTTCGCCACACGATTTGGTGGCATCTTCAGGAAAAGCAAAATTAAAATTGCTTTATTTTACATATAAAATGTGTATTGCTTGATTAATAAATAACATAAAATTTCCTTAAATTTTTAAAATTTATTATTATATATTTAGAAAGTATTCTAAACTATGTATGCCCGTAAAGGGGAAACCAGCCAAAGTGAAATTGTGTTTCTTCTTTATAATTAAACATTGACTAAACAAATAAAAAATTAAAATAACTTTTAGAAGACAGGGCGGTAAAAAAAAATGTGTCTACAAAATATTTCAGCAACATTCTAAGCCATTTAATTTTAACTAAAGCTATACAAAACCGCATGTAAAACATATTAATTTTAACGCACACACACATAAGGGCCCATACGAGTATGGATGAAATATCCAATATTACCTAAAATATATACTTGTTCGTTTATTCCAATTTATGATTTTGTTAATTTGTAAGAGTTGTGTGCATCTATGTATGGGGCTATGTATTTGACTTGTCTTAATGTTTTTGCAAAATTCAAGTTGTAAGAAAATTCCTTATTTTATAAGTTTTTCTGTCCACATGTTGACATTCGTTTAAAGTGTTTCTCTTCTCATGTTTGTTATTTTATCGAATTTTCTTATTTCAACAACTTCTTAGTTACTTTTTTAAACATCCTTTGTTCTTAATAATATATACTAAAATGCTAAATGCTATAACTTAAAAGCAAGAAATTGTTAAATTTTGTGATAGTATCGTTTTTCATTTAACTTTGCAGGTTTTAGTTATAGTCATCTTTTATAACTACACTATCGTATAATCGTTCATTGTAAGCAAATTTATCAAAACTTCGCATCTTCTAAGGATTTTAGGAACTTGCTGCTGGTATTGTTACTTATTGATTAGTTTAAGTTACTTTTAATGGTGCCAACTTAAGATAACAAGTAAAACAAATACATGCATAAATACATGTTAATGGTATTCTGTAATAATTTTTTTAAATGTTTATATGTGAATATAGTATGATTTTATACTACACTAAACAAAATTGATATTTATTTTTTTAAGCTTTTAATTTTTCTCGCATTTATGTATATGTTATGCAAAAATAAAAGAAATTTAAGTATATTATGATTTCAAATTATTGTTACCAATTTTCTAGAGAAATATATTTAAAAAAAAATGAAAAAAATCATTTGTGCGACAAAATAAAAAAAAAATTTTAAATAAATATTGTCAATTGAAATAATTTTCAACAAACTGTATTACTAGTAAATCATTGTTCCGAACAAGTGTTAGGTTACTTAATAGATTGTGGTTAATTGTAAAAAGAATACCAAAATCTACATGCGAGCTGTATGATTGGAGTTTGCCAAAAGCCTAAACTTAACAAGATTTTATAAAGAAAACAAAACCACCAACAATGTCATGCCTTATAGTTTCCTTAACAGATTTAAAATTCTTAAATAATAAAAAGCTAAATACATTAACATCAAACTGACAAGAATGTGTTTCGTAAACTTCACTTAACTTAACCGAATTGACTACATCCAGTAGTATGAAGAAAATACAGAAAGTTGATTCGGCACCGTTCGAAGCAACTCGTACTGAGGTATGGACCGATTTTACGTCTAGATCTTAAATTAAAAGCACACAAAATACAACTTGTGCAAGAACTGAAGCCACTCGACCTTTCCAAGCGACATAGCTTCGCTCTATGGGCTCTTGAAAAGATGCAAGCAAATCTGACGTTTTGGAAGTAAATTATGTCCACCGCTGAGGCCCATTTCTGGCTCAATGGGTATGTCAACAAAAAATTGCCGCATTTGGGATGAAGAGCAACCTGAAGAGATTTTAGAGCTGCCACCTAATCCAGAAAAAAACAACGGTTTGGTGTGGTTTGTGGAATCATCGGTCCATCTTTCTTCAAAAATGATGCCGGTAAGAACGTAACCGTCAATGGTGACCGTTATCGTTCCATGATAACCGACTATTTGATGCCTGAAATTAAAGCTCGTGAAATCGGCGATTTTTGGTTTCAACAAGACGGCGCCACTTTCTACACATCGCAACAATCAATGGATTTATTGAGAGCACTTTTTCCTGTGGGGAATATGTAAGCAGACAATCCCGCTTCGATCAGGCCGTGGAGCACAACATTACGATGTGACATTCGCCAGTTACCACCCGATATTCTCGAACGAGTTATCGAAAATTGGACCATCTAAGACGTAGTCGCGGCAAACATTTTAAAGACATAATCGTCAAACAATAAATGCCAAATCGAGAATGATAATAAACGTTTCCGATTAAATTTGAATGTTCTGTGTTTTTTTCTTTAAAAAAGTAGGAAACCTCGAAAAGAATCACGCAATATATCAAAACTTTAATTTCTCATTTGTTTTATCTTCCGAATAATAGTTTAAATACGTCTCATTCAGCTGTTATCTAATTTATATTTTTTCTCTTTCAACTTTTTATTTTTAATATTTATAATTTATGTATAAAAAAATAGTGTGATAAATAATAAATAAAAAAACAACAATAATTACTTAATTTGATTTTATTATAAGAAATGGACCGTTTTAAAAAATCCAATTTGGATTTGATTATTTTTTATCTGTTTATTTGCATAAGTAAGCAAATATTGAGGTAAAAATGAAATCAGTCGTTGCAAATTTGCATACGGCTGTATAAACTGAAGGTTTATTTATATTCAAAATTGTGTTTATAGTAAAATAAAATTAAAAGGAAAATTTATGCTGAACAAACACCAATAAAATCCAAATATTAAATTCGTCATGATTGTAAAAATAAAACAAATTTCTTTTAAAAATTTTGAAAATATTTACATATTTACTTTGGTTTATACTTTGGTTTGTAAATTTTGATTATTAAGTAGTTCTTTGATATTAACATATAATTAATTTTTTTTGGAAGTATCAGGGATGATTTCCTTTATATAATGATGCGGGACATAATTAATGTTTAAATTATTTTTGTGGTTTATCGTTATAAAATTTGTAGGTGTCTAGCTATCGCGATTGTATAGCTAGAGGCGTGTTCTTTTACCTAGTCATGGAAAAATATTAGTTGCATTGCAATTAAATTTTAACATTTGTCAAATACTAGCAGTATTTCCACAGAACCTTGAAAATAAAATACTATAAGCAACTTTACAAAATTCCTCCATTTAGAGTTAATATTAAAGTTATTCCAGAGGAAAAATATGAAAATATGAAAATTCGGTCAGACATTTTTATTTTTAATTTGATATTTGGCTTAAGTTAATTTAATTTTAAGTAGTTTTGAAAAGAATTGACAGGTTTTAAATAAAAAACAGGAGAGATTATAGTTTAGTTGCTAGAGCTATGAAATGGATCCCCTTTTCCTACGTTTTTGCTATCTGCACAATAGGAAGTTCCAACTTAGAATAAACTTAATTTCATGGACCTTTACTTTATACTTTTTTCATCATATTTATGATTCTCTGTTTACCGACATTTTTATCTTAATCGAGAACATAGAATGTTTTGTTAACTTCTTAGAAGCAGTATCTGTATTTAATTACCTAACTAAACTGAAATTGTCATATAAATCCGGTCCTGATGGCATTCCGAGTTTTCTTCTCATCAATTGTGCTGATGCTTTAACGTTTCCTATAACATACATTTTTGACAATAACTCCATTGTTGAAATCTGGCTTTAAAAGTAATATCGCAAATTATAGGGGCATTGCTAAGCTTAGTACTCTGCCTAAACTTTTTGAAAAAATTATTACGGATCAAATTGGTTTTGGAAAAGGTTGCTCAACAATTACAAATGTCTTACATTTTACAACTATTATTAATCGCGGATTTGTTCAAAGAAACCAGAAGATGTTATATACACCGACTTTGCTAAAGCATATGACAAGGTCAATCATAAGCTTTTATTACACAAGCTTAATTGCATGGGATTCACACTTGATTATTTAAGATGGATTTCCTTTTATTTGTTGAACAGAATACAGAAAGTTTGCTTCAGGAATCTGACATCTAAGCCGATTCATGTTAAATCTGGTTTGCCACAAGGTAGTCAGCTCGAACCATTATTGTTTTCTTTTATCATCAATGATTTACCAAATATCCTCATGTATGCTAATGATGTAAAAATTTGTTTAACTTATAATTATTATCCGGATCATATCTTCTTGCAAAAAGATTTGGATGCGATTAGTTCCTGGTGAAAAATTAATCTTATGCAGCTCAATTATAAGAAGTGCAGCAGTATGTGTTTCTTTCGTAGGCCACATTTTAATGTTGAATATATGCTGAGCGATGGAATATTGAACAAAGTTGATGCAATTTCGGATCTGGGTATCTTACTTGATCCTAAACTGAATTTTATACGTCATATATCATTTACGGTGAATAAGGCCCGATCTGTCTTGGGATTTATGAAACGCTGGGCTAAAGAATTTACTGACCCTTATATAATGAAGTAGTTGTACATATTTTTAGTTAGATCTATTCTGGAATATGGCAATGTCCATATTAATACTGTCGAATCTGTTCAGAAACAATTTTAATATTTTGCCTTCGTGGCCTGAATGCTTACAAGTCGTAGAAGAATGTTGAATATTAGTTTCGTCCTTAATCTTATTAGGGGAAATGTGTCCAATTTTTAATAAGTAATATATGTTTTAATATCCCATCACGTCCTACACGTAATTTTTTCCCGCTATCCGTACAAGTGTACAGAGCGAACTATGCTAATTGGGATCCAGTATTAAGAATTTTTCTAAATTTAATAAATATTATAGATTTATTGATTATTGTCAGAACATACATACAATTAAGAAAAATATTATCTTCTTTTTGAATTAGTAAGGATATTAAATCTATAGACTAAGTAAATAAATAAATAAAAAAATAAAAACCGCCTCTAGAACTCGTTGAAAAAAAAATTACACGATCCAAATCATTTCCTTATTTTAAGTGTTATTATTTATAAAAAATACAAAAGAAATGGTAAAAGTAAAATAATGTTCTAAGTATTTGTAAAATTTACTTTTTGTGTTAAGTAACTTTAGTGGTTAGGGTTCATGATGTAACATAAAACTTTGCAGCGGCATTTTATGTAATTATACCTTAGGTAGAAACTTTATGTATTCACAGTACCAATTGATATTGAAGATGATTTTAAAACGTGAATGTTTTTATGAAAATTTTATATTTTGCTTTCATCTCGAAAACATACTTGCAATGGATTTTTTTTTAAGAATTTCCCTTTATTTTTCTTAATGTCGAATATGGTGCGAACATGATTCAGTTACTGTCTTCAGATTTTCTTTACTTGTTAATAGTTGCTCTCTGAAGCACTTAAGATAACTGCGGATTCATGTCTAGGTTTCTTATTTATTATTTTTTTAGAGCACTTTACATTGTTAAAAAAAATAAAACATTCTTTCGAGAATATATAATTCAAAACGGTTTCAACTTAAGCATAAAACATAACGTTTTTAATTTGAATATTTTTTTGGTTTCTGTGTGAAAAGCGTGTCGGCGTTTTTTGCTCACAAAATTAGCACAGAGTTAAAAAAAAAAAACAACAACTACTCAATATTCAAAAGCTGAACTCACCTTTTACTTTTTGTGGATTTTCTTGTATCTATGCAGTACATTTGTATGTATTTGCGTGTTTGTGTGAATATAAGGGATTTCAAATTGTATTTTTTATGGAAAGTTCATGATACCAATACTCCACTAAATAAAAGTGCATCATTTAAAGTGTTTTCCTACCTTTTTGGTGTTATTCTTTTTTGTTGCTGCATTTCAGTGATACATTTAAACACATTTTTATGGAGCTTAAAGGATTTCATAAAGGTATAAAGACATAGCTTGGGTTATATTTTTTTCCTATTTTGTTTCCCTTTTTGCTTTACAAAAATCAGCAAGAGAAAATAAATAATTTTTTTCACCATTAAGAAATATTTTGTTAATATTTTATATATGAAAAGCCAAAGTTTGGTATTAAATAAAACAAATTTTGATTTCTTTGCTTAAAATATCTCCCTTTAACTATTAATAATTTAATTGAAAATACTATGACTTTTAACATTTTAAATTGAAATGCAATTTAATTATTAATTTTTATTTTATTTGCAAATGTTAGATTCTCCTAAAACATGATTATATAAGTTATTTCTTGTTTAAGCTCAAGATCTTTATATACAAAATTAAGTTAATTTTTGTTTTTGTTTTCAATATTTCGCAACGTATCTAGAAATCTGTTTGGTGGTATCATAGGAGCTTACGTTTCATCGATCTCTATCAACTATCAAGGATTTACTTTCAAACTATGAATGATATTAACTTGGGTTAGACGCGGTTTAAAAGGAATTACGTTACGTACGACTGCAACTATCGACTTATTGAAATAAAAATATGGCGATAAATTAATTTGGAGAAATAAACCTGTAATATTTCAGATGTAAGGCTGCAGAAAAAATAGTTTGGTGTTGATGATATCATTGGACCTTTATTTTTCATGGGTTTTTTGAAACTATGGATAATATCGGATCTGGGTCAGATGTGGAATGCTCGTGCGATTTGATACCTTTCGTTTATTTTTTGTGGGGCCATAAAGTCATTAGCTTATACAGACAAATCAGTAACAGCCTTGTTGGCTAATAAACCAGTAACAATTGGCATCTTGGAAGCCAATGATTGGTATTATTCGTATCATATGGCCAGTACTGCTCAAAAAAATAGTCCAGAAAGCGCTACGTGAAGAACAGATACATAATCAAAATCCTTTTATAACTGTAATGCCATATATTGATCGAATAAAAAAACTGTTTTTGTTTTTTCAGCTTAAAGTGTTGTCCGGCTTTAAAGCGCACCATTTAAAACTTTACTTTATTAATTTATTTTATGATAATTTAAGCTTAAAATAAAAATTTTACTGAAACATCAGAAACGACCAAAATATATCACCTAAGCTTTTGATATTTCCTCAAAAGTTTTAAATGTCCAAAAAATACTTATTTTAAAGAAAATTAAAACTTGTTTTATATAATTTTAATTTCTTTCAGAAAAACTTTACGACTGGCTGAAGTTTATATTTCTAATGACTTTTTTCTAACATTCAGATTCTTCTTTTCTTTCTTTTTGGAGTATTGTAATGTAATGTAGAAACATTAATTTTTGAATAAAAATTCAATTTTATTATTTATTTTACGATCAAATTTCAGTTTTTGTAGAACTATTAGGTTCTTGCGTTATAAAATTAGTTATACAATTTTCTAACCATTTAATGACCAATTATTTATTACAATAGCATAATGGAACAAGTAGAGCATGCAACGCCAGTCTACTATAATCTGATGATAAAACTGAATTTTAAGCCCAAGCTTATTTTATTTAAAAAGGTATATAAAATAAAGTTTTTTTTAAATTGTGAAATTTACTTTGCCATATTTATAAAAAATAGTTTTGCTTTTAAAATGAAAATGAATTTTGTATAAAAATATTATTTTAAAATGCATTATAAAAAATTAAAAATTTTTTTTTTAAATATGGCAGCTTAAGAATTTCACTATAAAATGTAAATACCGGTTATACGTAACAACTGCTACATGTCTTCTTATTGTTTTTTATTTTTTTAACTAAATTAAACTTGTTCTATTTTCTACTTATATCAATATTGCAAACATTTAACATTTCAAAAAATGATGCAGCATCATGCCTATAAACTTTGTGTTAGCTTTAGTATAAAATATATTTTTCTGCTATTTGCACACACAAACAAAATTTAAAAATAATTTGAAAAGTGATAACAAAAATATTTTAAAAAAAAGTACTTGAAGTTGAACGAATGAAACAAAAAAAAAAAAAAAATGAGAAATAAAATTTGAATTTAAGCACCTTTCCAGCTTTTTAACTTCTTGCCATATTTCTCCACCACAGAAACTTAAACGTAGAGAAACACCTAAACAGAACTTTGTTTTATATGTTCAAACATGTTCAAACATGTGTGAACCTATTGTGTGTATTGGTATATATATTCTCTTTGTATTTATTATGAATATGATTGATGATAGAAACGTAACATAACGTCCAGGATTACAGTTCCTCTTACTTAACAGTAGTAGGAAGAGTATTCTCAATTATAGCTTTATGTGTTTGTATATGATTCAGTATATGTTTGTATAATATCGTTAAAAATTTTTGGAATTGTTAAGCAAAAACATTTAATTTTATCTTTCTTTTCAAAGATTTAAAACAGTTTTCGTTTGTCTAAAAATGGCAGACGGCTCTTAGAAACACCTGGAGCCATGAAAAAAAAACAAACAAACAAAAAATAAATTTTAAGATCTTTTTATTGGTTATCTTATGTGAACTACAACTGCAGAGCTGTAAAAAATGTATTCTTGTTCACTTAAAAACAAAATTTATGCCCGTATTTTATGGTCTATATTTAAGATTTAATTATTTACCCGAATTGATTCAAAATACGTTAAAAAATACTGATGTAAAACTGTTATTCTGACGCTTTTTGCTTAATAATTTACTAGTTCGTATTTGCTTTTTAACGAAAAGATAATGTTGGTATATAACAGAATTAGGAATTGCTCCATTATGTAAAAATTGCTACTAAGTTAATAAATAAAATACATATGTACATATATATATATATATATATATAAAATTGATAAAGATGATTTAATTTTCTATTCTTAAAAATTATAACATTGGCAAAATAAAAATATATATATATATATATATATATATATATATATATCTGCGAGGACGGTTTTTATTTTGCCAATGTTATAATTTTTAAGAATGGAAAATTAAATCATCTTTATTAATTTTCCTGCATTTATTATTATTTACCAGAATACAGTCATTTTAAAATTTCAAATAAGTGTTCGTATAAAATTCAATTTTTATAAAATAAATAAGTAATCACAAATAAAGCTTATCTTCTTGAAATTCTAACTATTTACGAAGATACAAACATTTTAAAGTTATAATTAAATTGTTTAACTGAGTTTCCAGCCTGATTTTAACACCGACAAGCGATTTTTTAGAATACAGGCACCTTTGCTACCTAATCTATTGCGACTGATGTTTTTTTGTTGTTGCTAAGCTCTTTATTTCAAAATAAGTAACATCAGATTTTAGAGTTTTTAAATTAATTACAAGTTTATTTACTTTAATTACACATAAAGTTGACACTCCACGAGATTTATTTTTCAACTAACTAACTATTCACTCAGACGCTGCCATTTATATTTGTCCACTAGAGGCCTAGAAAAGTTTAAGAATCTTCTGCTCTCCTTGTATCAAATTTTTGTTGTTGTTATGTTATTCATTCAATGTATAGGCGCTAGTAGGCCTGTGCGAATTTTAGTTTTTGTCTTTATGCTGATAAAGTTTCCTTCTGGAATTTATTTTAAGATAGTTGTTGTTGTCTTGTGTACATACATTTTCTTAGAAAACTACGCAGTTAGTAAACAGCATATCCATTGTTATTGGTTTGCGTGTATAAAATTTCTACACAGCTTGTAACTTGTTGTTGTTGTCTTGCGTGCATAAGTTTTCTTAGCAAGCTGCGCAGTTAGTAAACTGCCTAAAACTTAAGCAAGACGTATCCGTAACAATATTGTCTTTAATAATCATGCATACACTTATAATAACGCCTGCACTATGGCCATTATGTCATGTGTTATGCACAACCACTATGGTGAAGCCGTAAAATTTTCATACGCATTGCGCATTTATCTGAAAAACTTAAAACGTTTTTAAATTGCTTTTAAAATATGAAACAATTTGACTAGCGGCTGGAAGAGAGAATGTTGTGCACACGATAAAGTGTATGCTTCTTCATTTTAATAACAGAATAATAACTAAAATCGGGGACTCTATTTGATGTAGTTTTTCAATAGTATTCACATCAGGTGCGCAATAATTCTTACAATTTATTGGATGATTTTAGTTATATAGCTGTTGAGTTAGTTAACTTTTCGTTTTTTACTATTTAGATTTAAATTCTTTATTAGTAATGGGGTAAACACTTTATTCAGGGATATTTATTACGAACATAATTGAAGATCTCTAAGAAAAAATAACTGTTTTGTTGTTGCCGTTGACGATATGTGAAGGGCTGCAAACTTTGTTTTCCTCGCAATATTAGATAAACACAGCAAATACAAGTGCAGTGCCAATGCCAGTACTTTTCTAAAAAACTGAAAAATAAATAATTTCTTTATATCTCTGAAGGAATATTGTGGCTTCCTACATAGCAATTGAGTACAAGAAATATTACAAAAATGAAAATAATATATTTTCTATTTTCAGTATAAATGTTGGTAAAACTTATATATAGCAGGGAATATACACATATGCACTTTAATTTTGCCGGCCATTTTTTTACTTTTAAGTAAAACATAAACTTTTATTGAATGTTTTTTTTTTTGATGCTCTTCTGTAATGAGTGAAACTAAATGTGAAATATAATAACAAAAAAGTAAAGTACGTAAAGTTAGTCGGGTGAATTTTTTTTTAACAAAAGCAAATATAATAAAATAATATTCGAAATTTTAACGTAGAACAGCAGAAACAAAAGAAGTGTTAGTTATCGAGTTAGCGAAAAGTATAGTTTATTTGAACTAAAGCACTGCAGGTATAAATAAAGTTTAAGGTCAAGTTATTGTTTATTTTTTCTCATTTCAGCATTTTTTTTCTAGCTTTTGCACAATGTTTTTAATGAGTCGGAATAGTGAACTGTTGTTTTTAACAACGTTATTAATGTAGAAGCAAAACTAAAATCAGGAAAACAACTAAAGTTTTATAAGCCGTTATTAATTATTTATGTTATTGTTGTTTTTTAACCCCTTAGTATTATTTAACATGTTAAAAGCTATACTTTTAAGCAAGAACGGATAAAACTCTTGTTAATAACTAACTTTATTATGAAAAGCCGTGCTTTTATAACAATACTGTGGTTTACTAAGTGCACAAAAAGGTTAAACACACCTCTACTTCTTCAATACTTGAAAGTTTAATGAACTTGTGCAGCTTCCGGTGAATTATATTTTAAATTGTTGAAATTAAAATAAAAATTGTTAAAGGTGAAATATATAATTCAAATAGCGTATAAAAGTAAAGAAACATTAACGAAATATTATTAGAAATTATGTAGGCTTGCAATTAGGGATTTTGTTAATTAAAAATTTATTAAGGTATATGACAAAGTACAATGGCGTTTTTAATTAAAGCTGAAAATTACTATTTCTAGTTTCAGTTATAGCTTTAGTTATTCTTTGTAAAAATAAGTAAAATTAAAAAATTGAGAAACATTTTTGTTATAACCAAATAATTTTAATTCGGCTTTAGCTTTTGAGCATTAAAATTTATTAAGAAATCAAAACAATTTGTTGAGTAATAAATTTTTATTTGGTTTGACTTATACAAATCCTAATTATGTATGAATAAAGTATATAAATAAACATTTTATATTCTTGATGAAAGATTTTGCAAACAAACAAAGAAACAACTGTGAAGTTTAAAACACTATTTTTGTCATTAAAATTTTTAAATTAAATTAGCACTGCATCACTGCGGTAAAAATTATATGTTTAGAGTTTAAAATATTCCAATTAATTTTAAAACTTTGCCATTTACTAAACATGACATAAAAGTTGCTAAAGTAATATTCAGAAACATTCGTAAATTTTCTCCGTAGTCAATTCAGCACTCATAAATATTTACTGTAGTCCATAAATCTTTCAATTTAAATCAGTTCTGAATTTGTTTTTTTTATATTGAACCTCCTAATATATTTTTATTAGTTTAGAATGTGGTAAAGAGAAGTACTCGTATCAATATAAAAATTTGGTCATCAGCCTTTGTTTTGCGGCATAAAAATACCGCATATGAAAACCACTAAAAATTGGTAAAAATATGACAAACAAATAAGTCGCTCGTAACACCACTAACACTATAAAGCCAGAAAGAAATACACACCTAAGTATATATATATATATATTTACACATAAATAGATATATATTTCCGGAGGTAAAATAAAACGTAATTTTATCAATCTAACCACGTTAGTAGCCAAATAAATGCATCTATATTTGTCTGCATGTTGTGTATACTTGCAGATGCAGATACATTTTTATGTTTAAATTTCATGCTTTTTTTGCCGTATATATGAGCTTATGTAAATTAAGCTACTCTAACGAAATCAAAAGAAAATACCTAAAGAGAAAAAAAAACAGTACTGTAAGTATAAAAAAAATGCTGTAGAGTTTAATCAACTTAGAATTGGAGATAAGCCAATACTGCTATCAACAAATCAAGGCAAAACTAGCAAAAAATATAATTTACAAGGAAGTATTATATTTAAAGGGTGGTGAATACTATATATATATATATATATATATATATATACATATATATATATATATAGTATATATATATATATATATATATATATATATATATATATATATATATATATATATATATATATATACATTCTAAAAGTGGGTATAATTTATAGCTAAATGTTACCTATTTAAGTGAAAAAAGATATATAAGAAAATTTAGTTCGGAGAAAACAAACAGAAATCTATTTACATGTGATTCATCTATGTCGATATAATTGCCATCACTTAATGAAACTATAAAGCGTTAAAGATTTTTTTTAATTAGTTATTTTGGTATTATTCTAATTGCTTATCTATCTGCCAGAAGAAGAAAGAAAATTTCAAGCATACCGGAATATTATACACCCTTAAAAACAAAATTTAAAAAATTTTTAAATTTCTAATAAAATTTTAATGGCTTTCCGAGAACCATTTTTATTCTCACTTATTTGTTTCAAGTGATTTATGTTTTCCACTTTAATTGTTAGGAGGCGCTACATTTTTTAATTTTTGCTTTCAGCTAAAGATTACTACCCTTGAAAAGGATATTTTCTCTAATTACAAAAATAAAACAACAGTATCAAAGTTTATGTGGAAAAAGAACCTTTAACTTTCCCACCAAAAAAAATTATTAGAATGAATGTAGGCGCATTTTATTTATATATTTAAACTATAAGCATTAAAAAAATATGACTTTCTAATATGCATTACTGAAAAAAATAAACACAAAAAATATTTGAAAAATAGCTCCCCCGGAGGCATGCAGCCTAGACGGACCTTTTCCCCAACTTGATATGTGCTTTCAGGGGAAAACGGCGGAAACAGCCGCCTGGGCCAGCAGAAGTCCTAAACTTGAAGAGAGAAGACTCTCGAGGTCCGACTAGTGAACTTCATAGACATATGCTGGTACGGCTCTATTATGGTTATTGATTGAAGAGCTTCTGGTTCAATCGGGCTTTGAAGAAAGTTCCGAAGAGATGTTAACGCAGGTTTAACATCCAATATCCTAGCTTGCGCATGAAACAGAACAAGAAGTTGGATTGTAATACCATAATCAATTTAGGATCTCGTAGCTAGTGCTGGCATTACCCTTATCACAAAGGTTTTAAATATAGCACAAAGACAAAGAGATCTTCACATTAGGCTATTGTCCGAGAAACCTGCTTTTACTACAAAAGAAAACGGAAAAATCTTTAAAATTACGAAAAACTTTTTAACTCGTACTAATTTTTTTCAGTAACAAAAATAAATTTAGATATCTACAATTATTATCTTTATGTTGCGAAAGAATAGGTGCTATGTTTTGATGATCATTCTAATCGAGAGTTATAATCTGAGGTGCCATAACATATGACACAAACGATTTAAATATTCAAAGGCTAAAAATTCCCACAAACTAGTCAAAATATTCGTATTCTGATCTAAAAATAATTGAAAATATTTTGGGTTGGCTTTTCTGGAACGTTTATGAAGGGGAAATACATTCGAACGATAAGAACTTCATTTTAAGTTTCAAACTATTAAGAATTCATTAAATCAGATTCTTTAGATTATTTGTGTTGATTTTTAAACTCAATAAATATTTGAAGTTATTTAAAACTAGGGAGCTGGCATCCTCGATAAAAATGTCCAATTTAACAATGTTGATGGTGCTTGTTGTTGAATATAAAAAATTTCAGTTTTTCGTTAAAATTTAAAAAATTATTCTAATAAAAAAAATACGTTTGCCTTTTTAAGGAAAAAGTAAAACAAATTTCATTTTTTGTTGTTAATACTCTTGTAGTTTCAAGAAGGTACTCTTTCCAGAAATAGAAAAAAAATTAAAAAATTATAGCCTCCTTAGATTAAATAATCTCTAATAACCTAACCGAGAGATAGTAATTTGCTAACTGAAATATTAATCTAATACAATAATAATTTTTGAAGCTCGCAAACATTTTCACTTTCAAGTTTTTCACTTCCTTTGGAAAAGAGAAATATTGGCATGTTATACGGAATTTATTTATTGTGAAACGAATGAGCGGATAGAGGTTTTCACATTAATTATAATTATCATTCTCGTACGACACTCGCAACATTAAATTTGAATTTAAAATTACAACATATTCAATATGTTCACAATTCTAACTAACAAATCTCTGATGGAAAAGTTATCAAGTCAATAGCATCAGTTTAATTGTAATTAATTCCCCATTAGCTTCTCGTGTTTCGTATTTAGTTTTTATTACTTTCATTTATAAACTACGTTACTAAATTTCAAATTTAAAAAGAATTCACGCAAATTTCACATTCACATGTGAGGCACAAGGCAACAAACTCAAACGAACAAAGTCAACAACAATTTTATTTAGTTTATATGAGAATGTGTAAATTAAATGGGTTTTAAAATTGTGCCTCTTCTCTAGAGAGGTTTTAGGATTACAGCAAAGCATTAAATAATGCTGCAAACGTCAAATAATAAAAATAAAAAAAAAAAACAAAAAACACTGAGATCGTTCAGTTGCTGCTAATTAGTTTCACGCATAAAAAAACCTGTACGTTCGTATAGACAGTACAGGACTACATAGGTACACATTAATATGAACCAGAATAAAATCAAATCAAATTACTTCGTTGATGGGTCTGGTTTATAAAATATCGAATGTTGGCATATTTACATACAACCTCCATAGGATTTATGCAAACACATGCAATCACGAATTAACAGATAAACATCATTAAATGTATACACAACCTCATTTAATACATTAGTTGCATAGAAACGCAAATAAAAAAAAAACTTAAAAAAGGGGAATGGTGTTAAAGGATAAAAACAAGGGAAATTTCCGTTGGAAAACATCCACACAAATGTTGCGATTTTGCTTGAGCGTTTATATGCATAGTTATCCCAATGGGAAGCATTGATATGAATTTTAGTTAACCATTAACTATAACTATTGTAAAAATCTTAAAAGGGAAATATTTAATTTGAAAATAAGTTGAGAAGCAAAATAATAAAATAAAAGTCGCATGATAATATCGATAATAATATTTAACAGCTAAAACATGGATTAAAAGAATATATATACAAGGTTAAGTTTTCTTTTTTTGCGCTCGGAAAGAGGAAAGTGTCAGGAAAGACCTCTGGAGGGAGTTTATTCCACATACGAACTGTTCTGATAAAAACCGACTTCTCCATGTAATGCATAATGCGATTCACTGGTCAATCGACCAGAAATAGATGCGATCTCAACGAAAATCGAGTCAATAGCAAAATCGTTCGACTTTCGGGAAAAAGTTCTCTAATACCGTTAGAGTGTAGTAAAAATAGAAGAGTTAAACACATACCACATTGCGTCGATGCTCTAGGGAATCAATAGAGTTGGATACCCCACCGTCCCGAGTGAGTCTCTTGGTCCTCTCCTATATGTGGTCGATCAACTCCAAATTAGACTTTGGGGCGCCGGCCTATATATGAGAGTTGTATTCCATTTTTGGACGGATATAGCTGGTATAAATAGTAAGAAGATCGGAAGTAGTTAAGTATCTCTTACACCGTTTGAGAAAACCGAGGCACTTGAAAGAATCTTTAGAAACCTAAAAAATGTGTTTAGTCCATCGAACATCACACTGAATTTCCATGCCAAGAACATCAAGAGCTTTCGATTTTGTAATACCCATATCAGACATAGTAACAGATGCAGCACCATTTCCGAACACGTAATGGTGTGTAGGCATGGAACATTGCGTCTTACGGGTATTAAAATCGACTCCATTCGTACGACCCTTTTTTTCCCAAGATCGTGATTGAGCATAAGTTAAGTTATACAAGCACAATGCATGATAAATTACTGAATTTGGAAATTTGGTGTAAAACAAAACTTCAAAGCCCTATAAAAAGGGAAAAATAAATTTGTACTAAAATGTTTTCAATGCTTTTATTGGAATCATTGCGTTGCCATTGTAGCATTTTTGCTACTGAATCTGCAGAAGTTTTTAATAATATTTAGATTATGTTCAATAAATAATAAAACGGTTCTAATGATGTAGCTAAATTTGTTTTTAATTATTTACTCACTGTTATTATATTTTGGTAATCTGCATGCACTGGCAAGTCATCAAGAATAAAAACGCTTCTAAATAATCCAGAAGGATTCAATGTTTCACACGAGATTTAGTTTTAATACGATATGCATTATGTTAAATTATTTAAACCAAAATTTGGTGAGAACTTGAATCGGCAAATAAATCTGGTAATTAACCTCTAAAGCCATATTATTTAATGCATTTTGAAATCATTGATTTATAGCACATTGAAAACCAACACAGTTGTTGTCATTAAAAAAACTTCTTCATAATTGGACATTAACAGATTCAGAGGTCATACATTGAAGAGCAAAATTAACGTAAATAAAATGAACTTTTTAAGTAGTGAATGACAAAATAAAAAGTTTCAAGAACAACAAATTTTATTTAGAAACACTTTAACGTTTTAGGAAATAAATTAAAAATTAAAATTTTTTTTATACTTCTGCTAATACACACAAGAATTATGAACTTTTCTCACAGTTTTCTTAGTTTATAGTCCTGTAGTCATTTAAAAATTTCAAATCATGCAGAGAGCAATATCTTTCTTTTTGACTTATTTAAAAGATAAATTTATTTTTAGATTTTCGTCCAATGTCATAATAAAAGTTCAAATAAGTTCAACAACAAAGAATTTGGTCGTGCAACAAGATACAAAATTCCTTTTTCGTTTAGCTAAATGCCTGATTGTTAAGCATGTGCTTGGGAAATAACTCAGGACGAGATACCATGCATTTTCTTCTTTTTGTTTGCAGGGATAATATATTTAAAAATAAATGAAGATAAAATCACATACAGCTGAATTTGGTTGTGACGGAGAAGACGAAAAGGAACTGTCAATTTAAATTGGGCATGTTCTTTCTTATTGCCTTGTTAATATCAATTGACACACCACATTTTATTTAAGTATTCACTATATTATTTTACACAATCTCCATTTTGAATTTAAGATTTCTGTGTAATTTAAAGCAACTATTTTATTTCATATAATCGTATTTTTACTATCCAAAAGTCATTGTCATTTAAGATTCTTAAAAGCATAAGAGGTGTGTGTTAGTGTATGATAATCGCCACTTTATATTAAATATATATGAATATGAGAGAGATTCATTCACGTGTATATGTGACTGTGACATTTTATGCAACTCCCCATTTTTTGTCTGTTTTAATTTTTTATTTGAAAGATGTTGCAAAGTAGAGACAAACTAAATGTACAAATCCTTTGCTATAAAACCACGGTTTATTATTTCCATTTTTGTTTTTACAACTTTTGGCAAAGCCTACATGAATAGTGTCCAAAAACTGTTTATACATTAATTTTTACAGACACAACTTTGAAAAAGTTACTTTGCTTTCGCTGGGTTTGTAATACAGGGATTGGGAAATGTTAAAAAAGGACTTTATCGAAAAACGTTATAAATTTGAATAACTTTAATATGAATAAACTAAACTATAGACACAAGCAAGTAGTGTACCGACATTATTATTAAATGAATAAAGAATGAATGCGACGTTCAGGGATACAACAGATGCTGGTTGGTGAGGTAAAAGTAAAATATTGAACAATTTTTTATAGCTATAAAAATGAGGAATAATTATAAAATGCAGTTTTAAATAAAAAAACCGAGTTCCGAAAATTCCAAACTTTATATTAAATATCAGAAGAATTGGCTTTTTGACCTCTTGCCCATTTATTCTACATTTGGCCAAAAGATAGAATTTTTTCAGAACAACCTAATATATAAATGGCTTATTTAAAGCAGACCAAAATGGAACTTTCTGGTATTTTCAAAAATTTTTTTTCTGGAGGAAAGAATGGTGTACTTTTGACCAAAAATTGTGTCGTTTTTATTTTTAATCGTTTTTTTTTAATACAATCCTATACGAAGTTAAAGTTTTGAAAAGAGCGTCGAAATTAGATTTTCCAATATTACAGCCGTATGCATAAAAACTTAAAGCAGGTTTAACTGTCGTTGTTAAGCACAATTTCCTAAAGTTGTATTCAAAAAACGTTTTTACTTTAAAATACCTTTGTTAACTTTAAAGTAGGAAAAACCTACTTTAAACCTATAATAAATTGGCAGTTCAATTTTATTATTGAAAATTTAAAAACAAAACAAATTGTGTTTACAATAACTTGAGCCGTTTATTTTAATAGTGGCATAAGTTCCTTTTTTTGGCCTGTTTCTTATCTTAAATAAGTTTATAAAACATTTTATAGGGCATATCATGATAAAATTAAATCCATTGAATTTTTAGCCAATTCACTTTGTTTTGGTCTGCATTTACTTTTCTTTCTGAAACGGATTTTTCTAATGATTGTGTGGAAATAAAACCTTTTTTCTCCATGTTGTCTACTGTGAAGAATTTTTTCGACAGGGGGCTATTACTACTATTACCATTTTGTCCTTTACATAAGTCACTATGTATAATAATATGCTCTTGAATTGTGACATTCTTAGATATGTTATACAACAGGAAGTGAATAAAAAATAATAAAATAATGCTAATTATGTGTAGTATATTGATATCACTATAATATAATTCAGAAAACTGCACTATCTTTCGTACTAATAAAAATAAGTTCAATAATCGCAACAATACTTCACACACACTTATTACATGTTTCCATTTCTTTCACACTAAGCTCCGTAATTAATTGCCTGAGTACAGCGACTTACGCCATTTTCAAAATAAACATTTTTGTTATACCGTTAATTGTCAACACTCCTCTCAAACAAATCTCAGTACTTCTAAACTTATTAATTTCAAATTTGTTTAAAGTGAATAAAACCTGTTTAGCTGTGACTTGTGCCACTTTTAATGTTAACGGCTCAATTGAAAGTTGTACTTTGCTATTCCAAAAATTTTTAAAAATGTTTATTAAAAACAAATTGTAGTATACAGATAATAATAAAAACTAAAACATAACATGCCAATCAATATAAAACATTTTTACATCTTTATTTTATATTTTACAAAAGTATAATTATAATTTTATTTAACACAAAAGTTCTATTGATGTACATATAATGAAAACAAAGCTCGTTATCCGAATACTTAGTTATTTAATATGAACAAATTATTTGTAAGTTCTTCGTAAGCCTTGCAAATTAACCTTTTTTCGCTTCTTTGCTTGTTATTTGAAACATTAATGAAAAAACAAAAAAAAAAATAAAAATAAGTTGATTTTGCTGAAAACAAAAAAACATTTTTTATGGTTCTAACTCCTCGGATAAATAATATTCATTTTTATACATCGTTAACTACAAAGTGACAACTGAAAACAGTGGCATTGCCAGAATCAAAATACTAATTTTACTAAAGCATACATTAGCTAAAGTACTGTTTTTGAACACCATTTTTTAACAAACGTTTGGTAGCCTCAAAGTGTTTGTTAACTAACGTGTACTTTAAAGCTCAAGTAAGAGTTTTTTATGCAAAAATTAACATATCTAAGGTGTTTTAATTTGACAGCCTATTGTAATGCTACAGACAGGTCTGCTAAATTCATACTATCTGCTAGTTCTAGATGAAATTTTGTTTAAACTTTGTGGTTTCTGAGCCACTTCTAAAATATTTCTCTTCTGTCCTACTGTCACTGTAAAATATATTACAACTTGCAAAACTAATAATAAACCGATATGTTGAGGTGAAATTTGTAAATATCCAACAACAAATGGAACTGAAAAGAAGCATAAAGATCCTTTTTCTATAGCACACTACATAATTTATATTACTTCCGCTGCTGATTTCAAAAAAACATTATTGTTTTTGGCCAAATATATACATCAATGCAATACAATAAAATAATAATTCTTAGTGAATTTAAAAGCAATAGCAAACAAAGTTAAATGTAGTTATCCCTTTCCCGAAAGAGTTGTGCTTTTGTTATTTTTTAATTCATTTGCCGATTGATTCGACAAAAGTCTTTGAACAGGAAAGATTTGCAGTTTTAAAAACATTAAGCTGAGTTGCCATCTGCACTTGGCTATTCTTGAATCGAAGGCAGTGAGCCTTTAATGTAAAACAAAAATGCAATGAAAAAGTCTACGGAAATAAAAACAACACTTTGGTGTGATTAACTTAAGTTGACAATGCTAACGTTACTATTAATACATACATCCAAACATACACCAGTAACGAAAAGTGCCAGCATTAACTTTAATATCAGCAACAGCATCAACAGCACAACTCTTCGATGAGTTCAAAAAGGAGTTAGTATTGACTGAGCTAAACATGACATCATAGGCTGCCAGCAAAGATGAAGATAAGAGAACTTGCAGATAATAGGTAGATAGGCTTGTGAAATTTACGACTGTTTTAATTTAAGCGAACACAATTTTAAAGACTTGGGACTTTTAACTTAACAGCCCGTAAATTTTATTTCATTGACATTTTCGTTTAGTTTCATTTCGTTTCCTTATTTTATTTTTGCACGTTAGTTATTCTCTTAGATCCAAATTCATTTATTTTCAATTTTAATGTTAGTTTTATATTGGCTTATGATTTTAAATAAATAAAAGCGACGTCTGTCATTTTGTAAGGGGAAAAAATAATTAAAAAGTCTATTGAACTTTTGCCATAACGTTTGATTTGTCTGGAGTTTCCATACAATTGGCAAATAGCATTCTACTTATTGATTTAATTTTAATAGGTGTTTTGCATTAATTTATTCAACAATTTATTTTGCAGGCGAATTAGCAATAATTCTTACCTGTAAAAGAGTGCAGTAAGTTCGAAGTTTTTTTTATCAATTATTTTTAATAATATATTACATAAAAATGACTTTTAAGCTACTTGTTCTCTAATACTTTATGTCGAGTAATCATCTATTTTAAGTACTTATTTAATATTATAAACATAACGATCCGACTATTTTGCTTAGGAGGTTGAACATTTCCAACATTAATTATGGACGCATAACCCAAAAAAAAAAAAAAAATAAACTCTTAAAGATTAATCTTTTCGATTTAAACAGTTCTTAAAGAAGCGATCATTTATACGCATGTATACGCACGACTTCTTTTTTAAGAGAGATGCTTATCTAACATTTTATACAAAATTTGTTGTCTAATTTTGCAATGTTGTTTGAATGTCCTTCGTATATATTTGATTCTTTGCCATCGAATTTATGTTGAAGATATCATCGAACTCCCACAGAACTCTTTAATAAATTTAGCAGAAGAGATTTAGTCATCATTTACAATACCACTGTAAAAAGAAATTCTAAACTTAAGTATCTGAGAGTTATATTGAATTCAAAGTTTAAGCAGACCTGGTTCTTACATTGTAAACAAATATATTATCTATATTATCTTACACGGCGTATGTGTTTTTTCATATATCGAAAGTCTATACTAAAGGTGACAAAATTACAATATTTTAAACCTTTATTATGCCATTAGATTATGTTACCCCAGTATGTGTCATGTGAAGTAACTTTAATTAGTCAAAATAAACTTCTCACTATGATATTACATTTTCTCTGGCAATATTAAACTAGACGATTGCTCACCATAAGCAGCGTCTAAGTGGCAAAAAAGAAAATTTTGAAACTAACTCTTAATTATATCAGATATCAAATTTCTAAATATTCAGATATTAATGAACAGCCAGTTAATGAGGTCTTAGCTTAAATTTAATAACAAAAAAACATATTTTTCAAATAGGATTTTCTTACTTTTAATTTGTAATTTTTTTACAATTTTATTACACCTTTTCATTACTCCAGAATGTTCAATAAGTACGTGACTTTTTAAAATCCCGGATCTTAATTGAAATGGCAGCCGTTGATAGCAGACTACCTCTTGTTTTGAGAAGAAAATGTCAAAAAAGTTAACTTCAGAAGATAAACTCTCCTAACACTTAAAGAAACTTTAGAACTTCTATTTAATTCAATCTTGCTCGCCGAAGAGTAAGACCAAGAACAATGTGAAAATAAAACCGCTGCTGATATTTAAAATAAAGCAGTGACAAATTTTTATATTAATATAAGGCTAGTACGAGTTAAGATAAGAATGTTACGTTAACATTTGACGTAATACAGAGTTATTTACTATATCAACTTTCTGACGTATAACCACGTGTAGTTCCTTAAAAAATGGAGTCCTACTGTTTTCGCTTAAATATTTCTGACACAGCCGGAATGTTGAAATATGGCTTTATTTTTAAAACTGTTGTAGACAGCGGTTAAAAATTTGCACAGAGTATGTGTGCTCGGTGCCACTACTTATCGGAACCAAATAACTTTGCAGCAATACGCTGCCTAGTACTGCTATATTTTCAAATAGATTTTTTAAAGATCATTGTATTTCTTAAAGCTAAAATTAGTTTTAAGTAAAAAGAACTTCAACTTTTCACAAATATTTCACAAATAGATTTAATATATTTGTAATATTAAAATAAACTCAAATTTAGTATTGTTACGTTTTTATACCTTTTATAAACGTTTTGTTGTGGGCTCTTTATTGCAGAATAAATAAGACCAGATTTTAGGGTTTTCAAATTAATTACACGTTTATTTACTTTAACTACACACAAAGTTGACACTACATAATAATTTACTTAAGATGCACGTCTTTACTTCACGAGGGTTATTTTTCAACTAACTGACTATCCACTCACTACCTTTGTATATTTGTCCACTAGAAAAATTAAGAATCTGCTACTCCATTTTGTTGTTATATTATTCATTCAATGTATAGTCACCTGTATGTCTGTGTATTTTTGTTTTTGTTTTTATGCTGATAAAGTTTCACCCTGAAATTTTTTTTATGAAGTTGTTGTTGTCTTGTATACCAGAAAACTACGCAGCTAGTAAGCAGCATGTCGAATTGTTGTTTTTTTGCATGTACAAAATTTCTATGGAGTTTGTAATTAGAAATTTGTTGTTTTCTTGCGTGCATAAGTTTTCTTAGTAAGCCACACAGTTAGTAAACAGCATACCCAGTTCTTAATTTTGTTACTTAATTATTTTCTTCTAAAACTAAAGCACGACGCATCCGTAACGGATGAAAACATTAATAATACTAATCATACTTTCACTACTTCCGCAATTGAAGGTGTTTTTATTGGATGCAGTTTTGTATTTTTAAATTATTTAATATTTTTATTGATTTCTTAAAAAATAATATTTTAGAAACTTAATATATTTGAAAAAAAAATTTTTTTTAGTTTTTATTCAAGATAACTTGTTCATCAACTTTAAGATACTGGGATATAAAGTAATATAACACTTTAACATATAAAACTTAAAATTTAAGAATCTTCTGTAGGGTACAAAGCATAGTGTATTATGTACTATAAAAAAATAATGATCATTTATTTTAAACTTTAAAATACTCTGTTCTTTGTATGCTTCTCTATAGGTAACAGCCGTTGTACTATCCAAAAATTATGACAAATCTTTTAATTTATGTTCTAGTTCCATTTTAGGTAATTGAACATTATTTATTAGAAAATTCATAAATTTAAAACATAGAAATATGACTTCATTTGTTATAATAGTTGTGTGATATACATATATTTTTATTCGCATTATGTTTTGAGTGTCAGTAGTTGTTTTGCTGTTTTTGCTATTTTATACTATATATACAATTTATGGCAGTTTTCCTTTATATTATTTAAATTTTATTTATGCCAAAATAAAAGAAAACAGAGTAAAGTTTGACGTGCAATAAAAGCAGAAAAATATGAATTTTCTTTATTATTTTATTAAAATTTAGCAGAAGTTTTCAAATTTAAGAATAGTTTTATTGTTTTGATTTTTCCATTAAAAATATTTTTGAGTGTTTCTTCTTTTTGTTACGAGTTAAGAAATCTTATTTAATGTATGCATTTTGTGGTAAAATTGTTGGCATAATTTAAATTAATTAATATAAAATAAAATAAAAACGCAAATAACTTCTTAAAATGGATTAAGAAAAAAAATGGAAAAATACTATATTAAAAATTTTAGTTTAGCGTACAAATTGAACTTATTAATACTCAAGCAATAATCTAAATAATTTTTATTAAAAATGAGAAAACTATGTCAAGGGCCTATATTATTTTAGATATTTGTTATTTTTAAAAATATTTCATTTATTTAACTAACCTAATGAATATAAGACTCTTAGGTTTTTCATATATATCATGCCGCCAAGTAAAGAAAATTATCGCCTTTTATTAAATTTGATTATAAAGTTAAGCAAGCGTTATTTTGATAACTCCAAAAGGTTCGATTTATTAATCGGGTTTGTGAATATTAGGTCACTCTTTAAAAGAGCCAGAATTGAACTATCATTATGCCTTACTCTTTTAACAAATGACTAAAAGTTCTTGCTATCCCGAGAAGTAGCAAGAATTTTATTATATAAGGAGCTCCTCGTACAGACCTTTTTCGTTCCTAAGTACATTGATACTCAAAGATCTCGCCTTTTTCCGTAGCGAATCATCTGCATTTTTGCTTCTGCGCGAAATACTGATACATGGATATAATTAAATTTGATTCATAGATACATAGTTAAACTTGATTCTATTGTTTATATAATTTTTTTTTTTAAAGAGAAGTAGCACTTCAGGCAACAATGCCTATTTAGTCAAGTACCGTGCTACATTCTTTAGGAAAGGGATAGAGAAGAGATGAAACAGGTGGTGAAAGTAGAAGGATAGTCGGAAATTAACAGCAGTATTACCATTTTTGAATTAAGTAAAAAAATTTCAAAGTATTAAACGATTTTCTGAAGCGAAAGCTTTTTGTTACTAGAGACAAAGTACTAGCTAACGCTTGGTATATTATTGTCACTTATTGTTCTTGTACATTTGTGTTCTCAATAAAAAACATTATTTCGTCAGAATTATGTGTACATCTTTTTTTAAATTAATAATTAAAAAGAGAAAAGTGTGCCATAACTATAAGTATCTTTAATTAAAAACCATAATTTCTAGGTCAGTTTTATTATGGAGATAGCCGACATATAAGCTTTAATAATTTCATGCCTATTTTGTACAATTATCGAATCAGATATTATAATGTTTATAAAAAAATCTTATAATTTTGCAATTCATAAAAAAATTATACACTTCGACATTAGTCGTTAGGAACTGATGCTCAACTAGAACCCAAATGAAATAAGAAATAAGACCTTAAAAGATCGCATAATATTTTATTATCACCCAGTTGTATATAAGGGTATCTGGTAAAAATATATTTTTCTAAATCAAATGTTTTTATACAATTTTTGCACCTGTAGTTATGACAAGTGTTAATAAAGAACAACGCTGGATTACAGCTTTTATGCAGTTTAACTCTTCTTTTCCTAGAAAAATCATATAATTTTGTAGATTTAAATAAACCGCTTTTTTTTTCTAAGTATTTTTGATAATTTTATATATTTGAGTGAAATTATTTTGTTTAATAATCTTCCCCTATTAGTTGCACAGTCTTTAATTCATTTTGTCTGTAACAAGAGTTATGTGTTCTCTTAATCCCTTTCCCTACAGATTTTTCATCGGCTGATGAGGAGACTGCATACCACACACATTTTGTTTTTGCGTAATTTTAACTAGCAATTATAAGATTTATTATGGATTTTTTGCAAGTATAATAAATTGCCTGGCTGATAGTCTATCAATGCGTTAATTGATTGTTTTGCCACGTCATCATTATCAAAAACAAGTACAAGCCCAATGCTCAAGTATAATGTGCTCACATGTTATGGTCTTTTTGTACGTGCTATTGACTAGATATTCAGATAAAGAGATATACGAGTGATGAAAACAGACAAGTGAACATTTAGAATCACATACAGTGGATAGATTTAATCAATTTTAAAATGGTTTTTAAATCAATAAAAAGTTGGAGCCTTTTTGAATTTAACTTAAAGGCCATGGTTAGCTGTTATTTATATAAATTATTTTTAAGCTTCTAATCTGAGCTGAAGTGTAGTTGTCTTTATATTATTCCATAAAAATTTTTTTTGGAATTATTTCAATGTAGCTTAGCTATTCTTAGTAAAACTATTATATGATTACTTCTTAAACTTAGAAATATTTTAAATTGCAAATACCAGCATGCCTCTTCTTATTTTGTGTTATTATTTATATGTTTCCGACTGAAATTACACATTGGCCATTCCGGCGAAAATTGAATCTATTACTGGTTTTAATAAGCCAGTAACTTTAGAGACCACATGTGGAATCAAACTCAAGCTACGATGTACTTTACTACCTTAACTGATGGTTCGTTAATTTTTAATGCGGGACTTCTTGTTATAGGCTTCTCATTTATATACGATAGTTACACAAAAATCTCTTTCCATCTTTTCATTAACGCGATCATAAATAACTCATTATGCGGCTAAAAAGCAAATATTACTTTTCCTTCTCTGTTCGAATCTAATACTCAATTCCATACTTTATCTTAACTTATCCCAATTATTTATTTTTACCTTAATACGTTTATTTAGGTAAAAATTTATTGTTAAAAATTGAGCTTTCTATTCATTCTTCTCTGTGTCGTTGCATAGAAACTAAAAAAGTTAAAAAAAAAACAGGAGCAAAAGATCCTGAGGAGCTGAGCTTAATATTTGCCATCTATGTTTTTCTTTCCCCTTCCAAAGGGACACATAAGCTGACATTTTTAATTGAGTGTTACTTATCTTTTAATAAGGATGTAATATAAATTTAAGTAATGCAGGAAAAAATACAAACAATACAGCTTAAGCAAGGCCCATAAATATAATTTTAAAGTTAATTTTTTGCTAAATTGTAACCACTGTTTCATATCTTAACACATAAGATGCATTTTTAGTTCCTCTAATGATACTTGGTTTCCTGTTGAGACTTTATTCTTTTTGACGTATTTTTGTTTTTTAGGAACGCAAACTTTCTACCACAACAGAAACATCAACATTAAAACGAAGAGATAAACAAGAAAAAATGGCAGTAGAAGGTATTATTATTTCAAATTCAAGAAGGAATAAGCAAACAGCTTCAGAAAAGTGGCAGAAAAAGCAGGAACAAAATCGAACAGCAGAAAAAAAAATATAAACATCATACAATAGCCACATAAAGCATTAGCAAGTGAGCACGCATATGTATATTTTAACACAAAGCAATTGTAGAACGAGAAGTAGTGTAAAATATATATGATATGCTCCTCTATTCTATTTGAAACAGGGATTAACTTTGTGGGGTTTGCTGGGTACAAACTATAATAATAATACACAATGATTTTATCCCATCATTAAGAATTTTTAAGTTTTAACAAAATTACCTTCAGATATTCCACTTATTTGTAATTTTTTACTTAAAATTTTACTAGACCTTTTACAGTAGGTGCAAAAACCACATCATGTTTAACCTTGTATACTTAAGTCAACTCTTAAATAAATTTTAGGATAAGAGTTTTGAAAATACTGCGACAGGAAGCTCTGGCTGCTGGTTAGAACGTTCTAGTAAGCGCTATAGATCCATTATTACTATTTTATCCGTTCATTAATTGATGTGCAGGAGCTTTGGGTTCAACAAGACGGTTCAACAACACAAGTCAGTAATGTTGGCCTCCAAGATCCTACGATTTAACGGCGCTAGAGTACTTTCTGTACTTCGCTAGTCTACACCAGCAAGCCCAAAATGACTGATCTCTTAGAGATCAATAATTGCCGCTTTATTAGCGATATACGGTTAATATTGGTGCAAAAATTTTTCCAAAATTGGATCTAGAGATAAGAATATATCATATGCTACAATTTATATTTAAATTTTAATAACAGATTATCTTTAAAATAATGTCCATTTTAAAAACGCACTTCACTACTTCTGTAAAAACACTCTTTAAAAATCATTGACTTTTCTGGTTAACTCATAAGTTCATAGTTTTTCTTTCGTAATATATATAAATAAGAAAATATATAAAAGTAAGTTGTATTTATTTATTTTATACGATTATTTTACCGGAATGATAAAATATTTTATTTAATTTGATTCGCACTAGATATTGCAGTTCATTTAAATAATAAGTAATTCAGATATACTACACATTTCGTTGCAAATGATCTTAATTCTATATTATCATTCTCATCGATTTTTAATGTAATGTGCCTCATAATTATTTAATTAATTTATGTTTTAATAATTTGTTAATATTTGCATGACATTCAATTCTAAAATGTAAAATATATTTTAAGGTCCAAAATTTCTATACAGCTTATATCGGCTTTTCCAACAAGAAGTTTGTTATTCTCATGCGGCAACACCAACAACATGATAGTTTTGACATTTAGTTTTTTTCGCGTATTCGCAGTAGATGCATGAGCAATAGTAACAATGAATTAAATTTCGCACGAAAGTCGCATTAAAATAGTTAAAATCCACTACGAAAACGGTGGTTCTGTTGAAGTTACATTACGAAAATTCGTGATATTTTTGGACATCATAACCTTCTTTCAGAGGCCATTATTACGAATTTGGTCGTTAAATTTGAGTCGACGGGCTCAACCAGGTTGTTCAACTGAAATCATCGCAGCCATGAGCCACAGTGTTAAAACGGAACCAAAATTGTCAATTCCTAGATGTTCTCAACAATTGGAGTTATCCAAAACCATCACATCACGAATTTTCATAAGGATTTGACTTTGAAGTCTTACAAGGTCCATTCTCATCGGCATAGATTCGTTTAATTCATCGAGAAACAATCGGCTGGGTTTTCTGAATATATCATTTTTTCAGACAAAGAGTCTAAACACAATACTGCGATATTTTATTGCGGTGCGTTTTTTCATACGATTTTGTAGTAAAAAACCGCAGTGCGGTGCGGCATAAAATTAAAATCTATTTTATTTCGTTGCGGTTTTTTTTATTCTCTCAATTTTTTACACTCTTTCTCTTTCTGATGTTGCCATAGTTTTTCATTAATTGGCGGTGTTCACAACATTTTTGTAAACAAAACACATGTGATTTTGAAGTTTATATTAATTGTTGTGGGATCAACAAAAAAGGTGCAAAAAGCATAAAAGTAAAAATGGACATCAACGAAAAAATAATTGAAGAAGTGAGGAAGCACGAGTGTCTTTATAATTTGCAGTCCTCAAATTATAAAAACACGCAATTAAAAGAAGATTTGTGGTGCAAAATTGGCAATAATGAAACACCAAATTGTACAAAAATTTAGGCACAAATAAATTCATAAAAAATGTAAACAAACAATGACAAGTTTTGCCGCCGCCGTCTTCCGGTGTATTGTGTTTATTTCTCTCTCCCACAACGAGAAATCGCACCGCACCGCAATGATTGTGTTTAGACTCAAAGCCCATTTTCACTTGCCAGGGAGTGTCAATAAGCAAAATTGCCGTATTTGGGCTTCTTAAAATCTTTTGGAGGCGTGATGGGGCGTTTTTTTTTTCGAAGATGAGGCTGGAAATGCGGTAACGGTCAATGGATCATGTTATCGCGAGATGCTAACAACTCAATTTTGGCCTATTGTTAACGGCGTGGATATCACCGACATTTGGTTTTAACTGGACGGTGCCACATGTCACACAAACAATATAATGATCAATTTATTTCAAACGAAATATGCCGCCAGTGCGGGGGCACATTATAAGTCTTTATGGATCACAAAACCATCTAGACTTGTGTCTTGCAGGGGTAAAAGGGAGCCCAGTCCCGTTAGGCTAGTTGGAGCCAACTGGAAAATTCACTATATTTCCGCGGGAATCAGTAACGCCCCAGAATTCCGCTATTTGTTTCTTTAGGCATTTAGCTGTTCTCTGACTGATTATTGAGGTAGGCCCTTCGGGAGTATCGTAGTGGCTGTCTGTTTCGAGGCCCTCGTTTGAGTTTGTGGGTCGGACCATTTACAATGAACATAATGAGTGGTCTAGGTCCAGTGAGTATGAATGCCGTCATGTTCTTAATTATATTAAGCTTCATGCGTTCTGGACCGGGAGTTGGATAGTCTCCAATTTTTCAGAAAGGAGTGAAGGCTGCGGCTTACTCCAGGCTTTTGATGTTGCAACTAGGAGTGACCGAAGGATATACGCATCCGAAGGCCTTCTAGGGCGAGGATAATGCTACATTTCATCCACAGTGGTAATGATCCACCATCTGATTAAGACCCAGATGTAAATCTTATCACGTCATGCCGCCAGCCAGATCATCTGATTATTTTTAGTGGTGCTATGTCGACACGGAGCCAATTGATTCGATTTTAGCCTTAAAACTGAAAATCCGTGATATTATTAATCAAATAGGACCGCCATCTTGCCAAAAAGTGATTAAAAACTTTGATGAAAGAATTGACATCTTTTAGATATCATTGTTCATTTGTAATTACCAAAATTTTCTCTTCTTAATACAATCACCTTAATCTAAATTCTGCCTTATTTTGTTTTAGAAAACAAACTTCTTGTTGAAAAACCCTATATATAAAATGCCTTAATTATGAATTTCATTTCTGTGAGAGCATTAGCTCTAATTCTATTCCCATTTTGTTTCCCCTTTTTTGACTATTTCTATTTCACATGAGAATATTACAAAGAAAATCATAGAAGAAAAGGCTTGTTTAAGCTTCAGTTTGATCCATTTTCCTGAATACATGTGTCTATGAGTTTTCACCCATGTATTCTCTATGTAGAAAAAATACACACATATCCCAGTTGTATTGCCAGGAGTGCTAAAACAAAAAACTGATGAATACGATTGTCTGTTTGAATTTATAATTCTTTAAAAACAAAAAATATTCTTTGTGATATGTTTTTCGTATTTTATTCTTTTTTTATAGTGTTGACTTGCACTGCGTTTTTTTTAACAACCATGGTTTTTAACAGAAAAAATAAATCACGTGTTTTTTCCTTACTTTGTTTATTTCAAAATTTTCTTCCGCTCGTAAGAAATTTCATAATTTTAGTGGATTTGGTATCTGTTGATTTAGTTTGCTGTCTTGTGTTTAGTAAATTGCTTATTGACTTTAATTTTGTGATTAGTTAATGAGTTCTAGGATACGGACAATTTGTAAAGATCTCACTTTATACAAACTTTAAGTAAAGCAAATTATAATAAACTATAAAAAATATTATGAGAAAGAAAACGAAACGACAAGCAAAAACACGATTTTCCCATTTATGTTATAGCCGTACGATAAAAATATCGTTATATAAAGATATTTTTATTGACAAATTTGATTATCTAGCGGCCGACTGCAATCTATCAAAAATGGAACACTTTTGAGGTTTTTAAAATGATTATTTTGCCACAATCAAGGCAAGTTTTTATCGATGCTGATGTTCTGGTTATAGTCTGAATTAACTACTTTCTATTTCGATTTGCAAGTTAAGTGATGTCACTACAAGATAAAATAAATCAGTGCTTAAAAATTGAATAGATAAAAACAATAAAGATATAGTTTTAAAGTATTAATCAGTTTTGGTACGAGCATATATATGCATTATTAGGTATTATTGGAATAAAAAATACTTTAATTATGATAGCATCAACATGCAAAGTGTTGTAAGTTTCGGAAGGTTTCTTGGTTAGTTACGTACATATACTTTTTAACAGGTATTATTGGAATAAAAAATACTTTAATTGTGATGGTAACGAGATGCGAAGTAATTGAAATTTCGAAGAAATAGCGTGTGATTCAAATAGAGATACTTTTTTCAATAGCCTTTTTTTGACAGTTCACGTATTAGTCATGTCGTGCTGTCATATTTTTTTTGTTTAGTATTGTTTTACATTTCATAATGCAAAGTCTTACGCGTGAACAACGTTTATAAATCGTTCAACTTTATTACGAAAATTAACGTTCTGTGAAGAATGTGTTTCGTAAGTTTCTCTCAAATTATGGTCAACACAATCGGCCTACTGAGCGTACTATTCTTAACACCATCACCCATTTTGATACCCAGCATTCATTGTTGGATAATATTCAATCGAATAGACTACGTCCAGCATGATCTAATCATCGGCATATTTCTTTAAAAATGATACCGGTGAGAACGTAACCCTCAATGATAACCGTTATTGTGCCATGATAACTGACAATTTGATGCCTAAAATTGAAGCTCATGAATGACATTTGATTTGGACAGCGACATTTGGTTTTAACAAGACGGCGCCACTTTCCACACAACTCTTCGGTGAGCAAATAATTTCACGTTTTGAGCGGATCGATTGGCCACCAAGATTCTGTAATATCACACCGTTAGACTTTTTCCTGTGGGGATATGTAAAGTCTAAAGTTTATGCGGACAATCCCGCTTCAATTCAGGCCTTGAAGCACAACATAACGCGTGTCATTCGCCAGTTACCACTCGAAATTTTCGAACGAGTCATCGAAAATTGGGCTTAACGGGTGTACGCTAATATATATACGTATGTACATATGTATATGAAAAAAACAATTTTATTGTGTAAACGCGATTTAGTTCCTATATTTGTTTTTAGTACTTTCTGTTAAAGTATTTTTATAGCCTATAATAATTTTAATTGACTTTGTTTATAAGTAAATGGTTTCTTGTATGTGGTACCTATTAATTGTCAACAAGGTTGCGCTTGAAATAGATAAAATTAAGTTGTATAGCTTTTAAAAGTTTAAGCATGAGCCGTTGTAGTGCTCCAGCAACTAAATTGTATTTTGTGTGTCATATATTACTGTACTATTTATTAAATGCAATACATTTTGTACTCTAAAGACGCGCCTAAAGAGAAAAAAAAATGTTTTCTTTCAAAAAAAAAAAAATAAAATTGATTTTTGTTTATTGTTTACGTCTTACTCAAATGTCAAAATGGCAGAACATATGTTTATTAAATCGACACAGCCTTAAAATGATTTAAGCAGCTGGCTATAAGGTAATGAATACAGCTTGCGTTATGTATTATTGTTACATGCTTTCCTAAACGTGTTTAATACATATCAAAATTCCTGATGAGGTTGGCATAAGTGTTGAAGTTAAAAAGTGTCTTAGCACGACTTTATTTTACATGAGTTTTTTTTTTAATCACTATGGAAAACATACTGAAACTCTTTCAAATCCTTCCACCACTATTGTTTCGTTCAAATCCTTATTGGAAACGAAATCATCGTGTACTTAAACCTGGGCGAAGTATGATTTCAGATAGATGACATCGCATCAATGTAAATATACCAGAGTATATATGGTAGAACGATATCGTCAACGTCAAGGCAGCCGAAGCCTTGAATCAGATTTGCAGTATAACCCATAGAAGAAATTTTAACAGTATAATATTCCTTATAAATCAGAATACATATTCTAATAAATTAAAATAATAATTTAGTTAACATATCACATGTTGTATTATGTTTCAGCATTAATCCATACTTGGTAGGAAACCCTTTTATATATTTTCTTTGGCAGTACATTTTGTAGCAATTAACTTTAAGTTTATATTTTATTTAAGTTAATTGTCCTCATTATGTTTTGTACCACAGTTCGCTTTGCATCACTCCTTCAATATTTACAATAAAATTTTATATTAATAGATCTTTTTAAATCGTTATCAATCAAAATTTTCTCTCCCTTCTCGAAATACGTTTTTTTCCAGTATTGCGTGCTTTTTATCTCATACTAAAATTTTTGTTTTCTTCTTTTATTGGTTGGCTTTATTTCCAAAAAGATCACGTCTTATGGGAATTGTGTTTGTACCTGTGTGACTGCTTCCTTCGAAGCAATATTTTCTTTTGATTTCCAATTGCCGATTTGATAATCTGATAACACAATACTGATATATGCACGCCTAAGCACTTGCCACGTTATAAGTTGTGTGTTAACATCTTTTCATAGGTGTTCAATGTTGCACGTTTATTTTTACTACATTAACTAGATTTCTTTCAGTTAAACTTTTGTATTTGTTGTTTTATTTAAAAAGCTATTGTTTTTGTTATTCAAATTTTAAAGCACTTTTTGTATATTGTTGTTGTTTCTATTGTCATGTTGTGTTCCTCTTACAATTCAATATGAACAAAGGAAATTCTTCAAAATATTTTTTTCTTGAAATTTCGTTGGGTTTTTCCAAGGCATGAAAAAAGAACAAATTAGAGCTTCATTCGAAGAACAAGAGCATTGAAAACGTCTCTAGTTCATGTTATTTTTTAGTCTTACTGTTAATAGATGCACGTTTCTTCTAGTTTGTATGTTTCTGTATCTATTTCATGAATAAGAGATGGTTTTGCACGAAATATTGCTTTGGCAATATCAGTAAAAATCATGAAAACAAAAGCAAAAACAAAATAAAAAGGAAAAACCATGAAATAGTAAACGCCATGAAAAGTGCCTTTCAAAATTCGAATTAACTGATTTCCTTTAGACTTGCTGCAGCGATGTGTTTCACGTTAAAAACTAAGTTAGCTTTACTCAAGTACACTTGCAGATTATTAGAACGTGGCAAAAACTTTAAATTAAAAAAAAAAAAAAAGAAATTTCTTAGCTTGCTATTGTTTAAGAATTTTTGTTTTAATATGCTATATTAAATTTTTTTAAATATTTTTCAGAGTTATTTCTTATCCGCCAGCAAACGTTAAAAGAAAAGTCACGTTTTTGCATGTTGACTTACCTGATAATTGATTTGTAATCTGTGTAAACTGTTCCTATCTTTTACTAGAAACTATTATTTACTGTATTTAATTTTCAAATTTAACAAGAATTTCATGTTAAATAATAGGTTCGAAGTGGATGCAAAGAATATGAATTTTAGCACAATTATATGATACTCAAATAATATCATGTTGGTTACAAATCTTATGCAAATCTTATTCTAATGCACTATAGTTGCCTGCGATTTTTTCTCGTCAATTAAAATTGAAATTTATAAAATAGTAAAGTTGATAGAATATTATATCGCTTAAGTGGAAAATGTGAGCAAGGATATGTAGTTGGTAGAATCCTTCGAAAACGAAAAGACACTGAGAATTGAATGATTTGATTTGGTATTTGTAGAAACTTATAAGAAGGGAAGGAAGTAGATGGTGCAGTACTTTTACTGTAGCTACCAGTCTCTACAGGAATGCAGATTTACACGTTTATCGAATTTTTCTTTTTTAGACTTGGACTGCTTTAGAAATGCTTCTATGTATGCATGATGAAAAGTACTCGAGACGTAAACACTGACAAAAGACTACTAACAAAATGTAGGCAATGACTTAGAAAACATATCGACATGACACCGAGAAAATAAAAAAAAGGAAACCAGACATTGAGTAGAGAAACAAGGGACGGAAAAGTCGGAACAAAATCGTAAAAACCGGAATCCTTATAAATCCTTGGAAATACTGAATAATTAAAACTAAATAAATCCGATTGTAAAATCCTTATATTAAATAATGAAACTAAATAAACTGGAAGTCTAACAATACTACATTAAGTTAAAAATTGTATTACGAATTGAATAATTATAACCAAAAGGATATAATAGACCATTTTAAAGTTTAATGAATAGTTAGCATTTTTCAGAGCATTACAATGGTTTAGATGGCCTCAAAATAAAATCACAATATACTATTTTACAACCAACTGACTATTACTTTCATAACGTTGTAACTCATATTATTGCACTATTTTTATTTAGAATAAGAATTTGGCTTCAGATTGTTTTGAATAAAATTTGTTTGTCATTATAAACTTTTTTATTATGTATTTATTATTTACAGGCAATAAATCACTAACAGTAACAGAATATCTTTTGCTTACAAAAAATGTAAGTAAAATGGTGTTGCATGAAAACACTGCAGATTTTGCTGACGATTGTTATCCCGCATGTCACTTTCGGTATACTCTTTCTTGGGTTCCATGACTGTTTTTACTAAAGAGCTGCACGTGAAACGTGATGAAAAGTTGCTCTTATTCACTTATACTTCGATACTCACACATTTTTATATAAATAAAAATTTTTTGTTTGGGCAACTTAAAAAATTGTTTTAAAAAATAGGTGCTGAGCATAACATGCAGAAGATATTCCCAGATGATATTTCGGCAGCATTTTTTTTTCATAAAAAGTAGCAAATAATTTTTAATGATTCAACGTTATAAAAATAGTTTTAATTTTTGCAAAGGTCTGTTCAAAAAGTATAAATGTTCTATATATCAAAATTAAACTCTTTTAAATAGAATTTTTAAAATAACAAAACGATAATGTCAATGCAGTTAAATTTAGATTCAATAAAATAAGTTATTTTAAAAATCTAAAAACATTCATGTCAATGTTATTGGATTAATAAATGGTTTTGTAGTGCAAAGATTAAAAATAAAAAACTTATGAAAATGTCAAAAAGTCAATGTTAAAGAAATTGTATTTTATTCAACATTTTAAAAAAAACAAAAAAAAAAAAAACAAAAACAATAAAAAGAATTCATCAATGAACCCCATTAGATATTTATATATACATTCGATATACGCAGACACAATAAAATGTGGGGATGACATTAAACTAAAAAACTGTTCAGAAAATCTTGAAAATTGTACAAACATATACAAGTTTGATGCATGAGCAAGTTCAAATATATAAATGTAATGTAATTGTAAACACATTGGAGATGGATTTCTAATAAAGAAATATTTTGTTTAAATTTAAATACGGTTGAACCGCACGTACATTTGCATTTGTAAATTTATTATTTATTATTATTTTTATATTAGAAATTGAAATTTGTATACGTAAATCTAAGATCGATTAAAACTATTCCTTTGATTATAATACTTAAAAACCAAAAACAGAACAAAAATATAGTTTTAATTTATTTTTGTAATTATTTCATAACTTACTAAACAACTGTGTGTAACAAATTTTGAATTAAAAACCGGAACAAGTCTAATATTTATAGAATTTCATATCGTTTCATGTCCTTGAAAATTAAGTACAATGAAATAAAAGAACATAAAATTTTTTATATTGTTTATCATCTTAAAGCCACGCACACATATGCATATTTATGAAGAGAATAACAATTTATATGCTAAAACTTTTTACATGCGTGTTAACAATTTAGACAATCACGTTTACATTTATAAGTAAAATCAAGTCTTTATTCAAGTGGTATGTATTTATAAGTTTATATTGAATATTCTCACATAAGTAAGGCTCTTAATATCGTCACGGGTATCTGTTATTTTTAAGGCATTAATTACAAATTTAATTCAAGAGTCAATTTATGTATCACAGCATGAAATAGATGTATTTTTTTAAAAATAATTAATTATTTTCAGTTTTTATTCGACCTTTTTTTATTTTTATTAAATATGTATTAATCTTTTAAATGGTCTTTTTTAATTAAATTTTAACGATTTATTTTTTTCGATATTTCGCTTTCCTGTGGAAAGCACCTTCAGGAAATTATTAAAAAAAAAAAAAAATAAAAAAAATAAAACATAATTTCCTGAAGAAGCTTTCCACAGGAAAGGAAAATATCGAAAAAAATAAATCGTTAAAATTTAATTTAAAACGACCATTTAAAAGATTAATACATATTTAATAAAAATAAATAATTAAATTTCTAATGTCCATGAATAAAATACTTATCTAAGTAATTAACAGCAAAACATAAATTTGAAAACTTACGAAAATAATAAACTCTGTTATATCAAATGGTTTTGAGAGATTCCTATATGTGTCCGCCCATATAATTTATAATTTTTGATCAAACGAAAGAGAATCGATCTTATAATGATAAATCTTTTATTTAATGCCGGCAATTATGTATGGAATACAATATCAGATAAATTTCCGCCACTGTTAGCCTAACAAATTCGAGTCTTTTGAGCACATTTTTCAATACATACTCATACATTTCACGCGGTATTTCATTAATTTCATCACGGATATTTTGTTTGAGTTGCTCAAGCGTTACTGGTATATTTGCATAAACCTTGCTTTTCAAATATTCCAATAAAAAGCAGTCCGAAGCAGTCAAATCAGGAGACCGTGGAGGCCAATTAACGTCACAATTTCTTGAAATAACCTGTTGTGGAAAGACGTCTCGCAGTAATTCCATTGTAATCCCGGTCGTATGCGATGTGGCACCGTTTTGCTGATACCAAATGTTAATCAAGCCCAAAGCATGCAGTTGTGGCGTTAAAAAGTTTTTAATCTTAACACGGTATCGCTTCCCATTCACAGTTACCATTACGCCATTTTCATTTTCAAAGAAGTCGGGTGCAGTGATTCCTCTTGCCAAATTGCACAACAGAATGTAATTTTTAATGGATGCAAAGGTGACTGTAGAATAATTTGAGAGTTTCCCATTTCCCAAAATCGACTTTTCTGTTTATTCACATGAAAATGTGCCTTGTCACTTATTAAGGTTATTTTTTATGAACATCCTATTGGTATATGTATGGCAGCGTAAATAGTCTTGTTGAAGAAATCCAAAAGACCAAGCTCCTGAGGAGGGCGTCGAATTGAGGTTGAGGAATATTTTGAACACTTTCTTGAACAGCAGTAATGTATTCAGCAGATCTTACAGTACGTTGTGGCCGATGGTTTGGCCTATCAGCTACAGACCCTCTTTCTTCGAAAGCATTCACTACACGATAAGTAGTGCGTTTTGTTGGTTATTTGTTTCTCCCTAAAACTTCACACAACTTTCTCATCGTCACGGTAATTGATGATTGACTTTGAGAAAATGTTTTAATAATTGAAATTTTAAATTTAATTCATAATATTCTATTCTTAACACTGTAGTGGTAACAACAGTTTTGATAGCTCTTTCGAAATTAAATATTTAACATCCGTTTGTAGAATTTAACAGGAGTATTATATAAATTTTTTTTTCCATTTAAAATACTTTTTCATATAAAACACTATGAGTAAAATATCAGCATCGTTTGGAATTTATTTATATGTAGTAAATATTTGCGTATAAATATTTTTACAGATGTAAATAAACAATAATCAAATGTTTTACAATTGAATGTTGTTTATTGATAAATTTTTCCACAAATAATATTTTGATAGCATCAATTATGGTTTAATTATCTTCCAAAAAAAAAATAACGTACTCAAACAGAAACAGATATAAAGAAAGTAAGAAAAGGTGACTATAAAAATAATAAACCGTTATATGTACAAGCTTTTATCCTATAATGCACAGCAGAAAAAGGCGACAAGATGCATATATCAGCGTATGATAGAGTATTGTACTTTAGTATAACTTATGTATGTTTAACTATTCAACCATATCTTATCAACCATAGGATAATATACGTGTGACTTTATTACTGTTTTTATTTTTATTAACCAAAAATTATGTTGGGGATTGATAACATGTGTTATATTTTCGGAAATGAAAATTTGTTAAAATAACAAGAGATAAATATGTAAGTAAAATACTAGTTTGTATTATTTTAGATCTTTTATACACTGAGATAAAATATGAATTTTTGTTATTGCGACGATATGCAATAATAAAGATTATTTGAGTTATGCTTGTTGTTAAAACTGCAATAAAAACTATTTAATATCCATTTTTCGTATGGGTTTATTAGATTACTCGAATATGATTATATATTATTAATGTTTTATTTTTTTTCTTTAAGCTTGAAACTTGCGTAATTTGACCAAAAATAAAATAATAATAGATAATAGGCGAAATGCTTTTAACATCTTTAACTATTATATTGATAGTTTTCAAATTTTGTGTTAGCAATTTTTTCTATAATTTTCATAGCCGAGCTACAATAGCTACGGCTGGTATAGAATAGTGCACAAGGATCACATCATAGAGAAAACATGATTTTAATATTATTTATATTATTAAGGATATGCACGATTAGCCAAGAAGCAGGAGATTGGATAAAGAGTATGATACGCGAAGTACCTCTCAATGTAAGTCATATGCATATCACTTAACAAAAACGTTAATGTGATTCATACTTACGTATAAAAATTCATAATTAAGCTAAACCAATAGATCAGATATATGTAGAAATTAAATATTTGACAACAAACTATAGAACACAAAATAAAATGTAAGAATGGTAATGAACTTTCTTAAACTATCTATTTAAAAACGTAGTTTCTGCAATTGTTAATCATAGCCTATCTTGCACTTTAACTACCAGTTTAAAAGAAATATTACAAAGAGAATACAAAATCTTTAAATATCAAAGACACAAAACAACAAAAATTATTTTATTTCACGCTTTTATATTAAATGCCTTGCTAAATGACTACATGCCTCAATAAGTGTAATCACAGACTATTTTTATTATGTTAAAATAATTAACTTCTTATTATCTATTTAATATCTTAAATTGCTGTTTTTAATACCTATGAATCTATATTCTTAATGCTGTTTCCTTTCATATCTTTGTCTGTCATCATTTAAATGCCTATTCTTTGTTTTATCCAACAATTTAAATGTCTCCTCTTTCTCTGTATTTGATTTAATCCTTCTTTATATGTATATATATATTCACGCCTGTGCTAACAAATAAATAGTTTTTACAAAGCCATGATTAGTTACTGATTAAATAAATGAGACTTGCATACAAAATTGTAGTGAAATGAATAACTAATAAAAGGAACAATGTCGCTAGTTAAATAAGGCAAGAAACTAAAAGACAAACAGAAAAATATTTAGTTAAGTACTTAATAGACTGAATAACAGTTTATGTATACAAGCGAAAAGATACAAACTTTTTTATTAGGGTGTACGTATAAAATAAATGCTGTCACTTACAATTTATTTGGACCAATCACTATCATTTTTAGCATAAATTAGAAAAATAAAATATTTAATTTGTATGCATGTAATAATGTATTATTGTTAAGTTATAACTCCCAAATTTAAGCTAAAAAATAAATGCATAGAACAGCGGATGTTTGACTAAATGTACAAATTAAGAGAAAATATAAAAAGTCGTCTAAAGAGAAAGCACTTCAGACAACAATGCCTATTTAGTCAAGTACCATGCCACATTCTTTAGGAAAGGGATAGAGAAGTGATGAAGCAGGTATAAGGATAGTCGGAAATTAACTGCCGTATAAGACAGCACAGCGACCAGTGACTATGCTTTAATCGCTGAGCAGCCCCACCGACAGTCAATTTTTATTTTTGTGGTGAAAAAAACCAAGGTCTTCGTTTGGAATCAAACCCATAACCCCCATACTGATAAGCTGGTACACTACCTACTAGCCTACAGCGGCATCTATTAGACTACTGTAATTTTACTTGAAAACTGTTAAAGAATTCACATGACAATATAACTTCAATAAATGTCGAGCTTTTCAGTGTTTCGATTTCTATTCTCTTTTAATGGAAAGTTGATGAATTTTATTTATTTGTTATTTATCATTTGTACGCCTACAGAATGGAATAAATTTTGGATATGCAGAAATACACTTAAAATAATGAAAATATTACGTTTCATTCCAAGGAAACTATACTGTTACGTTTATACCCTTTACACACGTTTTGTTGTGAGTTCTTTATTGAAAAATAAATAACACCAGACTTTAGAGTTTTTAAATTAATTAACTACACACAAAGTTGACACTACAGAACAATTTACTTAAGATGCACGTCTTTACTTCACGAGTTATATTTTTCCACTAACTAACTATCCACTCAGACGCCGTCTTTTATATTTGTCCACTAGAAGTTTAAAAAAATTAAGAATCCTCTACTCCCTTTGTATCACACTTTGTTGTTGTTATGTTATTCATTCGCCAGTAGGTCTGTGTGTATTTTTGTTTTTGTTTTTATGATAAGGTTTCTTTCTGAAATTTATATTAAGGTAGTTGTTACTGTCTTGTGTACATATATTTTCTTAGAAAACTACGCAGTTAGTAAACAGCATACTCGATTGTTGTTGTTTTGTGTGTATGAGATTTCCACGCAGTTTGTAACTAGAAGGTTGTTGTTGAAGTGTGCGCAAAAGTTTTCTTAGCAAGCCATGTAGTTAGTAAATAGCATACCCAGTTGTTTACTTTATTATTTATTTATTTTCTTTTAAAACTTAAGCAAAACGCATCCGTAACAATATTAAAAAAATTTTGTGAGATACCACTAAAGATTTGCGAAATAAGAAGGTATAAATTGGTCATTTACTTAGCCAAATATTTTTTCCGTTTACAAAAATGACTGATGATTTTATAATGAATATAATTTAATATCGTTGGTGATATCTCATATACTTATGACCTATCTTATTTAAAAATTTTATTTGGAAAAACTATACTCTCTATTATCCATTTTACCTCAATAAATTTAGTCCTTTTCTGCCGTAACGTGTATTTGAAATTTGAAAAATACTTAAATTTAATCGTTAGTTAATAAATTTAGTTGTAGTCGATCTTTAATATTGTAAAAATCTTTAAATACTTCTATGCTGTATGTTTTAGCCTTTTCGACTTATTTTGAAAAAAGTGTAAAGGGCATTTAAAAGGCCTGGATTACATGTTCATGGAATCGCCCATATACCTAATTGATTTTATTTATAAAAAATAAACTATTTAAAAGTTACCTCCGCATTGTTTATGCTTATGCAAATATGTGTATATTACACTAACATTTATGTTAAAAAGATAATTTTTTATATCTTATAAGCTTATTAAATTCTTGTCTATTTATTTTATATCTTAAGTGTTCTATTTACTTAAAAATAATTGTTAGTGTTCGATTTTATATTATATGTGTTACTTTTTTACTTTTTGAAAAATAAATTTATAGTTAATTTTTATATATAAAAAAAAAAACTAAAATCCGTTGCTTAAATCATGCTTAATTTGTCAGTGTCCCTACGCTCATCCTGAATCATTCTTGCCACCTTTCCTTGGGGGCAAGCAGTCAAGAAGGATCACTTACCCATCTTGATTTGTAATTCCAGGGTTAAAAGACGGCACCAGTCGCTTAGGCTAGAAGCAGTCTGAACCTGGAAAAGTAATAACAGCGCTAAGGCCCCGTCTGATTATTGGTGAGGCGCTTTGGAAAGTAACGTGGTGGCTATAGTTTAAAAACCCAAAAAAATCGGTTAGCTTTTAAATGCATCCGAAGAGCTGTTGCACATGTAATAGACGGTGGCTTACGCAGGGCGACAAAAATTTAATAGATTTCCGGTTCTCGAGCAAAGAATGGAACCACGGCTCTGCTTGTTGTACTCTTATAAATTCGAAACTAAGGCGTGTATATGCGCTTTAGGTCGTTGGACACATTGTTTTCATTCAGTGGTAAGACCACGAAGATAAACTTGTCCGCCTCATTTACAATGTGCCGTATGTCTCCTTTAGTGAATACCTTCTTAACTTTTCTGTGACGTCAATAGTCTTTTTCATCTACGTCATACTAATATTGGAAACAAAGTTACAATTACAGAGGCACGTCTTTAAGTCCTCAATGCAAATTGAAATCGATAGATATACTTTCCGGATTTTATTTTCAAGAATTCACTTCCCTTTTTTCGGACATATTTAGTAGTATGCTCGGGAGATATGGCATGTTGCTAACAACCCCTTTCCGGCAGTCACTAGGAGGAGGTATAAGTCGCACGTCCAGCAAATGCTCGCTGACGGTCGTAAAAGTAAACTAAATAATAAATAATAATAAATTAAGTGTAAGAAAAAGTGTGCTTTTCTGTAAATGTTTACAACAATGTTTGCTTTTTATGTTGTGTCTTGTATATTTTCGGGGGGGCTCTTCATGTACCAAAACACAAACGCATTATTTTTAAACCAAAGTGCTAATAATAAGGAGTTTTTTTTGCAGGAGTATCTACTTTTCGGCCAAATCTAGCAACATTGCATTTGAGTGTTGGAGCTCAAAGTGAAGGACGTCAAGGAATATTAAATGAATAAAAGAGTAAATTAATTAGCGTAAAATATTAAAATTTTCTTGTGTAATATTGGAGAAAAAAAAAACAGAAAGAAAAACGGCCAATTGATTTTTAAATTGAAGAGTTGTAAAATTAGCTGCTGAAAGACAAAACTGTATACAGAAGTAGAAAATTTTCAATTTCAATAAAACCTAAACCTTCAAGTTTGTACTCAATAAGAGATGGTCGCGCTAAAGGATGATTGAGAGTTTTTAAGTATCTCCAATATCTTCCTGAAGGATTGATTGTTTAAGTATTAATGATTTGATAACATTGGCTATTATACGATGTTTTATGGGGTTCAAGAGTAAAAGAATCGGTTTATTTTGCCGCTGGTAGGCCTATTACTTTACACACCACTAAAGACTGCATTTCAGGCTGAGGTCACAGCTAAGTAAACGAAAATATTTTATACATACACCTTTGCCAAGATATTATTAGTAAAATTACTTAAATGTGTCTAGTTGGTAAAGCTTCAATGCCTAAGTTTTTATATTTTTAAAAATATGTGAGAAATATTTAAGTGGAAAGTATTTAACATAATTTCTTAAACTAAAAAAAATTAATATTTAAATATTTCATCTAACTATGAGGTATTTTTGGTATTTCGTTACAGCCAAATATGTCAAACTTGGTGCACGAAAAAATATTCTGCTCCAACTTTATCATTTCTTAATTTTTGGTTGTTCTTTTGCCCGTGTACGTTTGGGCAATGTTGCTGCTTTACAACAAACAGTGCCAAACCAAAATAACATCTACTGTGACCCAGAAAAAAATGATGAAAAGATAATAATGCTGTCTTTAAGATGAAAACCTCCAGATTATCTTAACTAATTTTAATTGATATTAGTAATTTATTTTAAATGAGCAGATTAAATTAGATATGAAGAATGCGATGTAGCGGTTTTCAGAAAAATTTGTCATCAATAATACACAAGATAAGAATTCGCAATTTATCGGACATTATTGTAAAAAAAATACTTCTATTGACTTTTGCGTCAAACGATAAATAAGATTGAAAACTCTTTCTTCTTTTGCTTTCGTCAAACGATAAAAAGGATTTTTTATTAAAAACTTTTCCTTCTTCAACGTAGCATTAATAGCAGTTATCTTTTGTTACAGAACTAAATCTTTTTGACTTTTATGTTTGTGACTTTATCTGACGAAATTTATATTTTGTCAAGATTCTCATTTCTTTATGCAATTTAACCTGCAAGTTATTCCAAGATAAATTGTACATTTTTTCGATGAATATCTTATCTGATTTATTGAACGTCTTGAGAAATGCACATAATTTATGAGCACTTTGTACCATATATGTTATGAACTGCTTTCAAGTAAGCATTGATCCATTTGGGCTTTCTTAATATTCAAATAAACAAGTTTAGTGATGGGTAGAATTTATTTTAAGCTTTTTTTCGGGTAAATCTAAAAGCCTTTTCAGTAACTCTGAATTGCTTGATATAAATCCTACTCCATTAATATTAAAAACTAACAGTTGACATTTAGTACTGACGCTTGGTTACAGCCTTGGTGTGCCTTGACGAGTTGTGTTTATATTGGTTACTGAAAGATTTGTTTTGCAACATTTAATTAAAAATATTATCGGTTAATATAACGAGGAACGCTTGTGTTTATTTCCGATTTTTGAGTTAGAAATTATTTAATGTGTAGTTTTGCTCTTCTTCTTTGAGTTTTATCCATTGAAGATGCATATTTGTCGTTAAGTAATTTTTGAAAAATCAAATAAGGTGATTGTAGGGAAAATTGTGTTAACTCTGCCAGAATAAACTATAAAGGTAGGAAAGCTATCACTGCATAAAAGATAGCATAGATCAAATATGTTTTGATTTTTAGAACACAATTTGGCCATTTTTATTTTAAATTAATTCTTGTTTAAAAGTTTTACTTTGCTTTGATAACTCATATTTGAAAATAATTTCTTTCTCTAACACAATTTGTAAACACTGGTTGAAAACGTCGTAGTTTTTTTAATTAAAAAATATATTTCTAGACACTGTGCTTAGGTTTGTTTTATATTTTTTTCTCGTTCAGTTATTTTGCAAAAAATATGTTTTCAGCTTCTGTATGTCTATACTTATTGTTTTATTATAATTTTTTTCCTACTATTTGCAGAAAGAAACTTCCCTTTTTTTTTAAATTTGCATCAAGAGTTGTTTTGAATAAAGTTTTTCAAGAGTAAAAAAAAAGAGGAAGTATAACAGAGTTTTTACAGCGCTAGCACTAAATATTTAGAAAATATAATATTATTTATTTAAGTAAAGATATTAATTTGTAACGAATAATTGTTTATTGTAACAAATTATTAAAAAATATTTGGTAAAAAACTATAAATTTTTTAGAAAAAAAAAGTTTTATAGTAGTAAAATAAGTTTGCTTCATTAAATGTAACTAATAATGCAGCTTTTATTTCCTTAGACTTTTCATTTTCAAAATTTGATTATCCTGTTTGTGCCAAAAATTTTTCAACACCGATTCTGCCTATACTTTTGCCTAAGATAATATGAATATAAAAAGTTGTTCAACAACAGGCACAAATTAAACTTTTATAAAATACAATCTAAAAAGTACATAAAAAAAATAAATAAAACAGAGTCCTTTGCATGTGTTGAATTTATTTTTCAATTTTTATTCTCTAAAAATAGCGTAGCTATTCAAGCGTACAATAGAAGAGCTTATACATATACTTACGCACACGTACTCACAACAAACCATTCACATTTCCGTACATCCAGCAAACAAATATTTAAATTCCTTATAAAAATAAAACACATACGGTAACCAAAAAAGAAGAAGAAACGTATTTCAGTAAAATGGATAAGAAAAAAGAATTAAAACAGTTTCGTTTTAGTAGACAGCATAACTGCAATAGGAACTTAAAATAACTTTTGTTGATTTTTTCATTTGTCTTTGAATTTTTTTTCGGTAGCGATGTAACCGGGGACGCCACAACATGTTGCAGATAAATTTAAATTTCACTAAAAAATGTTTCGCTCATGCTGTATTTGTTGTTCGTTTGAATGAACGTAATTTGATAAATTGTTTTTTCTTGTTGACAATATAGAAAGACAGACACCCAGACAGAAAGTTAGCCAGACAATAGACTGAACGTAAAAAATATGAAGTCTTATTTTTTTAAATTGTATAAATTGTGAATACTGCAAAAATGCTGACTAATATGAAAATTTTTACGTATTAAAGATGTTTTGACTCGTAATTATTTAATACATATATGACACCGGATTTGAAATTGCGCTGGTAATAAATTCCCGTTTCGTTTTAAAAACTCAGCTTCATTTATAATGTGGTCATTGAAAAGATTGAGATAGGAGCGTATATGTGCTGCAAAGTTATTCAGGTTTTTCATTTATTTCATTGAGTTCTGTTTCTAAAACAAAAACAAAAAAAAATTTTGCCATCACTAATAGCTCAATAAAACGTTAATAATAAACGTTTGAAGTTATTTGGTATATTTGTTAAAAGAATTATTAATATGGAGAAAGAGTTTAGATAAATGAAAGCTATTCTCTTGTTAACCTAAATTAAAATATTAAGTTTAACGCCTTAAATTTAACCACATAAATAAGTTTTCTTGGGTGATTTTGTTAACGGATATTGTTTAAATTTAATATTTTTTAATTAACATTATTTTGCTTTAACATTGCTCTTAAATTAATAAAGCAAAATATGTATGCAAGTGTAAATACAAATTCAATTCAAATTCAATTTCTACATAATTGTTATAAATTCTGTTTGCAAATATTTGTTAACTAAAGCATCGAAGAGTTGTTATTTATTTATATTAAAAATACAAAAATAAAACTATGTGTATTATTTAACGAGTAGAATTAAGTTATAACATTGCCTTTAAGAATTAAAGCGAACAGTAATTAAACCACTATTTTTGTTGTGACTTCGTTAAAATGCGTCCATATTATTAGGTTTCTAAACGCTTTAGAATCTCAAAAATTCTTAACTTGGGTAGATCAAGAAGGTCGTGGCAAATCATGAAATCTAGACGCAAACATTGATTATTTTTTTTATTAAAAGGGAAATTAAAGAAATTAAGATAAACAATAAAGATAGCACTTGTTATAATATTTTTGTAGTCCATGTATCTGAGGTATTTTACGGGAGTGCTTTATTTTCTTAGTATTCGCAGTAACATTCAGGGGTTTGTAATATTAATTAGCAGTGAGAAAGGTAATATAAATTAATGGAAAATGCCTGTGTAGCAAATATATTCTACATTAGGAAGTACTTGCCAGGAAAAAGTACATTCTATGTTTCATGTATACTCCATTTGAGCTAGTACCCGGTCGAGTAAATTTAAAGCGGCTCATTTATTGTTTCATTAGCTCTACTATACAAACGTAGCTCGAATTATGAGCAAGGAAAAGAAAATGTTGTAAAGAGTCTACCAAAAAGCTTAGCAAACAAAGAGCCTAAAAAAGTGATTTAAATGTTAAATCATTTTACATAAATAGTTTTTTCATTGTACTTAACTATAAACAAGCGAGCAATTCGGTGCCTTCGGAGTATGTTACCCGTTTTCGTACATTTTTGAAGATATACAAGTTCGAAATGCAAAAACTCTTATTAGAAACACCCTTTAGACTATTTAAAAAAATACCTTAAAGTATGTTAAATAATTTAATAAAATTTGGACCGCCTAAACTTTTTATGACTCTGAAGCTTTTTGTTACTCACTCGTTGCATTTTTTGTCTTTTTTAGTTCTTAAAGAACCAAAATGAAGTTACATTGTAACTGTAAATTTACAAGTGTAATTTTTACTAGGACCTTCTACGTACAATTTAACTTCAATTACTCACGTACACATCGGGCAAGTGGTACCAGACGTCTTTTTTTTTATTTTTATTTTTTTTTTGTTTCAATAGCCTATGTGCGTGTGTGTGCTGTGAGCAATTTCATGTCCCTTGCATGACATGCAAATTAAGCAAAGGGAATTAAACTATTTCTTTAACAAACAATTGGTTATTTTTACTGCTGCTTCAACTACTTTAAGCTCAAATGGTACTACAGCAATAGCAAGCAGCATCATCTCTTAGTAACAAAGTTACAATATTATAGTGCAAACACTCAAACTCAACACAAGCAATGATTAAATATGACATTGCTTTAAAATATAGCAAAAAATGTTGTCGTATCTTATAAATGTTTGGCAGATGACATCTTTGCAGTAGTATGATCAAGTGAGCCTAGCTAAACGAATATAAAAACAAGGAAAAAAACGAGAAAAGAAATAATCTCTCTTATGTTGTAACATACCATTTAGGATGCCTGTCAGATTTTTGTTGTTTTTCTTAAATATCAGCAGAAAGAATGTTAGTTTTGTTTGCTGCGCAATATGGGTCCACGAACTCAAATCTAGTCAGGTTGAAATTATAGCTGTGCAGAACACGTATTCTGTACGTGTATCCCGTGATATTATGGTTGAACTTGCGCTAAATTTGTATAACTAAGTAAAGGCACTTACAATGTTTACTTAAAAAGAATATTACATTCCGCCTATTTATCAACTTTCGGTACCGTGAAATTTGTTTACCCTTCACATAACCGCTATTTCAAATACTCTATTAGTTGTTACTTTATTTTCAAAAAGAATAAATAAAATATTTAGTATCGAAGCATAAATTTAACTACAGCATACCCTATACATTACAGGTGATCTCTTTCACATTTTTCTGTTAGACTTATTGGATAAATTAAATTTAACAAAAATGTACACACAGAGTGTCCGCTTGTAAACTACTTTGTTTTGCCGCCATTTTTGTTAAACATTAATTTTGACAGTTCATATTTCGCAGTCGTGAAGTAGATACGTGGTATCTTTATTATGGAAAAATATTCGATAAACCACTGTAATTTAATTGTTAAAATACTTTATCAAAATTAATCATCGATTACTGCGACGATGAGAAAGTTACGTGAAATTTTTGAGAGAAACAACTTTCTAAAAAAACGCAATATTTATCGTGTAGTGAATGATTTCGAAGAAAGAGGGTCAGTAATGATAGGCCCAAGCATGGATCACAATATTCTGCAAGATTGACTGAACAAACATGTTACTCAAGAAAGTGTTCAAAACAATCCATCAACCTCAATTCGACTGCGTGCTCAGTAGCTTGGTCTTGAAAGAACAACTTTGGCCACAATTTTACACAAGGATTTGTATTCGTTTCCATAAAAGTCTCAGTTGATACAAGAGCTTTGTTCACAATAACATTTACGCAACCATACATATGTCAATAGAATGTTACAGCTCGCCCATGACAATCCAGATTTCATGAAAAAATCATAATGAGCGGCAAGCTACATTTTTTTTTATGGATATGTAATAAACAGAATAGTCGGTTCTGGAGAACAGTCACCTTTGCATCCATTAAAAGTGACAGTCTGGTATACAATTTGGTCAGGATGAATTATATGATCTTCTATTTGGAAAATAAAAACGGCATGATGGTAACTCTGAATTGGGAGCGATATCGTCATATGATTGAAAATTTTTTATTGCCACAATTGCCTGCTTTGGGCTTAACAGATCACATACAGCTAGGATTACAATGGAATTACTGCGAAACCTCTTTCCACAACAAATTATTTCAAAAAATAGTGTTGTTAATTGGCGTCCATGGTGGCCTGATTACACTGCTCTAAACTTCTTTTTGTGGGAATATCTGATAAGTAAGGCTTATGCAAATATACCAGTAACGCTTGAGCAACTCAAACAAAATATACGTGATGAAATTAATAAAATACCGCGTGAGATGTGTAAGAATGTAATGAGAAATGTTCTCAAAAGGGCTCACATTTGTGAGGCTGACAGAGACGGATATTTAACTGATATTGTATTCCATACATAATTGCCCACATTAAATAAAGCATTTATCAATATAAGATCGATTTTCTATCATTTAATAAAAAATTATAAACAAACAAGGTAGTATACCTTCCCGGTGGACACCCGGTATTTATAAATATGTTTAAATATATTAAATTTTAAATAAAATTTTATTTCGGAGACTGTCAAACTTTTTCCAAATCTTTGGTAACAAATTCTTAGAAATTTCTATTCCCTCGCCGAAAACAAGTCCAGTTTGATATCTCGTTAAGCATAATTTAGCTGTGTGTTCTAGCAGTGCAAGCTTTGCCTGAAATAATCTATTACAAATTTAATTATCATATTAGAAGCACTCGCGCAATAATGCTATAAAAATACAAGGACTAAAGTGAAAAAAGGGGAAGTTTTTTCATGCGAATATTTTAAGGGAAACTTATCACAAGTTTAACTTTAGGGAAAAGTAAAATATTTTGAATGATAAAATATTTGTGATAGAGTCAATATTCTAAAGATTTAATGTACTGACCTATGCAATGAATTAATTAGTTTTCACTTGAAAGAAAAAAAATTGATTTAAACAGGAAGCAAAATTTTGTGGCAAAATTTTATAACCTGTCTAAAATGTTACCAGTTGTTGTTGTTGAAATAGAAAGCAAAGAAATAAGAAAAGTTTTATAAAGATACTATTTATTGTAGGATTACTTTTAGACAAAGAAATTATATATAAACTCCCTAGGACACTTAATTTACATATTAATTTTCCATATATTTCTGTAAGTTGTGGAACAATAACATTTTCGCTGAAAAAGAATTTGTCTTTAAATTTAATTGTATACGTTGTAATTTGTATTCAAATGTATCCTACAATATCTAGACGCAACTTATAGAGTAAGTCCTTTTTCAATAAACGACCACAATCAATGGGCTATCAACATTCCATGTTCACACACTTGCATAAAAACCTAATGAAGGATGCAGCCAGGAATAAAAACAATATTACAAAAATAACAGCATTAATGAACAAACAAAAGAAAATAATAAAAAAAAAATAAAAGGAACAACTTTTTTTTTAAATTCAGCCAATTTTATTCAGTATCAGGTTGTTCTTGTAGCAGTCACTACACCAGTTTACAAACTTAAAAAACCAATATATACATATGTATAAAAGGGTATGCCTATATATATGTTTATATGTAAAGAATATAATAGAGCTAACTGCAAGCATACAATAGCGTTGAACATTATAGGCCAAGGCATGTCGGCCGTGTTACAAACGATGCATATTAATACATTTACAATTGGCATAGACGAGAGGCAGGCATCCAAAGCAAACAAAAAAAGAAGAAAAAGAAAAAACAACTGGCAGACATAACAAAACAGCATAAAAGATGTAAAAAAAACGTAAATGAATTCAACAAACTGAAAGTGCAATGTAATCATATTTCATGCTACACTGCTGCAGTAGTCACAGAATTTTTGGATGTGAGTATCAACAACAACATCGATTATACGAAATTGTGCTTTCAAAAAAGAAAGCTATACACAACAAACACAACAAGACTAAAATGAAACTATGAAGAACATTTACAAATGTATTCCTTGTTTTAGATTTTTACGAGATTTTCCATTTTTGTTTTCATTTTTAGAGATTTTAATAAAATCTTTTTATGTAGGCGTATTCAAACATGAAAATTGTAATATTTTGGTTTAGAACGTAAATGCATAATAGCCAGTTTGTATAGTTACCACCCTATATTTACAACACCAATACAAAAACGTTTAGATGATCATACAGCCAGATTTTTTTATTACCTGAACAGAGTCACATCTGCAAACGTTGATGCTTATATTTCCTAGGAGCATTGCCATAACAATTATAAGATTTATATTTTCTTTATTTCAATTTTGAGAGTATTTCTTTGGATTTTCCTTGTAGTGAAAATTTTTAATTTCTAACGTATAAGGCAACATGCAGCTTATTGTACGACTAAAATTGTAAAGTTTGGAAAAGATTACGTAATTTAATTTTCTTTTGGTAACTAGAGCAATTTCAAGCTTGAAAGGCATGCAACAGCTACTGCCAACTGAACTGATATAAATATTATTTTACTGAAAATGTTTAGTAATTCTTCTTTTTCATTGTTTCTATTAATGGATTTAAATTTTTTTCTTTTTTTTCATTTCTTCAGTAAACTACAAACTTTGTTAACGATTATGATCAGTGGTTGGATTGAAATATAACCCTTGGAAAGCTACATAGAAAAGTTTAAAAAAATTAGGCCGTCAATAAATATTAAATTCATGAAAAATAAAATTTAATTAGAATCTAACGAATAAATATTCCTCGGTTTTTTTACTATAAATAAAGTATAAAGCTGATTTTTTTTTTTGTTTTTGATTAGATCATGAAAAAACGTAACCAGCGTGGACAAAAACCTGGAAACACAGTGGTACCTTAGTCACATTGGACTGTTGGTACCTTCTTTAAACAATTGTATAACTGCGCTATTCATCAAAAATGTTTAAAAATCAATCAATCTATGATTCCTATACAGCATTAGGTACGTTGCATGAAATCGTAAATAATCCAGACAAATTTAAATCATATCTAAAGATTTCTGAACATATAAACGCGAAAAGCGGCAGATTGGCCATTTAAGAAACGACAACTATCTGCTTTGCATATTTCCTGTGCTAGATAATTATCCCCTCCGATACCTGGGAGAGCGACATCGTGCTAGCTTATCCTAAGTTTCAGAAAGTATGCCGGCGAAATTAGATCTTTTACGGTAAGTTAGCCCTATTTAATACACCCGGGCTGCGGATTGTATCCTAGCTATTCAACAGTTTTAAGATTAACAGTAGATTACTAATCTCCCCCTTTTGCTTTTTCTTTTTTCTATTCTTTTCTTTTTTAACTTCTCTATTTTTAGTCTATAGCAGATATCCGAGAAGCTTCGCAAGGCAAACCCAAGTTAATTGCTCAAGGCAGTCTAACCTACCGTACTGATGAATCAGCTACACCATTTCAATTTAAATTTCGTCTTACTACTTTAAAGATAATGTTTTAAATTTTATTAAAAAATATTGTTAAAGTAATGTAGATGTTTCATACTACCTTACCAATAAAATTATTTTGTAAAATAGAAAAAATATAGAATCCGAACTTTTCACTAATATCTCTTAAAAAAATTGTTACACTAAAATTTATCTCACGAAATAAAATAGTAAAAGTTCGTATACCGATGTCTATACACATTAAAATTTGAGATTAATAAAATGCATGAGTTATTCACAGGTGTAATCAAAACTGAAATAAAACTTTACAATAAAAACTAAAACAACAGAAAGTTAAAATTATTGCATTCAAATCTAAGAACACAGCTGATATGAATTATATAGTAGTTTGGAATTTTATTAATACCTGCATAAAAATAGGCTAAGGTGGCTTCCCTGTTTCACGACTTTTAGTGCCAACTCTCTTGTTGTTGCTTTTAAGATTCCTAGTTGATCATGTTATACGTGGCGTATCTGCGTCCTTAAAAATCAGTTTGGTGAAGCTATGATAACGGGAGGATATAAAAAACTTGCTCGATCTTCGTAAGCGTAATTAGGGGACCATAGATTTATGGGAATCCAAAAAATATTAATCTGTACCACAATGGGCGAATTAAATCTGGGAGAGTTGGGGCGTTTTAGGTAGTGTTATTTATACCCTGAAGAATTTTAAAACAAAGATTGAAATTTGTTTTACACAATTTTTTATACTTTTAAATTGCTGAAAACTGTTGTCTTTTTTATTAACCTCTATGACGAAAGTCTTACGACGTTCTGGCATTATCCTGTGCTGTTTCTTTTTTTTTTAATTATATTTAATTTCATTTGTTTGCCTTATTTAACTTTATGTATGTTTTAATTTTTAAGTGTGTTCAGGACGATAGCAAATTTATTTAAATTAAAAAAAAAATATGAAAAATTTTTTTAATTAAAAAAATTAAACAGATGGAATACAATAACTCTACTTTACAAGCACATTTGCCTCATCATTAATTGTAAATTTTGTTTTCATTATTTTAGATTATTTTCCCATGTTTACTGTAATATTATTTTAATTTGTTTCAAAACCAACTTTAAATATAGAGAATTTTTTTAAATTAATAGACAACTTCAGATTTCGTCCAACTCCGATTTTAAGACAACATTTACTTGAGCATACTAGAATTTCAATATTATTTACTTTTATTTAAGTTTTTTTTCTCAGTTATTTTTGGCCGAGTAGATGTTTTTACTCGTACTTTTATTGTTTTTTGGTCTGATATTATTTATTTACTCGAGAAGGATTTTTTTTTTTGGCACTCCTTAACAAAATCATGCACCAATTTTGTTGCACAATATTTTTTTTTTTAATTTGCTGTGTTGTAATGCTGTTTGTACTGGCTTTGCTAGTTAAAAATAATCAAGAATAATAAATACTAAATAAAATTACTGTACGACAATCACAGACATACATAACGAGTAAAGTTTTAAAGATAAACGAAATTACTCAACATTCATAATCATTCATTCATTCATGTGTGCGTGTAAATACATATGTGTGCATAAACGAAAAAGATACATGAATACAATTCATTCATTTAAACATGAATGTGTAGACATTCACTATTTTATTATGTTTGCAACATGCAGTCAATCGAGAGGATGTCGAAATGCTTGTAAACATTTACGAGGTTAATATTAATTACTCCTACTTTGTTAAAACCATTTATCTTAAAATATTTTTTTTTTAAATATATGACTTTTTCTACTTATAATACGGAAAAGTCTCAATTTTTTTTAAGGCCAGAAGATAACTGCAAAAAATATTAATTAAAAAATTTAGTCCGGTTTGCTTTTGTGAACCTGGCTTTTTCATATGAAAAATTTTATAAGTTTTTTGTTTTTTGCAAAACAACAAGAAATATCTTAAAAGTACATCTAAAATTTTAAATGGGCTTAATATTTTTTTTGGCCATTTAGTGCCTTCGCCAGTGTTATTTGAAAAAATTTAAATTAAATATACATTGTTCACCCATATATGTTTTTGGACAAATTTACAGATGAATTATTAAACATATTTCCATTCTTTTCACCGAAAAGTTCATCAGACTAAAATAAATTTTTATTAACTCTTGTCAGATTAGCATTAACTAAGTAACAAATTTAAAAATTTTTTTTAAACATACAAGAGTTATTTAAGTTTCATATAGCGTGTAATTCCGAAATAAATAGATATTTGGTCGGCTTAAAAAAATCATTAAAGGATATAAACATTGGCCAAATTAGCGGCCACAATGCGATTGCTTAAAAAGAAAATGCCCGGGTGTGTTTATCATTTTCTTTTTTCTTAAAGGCACATATTTAATATGTTATGCAGCAGATAAAAAATTGAAAGAATACTACTTTCAGAACCGTTCATTAAAATAAGAAGTTAAAAAATACTAATTATTCGGTACTAAGAAGTACCGAAGATCTTTTACAAGAATTTAACTCACTTCCCCCACATTATGCATTCATTTGAGAACTTTATAGTTCGGATTAAGAACACCAAACGTGGCTGCATGTTAGCCTATCAGATGGCAGTCACACATGGAAATTCTTTTTTAAAGGGTTTCATCATGTTCATTCAAAGTATTCCAGCTAATAAACAACCAAAATAATTATTATATTGTTAAGTTTTAAAAGAAAATAATTAAGCAATAAAGTAAACTACTGGGTATGCTATTTAATAACTGCGTGGCTTGCTAAGAAAATTTATACACGCAAGACAACAACAAATTTCAAATTACAAACTGCGTAGAAATTTTATACACGCAAAACAAAAGCAATTAGATATGCTGGCTACTACTAACTGCGCAGACCACAATAATTATCTGAAAATAAATTCCAGGAAGAAATCAGCATAAAAACAAAAATATACACAGACCTAACATAACAACAGCAAAATGTGATACGAAGGGAGTAGAAGATTTAAAATTTTTCTAGACTTCTAGTGGAAAAATATAAATGCCAGCGTCTGAGTGGATAGTTAGTTGAAAAATAAACCTCGCAAAGTAAAGACATGCATCTTCTGTAGTGTCAACTTTGTGTGTAGTTAAAGTAAATAAACTTTAATTAATTTAAATACTCTAAAATCTGATGTTATTTATTTCGCAATAAAGAACTCACAACAAAACGTTTATAAAAGGTATAACAAACGTCACAATATCCATAGTAATTTAGTCTATTTATTTGGTTTTCAAAGTATTTTCTATACTCGCTACTATCTATTCGTTTTCCTTTTGTCAATTTAATTTTGTTTCTGAACGGTTGCAGAGTTTGGTTTTATTTATTTTAACCAGAAATTTTGTCATCTTTGTTATTTTCACTGGTTATTTTGTATCGTATATGTTCATTTTCATGGCTACCACAGTCAACAACTGTAAACCAACAAAATAACTAAAATGTTAAAATTTACAATTGAAAGTTTTGAATTGAATTTTTTATTTTTATTGACCTTTTTAATATTTTATAAATAATTTTTTCATATCAAAATTTTGCTTAAATAAATTGAATTTTTTATTTTATTATTTAGTCTGTTACCACTTGGGTACGCACTACAAAACCAACAATATAATTAGTTTATTACAGAAATAATGAAATCATAACTGTGTTTTATTGTCTTTGATGCTTTTAGAAACAGAGTATATGTTTTTAATTTTTTACAGTATTTGAAAAACTGTTTTGATTCATCATTGGTAAATAACAAATGTAGTTTACTGCTTTAAAACAATCTAGTAGATATTTTAAAACAGTTATTTTTCTTTCTTTTATACTTAAAGTTATAAATGAATTTTGTTTATTGCTTTTATTTAATTAGATTTTATTCTAATTTTAAAACTATTTCAACGAGTTTATACTGCAATACTCTAACAATAGAAAGTAGTTAATATATTATGGAAAATGTAAAAAGCGTTAATAACGTAGACCGATAACTTAATCGAATAGGAGTGCGGGATTAAGAAAATGAATTTAATGGAACACAAAGGCTTTTTAAGTATAAGCTTTTGTTAACTATCTCTTGCTATTTATTTAAAAAAAATATTAGGTTTAAATTTTGACTGCCAAATTTTGAAAATAGATGTAGAAATTTTAAAATATAAAAATTAAATTTCAAGCAGAACAAATGCAGGAAATTAATAAAAGGAAAAACACAAATAATATTTTAAATTTAAGCCGTTCTTGTTGATGTGATGTGTCGTTATCATTGTATGATTTTTAAATGATGAGATCAAATACGAGTAAAGTTGTAAGAGAATGTTGAATTTGTAATATATATATATATACATATATGTATATATTCGCTGTCTGCCTGACAGAATATTTTCACAAAAAATACACTTGTCGTTGACTGTTGCAAAAATGCATCATACATATCAGCAAAATGTTTCATTCGTTCTGACATTATTTGCGTAGAAATTGTAATTGTGATATGCGAATAAAAGTGGATTATAATGCCACTAGTATTTATAAATATATGCAGTATATGAAAAGTAAAGTCATTTATTTACTATCATCTACACACACACAATGCTAAGCAAACACATTCATTTATGTATTACATGTATGCATATATAAAAGAAATTTTATGAAAATGTATTAATGTTCACTTGCCATGCTACATAACTTATCATACAGTTGATATAGATAGACAAAAAAACGCATCGTCGTAACGAGAGAAAATTGAAAATTTTGCAATAAAGCTTAAGAGAGTACAAATTTTTTGTAGATAACAAATAATAATAATTAACAAATAAAAAAAATTTTTCACAAGAAAATATGTTTATATCTTCCTATAATTACTAGACTTTAAACTCTAGTAATTTTGTAACGGAATAAAACATTTTTAAGAATATAAGAAATCATAATTTATCTACGCGTGTTATTTGCTTTTTAGCGATAACTTACTGGTTACATAATATATTATATTTGCTAAAAGATCGTTCATGTAGCCAGAAAATCCTATAATTTAGAGTTTTAATAATTCATTTGAGTAGCTAAGTAGGAAATGTGAGAGATTATGGCAATAACCCATGTCTTAAACGATTTAATACGAACCGCATTTAAAATTATTTTTGAAACATTTTTCCTGGCCAATATTAAAAAATGTAATGTAAGATCATATTATTTGTAGATCAAAAATTATTTTTATTGTTTGCCATTTTAAATTATAAAATTTTTGATCATTATTTTGCTATGAATAATAATTTACCTGACTTAATATATATTTAGCGAAGCCAAAAAGCACTTTAAAGCAATACAACTGCTTAGCATTAATAGGCTTTAAATCCCCAAAAACTATGAATCTTCAGTTAGAAGGGCAGGTTTAGTACCTGGTAATTTTGAAACAACTGAACAAACCGATAGCTATATAATCAAAAATCATACTCAAATACTAAACACCATTGGGACTTATCTAGAGTCTATTCACGCTTATAAGGAGATCAATCTTTAAAATAAAGTACATAAAATGGTTGATGCTTCCTTCAAAAGCTTTTTAGAAACAAAAACTGAATGTGATTATAATCAACCATCCCTTATAATATTTACAAATTATAACAAGGCTAATGAGGTAAGCGAGTCTATAAATGAGATTTGCTTCGTAACAGATAAGTCGTTGTTATACATTTTCAAAAACTTGAAAAACAATTGTTCCTTCGGCTACCCCCGGGGGCACATATATATGGTCTTTATAGATCTTCGACTATCTAGACACAGTGCAACTAGGGGAAAAAGGGAGCCCAGTCCCCTGAAGTCAGCAGGGGTACACCTGTAAACTCCAGTTTATTTCCACGGGAATCAGTAAGCTCCTAGAGTTCATTATTTGTCTCTTTAGACATTTAATATTTCTCTGGCTGATTATTGAGGTTGGCCCCCTATATGGGAGTATCGTGGTGGTTGTGGTTTCGCGGCCCCATAACAGTATAATGGTTATTATGGTGGCCAGGATCATCTCACTGTTAATGACACCCTAAGTGAATGATCCAGTCCAGTGAGCATGGTAGACATGTGTTCTGGACAGGAGTTGGCAAGTCTCCAACTCTTAAGCAAGGAGTGATGATTTGCAGCCCTGCTCTGGAATCATCGAAGTTGCAACTAGAAAGTTCTGTTGCATAGAATTATAGCTTCGGCTTCCTAGGACGAGCATGACGTTCCAAATTATGCAGTGGTTTGATCCACCATCTGATTAAGGCTTTATGGCCAGGCGCGGATGTAAATCTAATCACACGTTGTTCCTTCGGCTTAGATAATATAACAAATATTGTATTAAAACATATCCCAGACGTTATGGTCACTGAATATTGCATTCTTTTTAATAACATGTTTAACAACTCATATATTCCTCGAGCATGGAAAATAGCAAAAGTTGTAATTAGCTTCCAAATATTAACAAAACTTTGAAGTCTGCATTAACAATATTTTAGTAAAATTTTGTATAAAAAACAATTTAAATAGCGAGAGACAATTCAGATTTAAATTCAAACATTCAACAGTTCACGCAACACATTTGCTTGTTTAAAACATTAATTGGAATTTGAATAGATTCTGTTGTACAGTTGCATGTCTAATAGACTTTAAAAAGGCATTTGATAACATATGAATACCAGGCCTTATAACTAAAAAATACCAATATTATACTGTTACACAATATGTCGCAAAACAAATCTTTCCTTGTCTGTAATAGAAAGCACATGAGTACTAAAAAATTAGTAATAGTGAATGGTCTCCAACAAGGAACAGTAAATTCTCCAATTGTAATTAATTTATTTTGGCCTGATTTATTAACAAAAGTAGAAAATATCATTGCCTTTAAAGATGATGTAATATATCAGGCTGATAATAAAATTAAAAATATGAATAATGAACTATAAAAATATTTATGAATCGTGAAAAAATACGCGTTCGATTGAAATATGAAAATAAATTGCATATTTTATATGTGAAAACCAAGTTGAAGGAGTTTGGAAAAAAATCAAACATTAATATATGTAAACAAGTTGTTAGATACTTAAGAATTAACCTAGTTAAGTTTTTATACTCTATCCTTCACATAAATTCACAAATAATAAAAGTAAGAAATGCTCTTTTATTCTCCATATATAAATTGCTCGGTTAAAGTTATTCTGTAGCAATCATTGATTAGGCCTATTTTAACATATGCATGCCAAACATGGTTTAACATTTCTACATCATATGGAAAAAATGCGTGGTTGCGAAAGAATATGTTTTAGAGCTTTTACATCGCTCTATAGATCAAAAGGAAGTGGGTATTTTAAATACAGTTTAAACAAAAAATTGTACAATGCTTCAAAAATAAACAGAATATAATAATTTTGTTATACATCTTATTAGAGATCATATATCAAAATCATGCTATGAAAATAAATTAATTATGGCTCCATATTATAGCAACAAAGAATACTTAATCAAGACTATATAAACCGTTTACGTACCACCTGAGGCTTTTACGTACCTGCTTAACAAAGATTTTATCCAAAATGAGTAAGGCATGCGTATATTTTATTATATCGGGTGGCTGATACATTTTGCTACATGAAGAAGCTCAAAAGTTTATGTAATTTATTTATTAGTAATTCATTTGAAAAATAATACATTTTTATTAAAGTAATTCATGAAGTTTGGAAAATAATTGATTCCAAATGGTCTCTACCCTAGGTGACACATGTGCGACATCTTATCAAAAAATTATTCATTACTGCCTGGAGTACTGCAGCGGGAATTTCCTCAATTACCGTTCGAATGGATTGTTTTAAATCATCCAAATTTGTTAGGGTTTTTTGCAAACTTCTTCTTTGCAATAACTCCACAAAAAAAATCAGGTGCAGTGAGGTTAGGAGACCTGGGAGTGTGGAGTTGCTTGAACGGAAACTACGGACTGTAAAGAGTTGCACTATCCAAATTCTTGTTTCATTGTCCCAATTCTCCATTTTAGTTAAATTTAAAGATCCATCTATAAAATGAAATAAAAATGGAACAGGTTGGTTACACAGAAAAATTTGTTACGTTTTTTGTGGTAGCAGCTTTCATTAGCTAGCCTATTTATTTAGGAAAAATAACAAGGGAAATCATATATGAATATACTGGAGTGCCCGTTTATGGGACTATGAATACAATAAGAATTATAACCACCATTGGTTTATTTATTATCTAAAATTGATAATTTTTGTTTGCCTAAATAAATACTTTAAAATTGAAATTGAATATCACTTTGAAAATTCCATACAAATAATTAGACTGCTATTGCTTGGTATGGCAATCTATATATATAAAAGAAAGTGATGTTAGTTACTACGCTTATAACTCGAGAATGCCTGGACCGATTTCGGTGATTAGCACCAATTCGGACAGGTCTCCGGCCAAATAAGAAGAATACACAAGAAAATTTTGGAAAATTTCCCAAAAAAAAAAAAATTTTTTAAGAAAATTCATTTTCACATACCTTTTTTTTACGCTATCTTAACTCAAGAACCCATAAAAAAACATGATTGTAAATGCTATATTGCCAGTAGATGGCGTTGTATGCACACTTGGCAGATGCAATGACATATGTGACTAGAGTTTTAGTAACATAAATATTGGAATTTTCTTCAGCTTTTATCAGCTTTCCTTATTTATTTAAATTAAATTTGGTTTAATACAATATTTTGAAGAAAATTTTGGAAAATTTCCCAAAAAAAAAATTATGAAGAAAATTCATTTTCACATACATTTTTTTACAGCGCTATCTTAACTCAAGAACCCATAAAAAAACATGATTGAAAATGCTATATTGCCAGTAGATGGCGTTGTATGCACACTTGGCAGATGCAATGACATATGTTAGTAGTCAAAAAAGTCATGAAAAATGTGATTGAAGCAAAAATTTTAAAAGAAAAATATAAGGGCGATGTGTTGAAACCACGCATTCCTATGATTCCTCCAGATTTGCCGTTTGATTTTAAATGGCTTCAGTTCCCCATACCTGTTGCTTTTCAATGATCCCTGTTTTTTGCACTTTCAGTTATATGTATCACGTTCACGTGCTTTGTTTTTCAATACCGCGAACCTAAATCGATCAAAAAATGTCGAAGAAATGACTTGCAAAGCAGTCACGGGCACGCTAGTTAGAGAATAAATTGGTAAAATCCGTAATTACACCTTCAAATTATAATGCAGAAATTTATGTTAATTAAATTTAGCTACTTGCACAAATAAGTAATACCCAAATAGTCAATCATCGGTTGGAAAAAAAGTTTTTATAACCCTCTACGAAAACTATACATCTGCTGATTACAATTTTTTATAACACATTTTTTATTTTTTCTAATTCATGGCACTAATGGGTTTTGAAAGAGATATATTTATCTTTTTACTAAAAACATAAACTAACATTTTCAATCGATAACATACTAACATAGTAACATATGTAAAGGTTTGAAAATTCCTTTTTATTACCTTTATTATTTTATCATCTTTACAGTGAAAGTATAAAACAATTACTTATACATTAATGAGAAGTATTGCAACAGATATTATCACATTTTTTAGCTAAGCTTACTTAGCTTACTTATAAATATATGTATACATTTTAAAGGAAAATATAGGAAAAACTAACTCTCACTCTTAAATCGACTTTATTTATGGAGGTGATAAAGATTGTAAGGTTAGAAATTGCTAAATATTATTTGGTTTGAAAATCTATTTTGAACTTCAAATCCTTGACTTATTTTGCTCATTACCGTTGAGAGTATATCTTGTTGAATAATTCTTTGTTTTCGTTGGGTACCATCGCTTTAGTAACTAACAAATAGTTTTTAGACATTAATTTTGAATAACATGTGGCTTTTTAAGTGTTTTAGCTCCTTTTTTGACTATATTTAACGCTCGTCGGTCATTATTGGTGTATTCACATTCTGTAGAGTTCAATCATATTTTTACAGTTTAGGGCCAACCTACAGTTTCATCACATGTTTGTAGAATATGGGATCTAATTAATTTATTTTATGGAAAGATTATGGTTTAATTTTTGCTTGATTTATTTTTGTTTTTCATTTGATGCGAAATATAAGCGCATAGAAGGGCCTAAAAAATTTCATTAATTCAATTATTGAATTTGTCAATTTTCCTCTTGTAATAAGTGCAGTGTCATCCAAATATACTGCTGCAGAATGAATTTTAAAATCGGAAATATATATTGAATATAAAGTAAATGATAGCATTGAACCTTGAGGTATCCCAGCAGAGACATTTTCTGGGCTGGAAAACTGATTTTTAAAACTAACTATAAGTGATTTGTCTTGCAGCTGGATAGAAAGAAAAAAAGACCATCCTACCAAATCGAGTCAGTGGCCTTTTTTTATGTCCAGGAATATAATTTCAATCCTATTTCTATCATTTCCATTGCCAGATATGAAATTGACGATTGACATCACTATATAATGTACTGTTCGATAACCAGAATATTTTTTTGACAAAATGTTATTACTCTCATTGAACTCATTTAGCTACTTCAGTATAATTTTTTCGAACATATTATCTCGACAATTTAGCATACTAAAAGGACAATACAATATCAGCTCTAGATATTGGTAAAATCTTTGCAGTTTTAAAAAGTTTTGGAAATTATATATTATTTAATCACTAAATAAATGTGCTCATAATTGTTTTTTCGATAAGTGTACGAAGTATTTTACTTCAACAATATTTGTTAAAAAATGTTTCATAGTTTTAAAGTCAATCTGAATATAGCTTAAAGATTATTTTCAAATATTTTGGTAATAGCATTTGACTTTTCTTTTTGCTATATATATATCAGTCCCATCTTTTGATAAAAGCATAATCTTCTATTTCTACCTATTATTATTTTTATCAGCTGCCAAAACTTTTTACTACCGGTTGGGGTTGGCTAGATATATTTTTATAACAATAATTGAAAAAGTTAGTATTTTTTAAAGCCCATCACGATTGATACGGCCACAGATAGTTTCTTTAAAACATTAACTGAAAAATTTTCCACAAAACCAAAAACTATACTTTACATATTTCACAATAAGAAAAAACCCCCATCAGAGATTGATTGCGATGTAGACGCTAAGGACTTACTTTATATACTATCTTTGAAATAATGCGCAAAACATTATTAGAATATAAAATAATTATCTCAGCACTTTTGTTTAATTTTATCTTTATCAAAGAAATTTTTAATACTGCCATCATTTAATGTAGTTAAAATATTTATACGTTTTCTTTATGTTATAAGTTGTTAAGCAAGTCAAACCATTAGCTAGCAAAAGTTGTATGTGTTTTACTTTTCTTTTATATTATACAAGTATGTGATTTTTGTTGTTGCCGTTTGTGATAAAACTCTTTTCAAATATCCTAGTGTAAATGCTTAGGTTCTTTAAATATGTACAAGTGTATGTGTTTATCTCTGCGCACTAAGTATAGAAGTTATTGTCATATGTCAGGATGTTACTGTGTCAGTGGAGTGTATTTAAACAAATTATTTATGTAAATAACTAAATACATACATGCTAAAATATGAATATGGCAAAGAAAGAGAAATCTAAAAGCGAAATGTACTTTCTTTTTTTTTCTAATGGAGAGGAAACTAAACAGCTTTTAGTTACAATAATATTTTAATGCGACAATTGCGTTGCAAAGAAATAAGAAAATACTACATAAATATTCCAATTATAATTGTTGCATTAAGTTACTGAAAGAAGTGCATAAATTGACAATGTAAAAAACTTTTAATGTCAATTTTTTTTCTTAACACCACATGGTAGTTTTGCCTCATGACATTATTCAAAGTTTAAATAATAGTTCCAAGTTGATAAAACTTGTTTTTAGTGAAAATAATTTTATTTGTTGCATATTTTATAGTTTTTTTTTTTTTAGCAAAAAACTCTTTTAGCTTATTTATTTAAATATATTTCTTACTTAGTAGCTAACTGAAAACTTAATTCTATTTCTTGAATTTAATAAAGCAGCTCTTAGGTTTCCAGTGACAATATTTGTTAAATATTAATTTTTTAACTTGGTTGTTTTTTCATTTTTTCCAACTCCGATTGGAGAATATTATAGCTGCCTTGTACTAAAAGCTTATAAGTCTTTCGATACGAATATACATTCAAGTTTATAAAGTTAACAGTAGTTTTGTTTGGCTTAGAAAATTAACAAATAAATGTTAACAATTAAATAAAACATTCAGACTAAGGCCAGATATACATACATATATGCAATATTGTTTTACGAGTATTTATTATGTTCTTTAATAAAGAAAGTAGACTAAAAAGCCTATGAAAGCAGTGAGCTAAAAATATCATTTGCAAACATGCTGAGTTTTTGTACTTAATAATCATTTATATAGAGAGAACACTGAAGATGGCATATAACCGAAACCGGTTTGTTCACAAACCAAATTTGATGCGGGTTGACGTAAAATCATACCAAAATTTTTATTACTACATGTAATGTCGTATGTTTTAAAATAGAAAAAATATTAAACAAAAAAATTTGTTAAAAATTCCAGCAAGTACTTATAGAATGGATGGAGCGTCCAGCCCATTTTGGAAAATTTCTAATTCGAAAGTGTTCGGGATGATTGCTTTGTGGCCTACTTCATCAACTAACTATATACGGTATATAACTAACTGTTACGGAATCAAAAGTATTGTTAGCTAGAGTCAGAAAGGTCTGAGGTAATGTATTATAAATGGCGCGACAGGTAACTAAAGCATGGTCGCACCATGGTATTGGCCGCGAAGATAGAAGCAATATAGCGGAAAAGGATAAGCAGTCCACATCACGCTTAATGCTGTAGTGCAAGCTGGGAAAGTCATATATGTAATTTTAAATACATATCTTTCATTCACTAAAACGAACTGGGGTCTTAAGATCGTTTAAAACAGCAGATATCTTGTATTATGTTGTTTGGTTGTCCTCCGCCAGTAGATGAAATAATATTGCCATTTCACGACGTAACTGGCCGGTTTGTTTCAGGCAGTTCTGCCTGAGCGCCAACACTACTCACCAGTACAAACTAAACCGTGGCTTGAAAATGATTCATACGCATCGAAAGCGCTCGCCATCGAATACAAACCGGCCAGTTATGACGGGAAATGGCAATATTATTAGCAGATATCTTGGTTTAGCAAAATAACTAAGACATTTATTATTTCAATTAGAAGACAACATATCTCAATGTACATTTAATAGAATCTTTGTTTTGGTTTGAATATCTAATTACAATTACAAGAAAGTAAGTGTTTACTAAAGCAACCTGTGACAAATAACTTTAGCTCCTTAGCTTCCTTATTGCATAGGATAAACTTTTATTATTTTCAGATTGAGATTTAAGACTAAAGGTCAAATTTCACATTTATTCAAGCAACCACTATAAATAAAATTATAAAAATTAAGACGACATAATGGAGGTCTTAAGCCCATTTGTAGAATATTTTGAAATTTTCGCCACTAAAAATATCGTATTTTTAGATCTCGTAAGCACCTAAAAACAAAGGCTATTTCAGAGATAATAATGTCTTAATAAGTACCAGTTTTAGTTCTTTTTTTTTTCTTGTTGCTAGTTTCTTTTTTAGTCGGCATTAAATAACAACGTTTAAAAATATTCAAACAAATAAGACACTTATTTTATATGTCATAAACAAGGCACTAACGATAAAAAAGAGCATCATAAAATAATAACAGCACTACTTGATGTTTTTTGTATCTTTTATATTTAGTATTTTCAGTTTAGTTTTATGAATTCTTGGTATTTTTATGCATTTTCTTAGATGACAGCTGATTTTGTTTTGCAAATGTGATGATGACATTATAGACGTTGTTTCTGGCATTACACATATTGTTTAATATGAGTTTTAACTTTACAAAAGCAAACAATTACTATAGCAAAATATAGTTGATATTTTTAACAAAGCACAGTGGTTTCAAAACTGTTTTTTTTTTTAATTATTCGGTAGCTAATGAACCATTTTAGATATCGTAATGAAATTTCACAGAAGCCAAGCTTTCACAAATCTCGCCTTTCAATGAAGTCTTTCTCTTTTTATATGTAAAAAAAAAATATTATGGGGGGAACGGTTACAAATTTTGAAGCAATTTTGTTCTTATTCAAATTTTCTATAGATTGTCTTTAAAATAGTTGAAAAAATGCATTATTAAATTGCATACCATATTTTTGGGGAAAATTCTAAGAAACACGGTCGTTTTTACATTTTCCCAATTAATAGGATTGTAATTTTTTTATCGAAATAAGCCATCGGAATCAAACTTATTACTGTTTTATTAAAAATTTAACAAAAACGCAGCCAAGGATAATAATTCGAACCTAAAAAAATAGGTCAAAAATAATAAGTTAAGGTTGGGCAAAAATATAAAAAAAAATATTTCGGCCAAATTAAAGCACATGTAAGCACATATTTTGTAGATATGTTCATGGTCTACTTAAGTTAACATTTGGTAAATAAATAAACATTTTATGAACTTTACCCCAGGGTAACTTCACTCGTAACTTCACTCAGAAATACCTCTGCTTGGCCTCTGTGAAATTAGCATATCTTAAGTGGTTAATGAGCTACCGAATTATTTCCACAAAAAAGCGTTTTCAAAACACTGTGCAATGCGAGTTGGATACAAATGCAACAGGCATTAGTAGTTGTTATTTGTAAAGGTGGCAGCGCATATTTGGTTTTGACTTAGAACTCGTATATACTCCCAGTATTTTTAATGCTACTGATGTGTGTATGTGTGCTTGATTATCAGATTTTAATTCAATACAGATGGAAAATTGGGTCGGATTTTTATATCTTATAATTTAACATAATTGTGTTACTGACGCCTTAAGGGAAAAAAGTGAGAGTTACTAATAAAAGTAAGTATGATTTACGGGTTAAAGCCAAAAATTCCATAGTTTATGGAGCATCCAGCACATCTAACAGAAATTTGTTTGTTTTCAGAAGACAGCTGAAGGCTTTAGTTGCTATTGTTTTTAATTTTAATTAACCAAAAATTTTAATTGTGAGTTAATTTGTATAAATAAATGAAATAAATAAATTTCATTTTAGTTATTTAGAAAAATCTGTTTTATTTTTATATATACTATATATATATATATATATATATATATATATATATATATGTATTTACGAAAGTTGATATAACCTTTATGCAACTGAAACAAAGATTTACACCAAAAATAGTTTTAAAAAATGGGGATTCGGTTTGTTTTGGTTCCTGCAGCACTCCTTAGTGTAGCTGAAATAGCGGCCAGATCCTAATATGTTAGTAATATACATATTTTAAATCGCCTGTAAATATTATATAAATTAAGAGTATTAAGAATAACACAAAGAGAGAAGTTGTTTACATGAAGGTAAGAAAATTGAAATGTGGAAACAGAATATCTGACTTTTATTTGATTTACTGCAAGATCATTTATTTAGGATGCACACAGATCCCTCATTCTGTAAATTCTTTGTGTGAGACGATTTAGAAGTTATTCTGTTTTATACTTTTAATTTCTTAGAAAGACAACAGAATTCATAAGCAGATTTTAGTTATCAAAGTATTTTTTCTCCTTCACTCAATAAAAAGTTGTAATATACTTAGATTGTGTAGATGACATATCTCGTGATAAATATGTATTATTTTCTAAATTTACAACCTTGTGTTGGATACCAATCATAAATGTAGACCAAGAATTTTATTATTAAAAGAAATATTAAGCAAATTCATTTTATAGACTTTTGACAACTTAATCTTTAGTAAAATTTATGTTAAGAATTATAGTGATAGTTATAATACTCAAAGTAAATTTAAGACTATTCTTTAAGAAACTCAATTATTTTCTTTAAAAACAGAAACCTATTAGAATATTAACAAATTAAAATGTCTGCAGCATTTATGCAATTCTATAACGTTTGTTTCTTTTAACAGACAGACGTTATTAAAATAACTAATTTTAAAATACTTCACATACAATAAAGAATTTTAAATATTTCTGTCATTATAAATAAATTATGATTTTATTAATACTAAATCTTATAATATCTGTGTATCTTCAAATCCCAAAATTTTGCTTAAATGAGTGTAAAATACAAAAAAATAATATAACATTTAAAGACACACATATAACATACAATTTAAATTATTATAATTAATAAGAACAAAATGCAATACTTTAACATATGAGAACAGTTCAAGTCTGCAACTACAAACAAACAGGCCTATGTATATCGTTAAACACATACACTGGCACTTTAGTACTTACACGAACTTATAATTTAGTAAATTAAGTATACTTGACATGCATAAACTCGCGTTAATGTCAACACATAAATGTTAAAACTAAACAATGCTTATCTACTTCTATGACAGCAGAGCATATGTATGTAGTTGTGAAAAAAATTGTTATGCGTCGGTATGTATAAATATATGTGCATTGTAAGCCAAGGGTTGTATAGTGGTAGTTAAAGTTCTAAATCTTTCTTAACATACTTCCTCTCCCTCTAAACATTCTGTCAGAGTTACACATACTTGTGTCTATAACTACAATGTTGCATGGCATAAAAACAGTTTGCGGTTAAAAACCACAAACACAAAGTTGGACAAACTTAAATTTATAAGAAACACAGCCTTGTATATATATATATATGTGTGTGTGTTTGTATTTGTTAATACATTTTCAAATAGTACGAATTGTTATAAAAGAATGAAACATGAGAAAACACTTTAATATTTATGTTTTCGACCCAAGCAGCATTTCTTTTTGCAACTTCTTTTATATATTTAACACAATTAATAATAGAGTTTACGACTTTAATTGAAAAAAAGAAACATTATTGCCAATGGCAAATTTTCTAAAACAGAGTAAGAAAAGTAGCACAAATGTACCAATTGAGTAGTTTCCACCAACGTCAATGTTGAGTATAATTTAAAATTTTTATTTTATTTTAAATATTTAAAGACATTTCCAACATTCTTTGTATGCTTTGTATGCAAGAGATGTAAAAAATCATGATATCACTGTTCCTTTAATTTTATATCATATTTTGTAACTTTCACTATATAAAAAAATAAGAAAAGTATTATAGCTGTTATTCTTAGTATTATTATTATTTTTCGGTTATTGTAATTTGGAAAAAAAAATCAACGTTAATAAATAGTACAGTTCAACATGATTTTAATTTATAACTTTAATAAAATTTTAACGAAAAATCACTTAAATTTTTATCAATGGAAAGCGCATTTTTTTTTAAAAAATACTCAGATTCGTTTGAGTATCAGTAATGCAAATACAGAAACTGGGAATAAAACAGTTCACTTAAATAAATATAATAAAAAAAGTGTAAAAAGACCTTAAGTATTTCTTAAAATTTTAAAAGTTTCTTTTTAAAGTTTTTCTAAATATCATCTTACCTGGTAGATAAAATGTTCTAATTGAATTTTGCCTACAAAAAACAAATAAATTTGAACTTTAGCATGACTGCTTTTGTTTTATGTGGCCTCAGGCCGAAAGAAACGTATAGGTTGAGTTTTCCAAAATATCTAAAACTCACTGATTTAAAAAATAAATAAATATACAAAATTAAATTTTAATTTTGATATTTTGTTGGTCACAACTTTTTTTTTGATTTTGGTGTGTATACAAGTTCAAAATCTTAATTTGTGCTAATTTCGATTTTTGAGTTTTCAATTTTTTTTCTGAGGTTACGGTTATTACAGAATATGTCAGGTGCAAGATGGAAGTTCAATTTTGAGAAAGACCTTGGATTGCTTGTGCTATTTATATTCATAAGTGATGCTAAAGTTATGGAGGGACTTGGATAACAATGGTCCAATAAGGCTGTGCTATGCTTAAGTAATGTTCCCTACTATATAGGCATTATAATCAGCTTATGAATATATGTTACTGAATACTCTAGTGTCAAATATATATTGTGCATATACAGGAAGTCAAGAAGGTTATAGTGGAATGACATACTTATATATGCATCTTCGACCGTGAGATCAAGGCAACTTCCAGCTTTGAAGAGTAGCGAACAAAAATTAAAGCAAGTTTTTTATTAACACAGCCTTGCTAAAATTCATCATACTATCTATAACATTTGCAAATTTAATTCAACTTTCCTTAGTTTATTAAACTGTACTGTTTTGCATACCATTGACTAACTAAAATTCCTTAAAGAACAAAATCTGTTTGAAAGTTTATTAATATTTTACCGTTTTTATAAAACCTAAATTAAAGATATTAAATTTTCCAACGTTTGATGAAATCAAAATGTAACGGCAGGAAAAAGGTATCAAATCCGCTTACACAGTCATTAAATCTGATATCAAATCTGTTAAGTTCTATACTATGATACTGAAAATATAGTCAACTATTTTGAATTCAATTATGCAAATTAACAATTAAAGTTTCCAAAGACAGACAAGTCAACAAATAAAACCACGTTATCGAACATCGTTAAAAGAAGTTGTAAACAAGAGAAAATAGGATAAAAATATGTATATTGAAACGGGTAAACAAGAAGCGGGAAAAGAAAATTAAAACAAAATTGAAAAAATAGTGTTTGCATTTATACAACATTTAATTTAATTTGCCATGCCAACATTTTGTAAGGATTGCACATCGAATGAAAACAAATCTAAAGAAAAATAGCCAGCTGGACAGACAAATAAATATATTTACAAAATTTATACCTCAATGTTATGTATCCATGTCATTACAACATTGAAAATATATTTAATTAAGCCGCTAAATTTAAATGCAGATTTTTGGTTTTTGCAAAAATATTTAAGAATAAAATATTTCATAAAAGAATCATAGTTTTGAATGAATTCGCTTCGCGATTTGAAAAAGTATATTGATCTGAAAAACCTTGTTTCCAATATAAATTTTGCCAACGTTTTGAGGCGAATATTTTTACAAAATGAAGATATGCGACTTAAAAATTTTTGCTAAGAGATTTCGCTAATTAATTTCAAAATTTAATAAAAACTTTATCGCTTTATAAGAGAAAATCCTTTTAAAAATGTGTTAATTCTTTATGTTATGCAACAAACGCAGGTTACTTTAATTAGAAGTTTTAACTGTGTCTTATCAAGTCACAGCCAGATGGTTTGGAAAAAAAGATTTATCCCATTTGTGTTTTTTCTTTCAATACATTATTATGAAAATACGAATTGGCGCTAATAACTAATATTGTCCTTGCTAAAGGTGTATCTGCTAAGCTTTGGATGAGTAAGAGAAAAAAGCAGAGTAAGTTTTCTATCGATGACTGATGATCGTGCTAGCTAGTGTGTTTATTAAGAATAGAGGATTCTGTGTTAAATTTGTATCTTCCTAATTTATTACAGAAAAAACATTTTTTGGGTAAAAAGCAGAACTGGAAAACAGCAGAACAAACCTTCTCCGCAGTGTTGGCAAATAAGTTGATAAAGGCATAAATAGCTTTAGTCAGGAGAAGCAACAGCTTAGTAACGTTATATGACAGTGATGCGAAAGGTATCTTAAAGTGTGTAGTTAGCAAAACTTTAGATAATGACATAGTGGCGAAGCTTGCTGGGAGAAAAGAAACAATTTTTTTTTAAGATTTCTGTTACATGCTTATGCAGTCTTTCCTTACGTAATATGTATTAATATAACGATGTGTTATGATATGTAGTTGCTGATGTTGTTGCAATGAAATAAAATAAAATTTAATTTACAAACGCAACATTTAGCCGATAAGAGCCATGTTGGTTAGCTATACGTCTATTTCATTTAGATTGCTTAGCAAACTCAATTTATGTCGTATACGGCAGTTTAGTGTACCCTTTAAAAACTTCTTGTAAATAGCAAATAGTTACTTAAAACCACGTAGATATTGTATAACAGGCAGTTGTCTTTTGAGAGTTTTGTGGAAAAGCCAAACAATTTATTTATAATTTCATTACTCTTTATTTCATGAAAACGATTTATTCAAGAATTTTAATTAAAAACTTTAAATCAACACCTGCAAAGTTTTGTACCAAAATTTCTTAATTTATTTTTAAATAGCGTATTTGCTTTTCCACCCACACTAAATACAGCATTAATTTTTAATTTATTTTTCTGTTTTTTTTATGCTGAAATGTCACCAGATATATATTTGTTTGCCCGCTTGTATACACTTTGGATCTTTATTTAAACGAACATTAAATACTGTGGTGACCAGAGGCAAATTGAAGTTTTGCGGTTGTCATTGTATTCATTAATATACAAAAAACACGCTTGATTGAGTTTCCTGTGGCGGTGTTAATGGCAAAGCATACCTTACCTCTACATTCTACGTCATCTCTCCTTTTGTTGTGCAAATAAACATAGAATAATCACATAAAAACTGGTATCTGTGTGTGTGTACACAGAAAAAGTTAGAAAGCAGAATGAAGATGCGACTAAAAAATGTGGTGATTGCGTTCATAACAGAAATCCAAGCATAATTCCATGTTTGTTTTGAATTGCTTGTCCAAATGATATTAAATTTAGCTTTTATTAAAATTGGTATTAATAATGGTTTTATATTAAATCTAATAGTAATTTCCTCGATTAAAACGGCATTCATTAATAGTTTGTTGACAGAAATATAATGCTGTAAAAAAATTAAATAAAATTAAGTTCTCAAATTTAATTAATGTAACATAGTGTAATAAAGAAACAAAAAATTGAGCCTAGAAAAGTTTACAAAAGATTTTTGGGAGCTATTACTTAATGACAATAAAAAAACAGCAAGTATACAAGTATATTCCTTTGAAATAAGTGATGATGAAATAAGCGCTGTATCCAAATACGGTAGAAATATGTTTGTCTTGAAAATATTTTGTTTTTTTTTTTGCAAAAAGCGTTTCCGCTATTTTGGTAAAGAACTGTGTACTCTAAAAGGAAATAAAAGTTAAATCGGGAAAACTATTTATATTAAAGTAGAATTTGGAGAACTTCTTATTACAATATCATCCTCTAAACAAAGATACACCGGATTTACTTATTTAATACTAAGCTATCGTTAAGCCATAGTATATAATTATAGTCTCCCATATAGTGGTCTAGTGTGCTGTTAAGTCGTGAAATAGAGGTTTGTTTACTAGAGCTAAACCAAATTTCGGCTTCGTTTATAAAAACTGTAAAAATAATAAAGTTTTTCCATTAAGAATGATTTATTATAAAAGCATAACAATTTAAAACGTAATGCAATTAAGGTCACTTTGTCACCTTACAAATAGTAATTGTCTTTAAATTTAATTTTTAATAAAACACTTTCTCTCTTCAATTTATTTTTATTTATTACTCTAACATGCATTTAATTTTTCGAAAGAACTATGATACTTTATAGTAATCTTAAAAAATTCTACCCGTTTTTGAAAAACATCAATGAAATTTTGGAATAAAATTGTTACCAGAGACTTCGTTCCTCAATCTGTTTAGCTAATTATTCTCTACGTTAAAGAAGATTTATCGGCATTAATTAATTAATTATTGTGGAATAAGACAGGAGGCTAAAACCAAGTAAGACAATTCGGTTTCATTACACGGTGGTTACACTCACCTGAAAATCACAAATTTCTTGCTGCTTACCTCGGGCTTAAACTCAATAAATTTACATAAATTTTTCTTGGGTTCATCAATGTAATAAGGTGCCCCTGTAGCTTGTCAGTCTGCGGATTGTGGGCCTGATTCCCAACGAAGACCTTGGTTTCTTTCATTACAAAATAAAAATTGACTGTCGGTGGGGGGCTGCTCAGTGAGGAAGGCATGGTCACTGGTCGCTGTGCTGTCTTAAACTGTCTTAGACTATCCATCTCTTCTCTATCCCTTTCCTAAAGAGTATAGCACGGTACTTGACTAAATAGGCATTGTTGCCTGAAGTGCTACTTAAAAAAAAAAATGTGGCTTCTTTTCGCCCACATCTGATATAAGTTTGCCAGGTAATTAGTTATAATCTTTCTGCAAAATATTCTATGAAAATAAAACATCTTTTCTTTAATTTATTTCCAAGCACTGAATAAATTTCTGCATTATGACTCTTCGGATTTTATTCAATAAAAAGTATTTTTTTTATTTTACTAATGCAGGTATTCTACAGATTTTGCTACTGTAGTCTTACTTTGATTAAATTAAAAGTTTCTCGTCTCAATTTGCCATTCCTTTTTTGTGTAAAGAAAATAAACAATTAACTTAGCCATTCTCCACACACATACACTGCCATCTTTCCATCTTGCAAGCCCTTCATCATTTGTCATTGATGTTGGCCGGTAAAGTGGTTGTAATTTTATAGTGTTAAAGCATTACATTGTAATTTACATATTATGTGTAGTTGAATGTGTTTCTGTATGAAGTGTTTAAGTTGTCTGTCGTCTAAACATCATTAACTTGGGCTGATTTAATTTTATCCTTTTATCACTTTCATTATTAACACAATACTTTTACTTGGTTTGCTTTTAATCAACTTCTGGTGTGTCTGCTTCCTGGTGGTTAGTGTTATTGTACAGCTGCTTAAATGTTATTTCATTAAAGTTTTTGATCATCTACTGGATTTTGCTGTATTTTTTATTTGTTTGATTCTTAGTGCAAAGAGAGTTTGATTATTATTTTACTTTATAAATATTGATTTAACTTTATAGCGTTTATTAAGTATTAATAGTATTAATCTATTTATCTAGTAGAAAAAAATTAAAATGATTGTATGAAAAATGATTTATATTACCGTTACTTTGTGAACTGCTGCTTATTTATATATAGCGGAACTTCTTAATTAAAAATAACAGATTCTTTTTGAAATTCACATAATTTAATGCTTCCGAATCTTTTGATAATTAATCAAACTTAAATAATTGCGATGATTTAGGTAAAAGAAATTCTTGCAATATATTTCGTAGAGCAAGATTAAAATTTTCTTTCTTTTAATGGCACTATAAAAGCAATAGAAAATTCAATTTAATAATATATTGGGTTAAAAAATGGCAATATATGTCACGAATTAACACAATAAAAGTAAAGTTCTAGTCGGGGCTTTATATAGCTTGAACTTTGTAGCTAGGTCATCTCAAAGTTTTCCAAAAATATACACAGACTGCAATGCTAGTGTGCATACGATTAATATTCCGCTTCCGATAAATGTATTAATTAACGAGGTAGAGTGATCGTTATTCGATTGTTTCTTAGAAAATCTTCCTATCAAAGAGTTTTAATTTATACACAACAGATAGTATAAACTTAAAAGTCACACCTTTTTTCAGTATATTTTCGGATTTGAAAGCAAAATACTTTGGGATAAAAAATAAAATATTTATATTTCTCTTAAACCGAATAATATAACTCTGGAGCTCAAATCACTATAGCCCGCACACGTTTTTTTTATGGTCGGGAGGCAGTTAGTATAGGTGTTTACGAAGTTGTTAAGCCCATCCTAGTAGCTGCTCTTTTTTGTGGTCCAGTAACTTGGATATTTATTCGGGTTGAAACCATTATAGAAAATACATTAAATAAGACACGAGATTGTACGTATAAATTAATAGATCCAGGCGGAATGCTGACAAACTAAAAATGTAGAGATATAGTTATTAGAAAAGCATCAAATAGGTGCGTAACTAGATAAAACTTGCTAATTTTCTAGCTTTAGAGAGAGGCAGTCCTTTCATTAAAAACGAAATATCTTAAGATCATTATTTGTGAAAAATAAGATCGCTTTTCTTTATCTATGTTGACTAGTACCACCAGCTTTATAAGGATTTTTTTTTAAATATCTTATAACCTGAACAGTATTTATGTTTTCTTATATCGTTTTTTATAGGCTGCAAACACAATTTCGCTTGGCTGTTTTTACATATTTTAGGAGAAAACGTTTAACAAAATCGAGAATTTTGTCCTTAACCTCAAATAAATTTTTTTAATACTTGACATGTAAAATGTCTATAACAGTTTGGCAGAATAAAAAAAAAAGAAACTGGCGAAAACCTCAACTTGACATAAAATTAATTTTTAAAATTTTGAAAGCTGAAACTTAAGTTGTCTGCTATTAAGTGGAGTTTTATATGCCATACTTTGTTTCTTTCCAAGCTTTAAAGAAGCCTGTTTGTTTAAACAAAATGAGAAATGCTAAATGTCAACTGATTTGGTAATTAGGAAACAAGATTGTCAGATAGTTTAAATTCCATCAAAGCAATAAGTAAAAAGGTAAAATAATTATTTGCGAGCTTTTGTTTGCCGACTAGGCGTTTGAAATTAACAAGGCAGTTCAAACCTTAGTTAGTGACGATCAATTTTACACCAGGAACATAAATAGAATTACGACAATACTTAGACGCAACAGTTTCCCAGTAAAACTTATAAACAATTTAATAAAAGAAGCGGAAATTAAACTCAAAACAGATTATCCTCAGACTAACATTACTAATGATAAGAACAATCAACAAACAACTTTCTACGGTGTACAATTTATACCAGGTTTGACTGATAGCAAAAGCCTGAAAGCAATAGCAAAAACTGACAAAATACAATTTTCATATAAACCAAACAGCACATTGAAAAAAATATTCAAAAACATGAAAGATAGAATAGATAACCAAAAACGATGCAATGTTGTATATGAGATAAAGTGCAAAGGCTGTGATAACGAGAGCTGTGATCTCATATACATTGGAACAACAAAACGAACATTGGAGACAAGAATAAGTGAACATAAAAACGATATTACAAAACGTAAAGAGACAACAGCATTATCACAACACATACTTAAGACTGGACATGCAGCTGACTTTGAAAAAGTCAAGATTTTGGACATAGAATGCAAACAAAGGGTAAGAGACACGATAGAAAGTCTCCGCATTCAACAAAACATTGACAACACTATGAACCTAAAAGAAGACACGGATAATATAAACACCAACTACAGTGTTGCAATAACACAATTTAAATTAAACGTTCTGTTTAATTTAAATTGTGTTTGTTTCTACTCAAGTTCAATTAGGAATATAATCAATATTATATTGTAAGTAAATTATTGTGGTGTATTTAATTGTAATAATGTAAGATTTTAATTTTTAAATAGACGAAACCCTTGAGAAAGTCAACAAGAAATTGACGAAACGTTGGGTAAAAGTGTAATAAAAAGTTTCTATTGACACGGAATATATTAGGCCTGACTAGCTAAAGTTTATAAAATTAACAACATTGAACTCTAAATTGGCCAATGAATACAAACAACTTAGCCTGTTATATTGCCGCGATGTATAAAATGGACCAAAGCACTTTTATCGTAAATAAACAACCATGTTTTCCAAATCTCTTCGCTATAGCAGAGTAGAAGCCACATCGAAACGGCTGCTGTAAGGAGATGCACATTGAAAAGACATGGGGATTTGGACCCGACAAAACAAAGAGTAAAAGTAATGAAAACTAGATAATTAATGCACTCTCCTAATTTTTAATGTTGAAAGACATAAATAATTTTACCCCTCTGCTGAATCAATTTTCCTTCGGTACCGTCTCTTTTCCTTGTCTGTGCAAAAAAAATTGCTGATTTAAAACAAAATTACTTTAAATTAGCTTCTAGATTACTAAAAATAATGCCGGTAGCTTAATATTTCATAGACCATAAATTTCTTTAAATATTAATTTATTTTATAAATGTAAAACCTTTACACATTTTAGTTACAAAACACTATTATTTAGTTAATATTTTCTTAAAACAGAATTATTTACGTTGCTGTGAAAGGAATTTTGTAAATCCTTTCCATTTAATTATATTCTTCATCTTTAAAAACACATTATATTTGCAAATATATTTACACTGATGCAAAAGGCTTAAATTTTAATTCTTTAAACTAATACCCTCTTTATTTCATATACCATTTATCTAAATGAAATGTATTATATTTTCATCTATATATATAAAAATGAAATGGTCCACGTATGTAATGAGTTGGCGTGAGAACGGCTGGGGCGATTTGGCTGATTTTTGTTTTATTCGATTTGAAATTTTCAGTTGATGGTTTGTATGAAAAAAAAAATTATAAAATTTTCCAGAAAACTTAGAAAATTCATTTATTAACTATTTTCTGTTGTTGTTGTAAATACAAATAAGTTGTTCACGACTCCACATGTTCGTTCGAACTGGTTTGATGAATCTATGTGGTTGTTTGTATGCTAATGAGTTTGCATGCGTGAAAACACACTTATGCAAAACAAAACAAAAAGGAAAAATAAAAGACCAAATAAAGAGAGGCAACATCTTCAACTTCGGCGAAACCAAACATTGTTCTAAAATGTCAACAGTCACAAATGTATTCTCATGTTTGAAGATATTTTTTAATACATTACTATACACAGCTGCCAGATCTTTTAGAGATAATACCGTCACAATTTTAGGAAAAAAATCTTACTTCAATTAAAATTCGCAATAAAATCACATGTACATATGTATGTAAATAGATTGCATGTTTTTCAATAAAGTTCAAATTCTTTGGTGAATTTGTTTTCAATTTAGTAAAATATGCATTTTAAGTTTCATTTTTAAAATTTTTGTGCTAAAAGTGCATAAATTTAAACCATAAAAATATAAATATATAAAAAATTGACTTATATATGTATATGTATACATACATAAGTTTTAATAAACATCAGCTTTGCTTATGTTACAGAATTTGCCAGGAGAGCCCAACGAACATGATACGTTTTCAATAACTAGACTTTATTTCGAAGTAATTTTTCTTCGCATGACAAAATTTAAAGAGGAACTCGAAGAACTAAAGTTTTTAACACATTACATGAGTTTTTAAGAAAAAGTATTAATTTTTTTTATACATGTTTTTATTTTCACTTTTCAATATACTATGTATTAAATCATGTTAGTGAAAACATAAATAAATCGTTTTTACTTCTCAATATTTTTACTTAGCATACGTTTAAACTTTATAAAATCCTAAACAGTGCTCAGTGATTTAATTTAGACGTATTGGATAATATTAAAAGTGAAAATGTGAATAAATATTCTACAGACATATGAACGTATGTATGTATGCACATTATTCGTGCCTTAAAATTTTTCGTGCGATTTGATTCACATAATTTTAAAATTAATACTTTTTATAAGAGAAGAAAAACCTTGATATATTGGATAGTGATCCCGAAAATATTGTTAACTACCCCGTAGAGTTCCTGAATTCATTAAACTTACCGGGAATGCCACCACATAACTTCCAGCTTAACGTTGGAGCGGTTGGAGCAGCCAATACTGTGCGATAGTACTAAATTGGTTATAAAAACGCTGATGGCAAAAACTTAGCAATAATAATTATAGGAAAGCTTGTAGGTGAAGAGCAAGTGATTTACCATTTAAGTTTAAACATATCCAATTTCCCGTTCGCCTTGCATTTGCAATGATGATTAATATATCCCAAGGACAATCGCTAAAAGTGTGTGGGTTAAACCTAGAATCCCAATGTTTTTCCCACGAGCAATTGTATGTTGCATGCTCAAGAGTTGGGACACCGTCAGCACTGTTTATTTTCTCTCCCAACAGAAAAACAAAAAGTATTGCTTCCTATCAAGCTTTAAAATAAATTATATGCTTACTTTTTTTGTTTGTTTATTTTTTAATGAATTACCTTAAGAACTATGGAAACAATAAATTGAAAAGAAAGTTGTGTCATTTGTTCTTTGTACTGAAAATTTTTTTCTAACTCCATATGAAATATTAATCACTAGCAAATAGTTTCCGAGTGAAGCCGGGTCCTACAGTTGGTAAGAAATAAAAAGTACTTAAAACCTTTATTAATTAATATTCATTTACATACAATAAGTATATCAGTAGAACTGAAAACATATTGGAAAAAAATCTGTGCAGACAAAAGAAATATCAGCAGATTAATTCACTTACATGATAAGAATTTCATTCCCATTAATTTTCTCGTTTATTTGTTTCGCGATTAAAGTCAGTTACACTGTTATTTATGAAATATTAATAAAATACAAACATGACGTTAAAGGAAAAAAAGGAAGTAAACTTAAAATATTAAATATTTATCTTCAAAACTTAACACGTTATAGCAATAACTATTAAAGAATGCATGTAAATTCAATGCCTGAGTATTGGCCACATACATACATATATACTTCTTTAAACATATACATTTCTGCGCGTACATGCATTTATTATGCTCAATTTGTAATTTCCATCAACATTTACAGCAGAGCTGAACATGAAATTGCAGTCTTTTTTCTTTTTATTTTATTTCTTGTTTTACATATTTGAAGACAAATATGAAGGAAATTCGAAAAACAGCAGGATAAAAATTTCGTGAGAATAATATAATAGTGAACGAAATTACAGTTGCTTGCCGGGGGGTCTCTTAGCAATCAGGATATAGATGCCAAATGCAATAATTATTGTTTTCTTAATTTAACTTGTGCAACATATTATGGGATTAGGTGAAGGTCCTTAAGGCTTTTTTAACTTCAAAAAAAAAATCCAACATTTTTGTTAAGTTTAAGTTCGACATTATATGTGATTGTTTAAAGAGAATATAATATAAAATACTTTACATTTTAAAGAACTCCAATATTTCCTGATGGTTTTACATCAGATAGTGCATACAAAAATGTGTATTTTATATTTAAAAGTGAAGGAATCTTCCTAAATATATGTCAACAAGTTTTAGTTAAGTATTTCTTTAATATAAATTCTAAACTCTGTTTATGTTAATTTTTTTATCATCCAGGTATGGTAACTTTTAGCTGAGAACTATATAAAAATAATTTTGACACCACATAACATCATTTGCATCAAACTAGAAAAATTTATAAAATAAAATGTTATGCTAATTTTGTATATTAAATAAACGCATACGTCGCAACTTTGGTGTCAATTCAATATCTAATGTTATTTGGATAATATTTTGAAAAATATATTGTTTAAATTATTCTTGGAGAAAAAATTGTACTTACAAGCTGTAAATTAGCTGATGGTTATTGTCGTTGTGTAAGCATAATTTAAAATATCTTTATTTTCTCTCACTGTAAAAATATAAATTTAAGTATAACAATAAAAAGAGAATCCTTTAAATTTCCAATTTATTTTTTTATTAATGCAGAAGCAGGTATACACGCTGAGTACTTTTAAGAATGGAAAATATATTTTTTACTTGAATAGAGAATTTAAAATGCTCTTCGTACAGGTCAGTTGAAAACTTTCGTTATCAACAAAGCACATTCCGGAACGCTTGAGATATCCATGCTTTTATTTTAGCTAATTATCATAACTAAGCATGGTGGCCATGCTTCTCAAAATTTGTATTTTTAGCTATATATTGTATTATGGGGCAATTAATTTATTTATTAATTTTTTATTAATAAATAAGTATTTATTTTTATATAGGTCCTTTGAAAAGCGAAATATTGAATTTATGTGTGTTAAATTTAATTAAAAAGACCTTTATAAAGATAAATACTTATTTATTAAAGAAGGAAAAAAGCTCGAATAAAAATAATAAAAACAAAATTAAATTTTTATTATATAAAATAATTATAAAGGGTGTTTTTTTAGGCCCGATAGAACTTGAAATTGTAAAAAATAACACAAAAATTAAATTGTAATCAAAATTTCTTTTTTATTCGAAGGATCAATACGTGACATTAACATTTAAAAATGATTTCGGGCATATGGGCACCGCGGCTGTTCTTGACGAAGCGCATTCTGGACGTCCAATTTTGGGCCACTTTTTCGAGCACTGCTGGGCGTATGTCACGAATAACACGAACAATGCTGTCCTGCAAGGCGTAAATTGTTGCTGGTTTATCAGCATAAACCAGTGACTTCACGTAGCCCCACAGGAAATAGTCGAGTGGTGTCAAATCGCACGACCTTGGAGGCCAATTGACAGGTCCATTTCTCGAAATCAACTTATCGCCAAATTTTGATTTCAATAAGTCGATGGTTGCGTTCGCTGTATGGCACGTAGCGCCATCCTGTTGAAACCACATCTCGTCCGGATCAATGTCATCCATATTTTCAAACAAAAAATCATTGATCATGGTGCGGTAACGATCTCCATTGACCGTAACGCGAGCTCCGGCCTAATTTTTGAAGAAATAAGGTCCGATGATGCCTCCAGCATGAAAACCGCACCAAACGGTGCATTTTTCTGGATGTTATTGAGTCTGTAGGGTCTGTTGTGGATTGATCTCACTCCATATGTGGCAATTTTGCTTATTAACAAACCCGTTAAGCCAAAAAGCGCCTCATCGCGGAACACAATTTTGCGATAAAACAACGGCTCAGTTGCCAACTGCTCTAGAGCCCAATCGGCGAAAGAACGACGCATATAATGGTCTGGTGGCTTCAATTCCTGCACCAGCTGGATCTTATACGGGTGTAGGCCGCGATCTTTGCGCAAAATTTTCCACGTAGTGGACGGATATTCTCTTCAGTACGAACATTCCTTAGACGTGTTGGTGTGATTGCATCCTCTAGAGAGTATGTGGTACGAAATCTATCGACAGTTCGACGAATGGCTTGTTCAGATGCACGATTATGTACGCCATAAAAATGACGAAGTCGTCTATAAGTTGCGCGAATCGACGACTGATTTTCAAAATAAATTTGGATAATTTCGTAGCGTTGTTCAAGCGAAAGTCTATTCATGATGATTTGTCAGAGTATACTGAAACAAATAAAAAAAAATGTTTCATCAAAATTTCATTTTTTGTGTTACTTTTTACAATTTAAAGTTCTATCTAGCTTAAACAAACACCTTTTATAAATGTTATTATAGCATTTTCAGTTTAAATTAAACATTTTTCAAAATAAACGAAACCTTTTTCAAAATCAACGAAACCTTTTTCAAAATAAACGAAACCTTTTTCAAAATAAACGAAACCTTTTTCAAAATAAATTAAACTTTATGCAAATTCAGTTAAACATTTTTCAAATTAAATTAAATCAGTTTTAAAATTTAATAGAAAACAAAAGAAAAAAATAAAACATATTAAACACATTCATTTTTAATTAATACTTGTTAAAATTAATTAGGTATTTGTCCACTAACCGCTTTAGGAATTATCATGATCATATCCATAACATAGTTCGCACAATCAGTTTGATTAATTTGTGCGACACTTTCCTCAATTACACTTACTATGTTATGCTCTGTGGTAATGTCACTTAATAATGATCGAGCGTGGAATTTTATCTTAGAAAATGCTTTCTCTATCGGGTTCAGCAAAGGAGAATAAGGTAGTAAAAATTTAAGTGTACAGTCACTATAATCCACCATATTTCGAATTTCCTGGGTTTTATGGATTCTGGCATTATCCATAATTAAAAATGAATTTTGTAACTCTGGACTGCATTCAATTTTATCCAAGAGCTTCCTAAGAAATATTTGGAAACGGGCTGAATTGTGGAAAGGGAAAAAACAACACCAGCATTATTTATAGCAGCAATTAAAGTAACGTTCCTTCCCCTTACGGTTGGCACAACAACATGAGCTCTTTCACCAACCTTAGCACGTGCTTGTGAACGCCGTAAGTGTAAGTTAAACCCGCACTCATCTATAAAAATGATCTTTTCTTTTTGTAAAGAAGACCAAATTGCAAATTCTGAGGCATACTGTCAACGGTTTTCAATAGTCGATGCGCTATTCATACGGTCCATTTCGATGGAAGCCATTTTCAGCGTTATTTTAAGTTCTTTTAGCCGTTGAAAATTGTAGACAATGCAAGCGTTACATTAAATTGTTCAAATAACTTTTTGCGAATATTTTTCAAAGTTATTCCCGGGTCATTTTCCACAATCGTCTCAATATATATGATAAACCTACAAATTTTAAAACTGGTTTAATTTAATTTGAAAAATGTTTAACTGAATTTGGATAAAGTTTAAAGTTTTATTTATTTTGAAAAAAGTTTCGTTTATTTTGAAAAAGGTTTCGTTTATTTTGAAAAAGGTTTCGTTTATTTTGAAAAATGTTTCGTTTATTTTGAAAAAGGTTTCGTTCATTTTGAAAAAGGTTTCGTTTATTTTGAAAAAGGTTTAATTTAAACTGAAAATGCTATATTATTATTTTTATATTGGTTGTTTCGTTGATTTTTTTCGGAATTCATTATTGTAGCTTAGCTTAACGTGTCATATTCAGCTAGTAATCAAAGCATAAAAGCGTTTTATATTTTAAAAATAAAATGATTGTATTTAAAGGAAGAAATTTTAAATGTCACGCAAAAGAAAGTAGAAAGCTAATAATTAAACAGTAACAATACAAATATTAAATCTTGGACAGATAATTAGTTTGTATGAACATGCAGTCATAAGTCATTATTTGAGATAACTCAAAAAATTAAACAATGCAGTAATAATTTGTCTCATTATTATGTTAGAAATTCTTAACATTAGACAGTATCTTGATTGATTTAAACCGTTTAAAAACCGAAGAGTTCACATTTTTTTTGTAGCTTAATTTTTTTATTATTATTTTATTTTTTTTATAAAGAGAAGAAGCACTTCAGCCAACAACGCCTATTTAGTCAAGTACCGTGCTAGATTCTTTAGGAAAGGGATAGAGAAGAGATGAAATAGGTGTTGAAAGTAGACGGATATTCGGAAATTAACTGCCGTATGAGACAGCACAGCGACCAGTGACTATGCATTCATCACTGAGCAGCCCCACCGACAGTAAATTTTTATTTTTGTAGTGAAAAAAACCAAGGTCTTCGTTGGGAATCGAACCTACAACCCCTATACTGACAAACTAGTACAGTACATACTAGCCTAAAGGTGCACGTAATACAGACAAATGTTTTACAATATTTTAAATATTACTATTATACTATTATTATAACTTAAGTTAAGAAGCGCTTGAATTATTTGAATAAATTAAAATCGTAGTAAATATGATGTGGCTACATCGAATATTGAACGACTGCAATATTACATCATAAAATTCCATATCAACAAGCTATGTTCACTAAGAAAAATATAATAAAATATAATAAAATTTAATTATAATTTTGCGGAAATTATTATGAGCCTTAAAATTTTATGTTGAACTGTTGATGCTACCACTTTTGCATATAATGTAGTGTTAGTAGCAACAGAGACAAATAATGTATGTTAGCGTTTTACGTAGAACATGTTTTTGTTTTGTATATATTTTTATTAAATGAGTCGGTATATTTGTATTTTATATGGGTTTTTAACTGCATTATATAATAACATAATGTTAAACACGCCTGTAAACAAACCATTGTTTATATCATTGTATAGGATAAACATATAAACATATTATCAATTCGCCTGTTATTTATATCATATTGTCTGGGAAAAAAGACAACAAGGAAGGAAAAATTCAACAACTTTTTGTGATTTTTCTTTCAAACATTAATTTACAACCACATAAACTCCAACAAAAAAACTATCCAGATATTTAAAAAAGGGTATGAAAAAAAATAAATTAAAAAAATATGTTGTTCGTTCATTCATTTTAAAGATAATTTATAATTTGTTCATTTAATGTGATTACAATATGTTGGCACTGTGTATGTAGGTGAGTGTATGTATGTACGTGTACAAAAGCATTTAACATACATTCATGTATTTTTTTAATTTCAGATATGTGTCCTTTACGTGTAGCAGGTATATAAATTAAAGCACGAGGATTCTTCGAAATAAAAGAATTGACAAATTTAAGAAGTCGGGCTTATGGTTCGAATTAATTTTATATATAAACAAGTGTTGCGGCGGTGTGAAAAAAGGGAACTCTGAATCGAAATTTAGTTCGGGACAATTTTTATGTGAAAAACTTAAATTAAAATTGTATCCACTCGTGAGCTATATATGCAGCAGCCATTGATATGATTTTCCCATAGTAATATACTTCATTTCTTATGAGAATGTCATGACCTGTTTATTTTACAAAGTTTTTGGATTATTGACTACGCCCAAAATGTATGGGAAAATGCATGTTTCAATAATAGGATATATTAATTGTTATAACTTAAGACGTAATAACACTAGCAACTACTTAAAAAGATAAAACTATGATGTGCATAATCAAATTTAAGCTAATATCAAAACTGAACAAAAAGCCTATAAAATGCGTTTAAAATTTTTAAAAAGCATTTCTGATGACCATATCGCACTTATGGGAACTTAAAAAAATTTTCAATATTTTTTTAAGGCAGTAATTTAATTTATTATAGGTTTATTATAGGTAATGTGTTCATATAAAAACTTTTATTACTTTTTTAATTACAAAAAAATTTTTATATGAAAACTACATTTTTCTTTTACTTACGTAGTTCATGGGATAAAGTACCTAAAAATTCAGCAGTTTATATTAGGAAATAATTAGACAATTAAAAAGTATGTGAATGCATACAAATATAAAAGAAACTATATCGCGTAAAAAGTTACAAATTATTTATTGCCATGCCATTTATCTTTCGTTAGCTCTCCATTTGAAATAAACAATGTTTTATGTACGCATATACGAAATATTCGATCAGTTTGACACTTTGTTTAAGCAAATAATATTAAATGAAATTTGAGGCAAAGTTTTCTGCGTACGCACAATAGGTCAAATGGAAATTTTTCTGTGCGAAATTAATATCTACCACAAAAATATGGTATACAAACCAAAGCCTGTAAGAATTCCATAAGTAAGTTTAACCCTCTTTAAAAAAATGGAATTTAACCCACTAACGACCAATAATTAACCCTTTTTTAACCACTACAAAAACATGTATACAAAAACATAGTATTCAAACCAAAGCCGGTAACAATTCCATAAGTATGTATAACATTAATTAAATAAATGAAATTTACCCCATTAATGACCAATAATTAACCCTTTTTCAACCATTAAAACAAACATAATACATTGAATTGACTTTTTTATTATATTATAAAATTTAGAAATTGCTTAAATCTAAATTTAAATCAAAAAGGGCATCTTCAATTTCATCAATATTATCAATTTCTTCGTTTTGGTTGCTAAGCTGAAACTCTTCTACGAACTCGCTGCAACTTAAGAGCTCAATAACTTCAGGTGGAAGTGAAGAACGCTTAGGCTTTTGTAAGCGGCTGGTTAACCTTTAACTAACGAGGTGGTGGTAAATTTTACCCTCTCGTTACATTTTTTTAAAATTCTCTCTTCCATTGCGCTCAATCAATTTAATTCTCTTAGTATCTTCATATATTGTGATCGTTGTCATTGAGTTGTGTTTTGGCTGAGCTAGACATAGCACGAGCGGAGCTACGCATATGCTGGTGTAAAAATTACCACTCCTCGGTATTTACGTAAGTTTTTCTTTGAAAATATTTTACCACCACGTCAGCGTTAGCGTAAGTATTTAGTAGAAACAAATTTACCCCACATCGAAATTAACGTAATATTTTCGTGGAGTTATTTTTACCACTCGTCTGTTTTCTTGTTGGTAAAAAATTATTTATTTCAAAAACTTTATATTACACATTTTTTAAGTTACGTGATATTCTACTTAAGTTTACAGATCATGTCGAATTCAAAAAAACTGAGTGATTCAGAAATATCTCAATTTCTTGAGGAATGTTTTGAGGACGATGACGATATTAGCGAAGTCGACGATGAAATTGCCGATCCGGATTTCTACATTGAAGAAAGTGACATTGAGGATGAAATACGTATAGAAGATGATGCATGCAGTGAATACGATGAAGCGGATACGATGATTGTTGAGGAAATTGTTGGAAATGATGAAGAAGAACTAGTTGTTGATGAAAATGTATGTGAATCTGCTGTAAACTACTGTTATGGAAAAAACGGGTTCAAGTGGTCAGCATTGGAACCGACACGCTGCGTAAAGACTCCTCTTCATAATATTGTGCGGTTACCAGTTGCTACACAACCGCAATCGGAAAAGGATTTATATGGATATTGGTCGCGAATTTTTGATAGCGATATGGAGAACATGATCTTAGAACATACAAATACAAAATTGAAAGCAAAATTTGATCTAACAGCACAAACTGAAGCGAAAATGCTAGATAAAATAGAATTGCGTGCATTTTTCGGTATCTTGATTTACACATCCGTATTCAAGTCTAACCACGAGGCCGCTCAATTTATTTTTGCAACTGATGGAACGGGCAGAGAAGTTTTTAGAGCTACAATGTCTAAGAACCGGTTTCTTTGTATTCTAAATTGCTTAAGATTTGATAACTCCTGTGATAGACAACAACGATTATTGAACGACCCAATAGCAGCAGTTTCTGGTATATTCAACAAATTCATAGAAAACTGCCGAAAAAGTTATTCAATTGGTACACATGCCTGCATTGATGAAATGTTGGTACCATTTCGTGGAAGATGCAAGTTCAAAATTTACATGCCAAAGAAACCCGCAAAATATGGCATTAAGATAATGTCATTGACTGATGCACGCACACAATATCTTGCAAATGCTTATATATACTTTGGAAAAAACTCGGATGCAGTTGGTCTAACAAATGAAGAAAAACGACTTGCAGTACCAACACAATCAGTAATAAGGCTGTCTAAAATAATAGAAGGAAGTCGAAGAAATATAACTGCCGACAACTGGTTTTCATCACTCCAGCTGGTGGAAGAACTTAAAAAACGAGAACTAACTTATTTAGGTACGTTGAAAAAGAACAAAAGAGAGATTCCACCAGAATTTTTGCCCAAAAGAAACAGACCGTTGGGATCCTGCATATATGGTTTTACCAAAGATGTCACTATCTTGTCCTACGTGCCTCGTCAAAATCGTGCTGTTGTATTATTGTCCTCCATGCATCACAAAAAAGAAGATGACCCACTCACTTTAAAACCTGCAATGATAGCTGATTATAACAATACAAAAGGTGGAGTGGATGAGCTCGATAAGAAATGCTCGATTTATTCATCCAGTCGACGTACACGCCGCTGGCCATTAGCCATATTTTATAGAATTGTGGATATTTGTGGTGTCAACTCTTTCATTATTTTTCAATCTTCAAAGGATTATGATAACAGCTCAAGAGGAGACTTTTTGAAAAAGCTTGCAAGACAAATGATTTTACCACATCTGCAAAGACGTCAACACAACCAAAAGCTCCCTCGGGTATTACGAGACACAATTGGTAACATTTTGGGTCCGGACTCAGTACCTCCGCCTCCAGTAGAACCGATCCACGTTGCTCGTAAGTTATGCCACATATGCCCGACTAGGCTAAAGCGAAAAACTACACACTTTTGTCTGCAATGTAGTAAGCCAATGTGTATGGGATGCAGCAAACGTATATGCTTACACTGTGCGAACACAGATTTTGATGAGTAAAAAACCACCTATAAGGTGGACCTGCAGTTTTTACACCTTACTATTTTTTTATGATCTCTTTTATATCTTTAAATGTACACATTTGGCTGTGAAAAAATGCCCTTTAAGTTTTTGTTTTTTTTTTTTAATTCATATTTTTTTTATAAGTTATTTATATGTCGTTTTTTTATATTAAAAAAAAGGTTTGTGAAATAAAGTACCTGTTTTGTTCAAACGAATAAAAACAATTTTTGTTTTCTTTATTTTTTGTAATTAAAAATATAGTAGCTTATTTTTAAAAAACAAATAATTATCAAAAAATATTTTTTACTAATTTTTTTTTAGCAAAATTAAGAGGGGTAAAATTTACCACCACGTCATAAACTATGTCCCAAAATTTCACCTCGTCAGTTAAAGGTTAAAAATGTTGTGAAAATTAGTCGATCTAAAGTATCGACAGCCCTATTATATGTATCTAACAAATTGTTGGTACGGCTGCTTTTGCGGGCGTGATGCAACCGATGGCCTTTACATATTTTGTGTCGCGATTCAGCAGCTTCTTCTCCAAGAAAACCTATTGCTAGTACGCTGTTTTCTCTTATTTGTTTTGAGTGTATGAACACTTTATGGACCGGGGCAGTCATTGGCAACCACGGATATAGCTCCTGAAAACGTTTTGTTGTTTCAAAGCAATATATCAAATTTATTTGAATCGATTTTAAACTGGCAAAATCAAAATGATTTTGAATCGAAATATTACATCATTGTGAACATCCGTTATTTTAGGAAAAATATCATGCCCAGTAGCAATAAAAACTCGAAAAATCTTATCGAGCAATGAAGAGGGCTAAGTCTAAACTTTAAGTTTTCCTCCTTTGGACAGAATACATTACTTGTATAATCAATGTGTTTTTCCTTAAAGACATTTATCTTTCTGCGACATTTTGAGCCAATTTTATGCAAAAAAAATTATTTTTTGCTTTATATTTTTATCAATTTCATCGGAAATAGTATTAAGTTTGATGTTGTCAACAACGCGTTTGAAAACTGCATCAAACTTGTGTTTCTTATTACATTCTTTTCGCTATATTTCAAACAAATTTTTTTTATGTAGAAGTTACCTACAAAAAAAGGCATAACTCAAAAAGCGCAAATAATCGCAAATTGTGACACGCCATAATTAACTCATTACATTATATTTAATCCACTTTTTCAATTTGAAAGAGGTCATATGGGGTCAAAATTTTTAAACGCTTACGGAATGTAAAAGTAAAAAAAAAATCTGAGCCCTTTTAAGGTGATTTTGTCTAATGAGTTTTTTTCAGGTATATCGACATAAATATAAAGCAGTTATAATTAAAAACACTAGTACTTACCTGTCCCTTTATTTTCTATTTAAATTAATATTATTGAAATAAACACAAATCGAGAAAAACAAATTTAAAGTTGACCTTGCACTTTTGAACACTCTAGCACGTTTGTAGAAAAAATTGCATTGATTGACTTTAACGTACAAATGTGTAACGGTGTTTCTTTTTTAACGCAAAAAAATATCACACGTCGTGGTTTTAAAGCATTTTCAATTAAAAAGAACTACAACAATAGTTAAATGTCATTTTGATTTACATCAATTTAGCACAGAAAAAGCTGTGATTTGACCTATAGTGGTACGTTATAGTTTATCACAAATGATATGCATATATTTATTTAGCTGTTTAATTTATCTTAAGCCCCAGCACATGAACACTACAGTTAAGCTATAACTGTTAAAAATTAGGTGAACGGGAGGTTATGTCTATATGCATAGCCTGGGTTAAATATTCGCTAAGTTTCAAAATATATTTCAGCGGACTGTCAAGAGGAAAATTGTAGAGAAAATTTACTACACTCACGATATAGACTGTTTACGTTTTACTGTTTATACATATTTAAAACTCAAGACCAAAAATACATACCTACGACATATAGGAGTAACAGTAGTCATAGCTATAACTGCGTAGGAGAGTTAATACGAATATAAAAATGTAAAAATATTTTTACATATTTATTGCATCTACTTCTGTAACGCTTCAGGACAAGATGGATGATTCTTTACTTAACGCCATTTTTATCTGTTATAATAATTTTAAGAAATTAAAACACGTATCTTAATATTTTCAATATATTAGCATTCGAAATTTTAATATTCATTTTGAAGGCAAGTTTATTTACTAGACAATTTATATGCTCCCATTATTTTAATTTTTTTATTTTAGTGTTAAAAATTAATTTTAATGTGACTAATTTTATGTTAAGTGATTCTATTAGTTTAAAAGGTAAGTGCCGGGTGTGTTTTTTTTTACTGTTTAGAAAAAAGGCTTCTTCTGAGGTTATACTAAGATTTAAATGCAGCCTTATAAGACTTGTTTTCTTTTTGCCGAAATAATACGAGCTGATATAGATTTTTTTTAATATAAGCTACATAAACATATTATTTAATAAAGATTTTTCCTAATCATCATATTATATGTCAAAAAAATCTCTAATAATTAAGCTATTTTCATACTTAATAGCCGTCTTATTTTGTATGCTGTGAAAGCAATTTTAACTAACGTTTTAATAGAAACTGAGTCAAATGAAGTAAACTTTCTCTTCAGTTTGACAATAAATAGTTTATGACACCACTTGTTATAATAACATCCCATCTCTGGTTATAATCAGTGATATGCCAAATCTAAACAAAAAGGCAAACAAACACTTGTGAGAGTGTATGTACTTGATACTTGCGTGCAATTAACATACATACAGATCTGCGTACAATCTTATATATGTGTATGTGAAAATTAATATTAACGAGTGTATGAATACTTATACTTACTTACTTTATAACGAAAGCAGCTTTTTTCATTACGCTCTCATATAACGAAAATAAACAAATTTTCACTAATATACACTTCCACATATTCTTGATACCTATTTTTATTTTCACTTTTCAGTGATCACTCTTTTTTCATATTATTATATTAAAACAAATTTTCGCTTATTCATATAATTTTCATGACTGCCTTACGTCGGAGAATGCATGTTTAAGTGTTAAACATGTTTCTATGTTGTTTTCGTCTTTATTTTTTAATGTATATAAATGGCTGTATATTTGTTTGTGTATGGCATAAGCATATAATCCTGCATAAGTATGCAATATATAATTATTGCGTGTTAATGAAGCATATCCGTAACTTTACGAAAGTTTTAAATTTTCAAACATCTTCTAAGTAAAAAGAAAACGATTTTCTAATTTAGCAACTGATAACTTTTGACAAGTTAAAGTGGAGCATTTTATGGGCGACATTAATAACTCAGTCTTAGCCACCATATAAATTTTGTACAATTTATTTTAGGGGTTCTAGAAATGGAGTATTACGCATCATAATTGTATCGGTTGCCATATAACAGTATTGGATTGAATAAAAATACCATTTAATAGTGTTAATTGGCTCACAAGTCAAGACCAGCACCCAGGGGTTGCCTCTAAACATGCAACTCATTGTGCCGGAACTAAGAAATTAGGTTGCGGGAAGGAGGAAAGAGGTAGTGTCTGTGGACATTCAATTTGAACTTTCCCAGTTTGAAAGTGACAGGAAAGACCTCTGGGGGAAGTTTATTACACATACGGACTGTTCTGCTAAAAACGAATTTTCCCTGTAATGCGTAATGCGATTCACTGGCCAATCGACCATAAATGGAACAAGTTCTCTAATTTCTTTAGAGCACTTACCATTGTAGTAACGATAGAACGGTGAAATACATCCCAAATTGCGTTGATGCTCTAGAGAATTAATAGAGTTGGATACCCTACCTTTCCTAATAAGCCTCTTGGTCTTCTCCTGTACACGGTCGAGCAACTCCAAAACTCCAAAAAAAACTCCGGCCCAACTGGCCTGGGCTATTATCAAATGAATACCAATGACAAATGGCGCTGTCATCTGCAAAAGAATATATAGGGTTGAAATTTCGACAAAGAAATAGGGTAGGAGAAAGTACGGAGCCTTGTGGTACCCCAGAATTCATCATGAACTCGTCTGATGAAATCTCATCTGTAACAACTCGTAATAAAACGGTTGAGCAATAAGCTAAGCCCTTGTAATGATGATCCTGAAATACGTACTTACGTTAGTTAACTTAAAAATGCAATTAAATAACTGAAATTCTAAGGAACTAAAATCGTTGACAAATTTCAGAAAACTATGTGGTGTTCGTATTCAAATAATTGTACATTTAACTTTTATGTATGTATAAAAATATTGTAAAAGATATTTATAAGAAGCTTTTTAAAGCATTTTGCAAAAAACGAAACTCACTGTTTTCTTAATCAGTCAAATTTTTGGTGAAATATTGTGTATTTAGAATTTTCGATATTAACAACTCAGATGCGTTGCAATCTTTAATGCTCAGATTTATACAGTGTAGCAGTGGGGAAAAATCCGTTTTAATCTACGATATTTTAGTTGTAATGAATTCCTACGAGTTATTTTATGTTCTTATGTATTTATATAATTCTTCTAAAAACAAATAAAATATAAGCCTTTGTCAACATGCAATTTTTATTTGTTAGCAGAATATTGAAATCGGATCTAATTTATACCTTCTTTAATAGGAACTTTATTAAATTTAATTCATTTAAAGGTAGAGATTTGTGTATATTTTTTTACATTTTGATCGCTAAGATTGTCAAAAATTATTAACCAAATTTTTGTTTGTTTTGTAAACCTATGCAGCAGGATTGCAATCGTACAATTGCATATTTTCTTAAAGTATATTCAGTATCTGAGATAATTTAGTATTATAATTAACTTATATGAAAATATCCAAATAATCATACTCAATTAATATTTGATAATTATAATTAATAATTACTATTGGTTGTTAAAGTATAATTAACAATTACTATTGATGTTTGAAAATCATAACCGACAAAGCAATCAGGGGCATCAAGGATATCCTGCACTCAACATTGGGATCACTGTTTTACTAAAAATCGTTCCCGTGCTGTAAGCTTTGTTAGTAATTCTTCGTGTACGAAACAACTCAAACATTTCCTTCTAGTATGTTATGTAAATTTTCTACCAATTGCTATTGCGTGCCGAGTCTTAGCTAGCTTGCAATAGGGATTTATTTTGAAAATAATATTTTAATGAGATTACATTTTTTCGTTAGACAAGATATTCGCAAACACACATTCACAAGTTGTGCTCAATTTATGGTGCAATGACTACCAATCGCTAACCAAATCAAGTTAAAAAAGTACTAAAATATTTCCTTTACAAGCCACTATTAATCTGCTTAACGCTATTTCTGTGATTTCTCAACACAACCCAAAGGAATCAATATACTGCAGAACTCACTATATTTTCTATATACAAAATTTCCTATTAACTTGAAAATTCAGCAATTAATGCCACAATAAAGCGTTTATGATGAGTATCCTCCATCTATATTCGTAGCGTCGTACTTCTATTTTTCAAAGGAATATAATATTGTTACGGATAAGGATAAGTTTTAAATAAAAATAATTAAGTAATAAAGTAAACAACTGGGTATGCTGTTTACTAACTACTTAGTTTGTTAAGAAAACTTATGCACGCAAGAAAACATCAACTTCTAGTTACAAACTGCGTCGAAACTTTATACCCGCAAAATAACAATAATTGGGTATATTGTTTACTAACTGCGTATTTTTCTATGAAAACTTATGCATCCAAGACAACAACAACTTTTTAGTTACACACTACGTAGAAATTTTATATACATAAAATAACGACAATTGGGAAGAAACTTTATCGGCATAAAACAAAAACAAACAAAAAAACATACACACAGAGACCTACAAGTTGGTATGAATAACATGTTTGATTCTTAATTTTTCTAGTCCTCTAGTGGATAAATATAAAAGGCAGCGTCTGAGTGGATAGTTAGTTAAAACGTAAACCTCGTGCATCTTTAGTAAACTGTTATGTAGTGCCAACGTACAAATTTTATTTTGTGTTTAGTTAAAGTAAATAAAGTTGTAGTTAATTTAAACAAAGCAATAACAAAACCTTCATAAAAGATATAAACGTAACGTAAGTATAATAGATGCACAAATTAAAACTGAACGCTGGGTACACTCATAATATCGTTAGAATGACATCCAAGAGAGTAAAATAAAGTAGAGCTCCAATTTAGTTATAATAACGTGGTAGGTAAATTAGACCCTGAATCAATTAATATTAATTTTGGGATAGAAAATGCTCACTTGTATTTTCCAAAAATAAAAAAGTGATAACGAAGCCTATTAAATAATTGTTTATATTAATACTCAACTAACGTAAAAATAATGCAGGAAAAATGCTTCTTCATTTCTTGAATTTACTTTCATTGCGATATCCATTCCTGATTAGTTTAGCTTTAATCTGTAATTATGTAATAACTTTTTTGAATATTTTATTATATTTTTATATTTTCTTTGTATAACAGTGACAATTTCGTAGCTTAAGTAAAATAAATCTTTTACATCGCCTTCTTCAGGCAACGATGCTCCTATTTGCAACAATGGCTAAAATAAAAATTTTCAACACTGTTTTTTGTTAATTTGAATATTTTTGAAGGTTCATTATTTTAGATAGGTTATTTATTTCAGATATAAAAACAGTGTCTGTACGCTAATGGCTTGAAAAATATATGTATATATAAAATGTGAGTTTAAAAGACAAATATCAAATTGGATTTCGTATAATAACTTTAATTTAAGAAATGACGCTGCATTGTTTTTCCATTCACTGTTTAAATACAAAATGGTATAAATTTTTGCTTGCATTCACCTAGTTGCCTACATTTTTCATTCAACGAAGTGGGCTTATATGTTTTAAATAATAATGAATTTGTTAAGGTGTGGGTGTTTGTGCATGTGTGTGTGCGAGTGTGTGTGTGTAAATTATTTTTCTGCCCACTTTTTTTTACAGTGTAGTACATAGTTATATGCACGAATATCACTTTTTCTCTTTATCTTTCGTAAATACATGCATACTTAAATACATACGATACACGCATGTATATGAACATGTATTGCAGTGTATGTATGTGTGTTGTATAAGCAAACATGTATCATTTTTCTAAATGCTGCACCTTTTTTAATTTTTTGTCTTTGTTTAAGCGTATACAAATACGGGATCGCATCATGATTTTTAAAGCTAAAAGTTAATTTGGTATTGTCATTTTTCCTTGTTGTCTACTGATGATACATATGAACTTTTATTTACATGCATATACATATGTATGTATATATAAACGCATTTGTTTTATAAAGAAAGTTTATTCGAAACCATTAAATAAACCGCTGCTCTGAAGGGAGTTAACTCTCGCTATTTTATCAGTTGAAACAGAGTTAAGAAGGACACATACTTACATACATACACTACACAACATGCCACATATTTGCACATTGTCAACACATGCTTCAGCTTATTCTGGAAACATGTAATTGTAGTGGTTGTTGTATTTTTATGTTTTGTTAAATATCTTTTGTTTTTCAAAATTCCCAAAATAAAAAAAATTATATAATAATAATAATAAGAAAAAAGAGAGAAAAAATAAATTCTCCTATCTGTAAATGGGTCATGCTTATGTTATATTGTTTTGTAATTCTGGTGACATGTGCATTTCTGTTGTTAGCTTTGTTGTTATTCTGGCTTTTAACATGCTGAAAACAATATACAACTTTTCATTTTCTTACTCCAGAGTGTAAGTTGCATTTCACTGTTGCAGGCAGCAGTTTCCACTGTTTGATTTATATTTTTAGTTTTATTAGCATAAATACACTTTCTTAGAATTTTAGCTCTCAAGTGAGATTTATTAGAATAAAATTTTAATTTTAAGATTTTTAATCAAACAAATCACTAGAGTGTACATTTGATCATTGTTTAATACGATGCTAATTTTAGGGGAAAGTTTTTTGAAGCATAAAATTGTGTTAGGACAATAATTTACTATACTTTAAATATCCTTATGCATTTGATATACACCTAAGCCTCGATTTACACGGTGCTCGTTTTACACGTTTTCGATCTTACACGGTTTTTAAAATGAAAAATTTCAAAAAAAAAAATATTCTCCAAAAGACAAATTTTGATATTAGACTTATTTCTACTTAATTTTAATTAAATCTTCTGGTAACACTTATGATTTATACAATTTGTCAAAAGAAAAAGAAAGAGAATACAAAAAAGGGAAGTCACCTTTTAGTGTTCAAAGCAAAATTATGTGTATACACTTGTTAGTTGTTCATGTAAATTAGTAAGGAATTGAAATAGATTTTATTTGTGGTTGACTTAAATAAATAAATAAATCAATCGTCATAATTAATTAGTAAGTGTAAAACAATTATACCAGTAGGTGTACATACAGACGTACATACGTACACTATATGTATGTACATTTATGTCTTTTAACATTCTGATGATTTATTTAAAATTTTAGTTTTACCATGGCAAAGGAAAATAGTAAAAAAAAAGATATGAAAAGAAAAGTTATTTCTTTAGAAACTAAAATTGGAATTTTGGACCGGTTACGCAATAACGAAAGAGTAATAGATGTAGCTAAATTTTATTCAATGAACGAAGCTACAGTACGAACGATTAGAAAAAATGAAGACTCAATCAGAAAAAGCGTAGCATCTGGAATGTGCACAAGCATGAGTACAACGTCATATGTAAGACATGTTGCAATAGAAAGTATGGAAAAGGCACTAATGATATGGCTTGAAGACCAATATCAAAAACGTATCCCAATTGATACCAATACTATAAGAAATAAGGCTTTAAAAGTTTATGAAAAAATTGAGAATCGCTTGCCATCTACTTCTTCGAATAAGGTGCCTTTTAATGCAAGTGCTGGTTGGTTCCAAAAATTCAAATAAAGGCATTCTTTGCATAATCTAAAGTTAAAAGGCGAACAAGCATCTGCTGATTCAGATGCAGCAGAACAATATCCACAAAAATTTGCTGAAATTATTGCCGGTAAATCTTACTGTCCTGATCAGGTTTTCAATGCTGATGAGAGTGGATTATTCTGGAAAAAAATGCCTGAGAGGACCTTTTTAGCTAAACATAACAAATCAGCCAGCGGCCATAAAGCAGCAAAGGATCGTATAACGATTCTTTTTTGCAGCAACGCTTCTGGCGATTATATTATGAAGCCATTGGTAATTAACAAAGCAAAAAATCCACGTTCGTTTAAAGGGATAAACATAAACAATCTTCCGGTTTATTGGAATGCCAATAAAAAGGCTTGGGTTACCGCCACATTGTTTAATGATTGGTTTCATAACACTTTCGTGCCAGACGTAAAAGCGTATTTAATCAGAAAAGGGTTACCTTTTAAAGTTCTTCTTTTACTTGACAATGCTCCAGGTCACCCTCGAGATTTGCAGTATGAAAATGTAGAAGTTGAGTTTCTACCCAAAAATACAACTTCTCTATTGCAACCATTAGACCAAGGGATAATTTCGACGTTCAAGGTACTGTACCTAAAAAGCACGTTCAGCTATATTTTAGATCAATTGGAAAATGATGATTCTCTTTCAATTATCGATGCTTGGAAAAAGTTTACAATTTTAGATTGCGTTAAGCAAATAGGAATGTCATATCGTAAGCTTAAAAAATCAACGCTAAATGCCTGTTGGAAAGCAGTGTGGCCTAATGTTGTTGAAGGTGAAAACTGTAGAACATCTTTGGAACAAGAATATTCTGAGATAATTGACTTAGCTCATACAATAGGTGGAGAAGGTTTTGAAAATTTAGCTGAGGATGATATTAATGAAATAATGGCAGACCAAGAATTAGATGAAGATGATTTAATTGAAATCGTCAATCAAATAAGCGGAAGTGAAAACTATGTTGAAGCTGATGCTGATGAATCGGAACCGAATCCATTCACAGCAAAAGTTGTTCACGAAGGACTAGCATTAGGAAAAAAATTAGGCAATTATTTTCAACAACACGATCCGAATGTTGAACGAGCTCTTCGATTTCAGCGAATTATTAATGAATCTTTAAGTCAATATCAAGAAGTTTATAAAGATTTGACTAAGAACAAGTCACAATTATTAATTACTGATTTTATTTCTAAGTCAAACCGAACTGAAATCAATCCCCCATCAACCGAACCCCACTGTAGTGAAGTAATATCCAGTGATGACAGCGATTTTGTACCAATTCGAAAAAAAAGACTTATTGTTGAAATAGATAGTGATAGTAATTAGTTAAATTAAGTCAACATGTTAATGTGAATTTCTTATGTTACATTCTTACTTTTATGTTACATTTTTTTCTTTGAAACTTTTTCTTTTGTTCTTTTAAATTGAATGTGTTATGTCAATATTTTATGTTTTTATGCTGCTATTTTTATTGTTTTAAGAATACAAACAAAACTGAATGTTATTTTTATGTTTTAATAAATCTGTTTGTTGATCAATAAATGACTAAAAGAACATGTTTGTATGTGTTTTCGTTTTACACGGTTTTTCCATATAAAACTTATATTTTCGATTAACACGGTTTTGTCAGGAACCTATCTTCCGTGTAAAACGAGGCCTAGATGTATTTGTAAGTGTTTTAGAAGAGTTTAATACTGTTTAGAATTGAATTAAATCGTTATAAAACACATTTTTTAATTATGATTTCAAATTTAAATTATACATGCAAATTACAATTTAGTTTATCATATTCGAAGTTTAAACTAATAAAAATGATATATTATAATATTTTTTATGTTAACTAATAACTTCTTAATCATCGCAAAAAACTGATCCCATATATGTTAACGGACAGAATATTTCATTAATTATTCTCTTTAACAGGGAAAACATTTTTTGAAACCAACATGTATTTCAGGTACATTTAGTCCTACAATCAGAGTAATCCTTTTAAAAACCGAATTTTGTAACTGTTTCTCCTGTTTTGATTATCCTTGTTTCAAATGTGAGAAATTTTATAATACTGTTAATTTGATATATATATTTTAATTATTATTAATTATAATTGCGTTTACGGAAATCAGAAATCGCATTTTCTTTCTTTATCGCCTTTACCATTTGGTAGGTATGTAATTTAAAAATGAAAATTTATTTCCATATATAAGGCAAACAAACAATGTTTGTACAAATAAAGTAATAATTTTTTTACAACCTTAACCTTTTCTTAGTGCAAAGTTATCCTTGAAAAATGATAGTGAAAATCCTCTTTGAAGGACATTTTTCGAAAGTTTATTTTTTTTTTGCATTTATTGATAATTACCGCCGAACCCTATCATATTGTTATGGATGCGTCTTGCTTAAGTTTTAGAAGAAAATAATTAAGTAATAAAATAAACAACTTGGTATGCTGTTTACTAACTGCGTAGCTTGCTAAGAAAACTTATGCAGGCGAGACAACAACAAATTTCTAGTTACAAACTGCATAGAAATTTTATACACGCAAAACAACAATTAGATATGCTGTATACTAACTGCGTAGTTTTCTAAGAAAACTTATGTGTACAAGACAACAACAACTATGTTTAAATAAATTCCAGGAAGAAACTTTATCAGCATAAAAACAAAAGCAAAAATACACACAGTATACAGGCGCCTATAAATTGAATGTAGTAGAAGATTCTTAATTTTTTAGACTTGTAGTGGACAAATATAAAAGGCAGCGTCTGAGTGAATAGTTAGTTGAAAAATGAATCTCATGAAATAAAGACGTGCGTCTTAAGTAAATTATTCTGTAGTGTCAACTTTGAGTAGTTAAAGTAAATAAACTTGTAATTAATTTAAAAACTCTAAAATCTGGTGTTATTTATTTTCCAATAAAGAACTCAAAAACAAAACGTTTATAAAAGGTATAATTGTAAAATATTTTAAATTGTTTTCAGTTACATTAAAAAGCCCAAATCGAATCTTATTAGCTGTCCAGCGCAACTTTATTATTCTTACCAATGTTACAATATTTACTGATCTACAACTACTCAATTTATATGCGTCTTACTAAATCAATGTTTAGCCACATTTTATAGTGATGTAATATTTTCCGTAAATGCCCGTTTGTAAAGATGTTTTTTTAAATATCAATAACTCTAGAGTACTGCTAATTTTACAACTTAATTTTTGGTTAGTGAGGGGGCACCGTAACCTGTGCTTTTCATTTTTTTGTTATTAAAGATTGAATCATCTCCAAATAATAGAACAATGTACAAATAAGTCTAAATGGATTTATCCTCATTACCTAACTGGTACTGATCTCGAACATATATCAATTAGAAATAAGTAAGTAATTCTTCCTATTATTGAACAATTACCTTAAAATAGAAATTTTTAGTGTAAGATTTGTATTTTGTTGTTTATATTGTAATTAAATATCACATTAATATTGTTAAGTTTATTCCTTTCAATAAACGTTTTGTTATATTGAGTTCTTTAATTGAAAAATAATTAAAACAGCACTTTAGAGTTGTAAATTAAACAACTTGTTTACTTACAATAATACATACACAAAATAAACGCTATGGTAACCATGGTAACGCTTTAAAAGATGCTTTGTTGTGTATTCTCAACGATGTCTGAACATGAATTAATTTATTTGCCCAGCAAGTGGTGCTAATTTTTTTAAGCGGTGCGGGGATATAAAAGAATACCTAGCTTCAACATAACGCCATATTATTGTTATTGTTATCATTCAGTGTTGTTGCTGTCCTGTGTGTATAAGATTTTTTCAAATTTTATGCAATTTGTGTATGATTCGCTACTTATTATAGATATCGTATTTGGTAACTAGTATTAGGAATTGTCGTTAAATTCGTTTAAATTGAATATAACAAAATTCTGTCAATCAAATAGAACAAATTGAAAGTGTTGTGGCATGTGATTTGTTTTTGTTTTGCCAAAAACTAAAAATCGACCATCTGAAAGTGCAAAATAAATAGAAGGATAGAAAAATTGGAATGTTATTGTTGTGAATTAAAAATAATTTGTATTTTGCTACAACATTTAAATATTCAATATTTTAATAAAATCTAAACAATAAATTAAATAATAAAATCTTGATATTTTTTCAAAAATATGATTTTATGTTATTTTGTATTTTTTGTGTTTTTGTTTCATAATCCAAATTATGTTTCTTTTACGCAGATTTTCAGGCATTTACATAAATTTGAAGTTACATGGAAATAAATTCAATGTAAAAAAATTTTAGTTTGGTAAGTTCCAATGTACAAGCAACTTTGGTATATTTGTCATAGCTGCAGCTTCATCACTGAGCTATTCACTAAGTAGCACACAATATCTTTCTTATTTTCTTCGACTTCTTTTCAAGATTCATTCATTTACTCCAATCATTTTTTTCTATCTTTGCAGATTCTTAGCAATATAAAAAGTCCAGGATAATTTTTATTTTATTTAACTATCCTGAGAATTAGAAATGACGTCTACTGCACTCGTATCCTGTTTCTACAACATAGGTGGTTTGGTGAATTTTCTTATGCTATTTTCGTTGGATATTAGTGATGGTATCGATTAAAGGAGGTCACCTTCCATTTAGGAATGACATATATCTCTTGTTATTAGTCTTCTATACTTTCTCAGCCGGTTAGCTTTGGGTTTAGGAATTGGTGTGTTTAGACGGAAAAAAACCCAACTTATCTTAATACTCACGATGAAATTCGCGCGGAGAATGCTTCAATATTTTTGATACGTGTCATGGCTCGTAAGTAATTAAACTTATAACTATTTCTTTCAATAATAAGAGCAACTTTATTATTTTATTTTGAAAATTTTAGGGGTTAGCCTATAATAATTGTGGGATTTAATTTATGTCCTGTGTGTTAATGCTCTTCATAAGAGGAAATGTAGTTATTAGGCCGGGACTCTAAAGGTGTTCTCATAAATATTATTCATAGGGTTGCTGCTCCCGATACTTGTATTAACAGAAAGAGTTAAGCCATCTATTTCTGCTTGTATGCTACTAATTTTAAATATTTACATGTTTTATTTTATATTTACATATACATATAGAATTACATGTAACGTAACCAATTTCTTTCACCAAAGTGTTGGTATAATAAATGAATGAATATTTTTACTTCTTTGAATTATTTGTTGAAGTAGTAAAATATTTTAATCGACCATTTACATTGTAAACATACTAATTTCAGTAGATAGTTTGTTTTCAAAACAAATTTTTTAGCTTATTCAACTAAAGTCATTGCAAAACAATCATATTTATTACATTCTCTAAATTCCAAAAACAGGATGCCGGCAAAAACTTTGAAAAAATATTTTCCTTTATTCGACATTCTTAAAATTCGAAATAATTATTATCATTTTAAGACTTTCATTTTCATTTGAAGTTTTCGATATGAGTAAATATATTACATTTTGACATCTGTATCTTTAAAATTGTAAAAAGAGAAAACAGTAATTTCATCGATAAAATAAAGAAAAAATTATAAAAATTTTTAGTTGCTCCTAAAATCTAAACATTTACAAATAAATAACTTAAATATAAAAATATCTCTAAAGAACTAAAATGATTCTTTATTTAATTGATGTTGATTTAATAAATATTTTTTTTATGTCTTTACGCAAAAGAGTAAACATTTTTGGGGAACAAGTTTAATCGAAACTATTGTGTTTTGTGATACAATTTATGTGAATTTTTAAGAAACAAAATAATATAAAGTTGTTCAATTCAGAAATCCCTGCTGCCTAAATCTTTGTGAAGAAAATTCAAAATCATCAGTCGGTTTAATTTGTTTAAGCGTCTCTAAATTTGTTCGTAGATTGAAGCGGAACACGGTTCAGACATTAGAATAGTTTTCTAAAGTTGAAATATGCAGTCAAGATTAAGTGTAGAATTTTCACCAACAAACTACTTGGCATTCATTTTACATTCATTTCTGTGTTAACTTTCTAAGTCTTACAGCGCATTTATTTCAAACCTCCATTCCTTCCAATTTTGGATGCTATATCGGAGTTGACGGTCGGTTTAAGAGAAGCGTTGGCATCACAATAAGCTGATATGCGTATATGAACGCGTTTGATTCTACTTTAAGACAGATTTTTTGTCAATTTTAATACTTGAAAAATTTATTTAGAAGGACGATGAAAAACTCTAATTAAATTTTTACTTATTTTATTACCAATTTAAGTTGTGGCATAAAGTGGGCATGAGGATAAAGTGGGCATGTCGAGAAAGCAGCAGTCGAACAAGTATTGCGACGCCTTTCGAAACTTATTCGGTATGTGTGATTTTGGAGGTATTAAAAGAGATAAAGTAGCGAAAGTAGTAAAAGCAGTAACCTCTATGGAATTGCCTCTTTTGTATACAGACGACGAAGAACGTGCTGTTGTTTTCGGAAACGATGTTGGGGTAAATATTTGCAAATTTATTATACACAACGGCGTGTTATATTTTTCATCACTCCATCTTTTGTAGTCTTTTAAGACTTCACCAGTACTTTTAACAATGATGAGAACCCAATTACTCAACCTCAGCTGCTTCATTTTAAGCGACAGGAATTTTTATTTCTAATTTAGTGTTGTAGCCTGTAAAAATCTTATTATAAGGAGGGTTTTCATATATAACTATCTCCTACATTTCATTACTGTAAAAGTGCAAATTCAGTAAGAGGAACATTGCATTTTATATTGCAAAACCGATATATTTTAAACCTGATTTTTAAGCCCTTGAAAATATTTAAATTTATATACGTTTGTTTATCCTTAGAACAAAATAAAGAGAAGACATTTTATGTATTAGAAAATAGTAGTGCATCAAAAATGCTATTATTTTATTTTTTATACAAAAACTAAAGTTTAAGTTATTGGGAACATTGCACGATGGGTTAAATTGATGGGCATTTTGATGGTTCTTTTAGTAAAATTATAAATTTAAGAATCACAAAAAAATAACATTATTATATTTTTTAGTTTAGAAATTAGCGAAAATTATAAATTTTGAAAGGGAATTTGTAATATTGGGGCTTTTCGTTTTGTTCACACAAACAATTTTCTTTATTGTTTTACTTGGATAAGGGGTTTGAAATTAGAATATAAAATATAAATAAAAAACTATAGCAAGTTGTGCTTATAATATTTTATGATAAAAAAAGGCTTTTTGTGTAAGAGTGTTCTAGTATATATAACCCAATTTTCTGTCAAATAAAAGTTGCCTGTGATATGGTAAACTAGTACCAAGAAAATATTTTATTCGAATGATAATTAGCTATTTTCTGACGTTATAGATATAAACTGCCCACTTTGGGATACTTAAAGCACTCTGAATTTGTTTGTTCTGGTCCTTTATAATGAAAAGTTAGTAAAAAAAACTTGACCCTAACCAGTTCTTCAAAAACGCAGACAGAATATAAACAAGGAAGAATTTAGTTATTTTATCAAAAATAAACTAAAATTTTTAACTAAGATTTGTTAGCTTTCTCAATATTTTGTTATATTTTTGTACACAATTGAATTAAAAAGAAATACTGGAATACTCTCCCACTGTATATTGGCAAAAAAAGAACAAAAAAAAAAATAAGTTGCATACGGATGATAGATGGCAAGAAAACTGTTAAACAAAATATTTTTAAAATGACAAAGGAATTATTTACAAATTTGAACGTAAATAATTTAAAATATTTTATTGTAATCAACAATAAGACAGGAGAATTATCCTTTTTCTTTCTTTACTTGTTTCTTCCAATGGCCTAAAAATAAAATATTTTATTATTAAAAAGAAAGATATTGATTTTAAAGTCTTTTGCTGTCTATTGTCTATTGTTTATTGTATTTGTATTTCATTATTGTGTCTGTTTCTTGGACCACTAATATTCGAAGAATGTTTGAACTGTGGCTTGTTTATTATTTAAATATTCGCATCAGTGTGTGTCATAAAATATTGAAAATGAAATCGAAAAGAAAATTATTTGTCTTGTTATTATTTGCTGAAGTGTTTTTATTTTCTTATTTTCTTTTTAAATTCTGTACTAAAGAAAGATGATACCGAAAGTTATAAAAGAATTTTGTTAAAACATAAATATATTGTAAATTTATTTATTTTACGAGACTTTGTTAAATTAAAAGCAACATATTTTTAAAGAATTTAAATTAAATTAATGTCTTTTCCATAAAAGCTTTATTAGATTAAATTTTTTTATAAAACTTGTGCTTAACTAAAATAATTACTATTAAAAATAATAAAATTTATTAAATCCACTTTAGGATTAAGCATTTATTAACCCATTGATGTGTGATTATTAGGGAGTAAAAACCCAAATATGCCAGATAATTAAATTAAATTAAATTACAAGTTTTCGATTTGAGATCATTAACTTAAGATCAGAGGAAAATATTGTGCTCCTGTACAACTAATCAGGATGTCGCTAAACAACTAATGAGGTTTACACCTTCAATTGGCTTTTAACAAAATCTGTTCGGTAGGTCTATTTTATAAAATATAAACTGATCACAGAATTGAAACAAAATGGTGTTTGTATGTTCATAAAATTTTAGGCAAACGATCGTAAATGTATGTTCGATATACTTTTGAAGCATATATTTTTGGGGTTGTTCGTATTGATGAAAATGGAAAAAGGAAATACCTACATTCACACAACAAACATATGCAGGAGATTGCGAAAAAAAAATAAAAATGCATTTATAGCTTAACTGATAACGATAATGCTCCTGGTAGATGCAGCGATAGAGAAAATGTAATATATTTTGTTAGCGTTTTTTATATTTTCCTATCTTTACCATAGACAATTTTTACAATTATTTTACTTTCCTAATAAAATTAAAATTAAAGTATGCCTTAAGTCAATTTAAAAGTTATTCTTTGGTTGTAAAAATATATTTCTTCTTCTTCTGTCTAAGCATTTCAAACTATTTTATATTGTTATGGATCCGTCTTGCGTAAGTTTTAAAAGAAAATAATTAAGTAATAAAGTAAACAACTGGGTATGTTGTTTACTAACTGCATGGCTTGCTAAGAAAACTTATGCACGTAAGACAACAACTTTCTAGTTACAAACTGTGTGAAAATTTTATACACGCAAAACAACAAAAATCGGGTATGCTGTTTACTAACAACAACAACAACAACTATTTTAAAATAAATTCCAAGAAGAAATTTTATCAGCATAAAAACAAAAATACATACAGACCTAGACCTGCCTATATATTGAAAGAATAGCATAACAATAGCAAAATGTGATACAAAGGGGGTAGAAGATTCTTAATTTTTGTAGGCCTCTAGTGAACAATTATATAAGGCAGCTTCCGAGTAGATAGTTAGTTAGTTCAAAAATAAACCTCGTGAAGTAAAGACATGAACCTTAAGTAAATTGTTCTAGAGTGTCAACTTTGTGTGTAGTTAAAGTAAATAAACTTGTAATTAATTTGAAAACTCTAAAATCTGGTGTGATTTATTTTGCAATCAAGAACTTACAACAAAACATTTATAAAATATATAATTGTAAAAATATTATGATTCTGAAAATTATTTAGTGAATATGTCTATAGATCATATTTTTTATATTTCTATAAAAAATTTTCTGAAAACGTTGAAAATAGGTTTGTGTCGTTTAATAAATGGGCCAGCTAAAGAAAAGTGGAAAACGTTTACAAACAGTTGTGAGTTAAATATTTATATTTTTATAAATAATTAAAACTATATAAAAAAATATTTACATAAAAACAGCAAATATTTAAGTAAAAACAACAAAATGCTTCTTACATCAGCCTTTTTAAAGTTTTGCAAAATTGGGGTTAAATAAACAAAAACAACATTAAACTCTGGCAAAGATAATTTTATTTTTGTACATTTCATTATAATTATGTTAATACCATTTTTTTTTATTATCTCAGATTTTTGCAAGTCTAAACAAAACCTGATCATATTCATGACCCAAATTTCTTAATGACCCTCAACCAAAATTAAGTGTTTATTGTAAAAAAATTCGAGTCGTTTGTTTTTTAGTCCTTAAAAAGAAGGAATAATAACCTAACACAATAAAGCATACTTTTTTTATTCATTTTGTTAATTAGGCATTTCATATTTGCTGTCAGTCTTTTTTAATATGAAAAGATTACTCAGGTAAGATAAAAAGCGAACGATGTGACGAAGATGATTAATTAATGTAATTCAATTTTAGTTTCTCTTGTAAAAGTTTTAATATTTTAATGGTTTAACAAGTTTTAAATATAAATTAAATTTCATGCTGAATTTTGAATATGTGCAATGAAGTATTAGTTTCCAAAAAAGAAGGTTGACAGATTAGTGATAGTAGAAATATCACAATGCTATTACAAAGTTTTAAAACTTTTACACAACTGAAATTTAATTACTCTTTAACCTTCTGTAATAAAACAAAAATTATAGTTGTGAGCAGTATAGCAGTATTAAGCAAAACTTTGAACAACAAAAGTCGGTTATGGATATCGGTAGAATTTATGCAATTCAACAGTGATATTAACAAACTAATAATAATAATTCACGTGTTCTAACGGCTATTAACTGAAACCAGAGAATAAACAAAGATATTAAGAAAAAATAGATATTGATGGCCTTCTTAGTCATCAAGATTGTCATATTTTGTATAATATTTGTGGTGCATATCTTCAGTTGGAGGTTGATTTTATACATTTTGCATTTAAGATGATTTTTTGAGAAACAATAGTAAGGGAAGTCTGTATAGTTTGCTAATAATCACGGTGCATGACCGTTTGTATTATGTGTATCTTTACTCTAATCATATGCCACTACTAGTCGTTCAAGACAGCAAACAAGGTTTTTGGGTTGGCTTGTCTCACTGAAATTACTTAAGTCTAAATAATGATAACCAAATTATTGATATTCCAAATTATTCCATACTTAAATGGAAGTCATACCATTTTCCTACTTTTTCACTGGCGTCCAACGAGTTGTATAATCTTAACCAACCACTCATTGCAAAAAAACCAATACCTGCTCGAATTCTTTGCTATACGCTTATTAAATGGTATTGGGGGTAATACGCCTATTGCTGTGGAAATTCCGCACATTTTCTTTAAGCATACTGCTTCCATGGCATGTGAAAAAAAGACTTTTACGAAAAGTAAACCGCGTATATGTGATATAACTAAGGAGTGGACAAATTTGAGATGTAGCTATCATCTTTTGATATTTATTCAATAAGAGGTTGGGAAATCCCTGGCATGGAACGTTAATTAGGAAAATTTACCATCCAAATGGTGAAAATTTCACTTTATCACTTAGTCAAATTTGAGCAGCTTTTCCTTATAACTAGGCCACATGTAAGACCGCTGTAATTAATTTAATTGCAATATTCGAGGCCGGGTTTACCTAAACATTCCACAAATATCTGAAGCCATGAAAGATGAAATATGGCACGGCATTGGCAGTTGCGAATGTCACTTACTCACTTAATAAACATTCACTAATTTTTAGCTCCAATATGTTTCTTTACTTTTTTTAAGATGGTCAAGATAAGCATCACAAAAACAATGTTCATGACATTAAAATGTACACCTGGATTTTTAAGCAAATGGAACTCTATAAGAGTTTTTATTTCCCACGAAATACATATTCTGTTATTTAATATTAGTTTGGGCTGGTTATTTTCCTTTATCCTTTATGCAATTTTCTACGTAAGCATTTCCATTAAAAACCATGCATATGGCATTTGAAAAGTTTTTAAACACCCACAATGTGCTGTAATAACTCGTTTGGGTTCTATGATATTTGCATCACCCATTATATGCCTTTCGTAGTTTCGGGTGGGAATAAAAATGACGAAGTCTTCTGTCTCAGCAAATAGTTTACTTGTGGTGAGCCACTCGACAGACGAGATCTTAACCATCGCATCATATGCGAGGGCGGCAGAGAAGCGGCCATGTATTGCCTTCCCACTCTGCCAGTCTGTCTTCGTTTGTTACTGTCGGGAGTTGTATGTCATGCAGCTTCTTCAGGAAAGGTTTAGCGGGGAGAGCCCTATATCAGCCATGCATATTGCTCGATGTAGTTGAGTCCTTTCATGCCGGAAGTACTCATGCAGACTGTTTATCTGCTTGACACACATCACTTCCAAACTGTGGAGATCCCTTCCGCCTTTACTTCTTGACAAGTACAGTCTAGCTATAGAGCCTTTGGGATGGTGGATATGGTGCCTTGTGAGCGTCGTGCGTATATTCCAGTCAAATTCTTGCAGAACAGTTGGTGTCCACTCCAGCACACCAAACGTGTACACAGCTACTGTTACGGCTCAGGTGTTGATAGCCATCACCATATTCTTGCCATTCAGCAATGCTCTACATGCCTGGACACTCTCTCTGTCACCTTCCTGTGCACGTTTAGCCTCATCAAGACACTGTTCGTTATCGATCTATAATTCTTGGGGTCTTTTGAGTCCCCAGCCTGTGCCAGCATGAATGTGATACCTTCAGCCATCTGAAACCAACGTGACAGCACTGCGTGCGTACTGGGGAAGCATTTTCACCAGAAGTTCTGGATGCCGTCCATCCCTGGAGCTTTCCAATTTTGAGTGTTGCAAATCACAGTTTGGACATCTGCCAGCTGAATAGAGAGCAGGAGCATTTCGGGGATGTCTCGATACTTCTGTAACTTCTCTTTAATCCAGTATGCTTTCGAGCCATGGGTTCTGGGTTTGCACCATATATTGCTCCAAAATTTCTCATGTCATTTAATACGGACTTAAAACAACAAATAATATTTTGAAATTATGTTTCCTACATACAAATCTTTATAAGGGTTTCTTTTAATTAACTTTAACACGTATATTTTCAATATTTCGCTTTCCTTTGGAAAGCTTCTTCAGGAAATTAATTTTTTTTAAGGCAACAATTAGTAACAAATTCAAAAAAATTTTTGAAAAAAATACAAAATATTTTTTGTTTGTTGGGTTGTGTGAAAGTTGTTTATTTTATTTAATAAATTAAATACCTTGTTGCATAATTTGATATTGTTGGTAGTGTAAATTCTTTGTAAAAAACATATGTAAGCTGAAACCTAAAAATCTTAAATGTGTTTGTTAATTTTTAATCTTCGTGTTATAATGAATGGGATATAGTTGAAAAAAGCGTACAGCTAAAATGACTTTTAGGGCCTGAAATGATTTTTTTCAAATTTATGTTGCTTAAGTTTATTAATATGAATTAATTTTTTTTTATTACTCAAAACAATGAATTTATTATTTATTAGTCATAACATTAAACAACAATTTTATTACAACTAAAATTAATCTAATTAAGGCAAGTTTTTGTCATATAAGAAATATTAGTAAGGAAAAAAAATAATAAGCAGTTATTCTCAGTTGCTGCAAGCTTTATCAGATCAACTTAGTCAATGAATAAATATTATGTAATAAAAAGTATGCGATATGTTACTTTATACAGCCAATTGTTTTAGAAAAGTATAATTTAATAAATGGGAGATAAAACTTAGAAGAACCAAATATTTATAGACAGCCTGGTCTATAGATTTAAAAAAGAAAACTAAATTCAACAAAACAACAAAATATTAAAAATCGGTCCTTAAAATAAAGAAGAATTCGAAACAAAGAATTTTAAAATGAAGCATTATTTAAAAAAATGATTTAATCCTAATGAACTTAGGAGAGGAAAAAGGCAAAAGTATTTTGAATATTTTTGAAAAGTTCAAGGAAAACAATTGCTATACACCAGGTAATATTGGGTATAATAGATTTAGTTAATTTTCTTAAATGATCAGTCATGTTAGAATGAGAAAATTAATTATTTAACTTCCACTGAATTTGTTTTATGTTTTAGTGAATATTCTAAAAATATTTATTTATTTTCATCTTGTACTTTCATCTTTGTATTTTGAAAAACTGGATTTTCACCATTCGTTCTTTTCTTCAGGTTGTCAATTACCAGTTTTTTTTCCAACGACGTGTGAAATGATAATTTTGCAGAAATTTTGAAATTTATATCTTATATTCAGATTTGCTATAATTTTATTTAATAAAGGGTGCACCATCTAACGTTTTTTTTTCAACTAGTGCTTATTTCTTGAATGGTAACACTTAGATCATGTTTGAACGAATATGGTTGTGTATACGATTGAACAACGCTGGGAAATATTGCGACATTACTTTGAAAATCATGGTAATGTTGCAGAATGTGTGAGAAAATTGCATATGGCTTTTAAAGCCAAAAACAGTGCGTACACCCGAGAATGTTGCTGCTGTGACAGAAAGTGTGCGTAAAGCACAATTGTGATTGATTTCAAAGACATCATTGAGACGAATTTTGCATTAAGACTCTGGTATGACGCCATACAAAGTCCTACTGGTTCAGGAGTTGAAGCCAAGTGACCATCCAATGCGTTTTCGCTTCGCTAAGTGGGACAGCGATCGACTTACAGAAGATGCCGATTTTAAAAAAAAAATCATCTTTTCAGATGAACCTCATTTTAATCTTGGCGGCTATATAAACACACAAAATTGTCGCATTTGGGGCACAGAAAACCTGCACGCATACATTGAAAAGCCGACGCACTGAGTCACTGTTAGGTCGAATTTTGGTCCAGAGGCATATTTGTGCCATTTTTCTTCGAAAATGAGCAAGGAGTGGCCGTTACAGTCAATGGCGATCGTTATCGGGCCATGTTGAAAGAATTGTTGTTCAGAAAAATTGAAGACAAGCCAGAGACAATTGACGCTTTAAATATTCCTGAAGCCATTGGTTAAATACAGCTGCACACAATCGATAATGCGCTTTAAAATTGGACCGATCGTGTAGGCTACTGCAAGGCCAGCCGAGACAGCCATTTGAATGAAATTATTTTCCATTATTAACCGGAAGGATTGTACTTTCAAATAAAAAAAGAAATTTGAGAAAATATTCAGTAGTTTTGTGTATAGCATTTAAAACAAAAAAAAAGTTATCTGGCGGACCCTTTACTTATTTTTACATCATAATACCATAAAAACTTTTCTTCCAGCAAAACTTTAGTTATTATTTTTACCAATACTTCTTCATTTTTGCTTTCAGACACCATTTGATCTAAAGGTATATTTATATGTGTGTGCTTTTAATTAAGCTTAAAGTTTGGGTTAAGATTGCTATTACTTTGTTCTAAGATAATTAATATTCAAATAGAAATTGATACATACAAAATTAAATAAATATCTTTGATAACAGAGAAATAAAGTGAATAAAAAAATTGCGATACTCTTTGTGTTTATGATTTTCGTAGAAACGCTTAAATTTTAGTGTTTTACTTATATAGAGGCTTAAACTCTGGCAAATAAATTTTTTATATTTTTATTTTTAATTTTGTTTTAAAATATTGTGTTTAAACCGTATTTAATGAACAAAAATTTGAATAAAAACTTCTTGACATTTTAAGTTTGACTACAATTTCAAAGAGAAACTTCATTTGGAAAGTGTCTGGTATAATTTGTGGAAATTTTTATTTTCATGTGGAGATCATGCCAAATATTAATTTTTGTTCTATTGTAATAATTTCCATGTAAGTAACACTAATTCAAAAGATCTTTGTAACTTTTCAAAGGAGTATAAAAAATGCTCATAAAAGCCATTTGTAGATTATGAGTATGTATGTATATGTATATGACTGCGGTTTTGAAAAATATTCAGAACTAGTTTTAATGCGTTCGTGTCTTCGCATTGACATCTTTTTCAGATTTTCTATAATTTTTTTTTTTTTTTGGCTTATTCTAAAAATGCCGTTAGGCCATTATAGCTCGTACATAAGTTTCATTATTTGTCCTATTTGCTTTGTGTTGTGTTTGTTTAACCCTTCAAAATTCTGCCCACACACCACCTTAAACATAAAAAATGTTCCTCTATTTTCTTGCATACTTTCAGGAGAAGGATAGTGTGTTGTTCAATTACTTTTTTTATTTGCGTCTATAGCAAGTGCAAGTAAGGAAGACTTGGTATTTTTATATCTTTATTACTTTGCTCTATTGAATATAGTGTTTGGGTATGTGAGTGCTGCTTGGGCGGTTTTTATTTGCTCTGATTGTTGTGTCTATATTTCTGAATCGAATATATTTTTTAGTGCCTTTCATTTTGTAGTTATTTTAACCGATAGCAGCAATTTCTTTGTTAACAACAAATTTTCTTTTTACACATCATAGCATTTTTGACTTTAAGTTTTATTTTTTGCCTTCAGTAAATTTTTTGTTGTTTTTTTATTAAAACAAATTTATTGCAAATGTAGTGATTTTATATTTAAGGTTATTTTTATTTTATTTTTTTTTTTTTTGTTGATCCGTTAACAATGTGTTAAAAAAAGTTTTTGCTGTGTTTTTATTTTGTTGTTTTATTTATTGCCAAATATGGCTGTTATCTTAGGAGAAAAATCGTTGACGTCTTAATTTTTATCCCTGCTATTACTAGCAATTGTTTATTAATAAAAATTTAGAAAAAAAAAGAATATTTAATAAAATACAATAATCAACATTTTGTTTTTTCAGTTTTAGTTGTAACAAAAATAAAAGTAATGAAATAAGATATAACCACAGATAAAAACTATAAAAATATACAAAAAAAATATACAACTTTCCGAATTTTACTAATAGCTCAGTTCTAATTTTGTAAAATTAAATGCTCAATCTTATACACGCAAGACAACAACAACTATCCTAAAATAAATTTTATGAAGAAATTTTAACAGCATAACAACACAAATACTTACAGACGAACAGGCGCCTACATGTTGAATGAATAAAATAAAAGCAAAAAAATTTGATACAAAGGTAGTAGAAAATTCTTCATTTTTCTAGACCTCTAGCGGACAAATACAAAAGAATTATTTAGTTCATTAAAACATACACCTCATGAAGTAAAGACTTGGATCTTTAGTAAATTATACAAATTTTACTTTGTGTGTAGTTAAAGTAAATAATTTGTAATTAATTTGAAACCTCTAAAATCTGGTGTTTTTACTTTGCACTAAAGAACTCGGTAACAACAAAAAGTTTGTAAAAGGTATAAACGTAACAATATTCAACTTGATTTGATAATATTTTAGAAGTAATGTTCGCACTATTTCTCGTACTATAATCAAGTTAAAATATTTTTTTATTTCTGCATATGAAAATTATAATTTATTAAGCGTGATTACATTACATTATTCTACGCTTGAACTATTGTTGTAGATTTCTGATTATATCAAAAAGAAAATACTACCTCCAAAATATAATTGAACAATTGACTTGTCGGGGCTGTTAGAGATTCAAAAGTCCGTATTTAAGTGAGAGAATTACTAAAAAATTAAATGGTTTAAGCCAACCTGTTCGTATTTCTAGTAAATGGTAGACAGTGTGGACACACTTCAGCTAAAATTTAATAAAGAATGTATCAAAAAGTGAACAAAATTGTTACACACCTGTGATCGAAAGTTGTAACAGAAATAAGATTTATCCACAATGAAACACGATGAACTGGAACTATTAAGAAAAGTTTTTTAATAAATCTTCAAGAATGCAATGGCACAAAAAACTTGAGTTGACTATATGGTGAGACTTCCGGAAATCTAATTTCGCAATATATTCTAAGCAGTATAAACTTTCTGCAGCGAAAGTGCTCATATGTAAAATGTATATTTGAAAGTAATTAATTTTCAACGGCATTAAGAAAGTACAGCAAGTATACAACGATTACTTCTTGTTCTACGAAAATAACTGAAAAAATTTGGCATTCAATTACGCTGTCAAAAGAATGCAATTAAACCTGTATGTATTTACGTGATAAGATTTACATCTGTGCCTGCCCGCAAGCCGTAATCATATGGTGGATCATTACCACTGTGGATGAAATGTAGCGTCATCCTCGCCCTAGAAGGCCTTCGGATACGTATATCCTCCGGTCACTCCAAGTTGCAACTTCAAAAGCCCGGAGTAGGCCGCAGCCTTCACTCCTTGCTGAAGAGTTGGAGACTATCCAACTCGTGATCCAGAACGCATGAATCTTAATATAACTAAGAACACGGCGGCATTCATACTCACTGAACCTGGACCATTCATTGTGTTCATTGTGAATGATCCGACCCACAAACTCAAACGAGGGCCTCGAAACACACAGCCACCATGATACTCCCGAAGGGCCAACCTCAATAATCAGTCAGAGAACAGCTAAATGACGAAAAAGACAAATAGCGGAACTCTGGGGCTTTACTGATTTCCGTGGAAATATAGTGGATTGTCCAGTTGGCTCCTACTACCCTTGAAGGGAACTGGGCTCCCTTTTACCCTGACAAGACACAAGTCTAGATTCATAAAGTCTGTGTGATTCATAAAGACTTATAATGTGCCCCCGGGGGGATGTGTATGTATTATATTATATTCTTTTTTTTTAACACATACTCCTGTACACATATTTACAAAATGAGTTTGTTTAATTATAAAGTTAAAACACATGCCAGGTCCTTCTATTATAATTTTTCAAGTCCATTAAATTATATCAATTACAATTATTTTGTCCAAATCCATTTTATTATTTTGTTATTTTGTCCTTAGAACAACCTTACCTTGAACTATTTATAGAATTCAATTTATCATTGATTTAAAATGCTAAAGTATAATAAATTCTTGACACTCACGCACATTTTTAAAAATGTAAAACATTTGCTTACATCTATCTGTCTAATTACAGTAAGAGGTATTGGTAAAGTCTTTTTTTATTATAGAATTGTATCGTGTTTTTGGCATTTTTAAAATTTTTAAAAGTAGTAATAATATGTACCGCAATCAGAAAGCATCAGCATATCTCCTGAATTGTAAATTTAAGTAAATTATTTTAAAATTAATACTAACATGTGCCACTCATTTTAATACAAATATTTGCTTGTACTTTTTCAATATTAATGACATTTTATTAGTGACGCCAATTTAAATAATCGAACATACTTTCATTATTCTACTTATGGCAGTAATAAGTCGTAAGCTATAAAATGGAACAAAATTTGTAAATCTTATGGAAAGATGATAGATGCTAGATGTTAATTAGTCTGAAATAACTTTAGAAGTTTTAAATATATATATCATAAGTTAATGAGAGAGTAGAAATGGAATAACATAGAATTATATCTAATATAATAAAAAATAACGTCTTTCCACATTAGGCTAAAATTATAGGCAGCAAAACTCCAATAAATGCTGCTATTAAATAACGGCATAGAATTAATTAAAATTTGAAACAGAATTCTATTCAAAAGCGCATAAGTTAAACCAAGGAAAACAAAAAAATATGTAATTATAATTGCTTATTAGCACAGCTGCTAATTTTTGTATTGCTATTATTATTAGTATATTTTTTGTCTTAGTTAGGCCAATTTACGAAAGGGTATTCTTTACTTAAGCACCAATGGAACACACAAGTGTTCTCACAACGCACAGTTGTTTGAAAACATTTTTTTTAGTAATTTCATTGCTCATAACCCGCTTAAAATATCCCAATGAAATTTCACAGAAGCTAAGCAGAGGAATTTTTGATTGAAGAAACAGACCACCTACCCCCTAGGGTAAATATGTGTTTATACACATTTTTCATTTTTACATATCAAAAAAGAGGCTCTTATAACTTAAATGTTTATTCTTTACACAAGTAAATGGTATCGCAGGAAAGCTTGTGGCCTTTAGATTAACAATTTATTACCAGTTTTTTCCCATCACATTTTTTTGATATAATTTACGTTTAAAACTCTAAATTTCATGTAGAAGTGGTTGTTTGAAACTTAAAATATAGAATTTGAATTACCAAAAATCTAATGGAGCAATATATATGTATAAAAGAGAAAATTTTTTCTAAAAATTGTTTGTTTTTATAAAACTGGTCAATCTGGCTTTGCTAACCACGATGCTGTCAAATACTTTATCTAGAAGATGGAACTTTAATAATCTGTTTACCTTTTTCAATCGGTGCTTTGAACACCAATATATTTTGATGTAATTCATAAGTTTTGTTTTAAAATTGGATATGTTTCGATAGGGTTGGCGGTTGAACCCCTACAATTTTTACGAAAATTTTCTTTTATTCATATTTCCTATAGGTTCTCTTTAAAATAGTCAAATAAAATTTATTTGTATCGAAGTAAATTTCAATTATATAAGCAAAAAGCCCAATAATCCTTTAAGAAAGTCTTTTAAAAATACTAAGTGAACGTCGAACTGTGCAATGTCAAATTCAATATATCTAAGTGCTTATAATGTTAGCATGTCCAATGAGAACATATTGCAACATCCATACAACAGCAAGTACCTCATAGATGCAATCAAATTTCGTACAAACTCGAATTCTAAGCTGTTTCAGATATTCATTATTTCATCAATAGTTGCCTCCCGTTTTCGGCTCATTTGAATAGATCTCTGCCTTTTTAGGAATGCCCATACATTCTCTATTACGTTTAGATCTGGACTCTGGGGTGGCCATGGAAGAACATCTTGTCCAAATCGATTTAAAAACGTTGTCGGTAACCATGCTTTGTGGCATGGAGCATTATCATGCTGCAAAATTCAATTTTCATTAGGAAATAATCTCCGCGCCGAAGTAAAAGCATGGTTATTCAAAATGTCTATATACCCTGCCTGATTTAGAGTGTCTTGTATTGGTACTAGATCTCCGAATCCATTGTATGAGACACATCGCCAAAACCTTACGGAACCCCCGCCGAAACGATTAAGAGGTTGTACTGCTTTATGCTTCGATCCTTTGGAAAGGTGCATATAAGTTTTTCCAAATGACCCTTTAAATTGAAAGGAGGACTCATCCGTCCATAATACATTATGCCAGAACTCCACTGGCTAATGGATATACTCCATAGCAAACTATACATCTCACGATGTTGGTCTTTATGTCATATATCCTTAATTTTCTCCGAATTGTGGATTCACTTACAAATTTTCCAATGTTGTGTCCTGTCTCTGCAGCAACTTTAACCGGACTTGCGACTGGATTTTCTGCGAATATTTTAAGAATACAACGATCAGTTCAGTTTTGTAGGCTTTCATAGGTTGCTTTCTTCTTTACTAAATTGTACACTGTTTTCCGACATATTCCGTACTATTTTCCCAATTCTGGTGCCGAGGAACCCATTCCAAACTTTATTGCGATCTCAACTCGCGTTTCGATGGGAATTTCCTTTATTTTCATCATTTTAAACGTTTTTTTAACGACTTTTCTATAATTATTTATTTTTATGCAATATAAATTTGCTAACTATCAAAACAAATGAGGTTTTTTAAAAGATTGCAGCGTTTTTAACTTAATTTCACGAATGTGTAAATACTTTTGACATACAAAATAAGTGTGTAAATAATCTTGAAAGATAAGGAGTAGACTTCGTTTGTAATTTAAGTCAACAGCCGCCAAGTTTTTTACTAAAAATTTTAAACTAGCATAATCTATACATTTTAAGGTTTACTATTGAGAAGTTTTCATTTGCAAATTTATTCGTAAATCACCAATATGTTGTTTTATTTCTAGGCATACTAAAATTTTTAATGTGTGTAAATATATATGACTATGACTGTATGCTTAAAGTCACCTTCACACAAAAAAATACGTTTGTTAAATTGTTTTTAAAAATACACACTCATAAAAAAGGAAAATATTGTATTTACAGTATATTTTAAAAGTAATTAAACAATTCAACAAATAAAAGTTTGCTGTAGTAAAGCAGAAGACTGATTTTTTAGATAAATAAATAAGCAACTCTAATTAACTTATAAAGTCATATTTGAACATCTTATGTGTCATTTATTTGTTGATAAAAATTTCAAGGACCTGGCTAATATGTTTTAAAAGGCAAAACCAGATCTTATGTAGCGACTTCATGAAATTTTAAATTTAATTCTATTTGTTTTTTGTTTTTTTTTGGTCATTACAACCAAGTCTTCTAGAAAAATATCTTTCAATGTTTAAATTAACTATCTTTTTATAGCAGAAATAGTTGTTCATTTAAATTCTGCTACAGCTGCCCACTAGTACTAAAATAACTATAAACATATATTCTGTAGTATTGACATAAAAATTCTTAAATATGCCAAAATCGCAACTCTATTGGGTCAGGTTTGTACAGAAAGATAAAAGATAAAAAAAATACTTTTTTACCTTCTAACTAACGAATCCAGGAGTTAAAGAATTTCTCTCCCTATTTAGTTTTTAATATAAAAATTTACACTTTGTAGGTATAAACGACAACTTCTGTGTGCTCATGATACCGAAAAGAATATTTCTAACAATTATAAAAAAGCTGAGAAGGTTTCTATAAATTCTATTACTTAGAAATCAATGGGCTGCGTGTTAAATTGTGGTGTCTAGAAGAGAAAAACCATAGTTAATCACGAAAAATGCTATGATTTAATAAAAAGAGAGGCTAAATAATATTTAGATACATTATTGACTCGTAAAGAAGTATCTGAAAACCACGTGTTAACATAAAAAGATTCACCAAAACACTTATTATTTCTATAATTCTTTATGTAATTACTTTTATTTTAATTTTTATGCATTTTTCACACTTTTTTATTTGACTCTTTTTAAATTTCGTTTCGCTATAAATTACTAAAACTTATTGTGAGCTGTAACTTATTTATATCCAAATATTGATTTTAGATACATTTTTATTTTTTTTAAATTGTTTTTAGTATTTTAAATTTTTCTATACTCTTCTTCATCTTCTTGTGGCTATTTTAACTACTGAACTTGATTCATGGGATTGATTTTAATTTTAAATCAATGTAAATTTTGTGCAAAAATATTGTTTTAGATTGCATATCAAGTTTCATAAATACTGCAGTGAAACTCAATAAAATTTAAACTCATAGTTCTTCAGAATAGCATCGTGTAATTTTAGGTTGCAACATTTCTGTTAAATTATTGTCAATTTTTTGAAACAAAAACTTGAATGTCTTTATTAAACCTTTCCTTTCCCGCTCTATTTAAAAAATGTTTTATGGACTGTTAGGATTTCCGTACATAAATTAAAAATTCTTGTGTCTTTTTAAAAATAAACAAGATGAGAAAAAATTAGGAAAAATGAATGCCCGTGCTTTTGGCTTTGTGCCTTTACCGGTACTATAAGCTACTGGGGCTCTTCAATATGGTATTGAAAAAGAATACTGCAGAAATTACAGAATGGCAAACTTGAAGCATTTTGTTCCATCTGTGTTATCCTGTAATTATTCGTTATAAGCGAAATTCGTTTTTTTTGTCTTTGTCGTTAGTTTTTTGTTATAATTGGCAAATATTTAATCAATTACAGTATTTTGATTAAAAATGTTCCAGATTTTGAAATTTTTTAAAGTGTCTTGACTGTATCAGATTATTTGTAATTTGCTTTTATAACCAGATTGTTTTTGATTTAATAATGTTTTTTTAGGTTTAACATCGTTAAAAAATATTCTCATATTTTATGAAAATAATAAAATGTAGTCAAATTTGTTTTTTTTATTATAAATATTTTATTTAAACAACATTTCAACATTTACTGTATCTTTTTTTTTGTTAAACTAAGATTTTCTTAGGTATTTTAGTGATTTATGGATTAGTAAAACAAAAAGATTTAAATAAAACACAAGCACTAATTACTTGATGTGGTACCAACAAAATGGCTTATCCTTCTTACCTCATGACTTGTTTCTTCAATACGACCTTATGATGCTTCGGCTGCGGCTTTTTCTACAATATTGACTTTGAGATAATTCTTAAATTTCCTTCATAAGAATATCAACTCGTTTTTCTAGTGCGCTGCTTGTTGATAAAGTAAATGCGGCATTTACCTCCCAATATTCTGAAGTGTCAGTAATTTTGTCTGCCATAAGTGGCAGCTTGTTTAGTGATTCACTACTTACTGATAATATAGCTTGCATTTGCTTTGGTAGACGCTGCATCCACAAAACCTTCAGTAAATCAGTAATCGCAATGAGGTTTTTTTGTCTCCCAACTCAATATCGCGCAGTAGTTTCTTAATTTGCTTTTTTTGCGAATCAGTAAAACATTCCTGCAGCCGTTGCTTGAGGGTTTCATACATATTGCTTGTCGGGGGTTGCAAAATAAGGACGCTTACCTCACAAATAACATTAACTTGAATGGAACCGACAATGGTATGGAATTTTATTGAATTGTTGTTTATAGGTTAGTAAAACAAAAAGATTTAAATAAAACCCAAACATTAATTTTTAAAATTTTTTACAAAATATATTTATATATAAAACACAAAAGCTATTATCCACACAAAAAATTTTGCACGAATCAATAAAATATTTATTAGCGAAAGAAAAAATTAAACTAAAATATCTAAGCTATTATAATTAAAAATATTTTTTTGATCAAAGTACTTTTACTGTAAAATATTAAAAATTTGTTTGCTAAAATAGCACAAGACATGCCACAGTATTTATGATTTGTTATGAAATTAAAATTTCTGTTAAATATCTTGATTCGTTTTTCAATTTTTGCACCAAATTTGAAGATGCACCCAAAAGTTCATTCCCATTTGTTTTATTGATTTGCTTACTTGTTTTGCAATCCAAGAAGTTGTGATAATATCAATAATAATTAGAATTGATTCTTTCCGTTAATATGATTTTGTCACAGGCTGAAATTTTTTTTCAATGTCACTATTTATATAACTTGTATTGTAAAATCGAAAATATAAGGTACAAAATGATATATGCACATACACAAACATACCTGCGAACAAAGTTTTATTGCATACTAACACCTGTGACACACTCCATTCATGTATCAAATTGAAAAGTATTGAGTGCAGCTGAGTGCGGGTGTTTTTTTTTCAAATCATTGATGAATATTTGTGTGTTCAATCAATGAGTTTGTTTGGACGCTTGCTGTGTCATACTTGATGGTAACAGACATCTGGACATTAAAATGCTTTTAAAGTTTCAACAAAATCCATTTCATTTACATATAATACACAATTATAACCTCTAATGTATTAGCTTTATTCAACTTGTGATTTTAATAGACCATAAGCAATTTTGATAACATTTTATTTAAGAAACTTCTTGTGGTCAGAAATGCTTGCCAATGTCATGCGATATTTAAACAATTTTGTCTCGAATTAATGTTCAATATTAAATGTAATCATAATATATATTAAATGAAATAATGGAAATAGAGTTAAGCTAATATGAATATAAAATCAAGAAGAAAAATTCATTATTTGTGTTTTGTTATAGAAAGCGGGGAAGCTTGAATTATATCAGGAAAAAACATTAATTCAGGAAAAATTCCATCCTTTTTGAAACCTAAATCTGTGAGTGTATGTGTACAAATAAGCCTGTTAATAAACTATTATAGTGAACCAAATTTATGTGCAATAAAAGTATTATGTCTATGTATATTATATTTTGGTGCCATTTTATTATATGCATATTTATTTTAATGGAATAAATTATATATTAGCAATCAAAACTCTCAAGACTATGGTAAGATTTTAATTTTTCATAATATTAAATATTCACATTCATTATAGTAAATAAAAGATAAAACTTTTGAAAGTACGATGTTCAGTTAATGATATTTGTCTTGTGTAGTTAAGTTCTTCCTAATTATTATAGAATTTCTAATCTTCATAATTTTTTTTTAATATTAGCTTTAAAGTCTGAATTTTAAATTTAGAAATTAATGATATTATGGCACGTATCTTACACTTATTTTAATATAAAAAATGTATGCTATTAAACCCAGGTACGAAAACGTTGTTAAATAATTGCATTCTCCATTAATAATGAAAAACATAACTTAAAAATGCCATATGAATGTGAAGTTCACTAAGATGAAGTGCATACGGTAACGTACGTAAAGGAACTTGAAAAAATTTTTAACATGTTAGCTCACAATACCTTAAACAATCGTGGTTATAACCGCGCTCAACGGAAACGTTATGATTCCTTCGTGGAAAAGTAGAGATCAATTCCAAGTGAAGGCAGCAAACTGATGACAATAAAAAATGTATGAAATGAAACGAACGTTATTGAAAGCAATACGTCGCTATTTTAATAAAAAGGTCTCTGTCAGATTATACTGATCGTATATTTTAAGAAGTCAGTAGTGTATAATGATTCGTTCGACAGTTAATTTTTTGAAATTTTTATCGAGCTTCTCATCACAAAAATGTTTAAAATTCATTAAAGTTTTTGAATACTTGCAATACAAATATTTCCGATATTTAGGTTCAAATAAAAAAAGAAAATAATAAATCAATATATAAAAATTTCTAAGAACGTATAATAATTTTTAGATAGTGAGAATATTTTTACTATTACTTCCGTCAGGGAATAAGAGAGGGCTTCATTAATGATACCCTAGATGCACGGATCAAGCTTTTTGAAATCTAAGGAAATGTGTAGTTTTGCAGATTTAGCAATAAGACCTTTAAAGTTTATCAATATTTTTTATTAATAAAAATTTTCTTTTATCCTTTTAAATTTTATTATTCATAATTTAAGCAAAATGTTTTTATATTTTTTTCTTTTTATGACAGAATAAGTTTTTAGTTTGTAAATTCGTCTGGAAAGTTAATAATCGCTGCAAACAAAATCTTTAATCTATTGAATAAAGCCCTGTCCCTTTATTACAAAATAGAGTCAAACAACTAATAAAGGATATTAATGTTTTACAATATTTTAACTCACACCTCGTCAAATAACAAACGGAAATGCACAGATATGTAAACATTATCTTAAGTAACACATTTAGAGCTCTTAAGCTATAACTTAATGTATTTAGTGAATGGAACTTTTTTTGAAATTTTAAATAATGCATTCCAGACATTTTTAAGTACAAATTAGTTTTAAAATCTTTAAAAGCTCTTAATTATATTCCAATCCAGGATACGACAAGTGTATGTGAGTATGAGAAGAAAGATTAGTTTGTAAGCAAGTTGTTGTGTGCTGCATTATACATATGGTGTTGTTTTTTTTATGTATAAGTTTTATTAGTTTTTTTTTTTGATTTTTCAAAGGAATATTATAACTGCCTTTGCAGTAATTTTGGCTACGTAGTCCAAGGGAATTAAAAAGTTTGTTAACTATGTGTGAAAAGTTTGTTAGTCGGTTGCATTTTATAAAAAACGAGTATTTCTAAGGATATTTTTTAACAAAGAAACTTGAAATGTAGTCTGCTATATATTTTGTTCTTTTATATTAATAAACTTTTATGTAAAAAGAAAATAGGACCTTTGTCAAAGCATAATTTGTTAATTTGTTGACGTTTATACATATTAATCTCAACATTATTCATCTCACATATAGAATACACCATTTATGGCATTAAAAGTTTTCATTTATTTTTTTTTTCGGCTTTGAAGTTTTTTTGTTGTTTATTCTTTAAGCTGGAAAAGTCAGTGAACTTTAAAACAGACCAATAGAAAGATTAAAACTACTATATAATACAACAGAAAGAATAATACTGAATTGTACATAAAATGGTAGTGACAGGCAGTTGGCCAGGCTTAGACAGACTACCATACACACACATAACAAATTTTAAACACACACTCATTCGTAAAATTAAAATAAATACTCACTAATACATGTTACACGTATGACTGAGAACAGAAAATTTAGATGGTCAATTCATTTTCAAGTTCAATCTAGTGCTTCAATAATTAACTTGGAACTAGAATTTACTTTCCTAAGTCTAGCCATTTGACTAAAGATATGAAAAAATATTTATATCTATGTGCTTTCGAAAATAGCGCATTCTATAAATATTTTTGCGCTCCTTAGCGCAATATTAATTAATTAAAGCATATTAATGAAATAAGTGAAGAACCAAAACAATATTTTTGATAAACAAACAAAATATAATTAATAAGTTCACAAAAATGTAGCTTTTTGTGTTTGAGGAGATTCACAACAAGACGCAAAAATTTCGGCAAGGCAATATCTTTTACAATATTTTATTTAAGTAAATTTAAAACTGCAAACTTGAATATGTTGCGATTTGGTATTTATATTATTTTCCCGTAAGCTCTTTTGATATGTCGGATTTAGAGGCTTTTTATCATTTTGATTTGAATAAAATTGCGATTACTTAAGCAATTTATTAAAAATATTTTATTTGTGTTGGCAAATTTCGTAACAATCAAATATCACTTTGTGTTACACTTTTAAGCCATAGTTGAAAAAGCTTTTATCATTTTCTGAAAAACGTATTGTGGTTTGATTCCCTTACTTAGATATGTCTACCGATTATTGACTAGAGTTAATTAATCGCAACTTTACTATTTTTTCTTCCTGCAACTCAGTTACAATATGTCAATATTTTTAAAACCTTATTAGTCCACCAAAAAACTTAACCAACTGATAAAAGCTAAAAATAATAAAAGACGTAAATATTAAATTAGCCAGGTATAACATGCCAGGTGGCAGGACAGTTTACATTTATAAATCAATACGATCCTAATGCGTGATTAGGTTTACACTAGTACCGACGTAGATCGAATCCTGGTGTTGGCCGAACCACTGTGGGTTCTTTTAGCGTCATCCTCACCTAGAAGGCCTTCAGATACGTATATCCTCCGGTCACTCTTAGTTGGAACTTCAAAATCCCGAAGCAGGACGCAGCCTTCACTCCTTGCTGAAGAGTTAGAGACTATCCAACTTCTGGTCCAGAACTCATGAAGCTTAATATAATTTAAGAACACGACGGCATTCATGCTCAATGGACCTGGACCATTCATCGTGTTCATTCTGAATGATCCGACCCACAAATTCAAACGAGGGCCTCGGTAGGGCCAACCTCAATAATCAGTCAGAGAACAGCTAAAAGACAAAAATGACAATCAGCGGAACTCTGGGACTTTACTGATTCCCGTGGAAATATAGTAGATTTTCCAGTTGACTCCTGCTAGCCTACTAGGTGGCTGGGCGCCCTTTTACCCTCGAAGACACATGTAATGTGGATTTCTGTCAAAACGTATAAATGTGCCCCCAGGGGGAATGCGAAGAACTGCCCAAAAGCTTACACTATTTGTACTAACAGTTCTAATACTAACTCTCCAGTACTATGTAAACAGCGGTTTAATAGCTATGTAATCGCATTGAAAGTACTCACCGATCATATCAAACAAATAGCCAGTAACGGTGGATATCATCGAATGGAATGACAACACATCACCAAAAATATTTCTTTAAATTTTAAAATCATAAAACACGTGTTATCGGAACAAAAGCAGAAGTCATTTTATCTTCTTAATATTTATTGAACAAAATTGTAAGAAATCTTAAGGTTAAACAGCAAGTTGAAGGTATTAGCTGATTGAAACTCTTTTATATAAATGTCAATAGTCAAATTAAAATTTAAAGAGAAGAAGAAAGCATTGTAAGCTTTCAACTTAATATCATTAAATTAAGCAAAAGTTAGATTTGTGAAATACAGAGAATCGTTTGACCAATTTTCTACATATTATATTCTGGTATATATTTGTATATAGCAAAAAAAAAATCATATTTACATTAATATACTTAATTTTTTTTATTATTTGCTATCACATATTTTTTATTGCTAGATATTAAGGACATATATATATATATATATATATATATATATATATATATATATATATATATATATATATATATATGTTAAAAATCTGCCATGCGAAAGTAACCTTTTATGCTGGGCCATATGCCGCACTATACTTTTATTTAAGATAAAATTAATTACATTTAAAGTCATGTAATTAATTTTATAATTTTTTTTTTCCAATATTAAAAGTGCATTTTAAAATATATTGAAATTAAAAAATATGAATGATTCCTTTAATCATCTGTGCCTGCATGTACTGTTAAATATTTATGTTTGTGCAGTTTATTTCCGTCAAACAACAAAAGAGCAGGAACCAAAAACAGATCACTGAACTTTTATGAATGGCCACAAAAACTATTTGCTTTTTTGTTCACATTTAAAATTTTTTTTATTTATTATTTAGTTTGGATTTTTACAGCTGTAAATAAATAAAGTAGTTTATTATATTCGTGTACAATAACTTAATTAAAATGATAAACATCATAATCATCACCATTGTCGACGATGTTGTCGTCATCATTGACAACGACATCGGCATAGACATGCCCAACAACAGCATAATTTATTAAAAAAACAAAAAAAAATAAAATATATATATTGAGTATGCTTTAAATTTATAAATTTTATTGTTATTATATTATATATATGATGTAAAAATTATTATTATTGTGGTGTTATAAATATTTAAATAAGCTTTTAATTTCATATTGAATTTTCATACACTTGCGTCAATTGAAAACAAAAAAGAACTGATATAAATTACATAAACAATTGAGTTGATTGAAAGTCGGGCGAAATGTAATGCATATGTGTGTCTGTACATAGGAGTATTTAACAAATGTATGTTTGAATTTGGTTTTAAATGCTTTAACAAAATATGTTCTCTATGCTTTACATTAATTTTATATTTTACTTTTTTATTTGTTAACAACTATAATTTCACCTTTTTGTTGTTTGGGTTTTATTCGAGTGCGAAATGGCAACAGAATCGTTAAGTTTAATTAAATCTTTATTATAAAAATAAATTGAAAATCAATTATCTTTCGGTACATATTTTGAAGTATTTATTACCAGAATTATACTCTTCTTTGTAGTTGCTAAACAATGATAACTTTTGAGGCAAATAGTTCGGCTAAAATGTTTCTTTAGAGCCAGCAAAAATATGTAGATTATTTCAGTTTCATCTAAAATAAAACAAGATAAATTTATTAAATTATATTTAATATACTAAATTCATATGGAAAAAATAGTGGTATGAAAAATTCAACAATTGATACTTTGTTAAGGAAGAAGCTGTTAGTACTAAGCTAAAATAATATTAACAATTTATAATCTGTAGTCTTAATATTAACCCTTAAATGCATATTGTTGCCAATTGTCTACATTCCAGTTACACTTAATTTTATTCATAAGTCTGAGTTCATGGAATTGTAAAAGCTAGTTGCTAAGTACTTACAATAATGATAATTATAAAAAAAAATTAACGTAACCGTTTGATGCTTAGTTTCATAATTTTTGGGCATTTTATTATTGTGGGTGATAGAAATCAGTAAGTTATTTGAAGTGTCATTTCATATTTTTAAGTTTGATATAAATTAAACAATTATTTAATTGGAAAAAATTATTTCTCATCTCTAGTCAAGTAAGCTACCAATAAGTAATGTTACATTTAAAAATCTGATTGGATAAATGTGAAATTTTTGGGAAATACTGAATGTTGCCAAATGTCTACATTATGCGTTTGGCACATAAGTAATAATCGATGGTTACTTTTCGTTCTTTACTTTTTTTGTTTATTTGCTTTGATTTTTATAATGCCTAGGAGGTTAGGAGATAAAGATATTGAGAATTTTCTTAGGAGTGGAAGTCGGTCGACCATTGGATGAAAATCATTTCATTGATCCAGATGCAAATCCTTCATTATTGTCACGCGTTACAGGTATTGCAGCTTGGAAGAAACGAAGTAGAGACCTTATATGGAAAAAGCGAAATATGCAATATAGTGAAGATCGAGTACGTTTCACGGGAAATACACAACTCTCCCCTCGACTTGAGACGCCATTTCAGGTTTTTTTTCTGAATTCATAAATGAGGATATACCTTCTATCATTGTTGAGCAAACAAATTTGTATATTACGCAAAAAAATGTATCCAACTCTCCTCCTGTAAATACTATTGAAATACGTCAATTTCTAGGTATCCTCATATTTACGTCTGTATACCATTATCCAAATACTCGATCTTATTGGGGTAAATATGGCTTAGATTTGAGAAAATCAAATCTGTAATTCTTTTCAATGATAATTTACAGCACAAGCCAAATCATGACCGTCTTCATAAAATAAAACCTTTTGTGGACCATTTGAATAAATTGTTTGTGAGCGTGGCACTATTCGAACGAAGGCTATCTCTAGATGAGCAAATGTGCTCCACTAAGGTTGCACAGTATCTGGTTATGCAATTAAGTTTGAAATATATTCAGGTAGACAAGCATCTGACAGCTTATCTGATGAACCTGATATCGGCGTAGTTGGAAATGCGGTGGTGAGATTGTGCCGGTCAATTCCATGCAAAATAAACCACATACTGTATTTTGATAATTATTATACGTCTATTCCTCTACTACACTACCTATGGACTCAAGGAATGTACGCATTGGGTACTATACAAAGAAACCGCCTCGGAAGTATATGAAAAACTCTGTTGCCCGTGGAACCTTAAGGAACAAGTGGCTAACTATGAAAGTATGGATGTAATCGTGACATGCTGGAAAGACAATGGAGCTTGCTACATTGGAATCAACTTATTTGGGCGCTGAACCAGCCGAAACTGGCAATCGATATGACAAAAAAGAAAAGAAACCAATTGACATTAGCTGACTTCAGATCACACCTTGCGGAGGATGAAGGATGCTTGATGGAAGACTATCAAGCAGTTCTATAGAAAAGCAAATTGAAGCTAAAAAGCACCGAGGCCCCATGAAGCCTATGCCATCAAGAGATATTTAGACAGATGGTGTAGGCCATAATGAAAACAGGTGCAGTTCCAAAAACAGATGCAAGCTTCCGAGATGCACAGGATTTTCAAGGACAGAGTGTATCAAATGCAAAGTTGCTTGGTGCCACAACAAAAACCGTAACTGCTTTGCACAATTTCATACGTAATTAATTTAAATTTTGTATAAAGTAAATATGTGTGAACGTATATACTTATTTAGTTTTTTGACAATTAGATTAGTAACAAACGCATATTGTTGCCAAAAGTCTACATACGGTTTTTTTCAAAATAAATACTTAAAATTATTACCTAAATTTTTTTACTTATTTTTTACGTAATCTGCAGTTAAATTTCTATCAGAAAAAAATTTTTATAATTCAAAATAAAAAATCATGCATTTAAGGGTTAATATATTTTGTTGCTTAGCCTGGCTTATATATATATTAACAAAATTAAAGTTACAAAGCGTCTACTTAGTAGTATCGCAAAATTTTTAGAGGAGGTAAATGAATTAAGTTGATGTTATTATATGCCCTTTAGTTTCGCGGTGGAATGAAGGCTACAAAAAAGAGAGTTCAGATAGAATCAAATTTGTTAGAATTGAGAATTGACCCATTGCGGACGGCGAACCTTTTTACAACTTTCATTTTAAATGAAAAAAAAAAACAGTACACTTAACACTGGTAGTAAACAGTAGTAAAAGTCATGGAAAAATAGTAAAAAAATAGGTAAGTATAATTCACTTTTTACTGGTTATTACTCTTAATAGACTTTATTATTAAATTTTGTTATTTTATATTGTTATTTTATATTTTATATTATATATATATCAATCACCGCATGTACATATAAGCACGATCAAAATCTGTCAAGATATAATTTTGAACCAATCAAGCAAAGTCAAATTGCTAAATATCTTAGACTTTAATAAAAGAAAGCCACCTTTAAAAAAATCTTACAGTTTGTTTAGACATCAGCTCTATTGTTTCATTGTCTGTCTTTCTTTGAAGAGAAAAAAACTTTATATTAAAAACTAATATATGTACAGCGTTGCACTTTGTCGTCTTTTATTTGCTTTTAGAACTTTGTATTTATTGATACTACCATGGCTAGCTATCGATATAATCGACTAATTTATAGAATTAAAAAAAAATTCAAAACTTTTTAATTAAAATTTTCATTCAGCTTGACAGTTGCCGGAATTACCATTTAAAATTTTATTTATTGCATTAAACTATTTTTTCTTTATTTTCTTTGAAAACAAACTTTATTACGCATATTTTTAATTTATTGCCTATATGTGCATGGCTAAGTTGTAATCCATTTTTAGGCATGGGATACTTCCTCAGGCTCATTGTGAGAACAATAAATGTATTTAAATATTATGGGTCCTACTGTTTCAAAATGATCGGCTTTATCAATTGTCAAATTTAGATAAAAAGGAAAACGTTAAAACAGTAATAGTATTTTCTTTTTAACTATGTGCGGCAAAAAATAATTTCTATGCAAATGATTTGTGTCTGCTCAAAACAAATCAAGGCATTTAAAATCTAACCAAAGCGACATTATTTTAATTTCACCGACATTATTGATGCTGTGTTTAATGTCGGTAAATTATTAGTTCGCAAAGAAACAACGTCATCACTTTTCTAAATTAAATTTTCCTTCTTAATATTGAAAATTATCACAATTTTATATTTAAAGTGTCCAATTAAGAATATAACTAATCACTCCTAAAATATATATAAACGCTGATTTGCTTTAGATTTCGCAATAACATTATGGTTTTGGTCGATAAAAATATTTAATAATTTTTCATAAATTTTTAAATATTATTAAATTTGAATTATGTAAGAGGTAAAAAAATAAGCTGTTATAATTGCCGTGTTTTAATATTAATTTTTGAAAATCTAAACAAAATTTATTTTGCAGTGCTAAAGTTGTAAGAGAAAATTTTAAATTAAAATTAGATATTTTATTAAACTTGTTATAACTTGAATCTATGAAAACTTATCAAGGTAAGATTTTTAGTTATAACAAGTCAAATAAAATATCTAATTTTAATTTAATAGTTTTCTCTTACAACTTTAGCACTGCTAAATAAATTTTGTTTAGATTTTCAAAAATTAAGATTAGTAAAATTCACTTGTATTTTTATTATTTGTGTGATAAATTGTTTCACTTAATATTCTTTGTTATTAAAAGTTTCTCACTATTCTTAAAGCCCGTTGTCATTCAAACAATTGAATCATACATCAAACACATTAATGCCTTGGAATGAGATGCATTTTGTTGCTGAATTAATGTTATCATTATAGAATATTGCAACAGAAAAATATATGTCATATAACAATATGACATCAAATATGAAACTTCATATACATTTTCGTAGCAAATTATTTTGTTCTTCATTGTATGTATTTCTTTTTGCAACTATCTATTGTTTAGCATTTTTTAACATTTTTTTAATAATAAGCTCAACAGCAGAAATATATTAAATAACGAAAATGTGAAAAATGTCACTATGGCATAAAAATATCAATTACTAAGAAAAAAATGGACAAATTTTAATTTTCTTTTCATATATTTAATAGAACGGAAGCATTTACAACATTTTTTGAGAAATCAATAATTTTTTTGTTTGGTTGTTCCTCAATATTACATTCACTCATTTCCTTATATTAAACAGCTAAGAAAAACATAAATAGATTTTACTTTTTAGTCTTTTACCCATTGTTAATTGGTTTTGACGGTTATGGTGGCTTTAAGTCACTGCATCTGCAGTAATTTTTATTGGAAATAAATAGTTTTAGAAGTTTTTTTTTTTGGTTTTAATGCAGTTATAATACAAATTGAAAAGTACCTTTTTCTGACACATTTTTATCGGTTTTATCCAAAATTTTTAAACAATGTAATACCGTTATAAGCGTTGTTTCAAGCAAGACTTTTAAAGATAAAGTGGTAGAAAAGTATACTATTTTTGGCTCCTTTTTTGGCATCTTTAGGTACGTCAGCAGACATATTCCCAAGAGAATAGTTTTTCACGAAAATGGTTTTCATAAACACATTATAATATCTTTTAGGATAAGCTTCCTGGTCTCCTATTGATATTTCAAGAGATGGCACAATATATGGGCAAGTAAATTCCCCCGCGCATTTATAGAAACACAACTTTAAGTTTGGGTATAGAAAAGGTATTTGTTATAACAACCGAATCTGTTGCCAATTGAATTAGTAGGTTGTGTCTATTATTCTTAAATTCGGTACTTAAATTATGGTACTTGCAAATATTAAAAAAAATATTATTCGATATTCTTATATCTTTATTATTGTGAATTAAATAAAACAGCTTGATATTTTAATATTTACTCTTATTAAAAAAATAAACCTATAAGAATAAAAAAACTTCCTTCTGCCTCGTATCTACAGCTTCCTCACTTCTTTCCTCGATTTTTTTCTTACCCATTAACATTAATGTATGCCTACTACTCTAGCATTTTAGATTTCATATCGCACATTTTACTATTACGTCGTAAGTATAAATTTTAATTTTATTTTATTCAAATGATTAAAGCAAAGATAAAAATCGTTTATGTACAAATTTGTATCAGTTGAGGCAATTAAGTTTTAGTAAAAAATTTTTGAGTTTTTAATATAGATAATGTGTTAAAATTGTGTTTTATTAATAGTAAACAAATTCGTATCGTTTTTTCCGATGCGTGTGTGTATCAATTGAACTACTATCGAAGCTCCATATGCAATTCTACTGAATGTAACCCTCAGTGGTAACGGCAGCACTTTTTCTATTACTCGTGCTAAGCAGTATTAATGACCTTTGGACAATTGGTCCAGAAAAAATTCTCTCTAATCCATTAAAAAGCTTCGTAAGCTTGAGTCTGATTAATTTAAAAAAATTTAACCAATAAAATAATAACCTATAAACTATAGCAGGAAAATGGTTCAGATACGTCAGTTATGTCTGGCATGTTATGTTGGTATGTGTTTTATCAATCGTTTTTTTTTTTGGTAAAAAATCATTAGTTTTTCTAAATAACTAAGTTTCCTCAGCAGTTGCGATGTAATTTTCGAAACAACCTTTCATTTACAATAATCAATATTGATAAATTTAAAATATATAAACGGAAGTTTAGAACGGTTAACTTTTGCTAATCAAAAATAATATCTATTAGTCATCAAGAAATGATGTACGCGTTCTTATAAAAATGCAAACACGTCTACAACCTTTGAATAGTTTGTGAAAAAGTTTTTTTTTTTTTTGCTTATTCACCACGACCAGCTCTCGTTATAAATTATTAAATTATGCTAAAATAAAAGGATATTCTTTTTTGTTTCGAAAACTTTTTATTGTATACATTAATCTTATTTTTTGTTGGAAAAGAAATAATAGATTTAACTCTTTTATACGTTGCATATATTTTCAATAAACTTAAAATAACAGTTTCAAGTTTTTGATACTAAATTATATTTTGAAGTACATGACATTGAACTTCATTTCATGTATTGTCGAATGCTCATTATACTTTAAGATTAAAATATGCAGCTCGGAAAGTCAAAAGCTATTGCCTATTCATTTTTATTAGGAGTAAAAATTGTAAGTTATTAAATGAAAAATTAGAAAATTTTAAAATTAAATGTAATTTATGTGTTCACAAGTAAAAAGATATAATATCCCAAAATATTCTAAAACTACCTATATAAGGAGATATATGCATGTATATTATATACATAATGACTATATGGCGAGAGTTATATGTAGATAATTGTATATATTAGAAATATATGAATAAGCAAATATTTGTGTTTATAAAGTGGTATGAAGTAGCGGTGGTTTTAAGTTTTTATATATTGAAAAGCACATACGTGCAAAGTGGAAGTAGTTGGTTGTATTTAGATATTTGGCTATGTATGGGTATAGACAAAAAATAGCAAACTTCGTAGCAAATGTTCAAACCATTAATTATATCTGTCGCACGCCCATTGTAATAAACTAAAAAATTATTTTTCTCGTATTTTATTCCATTCCACTTCTCATTTATCCCTTTTTGTGGAATATCTATGCATACACATACATATATATATATGTATATATATATATATATATATATATATATATATATATATATATATATATATATATATATTTATAAATAAGTTAAAAGATGTGTTTTTAGAATTTTTTTGAAAGTACTATAAAAAAAGTTAAGTTATAGTTTTTATCTAAAGTGTCATTAAATGTTTTATATTTAATATTTAAGAAAAAAAAACAGTAAATGTTTATATAGAGTAATACAGATAAAATAATAGTAATTTTGTTAAAAAATATATTTTGAGTGTAATAGGAATATAGTAAACTTCGAACAAAGAATTTCAGTTAAATGTTGGCTTACGTCCAAATAATCCGAAAATTTTCTGATTAATCTTTTAGAAATCACTAGTTGTTTCTAACGTCAGTATCGAGATAAGTCGTTTCTGATTTCTTAAAGCATTATGACGTAGTGGTGTATGAGGTACTCTAAGCTGCAGCAAGTGTTATTGATAACATAAAAGTACTTGAAATAACTGAATTAAAGCAAAATATCATAAACCATTTCACAATGGCAATGGCATTTTTGGCAATTTTTGTTTAAATGCTTTTGTTAGGAAAAATTATTACGAATAAAAATATAATTTTAAATCTCTTGTATCAGCAGCATGTTCGGGCTCGCTGTAGCTTAATAAAATTGTAATTTGTAATTAAAGCTATATCGAAAGTTTACTTATTTGTGTTTTTATTTAGATATTCTAGATTTTGTATACAAATACATACATAATGATTCAAAACACTATTATTAAACAAAATCAATAAAATAAACTAATTTTTATTTATTTTAATTAACACAGTACACAATTGTGTGTTGCATTGTAGTTAAAAATTTATATTTCTTATATTTTTAATTGCGCTAAAAATCAGGTTTAAATATTTTTAAATACACTAAATTCAGGCTATGTAAGAGGCTAACGTCCCAAATTTTTTGATTAATTTCGAAATTTTTGAATTCTTTGTAGAGATTATGGTAACAATATATATAAAACCAACAATGTGAATTTGATTAATTTCTTGTTCTATGATTGGAAAATTAGTTTACTAAAATCTAGGTTAGTTTTGGTAGTTTGTGATAAAAAATAAATTCACATATATAAACATATATAAAGCAATTAATAGCTGTATTGTGCAATGATTGCATTGAGCATAATAATAAAATTTTATAAGAGAGAAGAAATATCAGTTATTAAAACCGTACCTTTTGTGAAGTTCCTTATGCTACATTCAATGCCTTGTGTTTTTAAGCTGTTAAAGTGATGCTAAGCAATTATAAACCACTAAACCTCTTCATTACCATCTAGAGATCCCAAGTATTGTATAAAAAAGGTGTGCGACATGACTTGACATACCTAAAGATATAACTAGAATCATTGACATCAACTGTACTAGTACTACGTAAAGTAATACATTTACAAAACTTAAGAATGAAGGGATAATATAAGTATATACGTATTCGTTATGAGATGTGATATTATTAAAAATAAGGAAAAGTTTAATAATCATCCTTCTGAGACCGTTATTACGAATTTGATCGTTAAATTTGAGTCGATAGGCTCGATATAAAATGTGGGCTTCTGAAAAATCCTAGAGCGTTTATTGAGAAGAGTTTTTATGCTCAAAGTGTCACTGTGTGATGGGCTATGTGGTCTGGAGATGAGTTTGGTCTGTTTCTTTTTTTCGAAGATGAGGCTGCAAGTGAATTAACGGTCAGTAGATCATGCTACCACGAGATGCTTACAAATTTTGGTCTATTACATTACTTTTGGTCTATTACTGACGACGTGAATCACTGAAATGTGGTTTCAATGGGAGAATGTTACATGCTATACAGCCAATGAAACGATCACATAATTTCACGACAATCAGCAATTAAATGGCTAGTCAGATATAACACCACTGGATTATTTTTTGTGCGGATATGCAAGACAGAGTCTATACGGAGCCAATCGAATAGATTTCAGCCTTAAAATTTAAAATTCGTGTTGTGATTAATGAAATAGGACCGCCTTTTTGCCAGAAAGTGATTAAAAACTTTGATGGTCGTGGTGGTCATTTTCCAGATATCATTTTTAATTAATAATTTTTTACTTTAATTGGTTTTAGAAAACAAACTTCTAGTTGAAAATCCTTATATACACGTCTTTAAGACCTGAAGTATATAAGACCTGCCTAGAGCTCACTTCATTAATTTTATTATAACAGCCTACAACCGATTCTTTAAAGTTCGTGTTAATAGCATTAAAGATGGCCAGCCGTTAATATAGTTACATTTAGTTATGCTTTGCACAGTATTACACAGTGCTTCATTTTGTTGATGAAAATAATGTTAAAAGCGGAATTCGATTTTCTAATTAAATACTTATGGAAAGAGAGGCCTTCGAGGTTGATTTAATAATATACAAAATTCCTTAGCATATCTTTGACAGATATTCATTGCGAGATGACAGTGGTGTAGGCCTGAGTAGGCCTTTTTAATGTCGATGATTTTATTAATAATAAAGTTTTATTACTTCACGTTTTTTGACATGGAAAGTAGTTAACACCAAATCCAAGCTTGTTTAAAAATGAATTTTTGATTTAGTTGAAATAATCTACATCTTATGTAAAAATAAAGCATTTTATTAATGCTAGATGGGCACTAATAATGCAGTAAAAATTTAATAATCTTTACAAAAACTATATTTAAGCAATTGAGTTGAAGCCTTAACCTGCTATTCAAATTCCTCATATTTTGCTATTACATACTGATATGATATATATTTTTGTACATCAATAGCATCCAGAATTATAAGGTATTAATTTAATATTTAGTTACTAATAATTAAATAAGTGACTGATTAATAGTTCCACTATAAGATTTAGAGGATTCAGTTTTTTTTTTAAATTTTTTAATATGTGTTCGTATTTATATATATGAGTACCATTCAGATTAGCTGTTTAGTTTAAAACCATAACTCTAATAATTAGCATTATACATAAGTTTCGTTTCATAATTATGAACATTAACACTGTCAAAACAGACAAGCATTAGTACACAATCGAATTTAAAATTGCCAACAAGTGCAGATACATACATACATTAAAACATATAAACATGTGTTGGTGAGCGATTTCATTTACAGATGTTTAATGTTTGGAAAATTGGCACTTATGGTTGAAATTGTACAAATGGCTATTTAATAAAAATTTAACTAACACCCCATTAAAATGTTTGTGAAAGTCGACAAAGTTACGGATCGCATATTTTATTTATCGTTAGGTTTTCAGCATAAAGAAATGGTGCGATATAACTAATATTACTAAAATTTAAAAACAAATAATCGACTGTGAAATATTGCTATTATTGTATGTTTTCGGCTGAGCAAAACGCTTCTGAATCTAATATCATTAAAGTGCAATGTTCAAAAAGCAGCCAATAATGGGACATAAAACGATGAGGATTCATTTCTTTTTATGTCTAAAGTGTCTAATGAAGACTGAAGAAATATGTGTGTATATACAAACATAACACAGTTGTAGCAAGTTTAATATACGGCTATATTATAAAGGGTAAGTTTCAGATTCAATTTGCTTTTATGTTTCCTCTTTTAAACTTCTTTCAAGGTGATACATTTACTATTCTAGGAGGGCTTAAAACCTTTTCTTCTATCACATACAAATCAGAAAAGAATCAGACGCATCCCAACATTTCACCACGTTTCAAGAACGGTTTATTTGTGTTGGTTTTGTGTAACGCTAGAAGTTCATATGAATTTAAGGGGTTATTAATTAGATTTAGAGATTTGCGCCGAAGTTTTTACGCAAAACAATCATTTTGGAATTTTTAAAAGCCTATAAAAAATTAACAACATATAGGATAAGCCATATGCGATATTTTAGATATGCACACAGCATTTAAAAACTTGCAACTCATACTTTTTTTGACAAAATCATGAATTTAAAGTATGAGTTTTCTTATAATGCTCAAAATTAAATAAATAAAGTCTTAAATAGTAACAGATTTATAAGTTTAATGGTTACGAAACGCAACCAAAATTAAAAGATAAAATCGAAGAAATTTCTTTCAAATTTAATAACAGTGAAGGCGAAAAGTGAAATTATATCCGCAATAAGTGACAAGTCAGGAAAAGTGAGTTAAATGGCAAGAGCAAATTTGGTACCCAAAGAATCAAGGGTTTAAAAAGAAAACACGTTTTAGCTCTTGTAAATCCATAAATACGACAGCTTCTGAAGGTCAAAACTTTCAGAATGAAGTTGAATAAAGTTGGCTGTATTTGTGATTATCCTTAAAAAAAATACGTACGTAACTGAAGACCCTTTAAAAAATTTGTAATTATGTACAGTAAACTTTCTGTGCTCATTCTACTTTTTTTACGTTTTGACTATTATATTTAGTTCTGGATAGATTTAAACCATTTTGTTAGTAGTTTTATGCAGATATCACACCAAAAATATTACTGTTTTATATTTTTGGAAAAACCTCGAAATTCTTCTCAATTCATTTAAAAATGTTTGCTATATTTTTCACAGTGCAATGTGTCGACAATAGCAATTAAACTTTCACAAAAAAAAAATTATAAAAATATTAATTATCTAATGTATTTTAAAGAACTTAAATGTATGTATACAGAAACACACATGGTTCAACAACATTAATTGGTTGCATAAATCATAATAAATACTATTAATGTTTGGCACATTTTTCTGAGAAATCAATTAAAAATCATTAAAAATTAAAATTATTAAATCATATAAGCACTGGGTTGGAATAATTTCAAGACGTGTTATTCGCGCACAAATCTCAAAATTGTTAATGAAATTTTTATTTAATGTAAATTTTTTGGGTTTCATTGATTATAACAATAAATAAATATTTCTAGGAAGTAGTCATTAATTTTTTTTAAGAACATTACTGGCAACGATTTTTATTCTAAACTGATATTTTGCTTTAATTTAAAGTTCTCTTCAATATATTTGATTTCGTAAAGAAAAACCTAAATCTTCGTTCTTGTGTTTTATCATTGCATTAAATAGATTTACTAAGTAAAAAAAAATTATTTACCATTGCCTATGTAATTAATTTTTTGCGTACATTTTTATTTAATCTTTCTTTCGTTTTTCATAACTTAAACGATAATACCACTACCTCAAGAAAACTTTCTTGTATTTGTCTAAATTATCATTAAATTTGATAGTGCTTAACTGCAAAGTAAAGTATAGTTTGTTGTATACCCACAAATAAATGAAAATTAAGAATTTAATTAAAGTCAATTAACCATTCAGATTTGTAGTTAGTAAATTATAAACTCATCTTTTCTTTGAAAATTATGAATTTGTTTATATATTTACTTATAGAAAAAATCCTTTCACTAAAAGAAAGCTGTTCGTGCACCCAATGTAAAATATGCCACAATATTCTTAGCACTATGAAGTCTAGACCCTTCTTATATGGTTCATTTTTGGAATAGCAGAGCATGGCATGCTAACTGTATTAGTTGTTATGTTCTGGGCATTTACTTTTTTATTTCTTTATATTATTTCTAGCCAAAAGTCTACAAAAGTTGCTCTCAGGTTTGACCCACCAAAGCAAAGTTGAAGCAGTATCAAGCAGTATTTTTTATCTTTGGTGTCATCATCGTGTATAAATCATTTACCATCAAGAATGTGTGTAGTTGGCACAAAATTAATCGCCATCGTTGCATTATAAACTCTTAAAATTATGATTATTGCTGTACATTTTTTTCGATACATTTTTACAAAATTTAATGTATGATACCGCATATAGGTTAATATAGAAAGTTGTGAAGGCCATGAATCTTGCCTAAGATAAAAAGAATAAAACAACTCCATATTGCTTTGCATTAAAGTATGGGGCAATTCTTTTATAACTATATAGTTAAAATTTGGTAAGTATTTAGCAAAAAATCTAAAAAGAAGAAATTAAGTCGTGTATCAGACTCGTAGACAATATTTGTTTAATTCTGTAGGTAAAGTTTGAATATTTTGTAATCAAAGCTAATGTAGGAAAGTGTAAATAAGTGCATATTTCTAAGGAATACTTTTTAAGCGTGTAGTTCCTTGTAATAAATTTGACTAATAAATAAGAAAAATCCAAAAATCTTAGCCATTAATATTACTGAGATCAACTTGAGATGTAAGAGCAAGGCTTTCAAATATTTTTTTCCTACGAATTCTTGTTTGTAAATTAAAATTTTTGACAGGAGTGGGTGACTGCAAAACATATAAAATATTAGTTTTGATTTACGATAGTGCAATTGATGATATATTAAACAATTGAGCAATTAGTTATAACGTAAAAAAATTAAAATAATAATTGATATTAATTTTAAATTAATAATTGATATTAATTTTAAATTAATAATTGATATTAATTTTAAATAATTACTTTTAGATTTGAAATCAAAAATCTTTAATGATATTTATATTCATACTATTTTTAAGTTGCTTACTGTTCCATTCCAATTTAGTATGAAATGTTTCAGAGAAAATTATAAATTATTAAAAAAAAATTATTATAAATTATGAAAAAAATATTTTATACAAAAAAGATTTCTACTCTAGAAATCTAGAATCAGCTTCCGAAAAATTCCTATTATAATTTTTATTTAATATCCTTTAGTTTCACATTGATGCATTCAACTAAAACTATACAAGAACAATTTTATGAAGCACCAACAAAATATAAAAACTATTTTATTGTATCGATGCAGTAAGTTGAACAATCTAGATAAAGACATTGAATATACAGCACAAAATTTGAAATGTAACGAAACAAAAAATCCGTAAATGAATAAAACTTACAAAAACAGGAGAAAAAATAAACAGCAAAAGAAATAAATAACAAAAACATAAAATACTACAAATACTTAATATTCAGCAAAGTCGTTAGAAAATTTACCATAAAAATCTACAGAAGCAATAAAAAATTTAAACGTGCGTTAAAATAAAAAAAAATATGACTTTTAACAAAAAATCTTTTGGCAGAATTATAACCCGTATTAAACGATGTTTTTAATTTAAGAAATCACAAAGAAAGCAAAAACTAGATAAACATAAAAACGAAAGGTTTATTAACCCTTTAAATTTTGCTTTTTAATTTTTTTTAACTCTACACATTTATTTTCTTCGTTCTTTCTTTAAGGGTTTATTTCATTATGTTGTTGTTTTCGTTCTTGTGTTCACATATTTTAAGAGATTATAACACTTTGTGCCTACCTAGACTGAAAAAATGGAATGGGGCATAATGTGGAAATATATGATGAGGTGCGTTTATGATAATGAAAAAATAAAGAGTTGGGAAAAGTCTGCAATATGTCTTTCATAGTTGGTCTCTATCATTCAAATGATGTCGAAATTTTCAATAAGCAATGCTTTTGCACATTTTTATGAACGCGCTTGCGCTTCATTTTTTCTAAGTAAAGCTGATTCAGCTTTATTTTGTTAAGAAATAGCTAAAACACAACAACTATGACAATAGTGGAAAAGCAAATAGTAACCGGTAACTTCAAAATGCATATTTTACTCATTAAATGTATAAAATTCATATAAAATGTGCTGTTTTTAATTTGCTTTTTCGTCTTCATATTTACTCGTTCTATTATACATATCTTTTTAATTTGTTTCAAATAAACCTGGTAACGTGGCCAGAAATTTGGTGGAAGATAATTAAAAATTTTTTGGTTATTTTTTTTGCAGATAATTTATTCATGCGACTTCATGATACAGCAAACTTGTTTCAAAAATAAATTGTATTTAAATTTTTCTATATTGATGGTGACGATATTATTTTGTACAATTATGTATTTTCTTCGTGTGAAATATAATAATTTTCCCTCGATTTTCTATACATTATTATCAAAAACAAATATCTGAAATTAATTTTTTTGTTACCAAAAATGGAAAAGAGATAAATAATAGAAAGACTTTTTAATAATGTTGATAACAATTCTTTGACTAGTATTTACCTACAAAATATAACTTTATTTCATTTGACGTAAAAGTGTTCACCTAGAACTTGTGTATTGCTATAGACAGTACTGATTATGTCTATGCTGATTATATATTATTAAGCTTTAAAAGTGGACAAAACCATCACATCGTTTGAAATTATTTTTTTTTTTTAGAAATTATATTTAACAAAGTAAAATTTAAATTATTAAATTATCATAATTTTTATATATTTTATGCGGTATAAATATACATTTCTTAAGTGTAATTTTCCAAAAGTGATTATCGAAATGCCTGCTTTCTTTAATAATCTTGCTAGTCTTTAAATTAAGTAATATGTTCCTGATTCCGTCAAAACTAAAGGTCTAAAACTAACATATGAAAGAATCGAATACAATAAACTTAAATTAACTTTAATAACTATTCCCAATAATACATATCATTCGATGAATTTACATGTTGACTTTGCATTTTGTAAAAATATTTAAAACTTTCTAATAAATATGATTAATTGATTTTCATCGGTAATCTTTATTAGGAATATTGAAAGAGTTAACATTAATAATTTTTTAATAATAACTGTGTATTTTTCAACAATATTTTTCTTTTCGATTTATCGATTTATCGATCAGATAATGTTTGGTTTTGGCGATTGTTTAAGTAATTTCTATACAGTCTGGTAAGTCATAGCTCTTAGTAGCACAAAATTCGAGTGATTTTATAATAATAAAGTTGATATAATTATTATTGTGTAAACAATAATTTGCTAACAAGTTTAAAAAGATATAATTAATAAATCTTAAAAGCTTAATAATCAAGCAATTAAGCTTTTTGATAAGGATAAGCTAAGCAAAAATAGTAAATTATTTATTTATATAGAATAGAACTGTTTGTTAATTTCTCTTTTTTGTTTTTCTTTTTATTTTTGTTTGGTTTTTTTCTGCTTTCCAATAATTTACTTTGTCTCTCTATTTCTTTCACTCTCATATTTCTACTCTCTTTAAAATTTGCTTGCAGTATTTGATGACTGCATTACATGCCCTGAAAATCCAGACCTACATCAACATTTTTGAACTCACAAAATAAAAATTATGCCAAGCTGAAAGTTGAGCAGAATAGCGGAATTATAACAACAAAAAAGCTATACACATATACATACGTAAACATAGACATAAAAACCCGTAAAAGTTCCAGGCGCATCTTTTTCAAAATTGTGTCAAATACTAACAAATAACAACAACTTCGTTCAAATAAACTTGCGAGCTTATATCTGTTTAAACGTATACTAACGTACATTGAAATGTTTCCAAAATGAAGTATACGCAGAGAATATCTGCAGAAAAAAATTAACGAAACAATTTGTTTTTTTTTGTGTAATAACTACAATTTAATTTTTTTTAAATATCTAGAGGCTTTTCTGCTATATTATTTATTTATGCAGTTATTTATTTATAAATAGCTTTTTTAAAATAGAATTTTCTATTTAGTTAAATAAATGCAGCATTTACATTTTTTGGAAATATTTAATACTACTTTTATTGTTATCATAATTGTATGATAATGTAAGCCCAAATATTTCTCAATACTAGATATGTATGCATTCTTAAAACGTCAAATTAAAATTTTCTGATTATAAATGATCATAATCAGCACTACTGTCATTATCATCACCAATTGCATTAATTCTGTTAATGGCAGAAAACAAAAACCAAAATATAATTGCCTATAATTACAATAAAAAATATTATATAAATTAATAAGTAAAAGTATGTACCGCTCTTTAGAAAATAAAAGATAAAATCAGAAGAAAATTGTTAACCTTTCACTCAAACTCTCTATTATATAAAAAAAAAAATAAAAACCGGGTTAAACTACCAGAATCCAAATCAAGTTGCTACTTTAAATGCTGCCTTGCAGACAGGCTAAAAATTGAGCTGAATAAAAATGTCATAATATTTTTAAAACTCTTACTCTTTCCGTCAGGTACTTGTACTCAGTACTCAATTCTTGTCGGGTTTGATTTTTTAATGAAAATATTTTTAAAAATATGTATGTACATATAAAATTCTATGCTTTATTTGAATTCTAATGTTGTTTTGTTTTGCAAATTTTTTAAATGTACAAGATTAAATGAAATATATTTGTTGATAAACATCTTTTTAATTCATTCATTTATCTAAGTATAAATGCGTATGTATATGTTTTAACATATAATAGATTTTATTTTGTTAGCATTCTTTGTGCTTTTATATATATTATATATATTTTTATCGTCATAGTTTATGGTGTGAATGCCTTCTGCACAATTTTCGCATGTGGCAACAAAAACAAAAAAAAAAATTGAAGAAAACACGTTGCACTATTGCCAATTTTTGCAGACTAACACACATATACAAGAACTCACTCTTTAATAAAAAAATAGCAGTTACCGGAAAAATATATTATGCAAGAGATGTTTATTGTTTTGTGCAATTGTGTATGAATGCATATGTGTGAAAGTAGGAAATAATCGTTTGTACTCTTTTATTAAAGAGAGCTATAGTGAGCATTTCATTTATCATGGAAGAGAAAATTTGTTGGGCAGCGTGTAACTGCACGTATGAGTAATAGATATGTGTTGAATGTTAATGGTTGTAACTTATACTGGTTACTACTTTACATTAAAAATAACATTTTCATTGCTAATGTAATTTAACATTCCATAATTCAGAATATAACATTTTCATATTTTTGAATTTCAAAACACCAACTAAATAAAATGACGGTTTTTTATTTATTATTTTATTTATTGAAAACTTTGTAAAAATTGTGTACCCAACCATATATATGAACACCTGATCGGTTTTTAATATACATACAGTTAGTACTATAGTATTACAGAAATTTTAACAACTGTGGTACCGAGTGCACCTATTTTAAATCAATCAATTCTTATGTTGCATAAAAGTGCTACATTTCTCACTGTGAAAATTAATTAAATTCCAAAAAATATTGTTTTAATTTCAACAAAGCAAAATACAACTTTGCTATTTTAAATAAATTCCAAACCTTTATTTTGTAATAGAAGTTTTAATTAAAATGAACTGCCCGTACAACTTGAACAGAAATTTTCAGTGATTTAAATGTATTATGCTTATGTATTCATAATATATGTGTATACTGTGCATTTGTGTTAATCAATTCTGGAGAATTATACTTTAGTAAGGAATTATCGTGACCACTTTTCTAATTCTTTGCTTTTCGGCTAATTTATGCAGTTTTAAGATAAGCTTTTCGTTAAAAACTTGCAAACGTGGGAAGATATTATTTTAAAATATTTATTAATTATTATATATTAAAAGGGACAATATATTATTTAAATAATATAGCATCTGGGCACACAAACTATAAACCTCTGGATTTATTTATACCTTCCAACTTATACCATATAGTATAATTTGAATGTAATTCAAAAAAGTGATTGTTTAAGTTTCGCCTGTATGACATCGATCACTACAAAACAATTAAGTCTTTTAAGTCGTTTTTAAGTTTCAAAGAGACTAAGGAACAGCAGTTAATTTTCTATATATTAATATAGATATACATATAACGTAATTTTTATGGCATAAATATTAAAAGAATTAATCATAAATAAAAAATAAATAAAGACAAAGTAAAGACATAATAAATAATTGTACCCCTAAAGAGAAGCGAAGGATCTTGTTCTAGCCTTGGAGCAGACCTTTCATTTTAACGTTGTTATTTTCATTAAATATATGGGATAAGACGACATTTTAACACGCTTATCCTGTACGGGATATTTAAAATTTACGTTATATGCAGTCAATTTTCTGTTATATCAGTTATACCGATCTCAACAAATTATTGTTATTTTTGTTTTCGCTGTATATCACTGAATATTCATTACTCCATAAGTAATTATCATAAATACCCTTTTTACAATCTGTCTCACTTGACGTGTATTAAAAAAAAACGTACCTATGCGTCGTCAATCAGTTTCTAAGAAAAATTTCATGTTTGAATTAAATTCTCGAATGTATCAGAATCATTTTCAGTCGACCCTTAATAAAAGAACAATTAGTAAAATCATTGAGTTTAATGACACAAAATGTCAAAAATAGTTAAATAAAAAAAAACAAATTTATTTTAACTATTTCAGTAAAATATATATTATTTTTATAACATTACAAAAATCCTTAGACAATTTTTTATAAGCAAAAATAATGGTAATGAACTTAGCACATAAAAGCTAAATTTGTAAATTACATGTTATGGAATACGATAGCAATTACAGCCTTATCATATTTATAATTTTTCATAAATTTCGAACTCTCAGGCTTGAGACGCAACTTATTCCTTCCCCATGATTTTACAGAAGAGTTTTGATTCCTAGTTATAAAAAGATAAGTTTATTTATTATTTTAATGCGAATACTCTAAAGTTTTTAATTACTGTAAATTAAGGGTTTTGTATGAAAAATAAATATCTTATTGAATAACAGAAGAAGTATACCCATATTAATGTTTTCCAGTTAAAAATGTCGCTCTTTTATTCTCTTAAATTCGACAATCCATTACATTTCTACGTTATAACACTATTTTATAACCAGACCACCAGTTAATGCATACAACAACTAAACGGAAAGCTTTTTAATCATATAGTCGCACTGGTACTGCAAATTTGTAGCACGTTTCTGTGCTCTACTCACACAAATACCAATGCAAACGCTGAGATTTCTAGCACAAAATTTGCTCTCCTAATACTGTACATATATATGTATATACTTTGCAATGGTGAGAGCCTAAACAGTATTTTACCCTGAAATATTGCTGTTGTTGTTGTTGCTAGTTTTTTCCTTAGTATGTGTATGCTGTGATTCCGGTAGAATAAAAAAGCCAACAGCATAAGCACTTGGGGTTAGCATTGTCGGTATATCGTACAGCATTCGTGTGCGACGTTTCACTGCTACTTGTCGTCGTATAGAATATAGCTCCGTGGTAATAATTTTTAAGTCAAAAGAAGTCAAGAAAAATATATGTTTTCACAATACATTTTTGGTGTGTATTTTTTCCAATTATTTTTCTTCTTAAAAAGTGAAGCAAAGAAAACAGAAACACAAAAAAAGAAAAGCGTAATGAAGAAGAATATCTCATATACTAGCATATACACTAAACACATTAAAATAGTGCTGTCAGTGTGCGATAATGTAAAAATTGTTAGTGGTAGTGAGTGTCTTCTTCTGTAACGGTATCTAAATTATTTGTATATATAAGCCGATGATGATGTTGATGATAATTTTCTGTGATGGCATTTGAACTGGAAAAACACAGGCAAGAGAATATTTAAGCAAAAAAACAAAAAAAAAAAATTAAAATGTTAATACCAACACGCACACATGTATTTAAACGAAGAAAATAATGATGGTTGCGAATACGTAATTTGCAGTGATGATGAATAATGTAATAATGATGATTGTAATAATGATCATAGCGACAACGACTGCGATGACACCAACAACGAAGAAGGCAAGTAAGACATAGAGTTTGATATGCAGCAGTGGAACAGTTTAATTTTGTTTTTCCGCGTGCTCGTACATAATTTTATATTACGGAAAGACGGATATTAATAAACAAACTAGTAAAAATAAAAATATATATAAAATAAAATATATCAACAAAATTAAAAAACAAAAATTAATTAAATAATCGGCACTACTTCTGTTTCAAATAAAGAAAATCAATGCCAAATTTATAATAAATAAGGAAATGTGTGAATTTATTAAAATATATTAATTTTTCCTTTTTTAACAAAAAACTAAATATTAGTTTCCTAACATGAAAAATTATACAACACTTGCAAATTGCTACTCCACTACAAAAACATTTTTTAAACAGCAGATAAGGGTTGCAACAACAACAATTAAATTAAATTAAATTAATAATATAAATTTTTAAATTCCCATTTAACAAGGAAAAAATCAACAGACCGATCGACCCTCTTAGTGTGCTGGCAAGTGTTTTTATTTTTGTTTTTGTTGTTGTTGTTGTTCGGCTGTATTTTAAACATTGCATGGTTATTGTTATTTTCGATTTTAGTATTGTCGTTCTCTGTACGTCCTACATTTGTTTTGTGCAATTGTTGTAGTTTATATTTTATTTTCATTACTTTTTTCTGTTGCAATGCCAATGCAATATCCTTTTAAACCTACGTACGGTTCGCCTGCTGCATACGAGTATAAACATAAACAACAATAGTTTTTAATGCTATTAAAAAGTTTTTAGCAATTGCAAATGCTACCGTTGTTTTTCTGTGTCAATGAATTGAATTGAATGAATTTTCGCAAGAGTATAAGTGTGAGTACGAAACAGAATATCCGGAGTATGATTATCAGTGTATATGTATGTAAGCGAATAAAATGGAAATATTTTAGAGCTTAAGTGAAAAAAAAAAACAATATAACAGCAACAAGAACTACAAAACGCAAAATTATGGCTAAAATCGTGTTAAAATGTGGAGTAGAAGTTTCTGGTTTTCTTTTTATGATATCGCAAACAAATTTAATTATGTTTAAAACACAATTTTAGTGCTGCATACATTAAACTTAAAGTGTACATTAAGAGACGCGATAAAAAAAAGAACAGCAGCGGAAGTTTTACAGCCATAATTCATATCATACTCATAAACGAATGTAACCGGGAAAGAAAGAGTAATGGCGTAAAAAAATATATATTTATGCTAAATTCAAAAATAATTTAAAAAGCTGATGGCTTAATTGTAAAGCTAACGAATTATTTTAAAGTTTATGTTGCAATAATGACCAAAATGTGTCAAATATCTCAGAGAGTTCGAATAAAATATAAAAGCAAAATTATTGAAACTATAAGACATCATTATCACCAAGGTATACATGAGAAAAGCAGAGCATGCCTGAGTTTCTAAAAATTTGTAAAAGAGAATGGTGTGTATAATAAATTTCAACTGTATACATATAGTGAGTTTTTAAATAAGCGTGAGTTAGTTTATCTATTAAAATATGCTTTTAAGTTAAAAATATAAACACAAGCTTGAGCAAAGTTTTACATTTTAGCTAAATGATCTATTTTGCAGCCAGAAATACTCCATAACTACACTCAATGTTATTCAATTATTAACTTGTTGTTAAAAAACAGTAAAGTATGAAGCCAGCTTATGTAATAAAATATTTAAATAAATCTTATCTTATTAACTATAAAAATAGCTTCTGTTAAATTAGATATGTTGCCTATACAAATATTAAAATTTGTATTAGAAATGAAGCAATTATATAATTTTTAGTTAAAAAGCATTTTGGACCCTGTGTAGTAAATTGGTTTTCCAAAACTGATTAAACTTCTAAGAAAGATATTGCTTCTATGTAATTACATGATCTTCTTGATGATGGGTAACCACAATATAAAGTACTATATCTCTAAACGATCTATAATGTCATCCTAGTAAGCAACAGCTACGCACTGATGACTTACGTATAGAGAGGTAGAGAAACGCAACAAAGTTTTTATAGACGCCTTAAGTGAAAATAATACAGTTTCTGCTAAAAGAATAATCTTATTATTACAATTTTTACAAGAATAAGATTTGCATAAAGGAAAAATGTTGGAAAATGGCATTAACTAAATTTTTTATAAAGAAAAAATGACTAATAATTGTTTTACTTATCAATCGTATGATATAATTCGATAATGGATTATATTTATATTTCATAAAAAATTCCTTCTCCTTTGGAGATTAGTTTTAAATTTTTTATTTTAATTTTTTTCGAGATACGCATGCCGAAGTGTGGTCTCGGAACTAAAAACGATTTATATTGGGTCCTAAATTATTTAAATAAGTTGTATAGAATTTATAAAAGTTTTTCTCTGTTGAGTATTCTTGTTTTGAGGCGTTTTCTTATAATAACCAAAATAAGATTAGATTAAGACTAGAAAAGCTCCATGACAGCAGAATGGTTTATCTTAAGGAGCTTTAGTTGCAAATATTAAAATTGCTTTAATTCTAATACTTTGGGTTAAGATTTGAATGAATACAATTCTTTTTTTTTGCGCCATAATTAACATTTTCTTGTGGTTTTTAAAGTTATGTTCTTTGTTTTGTTTTTGTTTTAATACTTCATTTAAATAATTTTAAAATTTTTTAACAATAGCTTAGTTTTCATATAAGCAAATAGCATTTTTTTAACTTAAAACTGTTTAAAAAAAATTTTTTAAAAATAAATTCTGCTAATGTAGTCTTTTATGACTTAAAATATTATTTAATACACTTGAGCTAGAACTATTACAAAACGCAAAACTGATTTTGACGCCTTTACAGATGTAATGTAATGTATGTATTTATTTATGTAAAGTGAAAATATGAGCGTGGAAACTGATATTTTTATTTAATTTGGCCGTTTAAATTAATGAACTATTTTTTAATTAAAAAATGACTTCTAAAATTACATAAAAATATTTATTAGAAGAAATTAACTGGGTTGTTTCCTAAGGAGCTAAATAAGCGGTATGGAAATGACTATCGAGAAATGAAATGATTTATCAAGATATTTATAAAATATATAAAATATAAAAAAAAAATTTATAAAATATAAATTTAAGCATATTTTTGAATAGTGAAAAAAATTTTTTGGAACATTTTATAAACGATATTTTTATTGCTACGATTACAAGGAAGTGGTATAGAAAACAGTTTGTTTATCGGTTTACAGGAGAGAGGATAAATATTAAATTAGTCTCTCTTTTCTTAATATGGAAAAAATATTCATCTTAACTTATCTCATAATTATTTAAAATTTCTTATAGGCCCTATACGTCTATATTTTTCAAATTTATTTTACAGAAATAATTAAATTATTCACCAAATCATTTAAGCAACCATTAGAGACATAAATTTATTCCTTCTTTTTCACTTTTATAAACTAATTGCTTTATTATCGATTTAACATGTCTTTTGCAATAATTAATCAAATATTCAGTCTTCTTAATGATTTGTTACAAATTTTTAAAGTAGACAGAAAACTGAAACATTTTATTGATATTTTCTAATTGGGGTTGATTTGAAGTCGTAGAAATGAAAGAACTTGACCAAGAATAAGGTCATAATAAACAAATTGAAAAATGTCTGCAAAAGTTGGTAGACAATTAAAAAAAATTGGATTAAAAAATAACACAAAAACACTTTAAAGCGATAAAAGCAGCCCCCCTTTTTGAAATATTATTTTTATTTTTAATTTTTTTTAATTTTATTTTCTAGAAATTTAAAAAAAGTTATACAATAAATCAAAGTAAAGTAGAGGAAAAAGCCTCAACTACTTAAATATTTTTTTTATATATTACTTCGTGCTGATAGAATATTTTTTGGTTTTTAGGAGTAACAGCATAACTAGATTTTTTAGATTTTAAGTAATTGATGCTTTATTTAAAAACACTACTTTTATATGCCTTTCTAAAAACAGTTTCTAAATTTTCCACTCTATTCTGCAGTCCTCAAGAAAAATTCGATGTAGAATTACATCAAAGATATAACAATTTTATTATGGTTTCATTATTTATCCTTTTAAAACTCATATGAAATTTTGATTTAAAATGAATATAAATTATAGTTATTTTACCTTTTTAATACTTTATAAGTAGTTTATTGTTCTGTCATAAATCAGTCAATGAGTTGTTAAATGTTTTATACACTTTTTCTTTTCCTAAAGATGCCACCCAATAGTGTGGCCAAAGATTGAAAATGAAAATAATCTTAATATTATATATAAAAAACCTCATGCTTGAACAAAAAATTAGTTATAAGATTTAAAATAAATATTTTTATGAATTTGCTTAACTTATGAGCTTCCATTGTGTGTAGAATCTATTAAAATACACTTTTCATGTTTGTGGTTGTGAACAGTTAATACTATATCATTAGATATCATTTTAGGTGATATTATATATGTTAATCTTTCACAATAAACATAACTATAAAATTTTAACAGGGGCTAGGGAATTTAAACCATTTTGCTTAATCTTTTATTTTTGGTTTTGAAAAAAAAAATTTCAAATTGTAATTGTAAGATACAATGAATTTCGCGATTTTGACTTTCAACTTTTGTTTTTTAATTTTACACCACATCTCGGTTAGTTCCTTAGGTTTAACAACGGTTTTATGTAAATTATTTCTAAAAAAATTTCCACTAACTTAACACAAAATAAATATAATATAATTTTTAACAAAATAATTAAAATTTTGTTGTTTCTTATTATATTAAACTGATCATTACATAGAGCAATCATGAGAAAATTGTGAGCAAATATAAATGTTAAGTATTTTTAGAGAATCTTGATGTTTCTAGCGTTAAACAAAGCATAGAAAGCAATACTAAGCTTAGATCTTTAAAATATCTTTAAAAAATGACACCTAAGTACTTTAGATTATTGTCCCATTGGATTGTTATTTCTTGTATATTAATATTGTTTTTAGGAATAAAGCGTTCTTTGCCATTTCTAGTAATATATATTCTTTGTGATTTTCTACTGTTTAACATTAATATCATTCTGTTGAAATAGAGGGTTACTTCATCAACAGCTCTTTATAGTTTATTAATAACTTTATGGACAAGGTTACTGGAACAAATTATTGTGGTATCGTCAGCATATACTAACATTGCACAATAATCTAAATTGGGAAAATCTGCAGTATACTCTTATATAAAATAGGGAATGAACATGATCCTGCGGAAAACTAACTAGTGCTTCAAAAATTATGGAGGAAAGCGGCCCAATTATTTTTAAATTTATATATTATCGCAGAATTTGACACATTGGGATAACTTATAGCAAAAACAAATTTTAAACGGTTATTGCCCAGTATAGTTCTTAATAAATTAAAATTACCCTTAAATATAATTCAATATAACTGACAAAATATTATTAAAAATAATGTTTTTATAAAAAAAACCCCGATTCTATTTATTTAATTAAACTAAACTGTTATGAAAAAGAAATAGTAGCAAAAAATTGCAATAATAATAACAATATTTGTTTTCCAAAAACAAAAAATATATAACTTTATTAAATTGTTTAATTTTTTAACAATTAATTAATGTAAAGAACACACTTACTTCGAGTACTGAGCTGATTTTCTATTGGTTATTTGGATTACTAAAAGGTCATACGAACTAAAAGAAAACGTGTTCAACGCAATAAAATATCGCTATAATTTATTTTGTTAATGCAAATACATAATAGCACAAATATTTAATTTCCGATTATATTTGTTTATCTTTTTGATTGTGTGTTCACTCACAAGGTTTTCACGTAAAAAATGATAAAACCTGAGCAGATAATAGTTATGTATTGAAAATTTATAGTATTTGTTATAACTCTCTGTTCTTAGTTTTATTTTTTTTTTGTGCATCTTATTTTTAACCAGGATCAGTAATAAATATTAAGTTTTGTTTTTCAATTATGTTAATTAATCAAAGAATATAATTTTAAGTGTAATTTAGAATTTTGTAAAAGAAAAAATAGGCAGAATCTTTTGCCTATTAAACGCTAACAGTTAAAAATTATGTGCACGGCTATGAATTTTTTGCTTCAAAAACATACATTTTTTAAATTCAGCAGCAACACTAGTGTCGAGGAAAGAATCTATTGCTTATGGTTTTTATATATAATATTTTTAGGTTACTTGATATTAGTATTATTAAAAAATATACTTTTTTATTTGTTATTAATTATATTTGTATTTTATATCATATATATTGTCTGACAAAATTTGCATACAAAATGCATCATCTCTTTCTCTTTATAAAACAATTGATGAAATGATTTTGCTAAACCCAATAATGACTAAGTTTAACAATTTCAAAGTCTTCGAAAATTATGTTATGTTATATTTTATAAATTTATAAATAATTATACTCTGTTGTTAGCGCTTTCGTTTGAAATAAGTTTGTACCTCTAAATGTAGTAGCAGCAAAGATTCGTGGTTATTTAAATAATGAATAAAATGCATGTGACAGAGTAACGAATTTTTGTTTTAAAAATTCTTACAGTTTTCATTGTATTTTTCTATATTAATAATATATATTTGGGTTTTAAATATCAACCAAGGCTAAGGACGTGTTAGAAAATATTATGTCGACTTTGAAAGGCTGTTAAATACCGTGTCGAATGCGGGCTAATCGGATACGTTACTTTAGAAGCTTTTATTTTCAATTAAGATAACATATAATCTACAGTTTCAAAAAATTCAAGATATTTTTACATCAATATCAGATAAAAAGGTAAAATTATTTTAATGAAATAAAAGGAATATTATCGTTTAGGTGTAGTATTGCATATTTAATTTATATTATATTTTAAATTATATTATATTTAATATAATGTTTAAAATACTAAAAAAATATATGCTTTCAATTTCTTATAACAATTCTTTCTAAAGTTCCTTGGTTGCTTGGCTATCAAATTTAGCTTATTTAAAAAATTCTCATATTCTCCGGTTCTTATAAAAAAAAAAGAAATTAATTAAAAAATGAAAATTATTATGAAATAGAGAGAACACATTTTACATAACATTATCTTAAATTATGCTTAATTTAATATAAAGCAAATTATTTTCCAGCTGACCTACTAACAAAACAAAGTACGTAAATTATTTGCTATATACACTACAAACACACAAACACTAACACCAATAAATATATACTTGAATAAACCCGTTTTTATTCCAACAGATCTACATAAACAATGTTTGCCTTTTGTATTGTTTTTCCCTAAAAATATACTATACAATTCTATCTTATGATAATTTCTTCTTCTTCAAATTGTTTAGTTTAGGGTATCGTGCGCCACAAATATTGCTCCTCGTTGCTTTCATTCAATTCAATTAAATGTTTTTTTTAGATTTCTGACTTTGTTTGTGCAAGAAGAATAATGCAAACAAAAAAGTTAAAATTCACATAGACAAAATGAGTAACTAAAGATAAGCAAATTTAAGTTTATTTGTTTAACTTGTTCCTGCTTTATTTTAGACCGTAGTGATTTTGTATGTAAAATTATTTTTTTTTTTTACCAACACATTTGTATGATGTGTATTTATGTTTTTGTTCACTAAAACTATTTATCAACTTTTTGTTGTATTTCCTCATATTTGCTGGAAAATATAAAATCAGGAACTTCTACTACTGCTATTTACAACCGAATGAAGGAGCGCTGCCAGTGTGGGTAAAAGGAGCAAAATAAACAAAAAACATTAATTTCTTACTGTTGTCAGTTATGGATATTTAAAAAAATACTAAATGTACGTTATAAAAGATGGCAACACACAAAAAGAAAATAAATGAAATTAAACATAAAGAAAAACCGACTCTTCATTTTATTAATAACCACTTTTTACTTACAACAGGCCGAATATTTATTTTTATTTATTTGAAAGTAAAAACGGGCCTGTTTGAATTTTTTCAAGTAGTTTCTTTATATTAAATTTCAAGTTTAAACTCCTTGTAAGCCACATCACATTAATTATTTACTTTGTGAAAATAAAAAGACAACGTATTAAAAAAATTTCTAAATTTTTTTTAGCCAATTTATTTAAACTTATTGTTTAATGATTTTACAATATTGATATTTGGATTCGAAATCTTTATCGAGTAAAAATTAAAATAATTAAAATAATTAAACTTTGTAAAAGTTTCTTTTTTGAAATATTGACTTTTATCTGCAATTTGAGACAAAAATTCTTGAAAAGCTTTCATATGACGTATTTTTTCCCCTACTCTGCGACTATACAATAGTAGGTTATATTTGAAAAAATAATGAGAGCTATGTACAAAGATATGTTTTATGTCTCACAGATTTTTGCCAGTGCAGTCCACGAAAAATGGCTACAATATGAACGAAAATCAATAACATATATATTTTCTCATGCAATGCGTGATAAGATCTTCCGCGGTACCTAGCTGTGTAAGCCATAACCCGACGGTGGTTCAAACTACTTGGGTGATATGTAACGTGCACTTACGCCCTAGGAAGCCGAAGAGATAATTCTATGCAACAGGTCATTCCTGGTTGTGTAAGCCATAACCCGGCGGTGGTTCAAACTACTTGGGTAAAATGTAGCGTGCACTTACGCCCTAGGAAGCCGAAGACATAATTCTATGCAACAGGTCATTCCTGATTGTAATTTCGGTGCAGGCCCACCTACCCTCACACCTTTCTGAAAAGTTGTAGACTATCCAACTCCTAGCCCAGAACACATGATAAACATGCTCACTGGATCCGGATCATTCATATGATCCTGGCCTCTTAATCATCTCACGAGGGCCGCGACACCACATCCACCAGTCACAATAATCAGTCAGAGAACAGCTAAAAGGCTAAAAAGCGAAAAAGCTGAACTCTGTGGCTTACTGATTCCCGTGGAAATAACGTGGAATTGTCCAGTTGGCTCCCTGCTATCGTTTAGGGGACTGGGCTCCCTTTTACCCCCGGTGACACATGTAATCACAGTGAGATTCCGTCAAGACATATCAATATGCCTCGGGGGGAATTTTCACATGTAATAACTTAATTTTTTGGGTGGCTTAGTAGCTAGTGGCGCTGTCGTTCTGAAACCTAAGGCTTCTGATGTAAACATTAGCCAATTAGCCAATTTTGAAATGCCAACGTAAGCCATTTGAAAGCTGAAAAAATCCCCACCAGTAAAAAAGATGTTAAAGATCTGTACCTCTATAACTAACTGCTCCAGCAGTATATATATTGTATAACTGGTTCAGAAGAACAGTTCGAAAGTAGGAGAATTTCACAGCACCAGAAATTGTATTTCTGATTGATTTTGCAATTTTACAAAAACTAGGCTTATTAAGTTCATTTTATGTATATTTTAAATTTCTTATATAATTTGCTTTTTTTATATACAAATGTCAATAAAATTCCCCTCACTACTCTCTTGGCTCTTAACATGCCTTATTGCGTTTAATATCGTTTTACATGATCTCGACAGTTATGTGCAAAAATTAAGTCTGACTAATGAATGAAAAAACTTTAATAAAGCTGAAAAAGAATTTAACCGATAGCGTTAAAAGAAACTGCTTATCATTGGTTATTTTTGCTGTTAATTAAGATATTATGTTCCATAGGTAATGATTAAGCAAAAATCTTAAATTTTTTAAAAGCATTAAAAACGATGCGCGTTCAGATTTTTATTTTAATATTGTAATTACATACTGTAATAGTATTGATTACACTACAACTCCTCTCATATGGGGGGAATGAAGTTTGTTTTGCTTATTTACAGAAAATGTAAATATTGTATATAAATGTATATATACATGTTAATATATGCAAAACTTACCTGCGAAAAATCAATGAAAAACAATACTATTAGTTATATTGCAACACTTTTCTGCGGACTTGACCGACTTCTATATTTGTTTATAGCAGATATCACAACAAGGATTTCATTAATTCATTCGCTTTCTCTGAAATTACAATATATTATATATATATATATATATACATACATATATATATATATATATATATATATATATATATATATATATATATATATATATATATATATATATACTATTATGAAAACTTTAGTTAAAAATAGGCCAAATCATTTAACTACCTTAAGACAATAATAACTTTATCGTTGTTGTCTTTCATTTCCATAGCAGTAAAATGTAACAAAGTTTTATTAACAAAATGAAAAAAGAAAAGTTAAACAAATCACAGAGCAGAGCATAAAAGCTAAAGAGAAGGCTTATATAGTTTGTGATTGTTTTTATTCGAATGTAAAAAAATTATTATACATTTTCTTGTTGTTGCTGGTGGTGGTGTTTTCATTACTACGTTATTGTTAATGGCAAACTTATGCCAAAATATATGCATACGAGTATGTGTGAAAGCAAATTTATACAAATATATATGTATATATCAAAGCAAGTAATTTTTCTCATTACTTCATATACCGACCGATTGTTTTGAAACTATAACAATACTCATATTGGTATGTAAGTATATCTACTTTGGCCTGGTGTGCTAATGGTATTTGTGTTAAACATGAATGGCAGTGGTAGTTATGATGACGCTACCTAATATTCTTGCTGTTTCTATTAACACAAGCACTTATGTGCAATAAATGTCTCTGCATATACAAATGTATGTCGCTACTCAATAGTGTCTATATAATATCATTGCAGAGTATATAAAAAAAGTGGAAAGTATATATTATGGCTAAACTACCACAGCTATTCAGCCAAGCAAACAACTATCGAAAAATTCGAACCAATTTATTCACTGACTCAACCGCGTCGTAGCGAAACAATCCGCCTTAACGTCAAAAAGCTGTTTAAACTAGGACATGAGTATTTTTTCCAAAATACGTAGAAACAACAACAAAGTTTATTTATTTATTTATTTGTTTTTGCTGGAAAATACAAGAACAGAAGTAGTGACTGCTTTGCTATTAAAAATTATAACAAAACTGCCATGGACAAACCCACAGAAAAAACAAAAGGGAGAAAGATAAAGCAAATTTAAAAGAGTTAATTTATTGAAAAATTAAATTGTTTTAAATCATTCAAAATTTGCCTAATTTTGCATGTCTGAAAATAAATTTATAGCCATCTTAATGATGATATATTAAGAAAATATACTCTAGGAGGATATAAACAATGAAAGTATTAAACTGAGTTTTAGTTTGTACCAAATAAACAGCCAGTAATGACGGTTTCCCCCGAAAGGAATCAAAACAGTATTTCACGGGACAACATACCTGCAAAAATAGATATGACGCTAATGTCAGAATGACCTAAACCCAACACTACTTATACTAACAGAGATAATAGTAACTCTCCAGGACACTCTAAAATTCGGCTTGATAATGATATTGTCGCATCGAAAGCGCTCGCCGATCGTGCTGAATAAACAGTCAGTAACGAAAGTTGTCACCAAAAGGAATGACAACAGCAGTTAAAAGTCTTAAATGTAATAATTTCTTTTAATTTATATACAATATTACAGCTGTATAGACCAGTTAGGTTTCCGACAAGATTTTCAATGGAAACATATTTCAGAGGGTTCCGACCTTCATCAATGGATACGATGTACACAAATTCATCTTTCTAAAATAAATTATCACAAAACTACACAAACTGAAGATTACATGCAGCCCAAACAAACAGATATATCGGCGGCTTTACCCTCCCACCCGCGTCGCAAGTACTCCACCAATTCAGCTCGCCTTTTTAACCCCATACTCCCCCTGCTCTAAAATTATGTAGTAATTCTGTAGAAATAATTTATTATCACGAAAGTACAAAAGTACCGAAAAGTCTTAAGCATTGCATACAATGCCATTGGCGAGCATTACTCAAGCGTCCCACTAATTCGTCATGCCAATTTATATACATCTAGTAATAAGCTGTTTTTAGAAAGATAAAAAAGGTAGATGTATTGCAATGAATATCTCGCAAAGAGTAAAGAAGAGTTCAATACGCACAGCTTGGTTCTGTAGAAAAAGCATTTGCATAAGTTCAAACAGTTTTTCAATAAAGGTTATTTTAAAGAAATTATTAGCCTAATGTATATCACCATACCGATGCGTTAAATACATTCTCACAAAAACTACTGCAATGAGCTAAGCATTCCATTTATGAATAAGCTTTCAGATAGAATGTATGTGAGAAACTATGGTCATTCATAGAACCTTTCTATTAAACGAGCTACGAATCTTATCAGGAGAAAATTGCAAATAGGATAGCTTTCTCTGTCATGCATATGAGTGATACTCTGAACTGCTATTTTTAATTTTTGCAGCGTATTAAATGAAAAGAGGAAGAGCTTGTTGGATTCAGAGCGGAGACTGCGCTTAATGCGAATTCATCTATCAATAAGTCTTATAATTGGAATCAGTAGTTTCTTAAGATAATCCCCTATTATTTGTTGGTGAAAAATCAAAGTTCTAGTTAATATGTAGGGTGGTGGTTTTTCTTTCGTCAAATATTGTCTTAAATGCAAATATATATAATTTTAAATTGCTGATATATACACATACATTATTTTTAATATAGTGTAGTGCAATCTCTAGGGGATACACTGAAGCTAGAAGTAAATCAGTAAAATAGTCCCATAAAAGGACACACAACAATAATGTAAATTAATAAGAAACTTGATTATTATTATTCGACCTTTTTTTTCTTAAATATATAATCCTAAAATTGGTCTTTCTAAATAAATTAATCACATATATTTTCATTGAAATATATTGAAAATATATGTGATAAATTCATTTAAAAAGACCAATTTTAAGATTAATACTTATATATTAATGAGAAATATTATTGAAAATGATAATCTGATTTTCACCCTCCAATTAAAACATGTTAAATTGAATTAAAAACTTATTTAGCAAAGTCGCCAAAAAATATCGGTTTATTACTGTCTTTTTTAAGGCTCACACTATGAAATCTTCTAATGAGGAGCCGCAAGCCGGTTTAGCAAAACGGGTTGACGATTTTTAAAAGGATATTTTGCAATTGCTTTCTGTATATTCTTTGCTTTTGCTGCTTGTGGGCTATTTAAAATAACACAAATAAATTCAATAACTAATATCGCAAACTTGAAAAGAGAGTAGAGAAAAAAAGTATGCATTTTTCTTTAAAACTTTAATATTTTTAACTCGATAACTAAAGTTTTTTTATTTAATGCTTTTTTTTTTGCTACAATAGATTTGGATAAATGTTTCTAAATGATCTGACTTAAGCGAACATACTTTTAACATAATCTTTATTTTCAGTATATCCAATTAGCATTAGCTAAAAAAATTTTTTATCAAAAAGGTCAATCAGAAGTCAATGTCAATATCTATTGAATAAGTACAGTGCAGCGCAAAAGGGTCCAAATATATATGTGGAACCTTAAAAACATAATTAATAGCTTAGGCAACTTAAGTATGTTAGAAAACTGTTGCGGAAAAACTGAGATGTTATTCCTTTAAAACTCTGCTCATGCATATGGAGTATGTATATTTTCTTACTTTATACTATTTTTGCTATTGTTATTATTGCATTATTTTACTTTCTTCTTTTTGTTCTTGTACACAGAAACATTCATAATATTCATTTTTCGTTTTTTCCTCCTAATTTTATTTTTTTGTTTTTTTTTTTTAGTATACATCCAACATTGTAAACTTCTGAGTTGGTTTAATATATTTTTTTTATTCTTGTTCAGTTTCATTTTCGATGGCATTTTGTAATATATAAAGTAACAATGAGCCAATTTGATAGCAACTTTTATATATATTGTATGTAAATTTATGCAAGTTATACAAATTTTTAAAATTTAATGCCGCGTGTATACACAAATAAAATTATATATATATATATATATATATATATATATATATATATATATATATATATATATATATATATATATATATATAAGTATAAGTATATATAAGTATAGTAAAAAAATATATATATTATAAAAATTTTGTAATTATTTGTATATGATCATATTGCATATATATATGAGTATATCCTTGCAAATATTTTGTAATATGAACATATACAAATAATTACAAGATTTTTAACTTTGATGTTTTTTATTATAAGCAGTTATCATTATTTGGGTTATTACAGCTATTATTGCTGTATACTTGAAAGTGATTTTTCTAGCTTTATATATATGTACGAGTATGTATGTGTTTGTTTTGGTATATGAGTGCTTTATATAGTTATACTTGTATAAACAAAGTGCTGGATTATATTAGCATAATTATGAGATGAAATTATGTTGTTATAGCAATTTCCTATCAGTTTTTTTTTCGAAATATAGAAAACTTTATCTGAAAAGTACTTTCAAACAGACTTAAATATTATTTTTAATATGTTCTGGAAATTATATTTTATACATATAAGATAATATAGAATAAATAATATAGAGTAAATATGAGGAATTCATTTTTTATTTTAAGTAACATATACATATAAAGATATTGCTTTTCTGAATGCAAGGTTTAAACTTTTCTTTTAATATTCTGAAAACAGATGTGATGCACTTAATAAGGCCAAGAACTCTCTAAAACATCATGCATATACATTATAAAAAAATTTTTGCCAATACCTATCGAACTGTAAAATATACCCATGAAAACAAAGTTCTACGCCCTAGTAATTGATGAAACTCTTTCTCAATTGCAAACGTGCTTTACAGTCCAACATTGGTTAAATTTTCTTTCATAATCTAATATAATATTATAAAGTATTATCCATGAAGGCGGTTCGTTTAAACGAAGTGCTTCTGATGCAAACAAAAGTATTCAAATAGTACGGGCTAAGACTATGTCCAAATTAATCGACTAACAACCTTACCATTAACAATTTAATATTATGATTGAAGTTTAAGCATAATTTAGTCACTCAAGTTTTCTTTGGCGTAATCAAATCCCTTTTCCTTTAATTAATAAAATTTATTTATAGCATTTTCTTCTTTAATATTTTTAAGACTTTTCCTTTGTACTTTCAGATTTTTGGAGCATAAAAACTGTTGGAATTGAACGAACTTAACATAAATGAAAACTTAGCAAAGAATATAAAAGAAAACACAAAAAAAAAAAATAAAAATATTTAAAGGAGGGAATTGCAAAGAATAACTTAAGCATTAAAAAACTAAATTTAAACCGACAAAGATTAAAAAAAAATATTCTACATTCAAAAGGATTTGAAACCACAACAATAACATCATATATAAATACTGAAGAAAAATATTTTAGAAATAAAATTGACAGAAAATTAATAATAAAATAAAGCGAATAACAATAGACTGAATAGGAGTCCAAATATTTACTATAAATAAAAAAAAACAAAATTGCTTGACAAAGCCAAAGACACAAAAAATTCTCAATTGAAAATAATTAACTATTATATAAAATATATATAAATAACATACTTAAATCGAATTTTATAATAAAACATGCAATTAATTTAAACATATCATATATTAATAATAATCAAAATAATTTAAAATTCAAATTATAATATATAACAGTAAATTAGCAACAACAATAACATTGCTTTTATACTAAAAGCAATAAAAATCAAACCAATAAAATTTCATTCATTCTTATATGAAACATGCGATAAATGCAAACAAAAACACAAAACTGCCCTTTCAAACAATTTGCAACAAGAAAAGTAAATTTAATTAAAATATTTTGCTTTTGTAATCCAACATTGCCACATATTTATTGCAAAATATATTAGACACACAATACACACACAATGTTCAACAAAAAAATATATAGAAATCCAAACATCAACAACATATTGATTTAGCAAAAACTAATAACTAGCAGTTGATTAAAACAACAAGATTCTCCTTTGTTTTACTTTTTTGTGTTATTTTGATTTCTTTAAACATCATAATTAAAAATAAACAATTAATTATTAATAATAATAATAATAATTGAACAAATCAAACAGAAAGAAAATCATTGACAAAACTTTCTCATTAAGTAAATATTTAAATATTTACGAAAGTGTTAATTTTACATTAAAAACAATAATAAATAAGTAAACAAATCAATTTCTAAACAACTAATGAGAAACAAAATTCATGTTTTCGTACATAAAATTATTTATACATATAAATAAAAAAATATAAAAAGAAAATTCCATGAGAAAAATCGTTTACATTTCGAAAAACTAAAACAAATAAAAAAGTAAAAATAAAAACAATTTTTATTTTCATTGTTTGTATTTGGTATGAATTAAATTTATACACAGAATCGTACAACAAATAAAACACTAAAATAATACACATAAATTGAAATAAAACTGAAAGACATATATTCTTCACAGTGCACAGGTGTTCTAAACAGAAAACGTGGGAAAAACAACAAAAAGTTCAAATGTTTCAAACTAATCAACTGATTTCCATCATTTTATACACAACAACAACAACTAAAATCACAATAATAAGTTAAGGTAAGTGACTTTAATAAATTTTTCAAAAATGTATTATTAAAAATAAAGAGATTTATTGAATACAGTGTTTTATTTTCAATAATATTGGAACTAAACAGTATTGTTTTACTTTATACATAAATAATAAAATAATAAATTTTATTATTAAAATTTTTTCTAAATTTTGTTGTGACAAGAAAAAACAAGAAAAGTTTTAACCACTATTATTAAATGTTACAAAAATTTTTGTTCCTAATAACAACCAAACAAAACTGACCAACATTTTAATATTTTTTATGTTTCGTTCGTGGCAACACCAACAAAATGACAGTTTTAACATTTAATTGTTTGACGCATTGGCAATTGTTACAATATAATGAATTTAATTTTGCACTAAAATCGCATTAAAATAACTAAAATCCACTATGAAAATGGTGGTTACGTTAAAGTTACATTTTGTAAAAATCGTGATTTTTTCGGACAACTGAGACCGCTATTAAGAAATTGATCATTAAATTTTAGTCGAAAGGCTTGATATAAAATGTGTGAACTCAAACGCGTATTCTACTGAGTCATTCAACTGAAACCATCGCACCCGTGAGTAACAGTGTTGAAGCACATCCAAATTTGTCTATTTCTAGACTTTCTCACCAATTGGGGATATCCAAAACCGAATTTTGCTGAGGATGTAACTTTAAAGCCTTACAAGGTTCAACTATTGCAGGAATTGAAGTCGACGGACCATTCATATCGCCGCGGAGTCGCTCAGTGCATTAAAGAACAACCAGCTAGTTTTTCTGAAAAGTCATTTTTTTTAGCCGAAGCCCATTTGCACTTTTCATGGTATGTTAACTTTGCTTGTTGTTGCCGCATTTGGGCTTCTGATATACCTAGAGGGTTTACTGAGAAAGCTTTGCATGCTCAACATGGCACTGTATGGTGCGCTATGTGGTCTGGAGGCGTGATTGGGCAGTTTTTTTCAGAAGATGAGGCTGAAAATGTGGTAACGGTCAATGGCCTATATCTCACTATAGCGTAAGATACTAACAACTTAATTTTGGCCTTTTACTGACGATGCGGAAATCACTGATATATGGTATCAATACAACAGTGCCACATATTACACAGCCAATGAAACGATCAATTTATAGCAAACTATCACTATCACATAATTTTACGACAATTAGCAGTTAAGTGGCTAGTCAGATCGTGAGTTATAACACCACTAGGTTATTTTTTGTGAGGCTATTTTAAGGACAGAGTCTATACGGAGGCAATCGAATCGATTTCAGGCTTAAAACTCAAAATCCGTAATGTGATTAACAAGTAAGGGCCGCCATTTGGCCAAAAAATGATTAAAAACTTTGATGAAAAAATCGACATCTGTCGTCATGGTCGTGGTGGATGTTTATCAGATATCAGTTTTCATTCACAGATTTAATTTATGCAAATTTTAAAAGGAACAAAAATTTAAATAGTTATGTTGAATGTTATTGTAAAATATATTACCTATGATATAATATAATTTTTCGTTTGGTTGCAATTGAATTTGCAGCCGCGCATAAGCGCTTCATTAGTAGAAACTTTTGCTTTTTTAATTATTGCGTTATTATTAATTGTCTCTTTAGACTTTAAGCTGTTCTCTGACTGATTATTGAGGTTGGCCCTTCGGGAGAAACGTCGTGATTGCGGTTTTGCGGCTCTTGCATGAATTTGATTATGAGAGCCAGAATCATCTCGCCTTTAATAACACCAACGGGTGAATGATCCGGATTCAGTGATTCATGTGTTCCGGACTAGGAGTTGGATAGTATCCAGCTCTTCAGCAAGGAGTAGTGGTTTGCAACCCTGCTTTGGAACCGCTAAAATTTCAACTAGGAAAGACCTGTTGCTAGACTTAATCCTCGGCTTCCTAGTGCGTGAATGACGTTGCTCTTCATTCCCAGTGGTTTGACCACCATCTAATTAAGGCTTACGGCCAGGTCTAGATGTAAATCTTATCACAAAATATCATAGCTAGAATATCTGTTAGGTATTTTGTTTTGTTTATTTAAATTTGGAGTTTCTTGAAAAATCATGAGCTACTTTTATATTATTATTTTTTGTTAATTTAATTTTTTTGGGACTATAAATGGTTCGTAAATAGTTTTTTGTGACTAAAATATAATCCAAATAACTAAAATATATTAATTTTTCTTAGCGTTTAATTTTTTTAAAATTCAATTTAATGCAAATTAATTTATATTTCATTTTCTTTCTTATTCTTGGACTCTTATCACTTATTGTAATGGCCTGGCTGAACATTTGGATATCCCTGTATTATTTTCTGATTTTTTATTATATTGTAAACTCTATCCATAAGGTACTATTTTATGACCTACGTCAAGAAAGCTGGAATATGAAAACGTTTTTATAAATAAGATATTTTATACTAGTTGGCATTTCGTAACAGAAATGTGGTTAAAAAAGTCATATAAGATTTGACAAAAAAAAATACACGATTATTACTAACGATACTTTCATTAAATATTTAAAAACTTCGAAAAACGCATCAACTGAATTTGTCATAAAATAAAATGAAACATTTTACTAATAAAAAAACATATTCCTTTGGGGCAAATAATATATAAAAAGACAAAAGGCAAATAATATCATAAAACATTAAGCTATAAACAAATATTTTCAAAAAAGAAAAAAACAAAAAAAAACAAAAAAAAAATTTTTTAAACCCCAAACAGTGAATAAAAACTACAAAAAATATAATCAAGTTGAACATTTGGTTGCCACTGATATATCTTTATAGGCAAAACGTACATCCAAACACATGTAATAAAAATTATTCCAAAACACACTTATATTTATAAAAAAAATTTTATGATATAAATAGTTCATATTATGAATGTATGTACGTTGATGTCATACATGACTACACTATTTACACAAAAATGCAACATTGAAAACATGAATTTGTAGATTTACTACATTGTCTTGTGTGATTGCTGCTATTGCTAAAAATAAACTTACAACCACTTAGCGATGAGAGGGAGCATACGGCATGTCTCAACAAATAAAAACCAAATAAAACAACGGCAACAACTTCCTCTTCCTAGAATTGAAACTTCTGATTTCCTCATTCGTTGCTTGGTTAAAAAAAAATTGCTCTTTCATTGAATCGTATGTGCTTCTGCGTTGACTATACAAATTTACATTTTCTTGTACCACCAAACAACACATTTGTTGTGTAAGTTTTTCCTTACACTTGTATTTATACCAAAGTATTCAGTTCTTGTATGAAAACCGATTTGCTTTGGTTGAACATACGTATGCTGCTTATAACTATATATATATAAATATAGCAAAAGAAGAACAGTTGTTTGTTTTTCCTTCGTTAATTTATCTAAAATTAGACAATGGATTTTTAAAGCGATGAGCTAGACAACAAACAGACACACGCAAAAAATCATTAGCGAAAATTGTAACACAGTAATAACCCAAATAAAAATTGGAGACAATGCATTTATGTGTATAAATTAGTTTTATTATTATTGTTCATTATGATGGATATACTTTAATGGTGTCAATGAAAAAATTATACTCACAATCTACAGTAGTAAAAACCGAAACTTGGTCATCTGGAAGCCAAAAATCGGATGTCAAATAAATGTGTTAGATTAGTCAAAAGCGAAGCTGTGTTTGCTAGTTAATTTAAGTGGGCTATATTTCTAATTCGGGTTTTTTATTGAACTAGTTCGATTATTTATTTTAGTAGTTTATTTGATCAGTAGTTTATTTATTAAGTAGAACAAATGTTAAAACAACTCTGCTTGTACTTACCTTAGAGCTTGTCACATATTTTTTAAATAAACACAACTTTTGAATGTAAAAAGTATTTAAATGTATTAGTGTGATATTGACTAAACACAATTTTGTGGATCAGCTAATTTGTGGAGGGCACGAAAAATATTTGGTTATGCTAATTATAAAACATCTCATTAATCGCAGACTATTCTGGTGCTTTCACCTTACGTGTTCTACAATAATAAAAAATATGGGTGCCCATTAAAAAGAAAAATAATACTATTGTAAAAACTAGATTGTATATTAAAAATGTTCTTTACTATGGGTAAAAGGCAACGAAAAATAAATAAACAAAGAAACATGAAGAATGTAAGTCTAATACATTGATCAGTTCTATTAATTATGTTGAATGATTAATTCAGAGGAACAAGGGCGTTCATAAACTACACAACTAATGGCAAACAAACTGAATAAAAAAATCTAGTTTAATTTTTTCAAGATTTATGCTAAGGATAATTGATTTTTTACTCAATTATTTTGAAAAGTAGTTAGTTTATTCCACTTTAAAAATAGAGTTGAAATTTTCTTACTTAAATATGTAAGGTATACCGATGTAAAGACACACGCACTTGCGTACATTCATCATGATGACTTAATTGGTGATTAAAATCTTGGGCTTGAGGTATAAAATATAAAATTAGATTAATTTTATTATTTATTAGGAGTGTACTACTACTGCTCACAGTAAACGTGGCTGCATAGTTCTGGCAGGAAAACTATTATTTAACATTTTTATCTCTTAATTGTGTTGATCTTTAATGATATGACGGCTTAAGGAAATATATGATAACAAATGTAATTCATTGGCCGTTATATCGTTATATTCTTAATTACTTTGATATAAATTCAATGCAATTATTAATATGAATGACTTCCACTTACTTTTAATTACGACAATAAATTGAAGGATATATTTAAAATATTATTATACTCTCGTAAATTTAAATATGGTAAAAGAAATGGTATCATGTGTTTCATGTATTTCTTGAAAACCAAATTATTAATAAAAAATTGTGTTATTGTTTCATGAATATTGTCAACAAATTTTATATACACGCAAAGCATAGTCGGAAGCATACATAGTATAAGAGAAAAATCCGCTGTCATAATTAGCCAAAAATAAATAACATATAAATTTAGTAGAAATGTAAATGATGCGGTAAGAAACTAATTATATAATTTTTGGGACTTATAACTTATTTTTAAAAAATTAAACCACAATAATATTTGCACTACTAAAAATTATGAGAAATATGAAGAAACAGCACATTAAGAACACAAAATTTATACAAGCATAATATAATAATTATCAAATTTTTTATGGTATCCTAGAGTGACAGTATGTGTGTGTGTTTGTGCGGTTTTTTAACGTCCTTTGGTTGATTGCAATAATTTCTGGATTTAGAAAAGTTTCAACTTTTAATAATAACAATATTTAATTTCAACCAAAGACATATGCCAAATAAAAGTTTCTCCCTTTCTGTGCTCGTTTTTCTTTGTTTTACTTTTGAAATTATTTCAAAGAAAACTACTTGAAACAAGTGAATCTATTAAAGAAGAACTTCAACAGAAGATAACTTTTTCCTTACATTTCCCCTGCATTTTAATCACTTAACAGCTCTGTCCTTTTTCTCTTTTCTAAGTGTAAGTATATATGGTTAACACATTCACCTTAAAATTGTATAAATGCCTGTGGTTTTTTATTGTTTTAACTTAAAGTAGGGGGAATAGTTTTTTAGTTAAACTACTAAATTTTCATAAATTGTCTATGTGCCTCCATATATAAAAAGTTTTATTTCAATAAAATATTTTAAAAAATTTCGATGTTGGTTTTGTCGAATATACATTGTAATTTTAAATCTATGTTTTATGTACGTCTAAGTGGAAAGTTACAATTATTTTTTCCATTTATTATTGTTAAATGATAAAATATATATTTGCATTTTTGACATAATTAAATTAATAAAATATGTTTTCTCCATTGAAAATATTTTTAACAAAGTAACTATTTTAAAAATATCAAATACATAATTATTTTTCTATTTTTTTAATCGACCTTTTTACATCTTAACACGTTCGCGGGCGCGACGTGAATGCTATAGCATTCAAATTTTAAAGCCAATTTTTATTCATTTAATTTTATACAAGCTTAAGTTTTTGTTATTAATATACACTTCAAAATGGTCATTAGTAAATTTCATATTATTTTATCTTTTCTCCATGTATTTACAAATTTCCTTATGCCACATTAAGACACATTGAGTAAACTAGAAATGTAATCGTCGAGGATGCTATAACATTCATTGTATATAACGGTTAAAATACGATGTTCTGATTACTATTATAATACATGTCTAATCAGATTTCGGATATTACAACTAGTTTTAAAAATAATTGCCTGTATATTTTTGCAGCTCTTTGAAAATTTTAGCGTCCGCGAACGTGTTAAATAAATATTTGTTATTCTTTTTTTAATTAATTTAACAATATATTTTTTTTTCACTATTTCGCTTTTCTATGGAAAGCTTCTTCAGGAAAATTAATTTTAATTACAACAAATATTAACAAAAAAACAACAAATATTGAAAAGAATAACAGATATTTATTTAATACATAATTATTTTAACAACGACAATTCGTGTAGCAATAACACTACATCACTTTGACGGGTAATTATGGCTATTAGTTGCCATATTAAAAATGCAAATTTACCCCGTATTTTGATTTTTATGACAAGCTATATGAACTATATAGAATCATTTCGAAGAAAGCTGTAACCGTTAAATATCAACTTAAGTTTATTTTGCCATGCTCCCATCCATGAAATTTTTGGATTTTTTTTTAAATTTGTTTCATTTATTCGTTTACTATTTATTTCTTAATCATTGGCGTGTTGATATCTACGTTAAAAGCTATTTTGTTAATCCTTCGCCTAGCTTACTAAATTTACTAAATAGTCGCGATCTCATAATAATTCACTTATTATTTGTCAAATAAACACCATGTAGAAATATATCTGAGCAAGCCTAAAAAGGCAACTAGAAATGACTGGTTAGTTTCTTTCCTTGAAGGAAAGAAATATTTATAAATAAAATTAATACTTTTTTAACTGAATTGATAAAATAATCCTTTAGCAGAGCTTGTATTAAAGAAATGCTGTTCGTTTTTATTTACTTAAAAATATTCACAACTTCTTGCTGACCGAAGAAGCAGTAACAATCCTATCAACATGTCCCATTTTGAGAGCTAATAATTTGAAATCAACATGCATATTGATAGGTGTTCATATGAAAAAAAAATTTCAAGTTATTTGAAATTCGTTTTCGTTTTAATAAGTGATTAAAAATTGTTTTTTAACTGACATAAATTTAAAACCAATTTTGCTAGGAGCCTTTATACTGAAGCTGCTTTCCGTTTTAACATAATTCATACAAAATCTTCCTTTGCTGAAGAATAGCAACTTTCAATAACTATTGTTTCCTCTTTACTTAAAGCATATTAACTATGTTGCTCCTTTAACTATTTTCTTCTTTTGGCTAACAAGCGAATACCAACATTCGAACATTCGGGCTTTTCCCCTTATTAAAATTGTTTGCCTGAATACCCTATTCTTTTTTATTTTCATTTTGTGTTTATCTAACCACTTGCAGTTAAAAAGAAAAACATTATTTTTAATAATTAATTAAAGCCGTGTAGTGTGAAGAATATTTTTAAAACAATAATAAATATATTTGAAATGTAATAAAAAGATACTTAAAAAATAAACCGGGTATCATAAATCAGGTGTAATTAGGTGAAAATTATGTGTATTTGTATGTGGACTATAAAAAGACTTCGTTATGCTGCATCATATTTATGCCTGTTTATATATCTAAAAAAAATCAAAGTGAAAATTAATAAACACACACAATATATATTCTTATAATGTTCTTATCTTAACAACGCTATGGTGCACAAACAAAAAAAATTTTTTTGCAACCTTTATAATATAACAAATTCTAATTTGATGGTGTCCACAAAGTACGGAAATACTTATTGTTATTATTTTTTTTTTGATAATTATAGTTATGTGCTATTAATTTTATTTCAGTAATATTGTGCTGTACATATAAATATGTAAAGTGGGGCGATTCTAAGGAGTCAATTTTGTTGCAGCCAAGTCGTTTTATAAATTAAACTAAAAAGGGAAATATTTTTTAAGAGAAAATTGCGAAAGCAAACGAAACAGTAAAACATAAAAAGCCCTTAATGGTTTTTTTTTCTTGTTTTAAGGAACGCTATTTGCATGCAATTATTAAATCAAAATCCTGATTATTTTATAAAATATGTTTTCCAGAGGGGTGAAATATAAAGTGTTTAAAAGTCCATGAAATTGTTTAAATAAAAAACAAAAGCCCTAGACTTAAGGTTATAAGCCTTCCTTGTCTTAATTTATCCTTAAACCTTCAACGTTTTAGCTAATTTAGTACAGTGTTTTCATTTAATATTTAAGAGTTTATTTTAAACAACTTTTGTTTTAACGGTGTAATATAAATTAATCTTTTTTTTTAATCAACGATATATGGATATAACACTATTTATTTATGTAGAATAATAAGGAAATATATAGTAATCTTAAAAGTAATAAGAACAACAAAAACGTTTATAACAAAAAATTAATATAAAATGGTTTGTTTATTAATAGTTATAAATGCAATTATATATTATCTATAGCCGCTTAAAGAATTATTTCTTAAAAAACGGCAATTCAATGTAAAAATATTCAATGTTTGCAATACTAAATTAAAATATTAAAAAAGTCTAAAGTCAACCTTAGCGGCTCTTGATTCTGTGTGGCACAGTGGTTTAATTTATAAAATGATAAGCTTAAATTTGTTACCAACATTAATCCGAATAATACTGAAACGCGCAGTTTCAGTATTCTCATTGGTTCAAACCACTCCACGCAAACTCAAATAGCAGCGGACTCTCCGCATGGCTCGTGTCTGTTACCCTTATTATATAAAATTTACACAGCGGACTTTTCTAGAATAAATGGCTGCCTTACTTCTATATTCGCAGATGTTACGGCTGTTCTATGTTCAGAAATACTAGCAACCTATATCTTATGTAGATTCCCCCGGGGACACATTATAAGTCTTTATGGATCACACAACCATCTAGACTTGTGTGTTGCGGGGGTTAAATGGAGCCCAGTCCCCTTCGGCTAGTAGGAGCCAACTGGAAAATCCACTATATTTCCATGGGAATCAGTAAAGCCCCAGAGTTCCGCTATTTGTCTCTTTAGGCACTTAGCTGTTCTCTGACTGATTAATGAGGTAGGCCCTTCGGGAGTATCGTGGTGGCTGTGTGTTTCGAGGCCCTCGTCTGAGTTTGTGGGTCGGATCATCCATAATGAACACAGTGAATGGTTCAGGTCCAGTGAGTATGAATGCCGTCGTGTTCTTAATAATATTAAGCTTCATGCGTTCTGGACCAGGAGTTGAATAGTTTCCAACTCTTCAGCAAGAAGTGAAAGCGGCGGCCTACTCCGGGCTTTTGAAGCTGCAACTAGGAGTGACCGGAGTATATACGTATCCGAAGGCCTTCTAGGGTGAGGATGACGCTACATTTCATCTACAGTGGTAATGATCCACCTGATTAAGGCCCACGGCCAGGTGCAGTTATAAATCTTATCACGTCATCTTATGTAGATTACAAACTGCTCTCACTGAAGTTCATTCCAAGGATGAATAAGGTAAAATACTTAGGTATCGGATTAGACCCCAAAATTAAGTTTAAGCATCACGTGCCACATATTGTTGTTAAAGTCAACAAGTTAATCAGGTTAATCAAAACGTAACATAAAAATAAAATCTTAATATTTAAGGCAATATTTCAGGCAATGATATTTTATGCTGGTTCAATCTGGTCGATATCAGCACATTGTCATATCAAAAAGCTACAGATTGCGCAAAATAAACTCCTACAAATGATCTAAAATCTGCCTTGGCACTACTCCACTCAACGACTATATACCGACCGATTGACAATAAATTTGAAAAACATATGTCTTCAGTCTGACTTCGTACACATCAATGAGCTGATCTTATCATAATTTTTAAATAAAACGCTAACTTTTTATCATAATCCAAAAATTTGCCTGTAATATTTTTTTAATTTTTTTCCCTTACTTTTTAATAATACTGTAACGGTTAAAAATTTGTAAAACTATATTTAAGCAGAAGAGGCTTAAATCCTAAACTCTTCGTGAAAAACTTACTTATCTTTTGAGCGCAATGTTACATTGGTTGTTGAATGTGGTTCTTAATGAAGCTTTTTAGTAATAATTGGGTATGGTTTTTCGTCATCCCGCGTCAAATTTGGTTTGTAAACAGACCGGTTTCGGGTATATAATATTTTTTAGCCACAAATTCTAATTGACCAAATAATTGTTTTTCGGAAAGTGAGATAAAAAATAACTAAGTAACAGGAAAAACATAAAACAGTTTTTTTACTGCAATATTGCAACATTTTTTAATAACTGGCATTAAATATTTATATCATTCATTTCCACCATCTAGTTTTTCGTGCAATTTCTAAGTTTGAGTTTTTTGTTTTCATTTTCAGTAATAAAGCATTTTTTTAATGTTATATACCTTTTTTTCATTCTCTTTCTTACATCCTTATTCTTTATTAACATTCGTTATATTAAAAATTTTCGTAAAGTTTTGCACCGTGATTTGTATTTTTATTGTTGCTCACAATATTTAATTTTATACAATATACCGATTTTATATTGTTGTAACAAACTTACAAGAAACTTGCGTTGTAAAAGAAAAATTAGGAAAAAGAAATGAATTAAAAGGTGTTATTGGCATTGCGTATTTATATCTGAGGTTGCAGTGTGATAGGTGATTTAGTGTGTAAATTTAACCATATATGTAATTTCGAATTTACTCTCCTTCTCTTTTATCTTACTGATCTTACCATTTGAGAGTAATTTAGTACTTAAATATAATGAGTAAGAAAAAAAACTAAAAATTACATCAAATAGTAAGTAAAGCATTTTAAACGGTATTAAGAAAATAACGACCTCTAAAAAGTTTTTAGCTGATATTTTTAGTTAATAAAGGAGTAGGTTTAGTAGGATGTTAAAATTTGCACATTGTGTTTTATTGTTATGTGTGATAAGATTTACGTCTGTACCTAGCTGTGTAAGCCATAACCAGACGGTTATTTCATCCCACTGTGGATGAAATGTAGCGTCATACTTCAGATACGCCTTCACTCCTTGCTGAAGAGTTTGAGACTATCCAACTCCTGGTCCAGAACGCATGAAGCTCAATAAAATTAAGAACACAATCGCAATCTTGCTCACTGGACCTGGACCATTCAGTGAATAATCCGACCCACACAACTCAAACGAGGGCTTCAAAAGCACAATCACTACGATACTTCCGAAGGGCCAATCTCAATAATCAGTCAGAAAACAGCTAAAAGGCAAAAAAGACAAATAGCTGAAGTCTGGGGCTTTACTCATTCCCGTGGAAATATAGTGGAATTGTCCAGTTGGCTTCTGCTAGCCTTGAAGGGGACTGGTCTCCCGTTTACCCCCGTTGACACATGTAATGACGGTGAGATTCCGACATTCTGTTTCGAACAGATTCAAGTATTTATGTGAAAAAAGTTTGAATTAAAGCAGTAGAAAGATTTGAACCACAAATGTAAAGATAAAAGTCTCTAATATTTTCTTTTTTTGCCTTTTAAGTTTATCTATTTAGAGTCCAGTATCTACCTTATTCTAACTCCTGCAGTGCAAACTGCTAATGTTAAATATATATATTCTTTTCAATACTGCTTATAATATGCACGACACAGCGTGCTTTTAAAACTTTTTAAATGTTTATAAAATTTAATAATTGAGTGACGCTATATAAAAGGAAATTTTCTTCATTCTGTTCTATTTGTTCATATTTTTGGTTAAGTGTGTTTTGGGGCAAAAAAAAATATTTTTTAGCTATTTTATTTCTTGATATTGTTGTTGATGTTTTTGTACAGTTTTTGTGGTGGAAGTAAAAATTTGTGTCCCTTACAGTCTGTAATATTTTATGCTGCTTGGTTTTTCTGGTTTATTGTTAATAATTAATTAACATGATATTATTTTCTTTTCTCCAAGCTAATGATTTTCAAGAAGCTTATAAGGAAAGCAGAATAACTTAAAAATTTATGTAAGGCAAAGCAGTTAATATCATAAATACCTTTTTATTCATAAGAAAAATTTACTCATTTTAAAGAAATTTTTTTTTCTAATTATGGTTCCAAAAGGAAGGAATGATTTTGTTTGTTAGCAATAAGGATTTTATAAAATAAGTGTTTTTTTTTTAATCTTTCATTACGTGCTATTGGGTTTTGCAAAAATAAGAGAAAAACACATTTGTATTTAAAAGATTCCTTACTGAAACATTCGTTGAGCTTTTTAGTTATTTATTAAATAAAAAGTTAATTTATACAAAAAGGAAAAAAGAATAAATTATTTAATCTAAAGTGGAAAACATAGATGTGAAAATCGTTCAAATCAAAACCAAAAGCAAAATTTAATAAAATAAGACTCAGTATAGATAATGTATATGAAATCTAAAATCTTTCATTTTTAATAAAAAGCCATTTCAGCTCCCCTAAGGATTGTTGTTTGTTTTTTTATCAAATTTCTTAATCTTCTGTATCTGAGCTAATATGAGGCTAACTATTTCCATAAATATTTTTATGATCATAAAACCGAACGATTAAATGAGAATTTTGAAAGACATTAGAGAATTTACTCGAAATATCGTGGAGCTCTTAAACCTATGTTTTTGAATTTATTGCCAAGTTATACAACCTTTCATCCTCTACGTTTTTTCGGCATAGTTTGGGCTTTCTACTCATCAGATGGAGAAATAAATGCTAGTCTCAATGTAAATTTGATGGTGAGACTTCTAATGATAAAGCAGACATTTTATTTCTTAATAGAAGGTAACGTTTGAATTTTGAAAAAGCAGTACTTAACCGGGCCAATAATTCATATTTTTAATTATTGAATAGTGCATGTATTCGTAACATTTCTCAAAGTTTATTTACAATTAAAACTTGTTAAATTCCTTGTACCTGCCTTTTATTAATTCGCCTTGAGTTGGCCCAATTTTAAGTTTTATTTTACGTTGGGCTGCATGTGTATTTTGTTTTTGTCAATTCAAAGAAAATTATAATTTCAAGCGCTTTTATGTTTTATTTCTTTTTTCACATTTTTTTTATCATTTTATAGTTTCTTGTAATTGTCATTGCCTCAATTTTTGTTCTAGTTTTGTTAACCTGATTTTTTTTAATTAACAACCTGTATTCAAGAGCTTGTCGACTCCAGTGGCAATTTTTAGTCAAAAAAAAAGAAAGGAGAATAAATAAACACAAAGAGAAAAATACATTTTTCCAAGTTTTCGTGTATTCTTTTAAATATTCCTGTTATTCTTCATCGAGTTGCTGACAGTATTTGTTTTTTTTTTTTTTTTGGTTAATGAAAGAATGAATTTACAAACGATCTACGGATAAAAAATCAATGAAATAAAGCTATAAACAACAATAGAAAGTAAAAAAATGGCAACGTGTATTTGTAGTAACCTGAATATTATCAATATGTACGAATTAAATATTCAATCGAAACTGTAACTGCTTATAATTTATGTATAAGAATATTAATTTAAAACAAACAAGCAAACAGAAATAGACGCAAAAATCAAATTAGAGCAATAGAATTTAAAATAGCGTTAAAAAATCAATAGTTTACATAAAAGATTTACAAAAGCTAAAAATTAAAAGCTATGTGTGGTACATCTAAATTGAGCACAGTAAAACAATTTTTATTTTCGTATAGCATATACTTAGAAAGAACAAATTTATGCCAAATTTTTTATTATCCACTCTCTCGATGAGGTAAATTTTAAAAGATGAAACCGAAATATATTAATCATAATTCATATATATTGAAAGGTATTCCCAGCGTTTTTTTTCTTTTATACGAATTACAAAGATTTAAAAAGCCCGCTCTTCTCTTTTAAAACTTATAAGTTAGTAATCTGCTATGAAAGTTATTAGCAAACAGTAATTAGAATTCAATGTTATTAATAGTTTTAGTCATTGTAGAAATTTACCGTTAATGCATTTTATAAAAACGTGGTATTAAACATTAGTTTATGCACTTTCAAAAAGTAAGCGTATGTTAATTTATTTTTAAAAAAACTAACCATTAAAATTTGGAATCATTAGCTATCTCGATTGACTCTAATGGGTTAAGTTTTCTGACTAATCAGAACGCTAGTATCATTGGCAAGAGAATTTAGTGGACTAAATTTGCCTAGTTATCGTGATAAGATTTTCTCCGATAATTGCACACAAAATAATTGAAATTTCGAAAAAAAATAATATTGTGCTGAAATATAGAAAATTCATTTTCAGAAAACTGAATATATTTCTCAAAAAATATCAATAAGAGGTTAAAAAACATATCAAGAGGTAATACATTTTCAGTATTTGAGACATCGTTGAATGATATATTTTATATCGGTAAATGCAGTTGCACAAAAACAATGCCATGCTCCTGTGGATTTATTCCTGATCCAAAACATTCATGATTGACCAAAACACCAGCAGAAAAAATACAATTCCTGCATGCGTGTTAAATATAGTAGACCAACTGTTCAATGACTTTTTCAACTGTCCCGTTACCTTAGATCCTTCATGTAGATTTGACTCTTCAAAAATGGATGCCCCGCGTCTGAAATCGAATTTGCAATGCCAGCTGCAAAAGAGCCGATTGTGCACGACGCAATTAATTTTGTTATGATATGTGATAGGTTCGGCGTGTCAGACAGAGTTGCCTCGTGTTTAGCTACAGCTTTATTTAAACACATTGGCTTTACTGCCAAAAATGGAGAACCAATTATTATGGATAAATTCAAAGAAGGTGGTTAAAAAATGAAAAGTATGGAATTCGTTCGTCGTATGAAAAACAATAATTCGCCCTTATTAGCTTTCTTTTGATGGCAGAAAATGTGATGCACTGACATGGGAAGAAAGCGAAAAATACTATCCGAGATTGGAAAAGGAGTCTTGTTAAAGAGACGGGTAGCAAGTTGTTGGATCAAATAAAAGTTGACGCTGAGGACCCCAGTACTAAACTGAGTTCTTCAAGGAAAAAAAATTATCGCTTACCAGCTTGATAGGAGTTTGTTGCGATGCGAAACCCACCAAGACGAGTACTGGAACTGAAAATGAAATTATACAAAAGTTTGAAGTTTTGATCTGTTGTCTTTTTGTCATATTTTCTTTAACTCTTTTTTGCATATTTTTTAAAACTCTTCCCAAAATAGCTGATTTCGTTAGGAATGCCGATTTTTAATTGGTGGATACTTTTTGGCTTATGATCATTATGTTTTTCTTCAAACATAAAAAATATAGGCTGGAACTGCAAAACTTAGTGATCATGAGGGTATAATTAAAACTGCTTGTAATGAAATATTGCTTTACCTGAACAAATACCTAACAAAGGATAATAAAATATTTACTATAGCATCATATTGTTGAAACCACAAGTTTAGATGGTTTTTCAGAGTTGCCAAACAAAATTTTCCGATTTCCCACAACCGTAACTAGGAATTAAAATGTACTTTGCCATAAATGTCAAGGTTAAACTACTTCTGGATTTTAAGCAGCTGAAATCCTACAAATTCGCTTCTCGACTTGATAGAAAGCGTATTTTGTTTATTCATTTATTTGTTTTATTATTTATTATTTATTTATTGCCATTTTTTGAGTAAATCCTTTTGTAGGCTTTTTTTATGAAAAGCAAAGGCTTTTCCAGCCATTGGTGATAGTCTGTTAGCTTCAATTGGTGCATAACTCAACGTCTTTATGGAAAAAAATCAAAATGATTATTTTCGGAAAATACGGACTTTTTGTAAAGAAATTTTTCGAACTTGAAGCGTAAACGTTCTTGCAAAATGTATGCGTATTTTAATAAATGCTGCCAAATGTATGAAATAATAAATCAAACTTTACATATTCCTAAAACTTATATATTCTCCAACATGATTTTTTAATCTTTTCTCCTTCATAAACACTTTCCTTTGATATTTGCTTTATAGATTTTATTGATTTAAGGCAATTGCGTTTAGTTTCCCTTCTTATATTTTTTACTTCAATAAATTCTGTTCAAGAATTTATTTATGTTCAACATTTTTTTTTCATTATTCTGTAGGTGAACACTGTCAGTAAGCTTTGTGGAAATCGTATTTTGTATTTGCTGATATACAAAACAAACAAAAGCTTATCTTCAACATTTCAGATTAAGATAAAAGAAAAACACATTTTTTTTCTTTTGTGTATGTTTTAACTCTTAGTTGAGTATTCTGAGACAGAGTTTCCTTTATTTTTTTGGTATATTATATTTCAAATTACAACATACTATAGCATACGTTGTCACATTTTCTAGAAAATCTCTTTGTGTAGATATTTATTTATCCCATCATCGAACAAAATTTATTTTATATATATTCCCCTTATCATAGCATTTTCTTTTGTTGCGCTTTTTATACGTTTTGGTCATCAATAAAGCCATAAATAATATGTGCTTGTGTTTCGAAAATAAAGTAACACAACAGTAGGCCAACTTTTCAATGACTAATTTCACAATTTATTAAGGGCTCATCAAGAAAATATTCTTAAAAAATATAGAAAAAATAGACAGCATATATTAAAGAAAAAATTATTATTAAAAATATATATTCATGATCTAATGTGATGTAACTACGATAAAAATAATTATATCAAATTTTTCGGTTGTTTCTAAAATTAATAATTGTAAAATTTATAAATTATATTGGCCCTATAGCTTTTATCATATGAAACACAAAAGTTTTTTTTTTAAATACTGTAGTAAAATCACACTAATATCTCTGATCAGATTTGATGTGTTATCTGATGTTGACAAAATAATTCATTTTGCTAAATAAAAAAAAAAACAAAAGCTTAATCATATTTATGGAAAGATTAAAAGAAAATTTCAACATATAAATTTAAGTCATAGCATTGTTTTAGTAAAGTCGCTAACAAGTAAATTAAAAATAGCTTGAGCTGGTTTTTTAATTCAACACAGTCTTTTACTCTAAAAGTAAAATGTTACTTATCTGTAGTATACGAAAATTACGCCAATAATATAGAGAATACTTTATTTATGATTATGGTTATTTATTTTTTGTTTTGGTTTCATATATTATTCATTGGTTTTAAATATTTTTTTACATAATAAAAAAAAAATAAAAATATTGCAAAAATAAATATATGCATAAATAAATTTTCCAATATATAAACTATTGCTGTCTGTTTTATTCTGCTGCTCAGCATGCTTAACAGTTATAAAAACGGTTTTTGGTATTTTTACAAGAATCCCTTTTTATTTATTGTGGCGGCTTATTGACGCCATACAACAGTCTACAACTCTTTGTTTAGAATATCAGCTTGTTCTTACATACTGAGTAGAAAAAATTTTTATTCACGTTCCGAAGCTTTAAACTAGTTTTTTTTTTCTTTTCTGCATATTGTTTCAAGTTAAAGTCAAATTTGCCTTAATTAATTTTTTTTAATTAATTATATTGTTAGTTTCTAAATTTAAAAAAAAAAACTTCGATTGCTCTTCTCTGTATATGCTTATAATGATTATATTTACCAAAATATATTTAGAAGATATAACATTTCAAATTTTAACTTTTTTGTTATTATCCAATGCGATAATCCAAATCATTTTCTAGTCATTTATTTTCTTCTTTTGTCAATAATATTGAGTATGTGAACGAACATCCAATAACTCATCAAAATTTGAATCTCTGTTTTGGCACCATATTATTGAATTTTCCAAGAGAATTTGACTATTTGTTTATATAGTGTTTATATTATTGTTTTATTGTTTTATTAAAAAGTATTAAGATTGAATTTAAAAAAAATCTTTTAAACAGACAAAATTACCTTTATTGAAACAACAAAAATGCAATATTTTTGTCTCTGATAGGATTTAGAAGAAAAGAAATCTCAGGGTTCAACTTTTTAGGTTTCGCAGTTTATACTTTTTGTTTAAGATTCAGATGCGTTATCACTGAAGATGACTAAAGTTATCAATTGTAAATTTTCGACGAATTTTAATTAACAGACATTCTCTTTGACGTATAAATATTGGAATTGTGAGCAATAAACTTTGTTTTTAGTTTACTAATTCCAAAATTAAATGCTATAATTAATCAAATGCTTATAACTTTTGTGTTATAGGGACAGAAAACTATAGCCCTTTATTACGGCAACATTGAAAACATAAATACAAAAACCTTAATTGGATTAGTCTATAAACAAATATATTTCCACAGATTCAACAAAAAGGATAATAATTTATATGAAATTTAATCTTACCAATATTAATCTTTTCCAAATATATCTGTACAACTATACGCAATACCTTTAGTTCCAGTTGTATAAAAGCATACTCAAATAAAATATTTACTTTCATATGAATTACCTGTAGAATTCATATGGAAATGCTTTTTATTTCTTTACTTGCAAATTTTTCCAAACGAAATAATCAACCGACATTAAAATAATGCTTTAAAGTTAGTCAGCAAACGAAATTTAGATTTGTTAATTGAAGTCTGCAATTTAGGTATGTTGACTCCCAAAAGCAAAACTATAATGACTAAAATAAATTTCCTATAACGAACAGCTCATTCTTTTTTACACACAAATACAACGCAATAATGGTGCCTTTTACAATTGTAACTGAAAGGACCAACTGAAATATGTAATTTTAGCTTTAAGAAAATATGACACTGTTATCATTATAAAACAACTGCGGCAATATTAATTGGTTTTGAAGCATTAAGGCAAAATTTACTACATAATTATTTCTGAAATTTGCTGTACAAAAGAAAAAAAAATAATTTGTATGGCTTGGAGTCGATGATATTCAACGCCACTGACAAGTATCGATTTTTGGCTATAATCTAGCTTTAAATACACATACATACTTATCAACATATTTAAACGCCCTTTCGTATATAGACAAAGTTTTCTCATATTTATAAGTATCATAAGCAGAATCCAGAAATTGATCTTTTCCTTCGCCTTTAATGGTATTCTACAAAAGGATAGAAAACAGTTACTGGAATAATTGTATAATGTTCATTCATTCAACTATAGATAATTATATGTCTGTATGTATGAATGTGTAGCAAACATTATGAAAATGTCTGCTTATAAATGTTGTCGCTATCAATACAATACAATACAAATGAATTAACGTACAAATTTATTGTACAAATTTATTGTTTAATTTTATTATGCTTGTAAATGTTTCTTTATTTTTTCATCTCATGTGGTATTAATACCACATTAATAAAGCAAGTGCCTAAATCAGTTATACAAAAATGCTTTCACATTTAATATGCATTCCTAGTATAAATAATTTAGGCTGAGGAGTTATCGTTGGTCTTTTTTAAGAAGAAATTTTAATTTTGCTATGGGATATTTTTTCAGCAAAACTGTTTATTACATTATTATTCTTTACATATTTCCAGATAATATGAGTTGCTTGTTAAATACTATATAACTGATAATTTGCAGTAACTGTTAGTCAAATTTAATCTATTCGGGAAACAATTGTTTAACCGGTCCTTAAACTTTGGCCACAGTTGCCGTCTTGCGCAGTATCTAGAGAAAAAATATTTTCAACTTTAATATATGAGGGGCTGTCAATGTACTTGAAGTACTTTAGTTATATTAAGATTTGCGGTACCTATCATAACGTTTTTTACAGATTTCATTTTTAATCAAATGATTCTTGATACTTCCTATTTAATTGAACTCATACTCACAAACTGATGGTGCAAATAGTGAAACGAAATCGCATTATTTTGGTAATCTCTTGGCAATATATGATTTACAAAGAAAGAGAGTGTGCTTCCCATAGTTCCCCAAATTTTCACAGTCTTCATAATTGTTTAAGTTGATTTTAATAAGCTGATATAAATGTTCACGTCTTATTGACAAGAATGCAATTTGTTTACTTTCATTTAATTTATCAGCAGATACAATTATTCATATCTATGTCTTCTACAGATTCGATTATCATTAAACAAATTAATTAGCTGCTATGAGGTAGTTCATCGCTTCTTTGATATTCATGATGTATTTATTAACGACGTTTTTTAATTAAATTGTTTTTGTTGTATTTGTTCACTGTATAGGTCTAAATAAGTAAGAAAAAAGCATCTTAATGATTTAAAATCAATCTCGTACAAGTTTTACATGGCATATACATACACTAAAATAATATAAAAATTACATATAATTTAGGTTTACATACTTTTAATATCAGGCTTATTTGCAGTAGTTACATTTACGACCATGACAATCATGCCCTGGGTTTTGGTATGAATAAACATGCTTATTTATTAGTTCGCATTGGCAACGTTCTACGGAATAACACATGAATACAAAATTCAAAAAATAAAGATAAAAGACTTTTAAATATTATTATTTAAACATAAAAATTATTTAGTAACTCGGTGCGTATAAGCGATATTTGAAGAAATGAACAAATATTAACTATACGTCAATCGTTATTGTATGCGTCGTTTATAATCGCTGAGTTAAAACTCAAAAGAAAATAGTAATATATATTAAAAGTTAGTTCTTTAAAATATACAAGCCAGGTAATAAACCTCATCATTTCCAGTCGCTAAAAAGAAAAAAATTAGCTTTATTATAAAAAAAAACAAAAATTATTGTTAAATTTAAATGAAAAAAAGAATTACACGATGAATAAAAATCGGTTGCATATTTGGGAAAATAATATTAGTATTCTACTTAATTAAATTAGTGGCAATATGTAAACATTGCGAACATAATTTTTCCATTATTATTAAGATATATAAAATTGAAAGTTTCTAGATAATACAAATTATAATATTTTTTATTTTTTCGCTTTCCTATGGAAAGCTTCTTCGGGAAAAATAAATTTTTAACGATAATAATAATAATAATATTTGTTGCTAAAAATTAATTTTTCCTGAAGAAGCTTTCCATAGGAAAGCGAAGTATTGAAAAAATATATATTGTTAAATTAATTAAAAAAGACCGTTAAAAAGAACAACACATATTTATTTAAAAATTAAAATAAAAATATTTCTAAAAACTAATTATTCTACGATACATGTATAATATTTTAATATTAAAAAAATAATAAAATGCTGGTAAAGAATAAAATATATAAATATATTTCCCTGATACTTTCTTATCTTCCCAGAGGACTTAACATATATATAACATATATAAGCATATATTAATTAACTACAAAAAACTTTATTTCATTTATTATCCAAAATTTGAAGTAAATCTTCTTGTTTATTTTTGTAATAAAATTTTATTCTAGCAAGAGTTGTGCAAGTTAAAAAAATATTTATGGTCTGTTTTTATATTTTTTTGTCTCATTAAATTTTTGTATTATTTTTTTCGAAGTTTTTGCCCGTTTGACTTTGTTTATAAAAAAACAATAAAGTTCTTTATATAAAAGTTGATAGCTGTTCTAGAAGTTCAGTGGTTATTCTTAAAATCTTTGCAAGAATCATCAAAAATTAGCATAAATCAATCCAATTTTGCTTATGATTTCTTTCTGCAAAAGGTTGGTGGCAATTTTTGTGCATTAAACGTATCAAATCTAATCTTGCAAGACATTAAAATATTGTTAATAGTTTTAATTTAATACAACAGTAATATTGTATTTAAAAACATTACGTTAATAGCCCATCCAATTTATAATAAAAATGTAACTTTTTTATTGGTTACAAAATCCATTCTCTATTAGCTTTAATTAGTAAGTATATCTATTAAATCATTCCAATAAAAAGCATGCCAATGTAATTGTGACCGATTTTAATAAAATATATTCTTTATCAACAGTTTTGTGCTATCCCATATCATAATTAATAACCACTTCTGCATGAATAATTATTATCTTTTCTAACATTTATTATAGTGTTTAAAGGCTTGAGTAAAGTTGTGTATGTATATATGTCCAGAAACAGATCAGAACTTTATATGCGCCTTAAAAAAGTTTACAAGTATTGCGTGAAATCCGGATCCAAACTTTCAATGGAAAAGTGATCTATCATATCTATAAAAGTCACAATTGGCTAAACTTGAAAGTTTATATAAATTTCTATGTAGTGCACTTTATAAATTTGTTATGGCACCTAAAGTTTTTAAAGTAAAAGAAATATAATATTTTGTGATAAATAATTTTTATAAAATTGTATTTTCCTAACAGAATCTAACAATCCAGTTTACGCCTAACAGTGACATAGGGTAGAGGGCGTATTAAAAGCGTTCAATGTGTATGTGAATTTAGTTTTTTAAAAAAAAAAAAATACTATATTTGTTTTGTGTTGTTTTGTAATCCTATTTCAATTTTGTATTTTTGTTGCATTCATTTATTAGCTTTATCATTTCAGAATCTCATCATTAATATTACTTAATAATGGGGTATTTAGGCTTACTTGTTTTTGCGGCTGCTTTTGTGTCCCAATTTTTGCTATTTCTATTATATTACTTTTTGTAGTTCAACATAATATCATTCGCAAATTTTGCTTTCATTGTATGTCTGACTTTCGGGAGTTTCTTTTGTTTGTTTTTATTATTCTTTTTCATAAATTTAGTACTATATGCTGCCGTTATTTATTTTAACTTTTAGTTTATTTTTTTTTTTTTGTTGATAGTTTTGTTTGTCACATTTCAACAAAATTATGAATGAAGAGTTGGTGAGATGGTTGTTCAGTTCTTTAGTATTCTCATAATCGTTATATATATATATATATATATATATATATATATATTTTTTTATTTTTATATCACATCATAAAAGTTGTGTGCATGCAAAATTGAAATAATGCAATGAATAAAGTAAAAATAACATAAATAAAAAGAAAGACACAAAACAAAAAGAAAAACTTAATGAAATTTAATAGCACTAGAACTTTAGGCTTTAACACAAATTTTATATCTTTTTATTGCCGCGTCTACAGTAATGCGTATTAATTTTTATTTATATATTCGGCAAGAGTCTAGCTACTTCGCTGTTTAGGGAAATGTTTTAAATATGGAAGTTCTTAAGAATTTGCATTTGGATTGTATGACTGACGATCAATAATTAGATTATTTATATTATATTTTATTATTAATTGTGATAAAATTATTTCGAAGGGTAAAGTAATCATTAATAATAATAATAATTATAATAATATTTATAGTTTTTTTAAACGATCTCTTTTATCTTTAATAAATATCTTTTTTCTTTTTTAAGATCTTTTTTATATATTTTTTCCTCATAGTTTTTAATAATTTTTTTGTTTTCAAAAATATAAAAATTTTTTTCCTGAAGAAGCTTTCCAAAGGAAAGCGAAATATTGAGAGGAAAAAATATATAAAAAAGATCTTAAAAAAGAAAAACGATATTTATTAATAATAATAATAATAATAATACATCTATCAAAATATTCAATAATAAAAGTTTTATCAATCACGAAAAATACTTGACGACTTTGGTTTAGCATTTCAAATTTTTTAATTTTTTTTTGCAAACTATTTATTTAAAATAAATTTGAAGCAAGCTAAATATACATTATTTTTTCAGTATTCTACCTTAAATAGTTGCCATATTTATGATTGCCTTGTTTTAATACATACAAAAAAAAAGCGATAAAACAACAATAAAAAAGGAAGTAGGGAAACATTAATCATAAAAATCTTAGCAAATTAATTATCAGTCATAAAGAGTCTTGAGTACTTTGGAGTCCTAATAGATGAAGCAAGAAGGTAAAACGAATGAGAGAACAATAAATAAATAAAACCCTTTTAGCAGTAGAGTATAGAAAACTGAAAACAGCAAGACACAAATACATGGAACGGAAAACAACACTATGCACATTGTTTTTCCTTTTTTTGTTTGTGTGTTTATTTTGTTATTATTATTTAAAGTTAGTTTAAGTTGCCATGGTTTGTTATAAGACATTGTACATACACATTAATATGTGTACGGACAAAAATAAAAAATAAGGAAAAAATAAAAGTCTAAGAAAGTTCAGTGTCCTTTAAAAAGGACAACTGGCAAGAAAGTAAGAACAAATATTGTCATCCAAAAAAAAAAAAAAAATATTAACAGCAAAAGAAAAAACGAACGAAGAAAACATTTTTATAAAGCTGAAGCTGCTGCTCACTTGATCGTGCAATGTACCTTCGAAACGTCAAAGCACTTAACACGTTCAAAAATTTATAAAAAAAAACCCATTACATCTACAATAACAAAGAAAAACAGAATCCTTATGTTCTTTTGTTCAAAATATTAATCAAAAGCAAACTAAATTACAAGAAATTGTATGTATTTTTCCAAGAAACGAATAGCAGTAAGAACAAAAATGTAAACAATAACCCATATTGCCGCTTTAAATTTTAATTTATCATTGACATTTTCTGGAAGTAAAATAATCATGAGAGAGAAAGAATATTTCGTAAATATAAAATATTATTCTTAATTAACATAACATTATTTTTTAAGTAAATTATATTCTGCTCTATGAAAGGCCTCTTCTTCAGTCATAAAATTATTGATGTAAAGGAACATTTCTCAAATGCAAAAATGGACTTGCTTATTCCAAAAAAATGTCAGCAGATAATACTTCCAGTTACTTAAAATTAGTTACGATTTCTGTTATTTTGCAATAATTTTTAAAATTTTTGTGTTTTTTGATAAGGAAATGTTCAGTCAGTGTGGTTTCACAATAAAGTTATGGGATATAATGATTTTCATAATTTAATTGCTGATGGCTGTAAAACAGTCATGACGGTAGCGTCTTCTCAAACACATCTTTAACTAAAACCATGGTCCCCTGAATAATGAACTTCGAGGTTTCTGATTGCTTAAGAATTGTTTAGCTCAACCGCAGTTATCTTGTGCGCTCCAAGGATATCAACATTTTTCCTCATTTCAATTTTAATTTACTTGAAGAATTTTAAGCAGCATATTCATTTAAAAACAGCTTCTTTGTGCACATGCAACTTAAGTAATAAATCTGATAGATGCTGGTAGATGACTACTAAGCATGTCGTGGTCTTGATTTCTATTCTAACTCAGTCATTTCTTAGTTTACAACATACATTTTTATTTTCCTCATATTTCTATATTGCATCGCCTTGCTTTCCTTGATTGCAAATGTAAATAAATTGAGGTGAGAAGTTAGCTGAAGAGATAAATGAAATTATCGCTAAAACGTGCTTGTACCTGAAATAATCAATATTTAATCGAAATTCGTCATGCTTAAAGTTTTTACAAATATTTAAGGCGCCTGCAATTTGTCTTTAATTTATAATTATTTCAGAATGAGCTCTTTGTAAATCGATACATCAAACTCAATTATGATAAAACAATCTGTTTTTGTTTGCCAATTGACAGAATGGCCATGGATATAAAAGAGAATTAAAACTAGTGTTCAAAATTATTTCTAAGAAATTATTATTAAGACATATATTTTCATATATGTACATGCTATAAATTAAAAGAGAAAACAAATATTAAATAAAACTAAACTGTAAACTAAAAATTTAAAAGGAAGCGAAAGTGAGTTTATATTGCATAATTTGTTACGCATTAAAACTTGTGAATGTCGAACTAGTGGTGCTTATCTTATCAGTTTGCTGATAAAAGGTTTTAGGTTTAAATATTTTGGGCTGGCGATTAACAAATTTGTAATTTTTCATTCATTAATTTAAAAAGTACCGTTTTGTATCATTTATGTTAGCTTCCTTATAAAAGGAATAAAAAAAAAACATTAGCATGTATACATGCCCGTATTCAGAATATCTTTATAGCCATGTTACATACTAGTCAAATACCTAGCTTGATTAGCATTAACAGATTGTTGAAAGAAAAAATTACGATAAAAAATAAATAGAAACAAAACTTTACACAATGAAAAGTATTATGTTCTCAACTTTATTCTGAGATACCACACAGTCGTTTCCTTGATGTCTGCACATATATGCCACTCAAATTTTTAAATCAATTAAACCACTGATATGTGCGTGTATTCTCCGACAGGGTTTAATTTATTTGGGTATGATTTTACGTCAAACCGCGGGAAATTTAGTTTGTGAACCGGTTTCAACTATTTGGCATCTTCAGTGTCCTCTCTATACTAGTTGCATTTTATTGTCAAAATTAGTTACAAAAGCAGACAAGGGAAACAAAACGGTTCTCATGGGCAAACATGACTACATCGAAAAGACATAACAGTTAATAAAAGACTCTAAGTGCAAAATAATTGGTAAAGATCCTACGGACGATTACCAGATAAAAATTAATGAGATTATAAAAAAGGCAACAAGGATAATAAAACCAGACATATCACACATATTAACAATGATGAACCCATTCTATGATAGCACTACCAAAAATACACAAGCCAAACACACCGATGAGACCCATAATTAATTGCAAATCTGCACCGGGCTACAAACATTTCTTAAGTTAAAATACGTGTAAATTAAATTAACTGATAACTGATTTACAATTTTCAATGTTAAAATAATTTAAATTACAATTGTCCTCTAAGAAAAATATTATTTATTTTCGTTTTAATTATTACACATTTTTTATTTCAATCAAAATGTTTTGCTAAAAATATTAAAAAAGCAACAGAAAAAGGTTCTCAAATCTCTCCACCGTTTTAACCATCTAGGCTTTTAATAATGAAATTTTAAGTTCAAAACTGGTGCTGCCTGCTACCATATTGATTTAATAAAATCACAAGGAAATCAAAACTGTCTGTCTGGCTAACTTAGATGTGGGAGTTAGTATTTCAAATGATTTGCAGAAACATCAAAAGTTAGTAATAGAACAGACATATAGGGGAAACCATTTAAAAATAATCCAGAAGTATTTATATAGCAAGCATATGTCAAGGATTGCACAAGTGGCTTCCGTGTAAAAATAAACACAAACTGTTATTTACACTGACATCCTTCGAATATAAAAATTTAAGAATTTGTGGAACAATTTTCAAAGAGATGAAAAAAAAGTCAAAATTGAGCCAGAATAACTGCACAACGACAAAAAACTTATCTTGTCCCATGCCAACTCGTGTATTTTCTGTGATAAATATAAAAAAGATGGTGCAACATGTTAGTTAGTTGTGTCATCTATATGCAAACTTTTGAAAGATCACGTGGTAAAATAGTGCCCGCTGCTAAGAATTTTTAAGCAATCATTTTTAAGACTCTATATTTGCCATACTTTGCTCTAGGTCTACGATTAGCTCCCACTTCTTACAATACAACGAATGTTGAATCTTAGCACATCATAGGCAAAATAATCAGTGAAAATTTTGATAATTTAATAGGAAATTTGATATAATTTATTGAAACTTTATTTATTGAAAAAACCACTGTTGAGGAGAAAATAAAATTTTTGTTTGGCCCCTATGCACGCGTCCTCACTAAATACTTGATTAACTCATCATATAAATTTTTATTAGCATGACGAGGAAAACAGTTTGTATATATCTGTGTCTTTTGTAAATAGTATAAACATTAATTGTTGAGTAATTGGACTAACCCAAAATTCATGGCTTCATGGCAACAATACTTTAGAATTAGAATTACTTTAGAAGTAGAATTAAGCAGAAACATAAAAGCCTTTAGCAAGTCTTTAATTGTTGTATATGAAACCCAATAAAGATTCCCCCTAGCTGGAAAAAATTTCACTATAAAAAAGATTGTTTAAAAATTAATAATACTAAATGTCTAAAAAATTAATATTTACTCAAAAACTGGAGCTTAAAAAATTTTCCAAATATATCACGAGATTTCTTTCTAAAGCACAAGTATTTTGTTTTAAGTATTTTAGATAAGAACATTAAAATTAAATGCTCTATTTTATATTCTTTGTACCCTTTTAATTTTTTATGCAAATTATTTGACATTAATATTAGTTCGTTTAAGCCTGGGAAAAATCCTTTTAATTTTATTTATATTTTACCTAATAGATAATTTATTATCCTTTTTATTTGTCGATCAATCGTTATTGCTTGTGGAACAGTAGTTACACTGCTTGTCTGCATTTCAGTTGTTCTTTGCTTCGAGCTTGTCGTTCTACTCTGACGTAGTCACGTTTTAAGTATAAAAGTTATTTATGACTTTACGGGTTATAGAATAGCTCTAGATTGATTCCCATCATATGATGATATTTTACATTTCTTATTTTTTATTCTTTTTTATGTTAGAGAAACATTTATTCTCATTTTAGCTACTCACAACTTTAAGAGCTAACAGTGACAGTGTTTGGAAGTTTTAAGGCATATTGACAAACGTTAATATAAGAATTCTTCTTTCTACAGTGTTTTTTCTTTGTTAAAGTTTTTCAATTTTCTTGGTGGAGAAATAATAAATTTAATGCTTTGCAAGATGATAATAGTATTGACGATTCTGTTGTGAAAAGGAAAATAGAAAATTATATCATTATATGCCTCTAGCATAAATGTATGCATACCTTTTGAAACATAAATAAACATATGTCAAATTTGTTCTACTTTTAAATCTTTTTTAATTCATTTTCTAGTTTTATTCTTCGGTGTCACTGAAATTTACGACATATAAGAATAATGACTTCTTAACTTGTTTATAAAAGTTTTCCTTTTTATTATGCTGGCTATTGCACTCAAAGAAAAAAAATCGTGTACTAAAACTTAAGTGTTTTTTTTTCTATTTTAATCTAAACGTATAGCAGCGTTTGGCCTGAAAATATGTGTTCTGTGCTATTTGTGCTGCTGTTCACAGGAATGTGTAGCATGTGATTGTTGAAACCAAATACTAAACAGGAATTATTAAGGGTTTTCTGTCTTAGCATTGTGGTTTATACTTTTTTTATCACAAATACTTTTACATATAATACAACCACAAGCACCACAGCAATAATTATCACAAGTATTAACTTTATCCTACTATTTCTAACTACCACTCAATTCTTTGACAAACTTACAACATGCGTGTTTACTTTTCATGAAAATGTGTTAGTTTTGCAAAGCATATTTTTATGCTCTATTTTTTACTTTTTGCCTTTTGTCACAGTTGTGTGGGTTAGTGACTGTTTGCTGTGCACTTCCTTGTGATAACATTGTTTGTAATTTAAATCCTATTTAAATTAGACAAATTGCTATATTTCTTAAACACTAAAATAATTGTTTATTTCGAAAAACGTGACATGAAATAAATATATTGGAGTAATTGTCCCCTAGATGATTTTAATGTTAGAAATAAATTTCTTTTAAATTGAAGGTAACAAAATAGCTTATTTTTTTCATACTTTTCATATAAAAAATTTTCTTTTTCAATTAGTTTAGTTTTCTTACAAAATCGTTGGGGACACCTGAGATTTGTCATGCTGATATCAATGCTATTTTATAAAAAAAAACAACAATGTGTTTTGTCAAATTAGTTTGGTTTTATGTTTCAGAGGTGAATTTATACTAAATAGTACTTCAGAATATACATACTTATGTATAGCAAAGATATTTTTTAAGGATTGTTTGTTCAAGTCAAAATTGTTAAACGTGACCATAAAAATACATTGCTTTTGATATTATTCCACTTATAGAAAAATATAATTGTCTTGCAATATAAAGAGGAGAAGAAAAGACCCCTAAAAAGAAAATATTCTTGTCAAAAAGATTAAAGTTATATCGAGTTGAGTGTCCAATAAAATAAAAAGAACAATTGAGCTTACACTATTGTTAAATTTTCAAAATACACACACACACATTTTGTGTCCGAGATGTTTTCACAAACAGTCTCAGTACACATGGGACAAACTTGCATAAAATAATATATTTCTATATTACAATTCAATATAATTTTGAAAATTATTTGTTGTTAAACAAAAAAATTTGATAATATATTTTGTTATTTACTTGTCCTTTTTTGTTTTCTAGTTTTTTCCATCTTTTTTTTTGTACAACTTATTATTTTTTCAAACTGAAATAACAAGCTTTTATACATATGATATAATTTAGTATTGAAGTTGTAAAACTTCTTGTTAAACTTCGAAGAATATATATTCTTAAGTATTAAGCATTCAATCTAAAGACTTTACGCAAAAAAACGATATAAAATAGTTGAAAAAGTATTAAGAAAAAATATTGATAAAACTTCTTAAAGACTTTGGGGAATACGCTGATATATTTTATTAGGTGGTGCTGAAATTTTCCATAGATTTCCGTAAATTGTTATTAAATGTTTGGTTTAATATATGCAAACCTTTAAAGGGGAACTCTATCAATAACTCAATAAACCAAATAGTTCAATCAGTATAAATATCAATCTCACCACCAACGTTATTTTATGCATGCATTCTAACATTGTGTGAAACTTTTTATAACAAAAATACATTAGTAGTGCTCCAGGCTCGGCTTCTATGGTGGAATATATTATGAGTATGTTGCAGAAATTATCCGTCGATAGTGGGTAGTAAATTTAACAACTAAATGCACATTATTGTTGCTTAAGTTTAAAGTATAGCGACTTGCAACTGCGGTAAATGCATTTTGCAAGCATTAGTTAATTCTTATAAACTATTTTCCCTTCGGAAATGTTTTTTTCAAAATACAGATATAATCTTTAAGAATAGGTTTTGTGATTGAAATATGTACATAACTTCTAGATATATGTGTTAAAAAGGTCAATTTTTTAAAGAATAAATAATAAATAATAAGAGATAGCTTTTATCTTCTTATTTATTTGTTTATTAACTAAAATAATAATAATTGATATAAATCCATGCCAAAAGCTACTTTAATGTTGTGCCAGTTTCTATAAATTTATTTTAAATTATCTGCATTTATACAACTAGTATTTTATATAACCACTAAAACCCAAATTAATAATAAAAAAAATCTGCAAATCATGTAAAAAATATAAAAGATATAAAAACTGTGGTAACAATGCTATTGAACTGTCAACATCATTATATTTTCACATTCACATTTATTATACTTACAGTAATTTTTTTATTAATTTCTGTTTAATTTTATTTTTTATTTTATACACTTAACAGTTGAGCCAGTCACTTCAGCACTAGGGTTTCATATAAATTATAAAAACTGCTGTGAAATCAACTCTGTAAGTGAATACTGAAGCATAAAAAAAATAATTAAGGAATACAAAAGGAAAATAAAAAATTATAGCTAAACTAAAATAATTATAGAAACGAATTACTTTTTCATTTACATTATCTATATTTATTACAACGATTTAGCGCATTTTTCTATATTTAAACTTTTAGGGATATGCAGCGATGAAATAGCAATTTTTATCAATATAATCGTCACTTATATATTAAGAGCAATTGTGATAAATATTAAAATGATATACAAAAAATAAGTGCTAAAATCATTTATTGTCAAACTGTATTTTTACTGTTGAGATATTTGTGATCATGTGATTTAACATTTTTATAAAAATATGCTGTTTATAATATTGGCTGATTTATTTAAAGGTTTCCTATTTTTTTAAAGAAAAAAAAAACAGAAAATTCAAATTTAATGGGGAATGTTTATTATCATTTGAAAGAACATTCTTTGGCATTTATTTTTTGAAGATTATGTCTTTCAAATATTGGCCGTGGCTACGTTTTAGATGGTCCATCCGTTGAGTCCAATTTTCGATGACTCGTTCGAGCATTTCGAGTGGTAACTAGCGAATAACACGCGCGATGTTGTGCTCCAAGGCCTGAGTCGGGAGTGTCTGCATAAACTTAAGACTTTACATATCCCCAGAGGAAAGAAACTAACGGCGTGATATCACACAATCTTGATGGCCAATCGACCGACACAAACATGAAATTATTTGCTCACCGTAGTTTTCTCTCAATGTGATGTGTGGGAAGAAGCGCCGTCTTGTAAAATATAAAAGTCGTCGAGTTCAGGAGCTTCAATTTCAGGCATCAAACAGTCGGTTATTATGACACGATAAGGGTCACCATTGACGGTTACGTTCTTACCGACATCATTTTTGAAGATATATGGTCCAATGATTCCACCAGCACTGCGTCCTGGATGAAGTCTACTCGGTCGAATATTATCCAATAATTAATGCTGGGTCTCAAAATGGATGATGGTGTTGCGAATAGTACGCTCAGTACGCCGATTGTATTGACCATAAGTTGAGCGAAGTTTACGAAATACATTCTTCACAGAATGTGAATTTTCGTACTAAAGTTAAAGTATTTGTAAACGTTGTTCACGCGCAAGCCTTTGCACGATGAAATGTGAAACACTAGTAAACAAAAATAACCTGATAGCATGATACGACTCACATCTGTCAGAAAAAGGCTATTGAAAAAAGTATCTCTAATTAAATCACACGTAGTTTTGATTTTTTTTTATTGTTGTTAAATAATTTGTAGCAGCATGTATTATCAGATTTGAATTTAATCAACAAAGATAAAAATTTGAGAACAATTAAATTCAACAGGATTTTTTCTGGTTTACATAAAATGATCGAAGTATTATTTCTTTAAGAAGTAAATTATATGAAAATACAAAATACATTAATAGGTTAATTGTACAATAAACAGCAAACAATACTGACAAGTATAAAAAGGAAAGAATAGTATTTTGAAAAATTAAACATTTTTTAACAGGATGTTACATGTTGTTGTATATAGCCAGTGAATTTTTAGGTTTATCTGCATAAGATTTATCACAGCAATACATTGTATTAAACATTTATTGCAGTCATTATTTAAACATTTTGATTTTTGTGCTGATAATTAAGTGATATATCATTATATAAAAGAAAATTAAAATTACTTTTATTTTTATTCGACCTTTTTTTAAATTTTATTAAATATGAAATAATCTTTTAACGGTCTTATTAAAAAAAAATATTTTATATGTTTTTGTCAAATGTTTTGAAACATTTTTTCAATTTGATAATAATTTTGTTTTGTTTTCAAAAATATAAAAAAAATTTTTTCCTGAAGAAGCTTTCCAAAGGAAAGCGAAATATTGAAAAAAATAAAATCGTTAAATTATTTAATAAGACCGTTAAAAGATTATTTCATATTTAATAGAAAATTAAAATTTTATATTAAGCCGTACAAGTTCTATGTAATTGTTTTTTAATTCATATGACATTTATAATTTCAAACTTTTTATTCTTAGTTTGAGATTTTTGAGATATAAGTATGCAAAAGATCGATATATGCAATTTGAACAAACGATCTTAGATTTCTTTGTTTAATAAATATAAATAATAAATTATATATTTCCTAATAATGCAACTTCTTTTATAAATGTTTTAAAGAAATTTTCGAATAAACGTCAGCAACAATTTTTGAATCGCTACGTTGGCATACCCAAAAATTGCAATAGTTGCTAACCTAATGATTAACAGAAAGAAGGAACTAATATATGTTCCGGTTAACAAGGGGAAAGAGTTTTGCTTTGTTTATGGACCACGTATAACTAAAGTTCAATTGATTGATTTTGAATATTCCTCTTATTCCTTATTTGTCAAACTAGCTTTCAAAAATATGCTTTGCATCTCAAATAAAATGGGTTATTGAAAGAAACCTTAATTAGCTAAATTGTTTTTTATTCGAACAAATATTTAAACTACTCGTCTTGAAAATAAACAATTAAGATTAAGTACAACCTCTATTCTGTTCTCTTGTAGTAAGGCAGTAAGCACACACACACACACATCCATACACACATCAATCACACCACATCTAATAAGATTTTATGGGGCAAACTTTAATGAGAATTTCTATGTGAATCAAATGTAGGAAAAAAATTAAATAAAAACATGTTACAAAATAAGAAAAAAAGTGAAATGCATCAATTTGTAACTGACACTGCTACTAAGAATTTAGATGTGTTGGATGATGAGGTTGTAATAAAAAGATAACACAGGGAACAAAAAAGGGGCTAAAAGTTAACACAAAAAAAAAATAAAATAACAAAAAAAAAAAACAAAAGTAGAAAACTTAAGTAATACTCGTTTTATAGGGCAAAATATATAAAAGGAAGTCAACGCGGGATGACAGCAGCATCATAGAGTAAAATAAAAAAGAATATGACTGGGTATATAATTGTATGTAATGTTGCGCTTTCAATTAACGACAAACTATCCTTAAGCATTCATCAAATGCTGGTAATATTTCTTCTCTGGTTTCTGCTGTCGAGAAAACAAAATAGAATACCACTGGATTACAACATGTTTCTTCTTTTACAACATTCATGCTCGTACAATGTAATACTGGTATGGTTGATTTTTTCTGTTGAACTATTTTTTTACAGATTGCTGTTGTGTAATTTTTTTATATTTTTTTACTTGTATTTAAGTTGTTTTTTAAGCTGTTTTCAGCCATTTGCTCGTTTATTTGCAACAACCTAGCAAAAAAAAAAACAAAATAATAATAAATAAGAATTATAAGGAAATAGTAAAGTATTTTCTACTCATTTCCACTTGAAATGTCGGTCACTAGCAAAACAAGAGTCCTGGATAGATGGTTGGCTGGATGGATGTATCGTGTAAAATAGTAAACTTGGTTGTGTTGCTTAAAATGTTACATCTAAATGCGTTTTTAGTTACGCTCCACAAATCAGCGCATAAATACATTGTACACAAGAGTTTCATTCCAGGTTTATTTTTTCATCATTCTCATTTTGAATGCGGTATAAATGTGATTTGAAACTTTTCTCTTCTATTATTTTCTATCTGTTGTTTTTTTTTTTTTGTTTACTAATACTCCTGCCCTCTTTAGTTGATTTTAGAATATGTTTCTATATTATATACATGCATACATAAAAGAACATAACTGCCGCAACAGCAACACAAACATTACCAATATTATTCGCAATGATGACATTTTATATTAGAAAATCATAGAAGTAGGCATAACTAAACGACTTTAACTTTTTATTTTTAATTTTATATTTGTATATATTTTTCTCCAGATTTTGCGAAGTTTTTAATTGCACAAACCACAACTTCATTATTATCCTCATGTATTATTTTTTTATAATTTAAATTATTTGTAATTTTAATTTGATTGTCAGCAGTAAAGACTATGAAGTTCTTGTATCGCGTAGCTTAAAATAAGAAGGGCAAATTAATGGTAAAAAGTTTAAAATATTGATGTTATAAAAATGACTTCTATGTATATTAACAATTTTAAAACGTTAACGTTTCATTGTGATGTTTTTATATACAAACTAGTTTAGGTAATAGTATGTTAAGTGCATTTTCGCTATACACGTAATCATTAAATATATTAAAGAGAATTTTGAGCGTATAACCATTTTATGGTGTAAAAGCAGGTGGAATAACTTGAAATTACTTTTTTGAAAAGGACTGCATTAACAACACGCCTGGGCAGGGTAATAATTTCGAAATTAATTATTTTCTAACATTACTACACTAAAAATCAATTATTTTGATATATTGCTTATTTAAGATAATAAACAAAAAAGAAAATTGTAATTGAAAAGTCAATGAGTGAAAACAAAATTCATAAAAATATGTTTAAATCACATACAAGACAGAACACCAAACATTTTAAAACCAAATGACAATTGCAAAATCTTTTTCGCAATTTTTTTTTATTTTCTCTTCTACTGCTTTCCGCTTAACGTACACTATTAAGTTTCTTATCCACAAGATAATGCAAAATAATTGGCTGAATTAATGACCATGTAATTTGTGTTAACCCAAATTTAGACACAATTTAGCGAAAATTAAAAGAAAAACAAAATGACAAAAAATTAAGAAAAGTTCAAAACAACAAATGCTTTATTTTAAAAAATAACATGACCTTTAATGCAATGATGCCAGATTAATTACTTAACAGAAAAACGTTACGTTTATAATGTTTTGTTTTTGATATTTTTACTTTTTATCGTCACACCTTTCATTTCCTGGCAATACATTTTAATTGTTTTCTTGCTTTAGATTGTTCTCAGTGAAAAATACCGAAGGAAATAAAAACTTAAGAAACAAATGATAGTTTTAAGTCATTTGTTATATATTATGTAACTGTTAATTAGAAGAATAAATTGTTAATGCAAAAAAAAATTCCCATGGCAACTGCAACTTTATGCAATGAGTTCGTTATGGTATGATATATTAGGCGTTACTTAAGGGTATCATATCATTATTTTTAGTTTATTGCAAAAATTAACAATAGATATCAAGTTACGCCAATACTGAAGGCCGTAATAGATATTATTATTATTTGTTTTTTAATGACAAGACATCAATTAATTTTTAGGTATTTATTAACTATGTAACAGGAGGTGGTGTGCTTTCATTTTTCATAGGTAGGTTGGGTTTTCATTATTAGTTGAAAGTTTGTCACAATTTGATGGTTTTATTATTACATATTTTTCGCAGATAACCAAAGTTAAATTCTTTTTAATATATTATGATAAAATATAATATATAATAATGATATATAATAATAATATCACAAAAAAATTGCAGATTTAAATTGAATGTATTAAGCCAATACTGCAATTCTAAGGGCCAGAAATTTTCCATTTTAGTTTTGCATTCAAAATTAGATAAATTTTAACACAATGGAGTCGATACTCTAATGTAGACACACAAAGCAATTTTTTAGTTGCCGTCTTTTTTGAAACCAAACCATTCTTTTAACACTTTTTGTATTCTATACATCAGATTTTTTTCTTTTATTGAAAATCATTGCACAAGTGATTTTTTTTATTGGGTTTATTTTGTTTTGCATATAATTTTAACTCGATAAATTTCATCCATCATTTCTTAAACCTTTCGAAGAGCCTCCCAATATGTACTTTTTTTGACAATTTTTTATTTTACAATACTTTTAAACTTGATACAAAACAAGGTCGCTCGAAACTGAAGAAAAATGTCGGTTTTGCTTAATGGAAACTCCTTTTCCACATAAATAGTGATAAAAAAATTGCCTTCTATTGTCGCTGTTTTCTAAAAATCTTAAATATTTCATGAACACGACATTGTGTTCCGAACAATTAAGTAATTTTTTCAGTTTTCATTACTACCGGTATACAAATTAATACAATAAGTGAAATCATTTAGTGTGTTTTTATGTGAAATTTCTAACAATAGCTTTCGTTTTAACTGACTCTAAAGATAATTAAAAAAATTCTAATCTCATTGATTGAAAGGAAATCAACTTTAAATTCTTAATATCGTAAACAAAAAATTAAGTATTATGCAACTAGTGCCAAAAATTTAAAGTAAATGTTTTTATTTAATTTATTATATCAACATATATATAAATATAACATTTTAGCTAAAAAATATTAGTTTATTTAATTTTATCTTTTAGAAATATCGTGTTTTTGAGCGAGAAGTTTGTTTTTTTTTATAAGGCAACACCAACAACATGATAGTTTTGACATGTAGTTTTTCGACGTATTCGTAGTGGATGCATTGTCAATTGTTACAATGAATTCAATTTCGTTCGAAAATCGCATTAAAATAATTAAAATCCGCTATGAAAATAGTTGTTGTAGAATTTGTGATATTTTCGTATAACACAATCGTCCCTCTGAGACCACAATTAAGAGTTTGGTCGTTAAATTTGAGTCGACAGGTGCGATAAAAAATGTGCAAACATCAACGCGTGTTCGATCAGAACATTCAACATCGCAGCCGTAAGTGTTGTAGCAGATTAAAATTTGTCAAGTCCCCGACGTTGCCAAGAATTAGTATAATCCAAAACCACCACATACCGAATTTTGCCTTTGTATTTGGAGCCTTACAAGGTTCAACTGGTGCAGCAATTGAAGCCAACCGATCATTAACACCGCCGTAAAGCCTTCGCGGTTAGAAATACGGTAGCGGTCAATAGAACACACACTAACAATTCAATTTTGGCCTATTAATGACGATGTAGATATCACTGACGTGTGGTTTCAACAGGACGATGCCACATACCGCACACCCAATGAAACGATTAATTTATTGCAAACCAAATATCCCTATCGCATAATTTTGCGGCAATTAACAGTTAAGTGGCCAGCCAGAACGTGTGATTTATTACTAATGGGTTATTTATATTGGGGGTATGTTAAAGACAGCGTCTATATGAATCAAACCGAATCAATTTCAGCCTTAAAACTCAAAATTCGTGATGTGATTAGTGAAATAGGACGGCCATTTTGCCAAGATGAAAGAATCGTCAACTATCAGCAAGGTCATGGTGGATATTTGCCAGATATATTTTTTCATTTATTACTGCCGAAGTTTTCCCTTCGTAATACAATAAAAATTTTAATCATCTCAATCTAAATCTTTTGTGTTGTTTTGTTTGTTGAAAACCCCTCTACATTTAAAATAACTTTTTATGGAAAATAAATTTCAATATTTTGGAACAATTTTTAAGAAAACTGCTAAAGTATCTGGGTTTAAAGTTGGCACTTGAATGGTTTGCAGAGTTGTTAAAACAAAAATAATATAAAGTTGTTCTATGAACATAGTTCTTATTTTTTCTTGCTGAACCTACTGATGCATAAAGAGGTAGGTTAGTTTTCAGAAACGAACACTAATGTATTTCCCGTTTTTTCTAGTCTGCTATTTCTTTTTAATTTGATAAGTTTTTGTTTCGTCGCAGAGTACAAGACGACGAATATATACGAATATGATACATTCTATCTTAACTTTTTCTTACTTTCGCATGAATGCACGCATACACACACGGTTGTATATATGAGTAAACTTTTTTAAATACCGGAATTGTATGCTTAACGTTAAAAAGCAAGCAGTACTATTACCATTACATACCCATACTAGAAATTTTCTATACCATTTCGTTTATTTTGTTTTGCTTTTGTTCATGTTCATATAATTATTTCTCGAACAGTTTTCCTCCAAGTTAAAGCAAAGTAAAGCAATTATGAGAATTTTTTTTCCAAAAGAAAGTTATCAAAATCTGGAAGAAAAAATACTTTAGCTTCGAAAGCTAGCATTTGGCACAAAAGTTTTCTCGGGAAAATTTATTTATTAACGACTTAATTTTAATTCCCAAGATCTTAGCATGAAATCAGAGCGTGAATATGCCTTAATGGCATAATTTTTTATAAATTCTGTGTATACCAAGGTGTGTGTGTAAATGTTTTTCTCTGTTTTTTTTTCTTGTCTTATTTTTACCTTTTTTTGTGCCTAAAACTGGAAGATGCATTTTTCTAGCAAACATAGGTAAATAAGCAGCATTTACGTAAAGAATGTTAAGAGGTTTGCGCAAAAAGCAATCAAGATAATTTGTACGTTTTTAAATAAGTGTTTTGGTTTTTATATTTGTATTAAGTATTTATTTAATTCTAAGAAGTCCGCTTAAAAGGTTGTAGGAATAAAACTTAGAAAACAGTTATTGCTTTCTAAAAGGATTCCTTTAGTAAAGTTAATATGTTCATATAAGAAAAATGCTGAGTTAGGAACATATTACTCCTTTTTCTACAAATATGTTTTAAGTCAATCTTTTAAAAATTGAAGCACACACAACGTTGACCAGACACGTTTTGGAACTTAAATATTTTTATAATGTTTGTGACGGATAACTATTCATTTCTATTTATAACCTGCTTTTCTAGGTTTATACTTTAGAGTAAATACGTTTTGCTTTAAGTTGCATTTCTCTACAATTTATTTCAAAAAATAAATAAGGAAGGAAGAAATAAATTATTTGTAGTTATTCATACTTTGTTAAAATTTTATGAAGACGTTATATATATGTATAAGAATTTAGCACAATTTCATATAAAAATCGACGTTAAAGTAAAGCGATTATATAGAACATCATTCTGATAAAATAAAAAGGCATACAATTCATCATTGTAAAATATTAATTTAAAATATTTGTACATAGAAAGTCTTACAGAACTATCGTCTTTTTCATTTTTAACCAAAATTAGTTTTTTGGACATGTGGAAATTTTTAAATCAAGATGTGTATATATATATATATATACACCGTTATAATTTTTGATCTAAGTGCTAGTAAATCTTTTTCATCATATAGCTGCAAATGTAGCAGAAACAATTATTGAAATGAAGATGCTAGCACACCACAGTTTGGTTTAATCTCATAGTGACCAATTTTTACTCACTTTTGCATCGAATAAACTTTGGCATTTTTTAAATATTGTTTTTTTTAGGTATAACTCAAATTAACGTTATTTTGTTCTCGATTGTTAATGGAATGTACCACGAGCACTAATCAAATTTACAATTTTACAATATTTGTTTTGAATAACCTTTGGAAAACCTTGAAAAACTTTGCTAAAGTTACATATACCGCAAATCTGTGGCGACAAGGAACGACTAAGGTCTTTTGATTATATGCTGTCTTTTTCATCCTGAATCTTTATATTAATATTTTTTTTATATTGTAATGGCGATGTTTTATTTAAATTTTATAAAAAAATAATTTTTAGCAAAAAAGTAAACGATAGGTCACTATATGTCTTTTTATATATTACTGGCGTGCCCGTGACTGCTTTGCAAGTCATTTGTGGTTTGTTTTCATTCTGCAGCGTTCTTTTTTGTGTGCGCCAAAAAATTTAATCATTCAAGAAAATTAATCAGAAAGAACACAGTTTCCTTTTTTTCGTTTTTTTGTTTTTTTTAGTATATCAAAATTCAATATTTTTGTGTGCTTATATAATACTTCTTATTATATTGTAATGCTTTTACATATACGACATTCTTTGATTGATATTGGCTCGCAGTATAGACAAACAAAGCAGTTGGTTTATTAACACATGAACATGATACATATAATTGACCGTGCGAAAAACAGGGAATGCTTGGCATCAACACATCCTCGTCCTTATATATTTTCCTTTTAAATTTTTCGCTGCAATCATATTTTTCGTGACTTTTTTGACAACTAAATGTGTCCCATTGAAAAGTTGTGGCTGATAGATATTTCTAAGCAAAATAATTGGTACACCATCTGTCACTTATAGGCAGTGGAACGGCAGTCCAGGCAACTCAGGCAAATTTTAAAATTCTACTGGACAACATCGGCTTGATTGGTAACAGAGTTAACCGATTTGTAGGTAACAATTTCCCCGGGAATGTCATTCGAAATTGTCACATTGATATCCGAAACATCTGCATTTTTCGCAGCTAAGGTAGCTCTTTCCCCCAACCAATCATGGTTTCTAAAATTTTTTGCAATACCAGGAAATATGGTATTATGTTGTTTATTTCCCCTCCGCCAGTAAATGGTTTGTAGTCGAAGGCGAGCGTAGTTCGTACAAACTACAACGCGGCTTGAGAATGATGCATTCGCATCGAAAGCGCTCGACTACAAACCAGCCAGTAAGGACGGAAAATGGCAATATTACCGGGAAATATGTTTGTGACCAATTCTTGTTTTGATTGTGCAAAGTGGCAAAAATTATCTAGACGCGTAATCATTTTTATGGTGGGGACAAATGAAATTGCGCCATTCCGAATATCTAACAATTGCTTTGAAAAACGTTCGGCTGATGGATCATTTTGCAAATGAACACGCAAATTACACACACAAAGTGCAACAGAATATGGAAAACAAAATTTTCTATTTGTTTGCACATCCACTTGCTATGAACATGAGCATACTTCGATTTTTATTGCCGTCGCATTCTGTGCAAGCACACACACAGCAACGTACAAACGAAAGCACACATTTCATTTGATACAAAACATTGAGTCGAAGTATGTGATGGAAAAAAATTTTGATATTTTTGAAAAATTTGTCTTGTTTCAAACACGCACTGTGAATGCACTGTTGTGCGTAAACGCTTGAAACAAAGATACAAACCAGCGGACGACCATCATTACGAAGGTACTGTGAATTTGGTGGATATCGGACGGCGCATCTCGTCAAATACTGGCAACCAGCGGACACCTATTTTGGGCTTAATTTTTTATATATATAGATGTTGTTTCTTAGAAATCTTATGCACACAAGACAACAACAACCATTATTATAAATTTCAAGATATAATATAAACAACAGAAAAAACAACTAACACCAAAAAAAAAAACCAACAACCAAACAGGCGCCTAAACTGAAGGATGATAACAACAACAACAGGTTTTTTATAAAGAGAAGTAGCACTTCAGGCACCAATGCTTATCTAGTTAAGTACCGTGCTAAATTCTTTAGGAAAGGGATAGAGAAGAGATAAAACAGGTGCTAAAAGTAGAAGGATAGTCGGAAATTAACTGCCGTTTAAGACAGCACAACGACCAGTGACAATGCCTTCATCGCTGAGCAGCCCCACCGACAGTCAATTTTTATTTTTGTAGTGAAAAAAACCAAGGTCTTCGTTGGGAATCGAAGCCGCAACCCCCATAATGACAAGCTAGTACACTACCCACTAGCCTACAGGGGCACCAACAACAACATGTGACGTTAAAGTAGAATTTTCTTGTACATACGAGAGCCGCTTAAAATAGAGCACCATCTGCTAGGTAGTAAGGTTGGTTCAAGTACTAACATCGTCGAGTGAAGACATTAGACGTTAAAGTGGTAAAGTTGCAATCACGTGTATATAAAAATAAATAAATTTTAATTTAGAAACTCTCAAGTGTTGTATTTAATTATTTTGCAATAAGAGGAATCTATACAACAAAAAGTTTTTTAAAGGAATAAACGTATCATATTATTTTGCCTAACCATAAAGTAAATAACACATCATTTTCTAATTTAAAACATTTTAAATGTTGTGTATATTTACTTTGCAATAAAAGAACTCAATACAATAAAACATTTATTAAAGGAGTGAACTTAACGACATTCCCATCATATCTTTTTTTAATTTTTCTTTTCAATCGTGGGAGTTATGCTAACAAATCTAAAAATTTTAAACATTTCTAAACTGGAAATAAATTGTGTATTCAGGTATGGGTTTGTATGAATTGGTGTTTCTTTAAAACAGAAGCAGTGCAGAAATATCTTACTTCAAAATTGTTTCTCTTAGTTTAAAAAAGACTAGCGGAGCGAAAGTTGTAAATAAAAGTTGAATAGGACCTTTTGCAATTTATATATATATATATATATATATATATATATATATAGATATTAACAAAGTACGCATGTGCAATGTAAGGCAGATAGATGCGAAGAACGCTGATCATAGATGAGGTTGATGCCAAAAATGCTGCATTACATTCTGATGGTATCAAATCTTTCTTGTCCCCGAAAATTTGTAAATAATTTTTCTTTTTTAATAAAAATTCAAAATTCAAAAATAAGCATCAGCGCAATTAGATATGTATATAAAAATATGTTTCTCTGTATTATTATGCGTAACTGTGCTATTCGTATGTAGAATTTTAAGTAATTAATATATATATATATATAATATAAGCGGGGTATTTCTTTAGTTAAATAATAATCGAATGATAATTCAGTTCCGAAACTTAACAATAGCAAAATAATATCCTAGACTTTAGCAATATTTTTAGTAATGCTATACAATCAAATAAAATATATATTTCATAACGAATTAAGAATTCATCTTGGTGTTGAAGTATATCGTGGAAACATATGACAATCTTAAAGAAAATAGAAATGATAGTTTTTAATTCAGTGTTTAATTTATCTGAACTATGCGGATCCAGTTTCGAGTATTGTAAGGCAATTCGTTTTACACAAGCAATTTATATGTGATTTCAGTATAAGACTTCAGACTGCTTTTTTTTGTAAAAGAATACTTTGTAGTGGTTTTTGTAAAATATTTTTTTTGTGGCTGTATTGTATAAATATACATTAATAAGTATTTGTTTGTTGGTATGAGTAAAAGAGATATAAATGTATTATTCGCTTCCTCCTTGTTTTATTTGCAGAAATAATACAATTGTAGTTTTAGTGGTAGTTCGTTTCATCGTTTAGTGCATAGACGATCTAAAGTCTTGTATATTATTAGCATTTCCTGCATATTTGTTATTCTTCTTCTTTATACATCCTTTAATAATGTTTTCTTAACAGTCAGGATGATTTTGTTAAAAATAAACATAATCCTTAAAACATCTAATGTTCTTAAATCTTTCAAATTGAAAAGATAAATAAACAACACATATTTGTTGTATAAATAAAAAAAAATTGTGCGAAAAAAAATTTAATATTTTCATATAAAGAATTAAGGAAATGAAAAATTTTATGAGACACATCTTAACAACAGGGCTCGTTGCATTATATTTTATTGGCGTTAATGTACAAAATACACATTATGCACTTGCACTATTGTGTCTATAAATAATGAATATTATTGTTTGCTTTATTTAGCAGAATGCAAAACGTCTTTGATTCCACCGACTGTTTTAAGTGTTTTTTTTTTTTTTTATTATTTTTCTATTTATTTTTTTTTCTTGTTTTTTTAAGCCCAGCCAGAAATTCTATACAATAACGAGGAGATGTAAAATATTTTAGTATGCTCATGTTCAAAATAAATTTGTAAAAGCTAACAAAACAAAAAGCTACTTGTGTTTCTAAATAAATCTCTTACATTCAATTTAGTGAAAAAAAATCCTATTTTAACCTTTTCAGCCCCTTTATATTAATGATTACAATAACCATTATGGTTGTTAGTATTTTTAATTACATTTTAAGAACAAGCTGTCAGGACCATACAATCAGTCAGAGACAGAACAACAACATAAAAGTTAAAAAAATAGTGTTTTTATTACCAGAAACTCAGACTATATTGAAATTTATCCAGAATGTTTAGCCCAGCCCTCCTTTTAAAATATGTGTATACTTTAATGCTCTTATGGCTTTGTAGAATAATCGTAAAATTTTCCAGCCCGTTATTGAGCCAACTAACTGGTAAATAATTTTCTAGACACAGTCTTCTCACAAAATCTCATAGTTTACTTTTCTTCTACTGAAGTCATTTGCACAATATTTTTTGCTCAATAATAGTAGTTCACTACATATCAAAGGAAACATTTATTGTTACAAACATATAGTTATGTTCGTTTATAGCGATATTATTTCCAAATACAATAAAATATTTGGGTTCGTTAGACAGTAGGTTTTCTTTGAATAAATTCAAATAAATATATAGAATTAAATAGATAGTAAAAATAACAAAGGTTTGTAATCGGTTTAAATTCAAATAAATAAGTAAATAAATAATACAAGTAATAATACTTTGATATACACAGGTAATGTACGAAACTTCTGAGTGGATAAAATTTTCTTCTTAAAAATGTTATGGGTTTTATTTTACATTGTGTACTGCATTGCCTTTTTATAACCTGCAATGAATTATGCTTGAGGATCTCTGTATTTGTCTTAGTTACGCAGATATGCATTTAGTGTGTATTTCTATTCATATCCAAAAGTGATAGCTCTAACATTTTGGCGGATAGATTCATATTTAGAGTAAGAAGTAGCTTCTAGACGTGGTGTAATTTAGACACTGTTCGTTGGGTAAAGTGTCTTTCTCCGCCATATATATTGACCTTCAAGGAGACTGGTATTCATTTCGAGGATGACGACCTCTTGTTTATTTAACATTGAGAATAATAGTTTTGTTATTGTTTTTTTTTTATTGATTGTTAATACACTGTTTGTTTTAGTTAACTATGATTTGTTGTATTCTCGTTATTTAATTTTTGCTCCTTGCTTATTCGAACATTTCAAGTTATTAGTTTGTAAATTATTTTATTAGATAGTTAAGAGCTAATAATTTAAATATTTTTTTTGCGAGGAATGAACACAAAAAGTATTTTAACTTTATAGACCTAGGACATCTTCGGAAAATACTTTTGCATGTAGAAAATATATTTTATAATTTTATTGTTTTTTTAATTTTTAAAAATAAGTTATTTGTTAAAATTTTTAGAAAAATAAACCTAATTAAACTGAATAATTAACACAATTGTAATGTGAGTATAGTATTTAAAGTTATTGTAAAAGATGGAAAAGACTGTAAAATGCTGATAGATATATACATGTATACATATAACCAATCCTGAGATTCATTTACAATGAAATCTTAAAAATTCTCTTCTACTTAGAAAATATATACTAAAAGGATGCGTTTGTTTGTCACACTACAAGAAAAAAGACAACTAAAAATACAACTGTGATTGCATGAAAAGTTTAATTCTATGAAAGTCGTTGAAAGATTAAAAGATTGTACAGATGCACTTTTAATGAAAACGAATCACACTTTTAGGGACACCCCGGAAGCCAATACTAGTTAAAATTGGTGATATTTAACATAAAAGCTTTCTCTTCCTTTAAGAATTTTTAAATTTCAATGGACAGGTTAGTTTAAATTTATGTTTTTTTTTTATATTTAATGTTGCTTTAAACGGCAACTTGTTGTAGCTTAAAATACTACAAGGCTTTTAAAACATATGACCTGAATTCTCAGTTAAACACAAAGTAGCCTTGAAAAGCTCTTTTTTTGCTTTACTCTAAAAATACAGCATATTTAAAGATTAACCAACTCTAATTTTATATATAGCTGCATACAATTTTTAACCGGATATGTGTAGATATAAAGGCTGTTTTTTTGCAATGATGAAATTTTAATTTTTGATTTGCAAAGAAAGTGTATTGGAAAAACTCAAAAACGTTCCACAATATCGTCCGTAGTTGCAAAATCATTGCCAGGTATTGAAACTTTTTTTCCTTAAATTTTTTCTTGGCGGTGAACTGTTAATGCGGGGTCTGTAAAAGGTGGATTTTGGAGCCAAAATATATCCTGAAAATTATCAATGAATGACCTCATGTCAACTTTTAAGTAAAGTCAATTTCAACATATTTAATTCTCGTCTGTGAATATGGGCATATGTGTTTTATGTAACAGAACAATATTGTGATAGTTTCAAATAGATTTAGATATAAGAAACAAAATAAATAAGATAATACTAATAAAATCAAAGTTATTTCTTTCGGGTAAAGAAATTCTTTCTATGTTTATTTAAATTAATTGAAAGTTACACAAGAATTATATACATATATTTGATAGATTTTTTATGTACTCAACACTCTTATGAAATAAAATTTGTAACATAACGACCGCTCTAATAAAAAACTGTCTTGGTGAAGTCAAACCATTTAGTTCTTCACAAACACAAACACTGTGTTGTCTGACTAAAAATAATACAAGTTTTTGAATGATTTAGACTTCTTAAAGTCTGATAATTTTATTATATAATTTTGTTTAACATTTTTTTTTATTTTATTCAAAGGAATTTTTTTCACTTCTGTTTAAACTGCAAAACCTTTTTTATACCTGTTTTGAGTAGTCTATCATTTTGTGAAGGTATAAAAGCATACAGTCTCTCATTTTTTAGATATCTCAATATTAATTGTATTGTTAAGGTTAACAAATTTTAAAAGATATGAGGTATGAGCAATTTATAAAGCAAACTATATATTTTACTTAAATATTAGATAAGAAGATTAAAGTAATAAAATGTATGCTGATGTAGTATCCGAAAACTATTAAAGGAATATTTACAGATAACGTATTGTAAATTTATGTCCTTTTCATTACATAGCTAAATATTAATTTATTTACTTTAGAACGTTGATTCTCTTAGAACAATTTAAAAATTTGGTTTTTATATGGATATGTTTGAAATATAATATTAAAAAATTAATTTCGTAATGTTTGCTCGACGCTGCTCTTAAAATAATTGATCATTGTTATTTTTAATGTTCTTGGGTAAAATGATTTTATAAGAACGAAAAAAATTTATAAGACAAATTCAGATTTGTTTTTAGTACAAAACATATGTATGTACATATTTTTGTGCACTCGTTGGCTATTATCAAATAGGACACCTGCTCCTAACAGTCGCTTAAAAAATTCGAAAATTGGGATTTTTCATTTTTTTCTGTATTTTATGCACTAGCAGTGACAGATTTATTGAGAATTATTTATCGGTTTTACATTCATGCTTAAAAACTGGTAGTAGTGAGTGACATTATAAATTTGTTATCATGTAATTTTCCTTAAAAAATATTATTATTCTTTTTCTGAAACATTCAAATAACAGATTTGTTGCATTTGCAATATTTCTACAAAATATATCATTTTTGTTTACTTAAAAAAATAAATCGTTTGTAAATTCGTCAGTATTAATCTTTGGTACTATCAAATATCTAACAAAAAAAAAATAGATTATGAAAACTGATGGCTTCTGTTGGATTTCTCCTTATCGATATAGTATAAGTTATACTATACTGTGCTTCTACTCTACCCCTTCATATAGACTTTTATTGACATATTTCAAAATTCTCGTATTGTACGACATTTAGGGCAAAAAAATTGTTGCAAATTTATTAAGAAAATGAGTATTTTGTATTAATTTTTTTAAAATTAGACTGTAATGCAACATTTCCTTGGATCCGTCATCAGCATTCTTCACGTCTAAACATTTTAAAAATTCTAAACATGTAGCCAACGAATCTAAACAATAATACCAGAAAATATATATAATCAGTTAATTCAGATTGTGGTAACGGAAGCATGAATGCACGGTGCCTTTCGTGTAATTAAAAATATTTATTTTATATTATTAAAATCATTGAATTTCATATATATTTGATGTTAAAATTTTCGATAATCAATAAATGGCTCCCGTTTCTATTTGTGTTGCGTAGGATTTTAGAAAAATATTTATAATTCCAGGGGCATTAGCCTAATACATCAATTTAATAACTACACTAGGCACGTTTTCAAAAAAAACCTCTACATTTACCATTTTAACTGGCAAGAATTCATGAATGGATAGACTTCATTTTTATATATACCATTTTACTAAAATTATAAAAGACAAATTGAATATAAACGTATTCAAAAGAAGACTCTTACATGCATCCCTTAAAATGCAAATATCTTCTTAGAAATAACATCATGATATTTTGGCAATTCTTATTAGTTTATATTACTTTGCCAAAAATTTACAAATTACAATTTATATCAATTGGCAAAGGTTTTTGTTATTTATATACGTTTTGTATTAATAATTTAATTTTGGTTTTATATAACTGAAAATATTTGTAGTTTTTTTTAATCGACCTTTTTTATCTTTAATAAATATCTCTTATTCTTTTTTAAGGTTTTTTAAATTAAATTAACAATTTATATTTTTTTCTTTTCGATATTTCGTTTTCCTATGAAAGAAGCGAAATATCGAAAAGAAAAAAATATAAATTGTTAATTTAATTTAAAAAGACCTTAAAAAGAATAAGAGATATTTATTACTGAAAATATTTACTTTAATAAAATCCATAAAATACAATGGTTTTTAAACTTAATTCTTAAGATGATCATTTGACAGCTATTAATTATTTTTGACCTGAGGACTTACTTGGACAATTCTTTTTTTTCGCACACAGAATTAAACTTATATATAATTTAGTAGCAGATTCGTGTAAACAATCATATAATTCGATTATATTTTTTAATTATAATTATTTGAATTTTTAAATATTTTTTGAGATTTTTGACGCGTATTTTAAAATCTTTAACTTAAGTTTAAAACTGAAACGTAAAATTAAATTATTAACTTAATCAATACCACTTCATTATTATAAATATATTATAGATAAACCTTTAAAGTGTCTTTACCACGTGTATACCTAATATCTTATATATTGGTTTTATGACCATTCCAGTTTCGAATGTCTTTTAAATTTATCAATTTGAAGACAATTTACTTTGGACGTATATGCATAAATACATCGGACGTAAAAAGTAGGTATTCTTAATAGCTTTGTTACATTATTGAAATTGTATTATCTGATTTTTTCAAAAGAAATATTTCAGACGATTCAAAGTATGCAGAAAAAACACTAGCAGTACTTTTGCAGATTACAAATCAACTATTAAATAAACCCTCTTTCAGAACGAATGAAATAAATGTTGATATTTACATTTTCTATGGTCTATTAGATCGAAAAAACAATTATATTTCGAAAGATTAAATTCTTCTCCAATCCGTTGGAATATTGTGCTGAAAATGAAAAAGCCTCATAAAAAGGAGGAGTATACTTCTTATATTATATATTTTATTCAAATTAAGTCTAAGGCTATAAGCCTAACTTCAAAGTTAAGATTCTAAAAATTAATTCAAAAGAATTTATGCAAGATATTTTCATTACGTAAATATCGAAGTTTTCTTTATATTTCTGCACAGAATCATTCATTATACTTTGAAAAAAATCGTATATTTATTGCATATGAATGTCAGGAACAGTTAAGTGAAGTCAATAAAAGCACCATCGTTATATGGCATGAGCAAATTGGCCGCAGGACAAAATATATAATAGTCTGATAAAGTGTATTTATTATTTAAATTTCAAACATTTTAGAGGTAACTTAAACCTATGGCAGTCTGGTGGTTAAAAGGCCTTATTTAGTAAAAAAAAAATCTACGTACCATTTTCTTTGTAAGTTTTTATTTTTAGTTTCACTTTGTTTTATCTTTCTAACATGCCTTGCAGAGTAATGGTCATTATGAATGTAAACGTTGTGGTTATTTTAGCTGGTTGCTTTCATATTTTCCAAAATAGTTTCTTTTTTAGTTTTTATAAATTTCCTTTTTTATCTTAAAAACAGTTTTGAATTTATTTCAACCTGATGTTTGTGTACTTTTTCTTGCCATCCAATCTTTTTTTATTTTTTCAATGCATATAACCATTTTTAAAGGTTATGGAACTCTTACGTAAGTGCTGTTAGTTTTACTAGATTTTTCCACCATAGCCTTTTTCTTTATTTTATTTTCATCATTCATGTTGTTATTAAATCTCAATGGTAGTTTAAGTTACTTGTCTAGAGAGAGAGGAAAAAGGTTGGTTAGTAATGAAATATATATATACAAGCACTTAGATATTAGTTTTACGAGTATTTTTCTGCTATAATGTTTATTGTAAAAAATGCAGTTGAATTTGTAGAATCGTATGAAAAGTTATTTTAATATCATCCATTTTATTTTGACATTTTTAAGAATTTGTATTAGCAAACGAATCCTGCATTTACTTAGTTTTACAGCGAACAAGCTTTTGGAAAACTAGAGGATAATAAATATATGAGGCAAATAATCTGATAAATTATTTAAAGTATCTACTTGTACAAGGTGGTTAAAATAATATTATATCCAGCACTACTGAACAATAATCTTTCTTTTTGATTCGATTCTATGTTTAATGAATTTTTTAAAGAGTTGGTTGTTGGCATGGATTTAAAAAGAATATTAGCTTGTTGACATATAACTTTTCATTCCTTAATTCCTTACATTTTTATGTTTGAAAGCAATAAATTTTGGAAAATCAATTTATTAAAGCGTTTGCAATACAGTTTTATAAAAGAAAAGATTCTACTCTTACGGCAAAGTGTTTTATTTTACTACAGTATTTTAAACTAATTTCCAATAATTGAAAGTATGCATATATGGACTTAAGTTTATAGAAAATTACTTACCTTGTGAATGGCGCTTCAATGAAAAACTTTTTTTATATATCAGGGAATACACCTAAATCAAAATACTATGTATAAGAAAATTGCTTGAATAAGCACTATAACTATAGGCCTAAATTTTAAAAATAAAATTATCTGCCTTATTCCTGCATACTACACACGACTAAAAATAAGGAATTTTAAGTGTCTTTCAAAAAATTAAAACTATATAAAATTAATAAAAGATGTTTTTTTATAATTTCGCATTGAACTTTTTGATACATAATTGCACTTGTTGATACATAATTGCACTTTTTAAAACAGATATTAAACATCCTGGTGATGCTTCAAATAATTTATATTCGCTTGTACAAAAGTATTTGTTTTAATATATTTTGATGTCCTAAGAAAATATAATGATACATCTGTTGACAGTTTGCTACCTTATCTAAGTAAAACAAAAAAGATTAAAAAATGTTATAATTTTTTTTTAGGTTTTTAAAACCAATAGGATTTGTATATTTTTAAATTTTTAATGAAATTTTGCTAAATTGCACCTTCCACAGGATATTACATACTTTAGTGTTTATACAGTAAACAATAATATAAAAAAGAGAAAATCATTTTTAATTCTCCTACAAATAATGCTTATTACACATTAAAAGTATAAAGTAAATATTTCAATGTATATAAACGAAAAAAAAAAAACGCAAAATTAAAAAACATCGAAATCATCAACAAACACTCAAATAATAAAGACAAACGCACAGTGTCGTATAAAAGTTTTAAGTTGAACCATTATTAACTATTTATTGGACAGTTTTTACATATAGTATTATTGCGACGATGCTTTGTTAAAATTTTAAAAGAAAATAATTATCAGTAAAAATGCAAATAGAATGACCTATTGTGTATTTTATAAACTGCGTAGTTGGCTAAAAAATTCTACACACACAAGACGACAATAACTTTAAGGCACCTACACTGAATGATAATAAAAACAACAACGTCTTTGAGTATAGACAAGAAAATAATAAAGCCTCTTTTAGGCATTGCAATGGTGAAGTTACGATCGTGTTTATTTTGCGTTAACCTCATATGGGTTAAAAAAGCGAATATATTTTTGTTATGAACTTTAAGAAATCTAAAAGATTGTAAAACAAAGTGTAAAGTTAGAAATGTTTATCATTTATTTTTCATGTATATTTTCTTATAAGTTTTCACTGTATGATGTTATAATTACGTGCGATATTGTAAAATTTTAAATATATTCTTTACAAACATATTTTAAAGCTTAAAACGCAAGCTTCGACACATGAAGACAATTTTAAAAGCTCAGATAAAACTAATAAATTAGAACGAAGCAACAAAAATATTTCTTAGATATGACACTTATACGTGTACATACGCCGTTAAATATCTGAGTTTAATAGGATATAAAAATTAATTTTGCAAACACGGTTTTATGTAAAAAGCATATTCGTTAGTTTTAAGCAACTTAAAAATTCTACTTAAAAAATACAAAATGCACAGTTGCAAAATGATGAGCATAAATACTATAATAACATAACGAGTTTTTTATGTTAATATATGTTAAAGTTCTCACTGATCTCAACAACACTAAATTTAAATTTAAATGTTCACTGAAGCTCACTTTAAAAATGTCGATTTTAAAATTCATACTTCTTACTTGCGAAGAAAGCTTAATATCTAGAAAGCAAACTTTTGTGGAAAATTCTAACAGTTTAAAGATTTATCCCTTATATTATTTCAAATATTTTAGAGTGCTGCCTCATAAATACGGCTATAAAAATTTTGTTTGAAATAGATTTTAATTTATATCTTTCAAAGATGCAATTTTTTATGTTTAAAGTGGGTAAATTTACTTATAACTCCAATAGTGTCTTTTTGTAAAAAAATAAGGTGCAAATATCTATTTGTAGATGGAAAATTCAAGTTTTTAAACTGAAGTTACATATATTAAAAGAAAACTATCATAAATCGAAATATATATAAATGACAGATTTGATTTGCTTTTTTGAAAATCTTGTTGTTTTTTAATGAATGCAAATAGGTTTTTAAGAAAGAAATAAATTTTATATTTCCTATTTCTGATATCCTAATATCTCTTATTTCATTCACTCATTATTTGAATAGTTTACTTACTCATATTTGAAATACTTAATTGCAATTGCATCTCCTGTAAAATAACATTGTTTAACTGCCACCTGTTTAATTACTCTTCGTGTACAGTTACATTACTGAAACAATTTTACTGTAAACAATCTTATACTGATATTTTTTACCGATTTTGTAGTTTTCAAATTTTAATAATTACGGTTCTTAGCTTAAAAACGAAAACTAAAGAAAAGTTCATCACATCTTAAAAATAACAATCTTTAAATTTCTTTTAATGAACAAAATGAAAGCTGGAAGAAATTGCTTTTAAAAAATATATTTCATTAACATTAATTAATAATTGTGAGTCAAATATTACTCAAACTAATAAATACAAATTATTATCTTTTTATAATCCCAGCTATATTAGCATTAAAAATTGAAGTATCCAATTTTTTCGAGTTCAAATTGTTCTTGCACTTAAGCTGACAAAATTTAAAGCAATATTCTGCCATGCCTTTATACATTGAGATACCCAAATTCAAAATTGTGCTCGACTAACCGTCTACTATAACTGCTACAAATTATATATTTTTTATACTTCTTCGATTTTCCCGCAAATTGCTTATAAACAACAAAAAATTTAAGTTGGCCGTAGTGGAAATTATATTCACTGACCTCTTTTTATAAGAAATTTTGTAGATGCTATGTCACTTCTGTAACCATCTGGATGCCAAGACTGATTTCTAGGGCACATTTTGAATTTATTTTTATATATTTTAATATGATGTAAATATTTGTTTACCTAAGTTAAAAGTAACTAAATATATATGTATATCGGTATATACATACACAAAAATATGTTTTGTTGTAAGTGATTCAAAAAAATATTTTTTTGCAAAATAAACTTTCTCCATCAATCTTCCCTTAATTTTATTTACTAGATATGCGAATAAAATACAAGCAAAGGAATAAGAAAACCGTTTTTTATCTTTTGGGTTTTTCGACAAAACACAGTCCTTTGAGATCACGAGACATTAGTTTATTTGGATGTAAAAATAAAAAATACCAAATACAGACAATTTTTTACATAACACACGCACACATCTATAAAACGTAATATTGTATATTTACCGTTGTTTGTACGTTCGTGTTAAATTGGTTTGTGTACATCTGTATATATATAAATGTACATTAAATTTGTTTGTAATGTAGCGCATATAATGATTTAAAGATTTTATTTTCAATGAACAAATACATCATTTAAAAAAAATATTAAAAGAATTATTAACAATACCGTGTTACAAAGATTTTGCTGATTCATTTTATTTCTTTATGTTTTTCTTATATTATTTATATACAAAAATACATTTGGTTTATACAAGCACTTTTATTCATAAGATGGGAAAATAAACTCAGTTTCAATAAACACAACAAGAAACTATATTTATAAGAGCATTTTTACGGGCCCATTTCATGTTGCTGCAGGATATTTTATGCTGTATGTCTTCCGTGCTAGTGTAAGAAAAATTGTTATTTGAATTTCGGTTTTTTGTAAAAAAAAAAAATTTGAAACATTTTTGTATTTCTTTTTTTGCTTTTTTTTAAATTGAAGTTGTTAAACTTAACGAACCCATTTAAAGTTAGTGCTTTAACCAGCCAAGCTTTTTATTTCAATGCTTTTTCTTTTATTTTTTGTTTGTTTCATTCTCTGGCATTATTTGCTAGTCTTAACAGCAGCCAACTTAAATCTCCACAGACCAACGTTTTAATCAGAGCAATGCTGATTTTCGTTTGTTTTTATGCTTTTTTGTATTTATTTCTTCGAGATCCAAAAACTTTTTTCGTTGTTTTTCCGTTTATTTATTTTTATTTTTTAAGTTAAAAATTATGTTCTTTTAAGCTTTTTTTTTCTTGTAGCTTCATTGCATTTCTTTTAGCGTTTTAGTTTTATTTTAACATTTTTGTTTTTTTTTTTGATAATGTTCCAGCAGATTAACCATAACTGCGGCATGTTGCGGCTGAAATTGTTGAGCTCATAAGCCACGCCTTAACAGCCACACCATCAAAGTTTTAAAAACAAAACTCACGAAAAGATCTTTAAGCCTGCAGGGAAATTTTCGCAGCTAAAGCCAAATGTTTTTGTCAGTTTTTAGTTAGTATTTTTTGTTTTTTGTATAGTTTCCCTTAATATCTGTGATTGACTGTTGCTTTATTTCCCTGTTTTTGTATTACATTTACATCCAGAGTTTGTACTCATTATATTTCCATTATTCACTGCAATTTTAAATGTAAACTCTTAAGCATTATTCCATAACTTTATAATTCATTTATAAATTATTTAATTTTATTTTTTCCCAAAAATGATGTGGTGTGTTAAACCAATTTGCTATTCAAAGATATAACAATTAAAACTGTTATTAGCATCAAAGCAGTTAAAGTGAAGAAGTGCAATAATTAACGATTTTTGATGCTAAAGTTGTTACGAATATGGTTATTAAATAAAGTTAAGGTATTGCACATTAAACAATTTTTGATGTAAGAAAGCTAATAATTTCAAGTTATAATCATAAGTATTAGACTCGCCTTCAGGTGTTAATTTTTTATCACGTCTGCACAAATTTCATACTTTAAAACAAAAGTATTTTTTACGGAACTATAAAAGACGTCAAATTATTTCCCATTAAGGAAGAGTGCTTTTATTATAAAAAATATTTTAGTCATGTAACGATTATTATTGACTGATCTTTAGTCAGCTGAAAAAATCTAAAGTGTTTAAATAACAAGCCATATTAAATCTAACATGCAGATTTTGCAAATTCATAGGTTTTTTTTGTAAATTGAAAACCATAAATTTAGTTATGACGATTTATAGAATTAAGATTTCCCTTAATATTTTTTTTGTAAGCATGTTATATTTTGGTCTTATTTGTTAATTTTAAATCTTGGGGCTCGTAAGTTGTATATTTTTGTACGGTTAGTTGTATACAATATCCAGACCAATTAACTTAAAACTAGCAATACTGAGCCACAGCGAATATTTAAATGCGATTGCCCGCATTGCGATGTTAAGCATGATTTATGTAAAATATTTAACCTTGACTTAACTTAAGTCCTTTACTTAGTTTTTGTGCCAGTCGCACCCCCCCTTAAATATGTAAGCAGACTCAGACGCTCTTTTGTTCCTGCAAACTTCTTAAAAAGTGTTTTGAAATGTATTTAAACTTAATCTATTTTGCTCAAGAGAAGCAATATTTAATTTCAAGTACTTTTAGAAACGTGCTACTCAAAATGCTTGATGATCTTTTATAAATAATTGTGCACATCTGCATATAATAACCTAAATGAAACAATATTAATACTAGTATGATTGAATTTGTTTTCGAAATGTTTGCTACGTTTCTGTATTGAAGTGTTTTAGAGTTTTATTGTCTTTTTGCTGTATTGGTTAAATTAAAACTTTCTTTTCATCAATTTGACTTAAGATATAAGACTCTATACTTTCTATATAAAATTTGGGGTAAAATCCACTGATGAGCTATATGACCAGTATAGAAATGGCCATATGGATATGCTTTCTCGCGGGGTAATACATTTCAAAAATATTTTTGAATAGTAAATGTTATATGAGTATATATAGTATATGTTATACATGTTATATAGTAAAATAAGTATTTTTATTTTTATAATAATACTTCGTCCAAATTGAAATCTTTTGTATAAAAAAAGTTGAGTATTTTTAATTTGCATTCTAAATATTTTTACTAGTTAAAGTCAGACAATAATAGCGTTACATTATTCGGGAACTGAAGTAAGTAGAAACCCAACAAGCAGAAATCAAAGAACGTTATAAATTTTATATTGTATTCACTGACCTCCTTTTAGACATACATACTTTATTTCAGATAGGGAGTTGAGTTAATTTTAAGTTATAATTTTAGGATTGCTCGGTAAGTATTTAAGGTTTTAATAATGCTTGTTGGTACTTAATTGTTAAATTCTATAAAATATGGTACGTATCAGTTTTGTTGTTGGTATTTAATGGCACTTTCTTTAACGGACCTTTCTTTACAACAACAACCAATTATCTTAGTCCTTACTTTTAAGGATATTTTTTGTAAACCGTGTTTTCTTCACTATGGCTATCGTCATCGACAGCGTCATTGTTCTTGAAATGCGATGAATTTTTTTTTCGTTTCTTTAGGTGTGTTGTGTTGTTTACCTTGGGTGAATGCAATTAAATTATTGTAAATTATTAAAAAAAACATCTTACGAGTAGGATAAAAGCAGTGTAAAAGTAAAAACACTTTATTTAAAATAATATGTTTGAATTCAAAGTGTTTGATTTGTTTGATTAGTTCATTACGTCAGGCAAGCATTTTTGGTCTCGTACCTACATGCTATTACTAATAGTTCACATGCAATATAAATACTAAATGTTATAATATTAGCGGCAATAAAATGCTTAATATAGATTTAAAGAAGCTTTAAATAAAATAAAGTCGAAAACGTGTTTGTCTCTTGATTTTTTATTCTCCTGTTTCTCTAACAACTTTAAATAAAGTGTCGTTATATATTTCTTCACGTCGCGCTATGAATAGACTCAAATAAAAAAAAACAAATATACCTTTTTATCTTAGCTATCAAAAGATAGATAGACATTTCCTGTATATCCTGTAAACGAAATCAGGGAATAGAAAAAGAACCAAAGTTAAATAATCAGATTTCCTTTATAAACATATGCATGATCATGTATAAATTAAGCTAATGAAGAATATGCGATGACATTGGCAAAACCTTAGTAGTAGACAATGAACATTTCAAAATAAATAAAATTATATAGAATACGCATGACTGCATTTTCACTAGGTATGAGGAATATAGAAACAGGAAGGAGGCGTACAAGTGGAACAGAAAACGAATACCCTTTTGCATATGCGAATTTACATTTTAAAGATAACTGTTTAAATATGTAGAGAACAAACAGCCGTAATTGCAATAGCAAAAAAAAAACGAAATATCGAACTGAACAATGTCTAGATAAGAAAAAAAAAATCTGATAGAAGCAGTAGAAACTTTTGTACCGATAGAAAAAGTTGACATAAAAAAAAGAAAAAACATAAATTTTTGTAGAAGAAAAACGAGCAAATAAAACAACACGAAAATTATTTAAAGGTTTTTTTCGTTTCGTATTTTTGCAAAAACAACATCTGCAAATCGAAAAGCATGCTAAAGATGAACATTTTTCATTATTTTATTATAATTTGTATGACTATACTGTTTTATATCACTATCCAGGCCTTAAAGTTGCCTTATTGATAGGAACATATATACAAGAGTAAAGCAAAGTGCTGCAGGTTAAGTTAAATATGCAGTAATGTTTATGCTTATTGGTGCTTGCTAACAAATATGGTCAAATAATGCTTCAAACCTAAACTCCACACCAAACTGTGCCTCTTTATGTAACAAATTTATTTCTGTCCATCGTCAGTCTATCTATATTTTTTTTTTGTCACTAATGAAGTCATTTTTAAGAAACATACAACCATTCAGATGGAAAAGTGCCTCATTAGTTACTAAGCCTTAACATTTAAACCAGCGACAACACTTAACTGCATAAGCGGCGAGAGTTTTCAACATTATTCCAGTTTTATGATTACTGTATTTAATAAATCATTATGTTGCTTTTGACAAGGCCAAATAAGTAATATTAGCTATTTCCGATGTGCTTCGCTATTTCAGTTCAAATAAGCGCACGAAAGCCACTCTTCCAATTCAACCACCTTTTGTTTAATTATTCACAGTAATAGGAATTTTTTAATCTTTAAAGCATTTCTTCCAAATTGAATTCTCTTTTAACAAGTGAACTTATTATTATAAAATTATTATTCCCAAATACGGGAAAATGCATCTGCGTATGAACTGTAAGTAATATATTATACAAATCTGTCAAAAAGTAGCTTTAAAGACATATAAGCATGAACCATGACAATCGATTGCATACAGCGATCACAAAAATGGTAAACAGATAACAATAAATCGACTTACTTACTTACTATATACATATAGCTATTATATTGTATTCTATTATGATATATTATAATTTAATAGAATATAAGATAATATTTTTACAAAGATGGTTTGTTTATTTTCAAAGAAAATAATTATCAGTAAAAAAGTAAACGAAATGACCCATTGTGTATTTTACAAACTGCGTAGTTTTCTAAGAAAACTTATACATACAACAACATGCTTGTTAGAAATTCCACGAAATAACTTAAAAAACCAAAAAACACAGGCAGGCACAAGTAAAAAACACACAGCCAAGCAGGCTAATGCAATAACAATATGGGATGACGTTATCGTAGAATTGTTTTCTATACGCAAGAACAGCTATATACTCGTAAGCATCACCTGCTGCGCAAATGAATGAATTAAAGTTAAGACTTCGTTAAGAAAAGTTAACAAAAAAATAAAGCATCTTTTTAGGCCGTTATAGTGGTGAAGTTACCATCGTGTTTATTTTATGTATATTGAAACTACATAAACCGTTTAATTTAATTTAAAACTACAAAGTACTATTTTATTATTTTCAAATAAAAAAACTCAATATAACGTAACCCAAAAAGAAAAAAATATTCAAATATAAGATTCATCAGATGCAGCAAGATATTTCTGGTTTTATATATATTTTTGTTTATTTATCCATGTGAGTAACATACTAAGAATTTACCCAAACAGCAAAGGTACAGGCTTCGAAATAAATCAAGTAATTTAAAAACAAACTATCTAGTTTAGAACACTTGCATGCTTTAAGATTGAAGTTTTATAAAACCTTGTTTCTGTTAAGTAAACGGGAAAATTAACTTTCGCTTACAAATAATCAGTTTTTGCTTGTAACAGAAATTATTTTAATAAAAATTAAACAGAGAAGATGTTGAGGTTTGTATTAGCAAATTAACAAAATCAAAATCATGTATGTGAAGTATAGTGTATTTTGAGGTAACTAGGAAATTTATAAAAAAATTTTATATTTAAAATATATTACCAAAATCTACGTTATTTTGTACTAGATCCCTTTGATAAATTTTTTATGATATTCTCATAAAATATTTATTATTAAAAAAAATATATATTTGAAATGTATTACTGCGGAGGAAAGCATATCCATAATGTCATTTCACTACTGCTCATACAGATCATCAGTGGATTTTACCTCAAATTTTTTATAGAAATTTGAAGAGTTTTATATAGTAAGCCAGACTGATTAAATGAGAGTTCTCATTTAAACAACAAAGCAAACAACAAAAGTTAAAATTCAAAAACACACCAAACATTTAAAAAAAAACAAAAGCACTTTTTATTTTCAATCTTTCTACATAACTGCTTACTTTGCAAGCCATTCATATACATATAATTTGAAAAACAAAAAATATTTGTAATGAATTTGACAAAAACGCAAAGTGCACATGCAATATATTTGCAATATTCGTTATTGATTTTTCTGAAAATAACGTCAAAAATTTTAATTCCATTACGTCTTATTCTATCGAAATTATATTCCCATTTTAAGGTTTTTTTTACTGAATTTTTTCTGCGAAACCAAATTGCAATATAACGATCATTATAAATATCAAATCATATATTTCCACTTCTGGTATTTGTTGTAACTTTTACCAGTTACATAAATACATTTCTTGAATTTATTTACCAAAAACAGTTAAAATTGTTTGAATTTTAATGTTGTGAAGCATAATGTATTAATATTTCGTTGCACAACCTCAACATTTAACTTGTGAAACATATATTTTGAAACTCTTTTTATTTTCCCTATTTTCCATCTCTTTAGAAACAAAATTTTTTTAGGTATAAAATGAAAAGCTCTTATTTTTTAAAACGCCCACCCTTAAATACGCACATCCATAAATACACTTTGAGCATGTAGGCATTTATACATTAAAACATAGTGTAAAATTGTAGCTGCAAACTTTACACAAAAATGTATTTTTTATTTGCTTTTATGTTTCATTTCATATGAACGAGGTCAGGCTTAAGATATTATTATTTTTTAATTCCCCTATCCGTTGATACCTAATTGATCATCATTTAAATAAACATATGCCGTATTCAACAGGTAGATATGAAATAATGTTAAATTTTGTAGAAATTGTTTATATTAAGTTTTTAAAATATTATTTTTAAAAATCAACTAACCAGTACATAAAATTTGACGGAAATTACGAGACCATTCAAAAGATTCCTTAAATATAATTTTTAAAAAACTAATACCAATTCATACAATTTAAACCAAAAAAAAATTTAAATTGTTTTTTGGATGTACATAATTGTTTATAAGGTATGATTTTACGTCAACCCGCGTCAAATTTGTTTTGTGAACAAACCGTTTGCGCCTATATGCCATCTTCAGTGTTCTCTCTATACTATATATATTATATAATATCTATACTATATTATATTAGTATTTTCTTCAAGCTTGGATTCTTGTTTTTGCCACAAAATTTGCAAATATAATTGACAGCTTTTGCTTTTCTGAAATATGATTAAATGAAATTAGCGTTACTAACAACAATCCTTATGATTGTGATGAAAAACCAAAAAATTTTCAAAAACCATGAAATAATAAACCGCAATTCACAAAAGTTATTATTATTTGGGGTTTCATGTTTTACGGGTTTAAATAAAACACGTGCCCAATAAAAAATTCATATATATTTATTGATGTATGAGATACTGGTTTTACATAAATCTTTAAGATCTTTAATATATACGAAGATAAGTAAAATCTTTTGATCAGCAAATGGTAGCGAATAAAAAATAAGAGACAAAAAACAAAACACGACAATCCTTAAGTTACCTGGTTGCTTTTTCGCGTATGCAAACAGGAATGAATTTTTGAGTGCGGCTTGTGGGTTGCCACAATTATATCAAAAAGTTGAGAGACTTCTCGAAAAATTAGAAAATATAAGTAAATTTTTTCGGAATTAAATATTTTCGTTACTAAGCTTTTTTTCATGTAACGATTTTTCAAATTAACTTTTCAAATTTGACAAGGCATGATAACCACAAAGATCCTTAGGATTAATTAATAACCTAATCGATTAAATCCACTTAGTTCTATTCTATACTTTAAATCAAATATAGCTGTCAATGGGTCGAAGAATCGATCATTAATAGTAGTAGTAATTTAACATATTTAGCAATAACAGCTGCCACATGGCTCTTATGCTTTTTCTTTACCTCATTTTTTACAAACTATTATGCACAACTATATATCCTCTTAATTGGCATCACAAAATTTATTTGAATAGATAGTACTAGCCAACATATCTACTGCTCAAAAATATCTCTAAATCTATTTTTGTATTAGCATTTTCATTCATCTTTCCTGATGAGTTATAAAATCAAACTTAAAGGTACCAGATCAAATAGAAATTTTATAAGTCGAGTTAATAAAAAGTTTTCATTTTTTGTAAAGATACAAAACTTTATCTCAAAAGTTTTTTCAATAAAGATATTTTATACATTTAAAAAAGTCTAACATAAACTATTTGTATCTTTTATTTAAAACTCCAGTCCAGTTAAGTTGAAAAACTCATTTACATTTTTGGTGTTTGTTTTAACTACTTTAGTAGTTCTCTTTATGTTTACTTTTTTATGATATAAAAATACATCAAATACAATAATTTTTAGTGTTTTATTATTTGCTTTTACCTTAAAAGAATATAAAACAATACTTTTAACTGATGTGATAGTTTATTATTAATATTAAAAAAAATTAAATGTTTTTATATATGTTGCCAGTAACGATGACAGTTAGACAATTAAACAATATAGAATATAAGTTATCCATTCTTAAAATTAACGTACAAAATATTTTCAGTATATTTATACTTATACTTATTTGCTGATAAATAAGTTACAACTTGCCATTACTTTGTACCCCAATTTCTAATTTCCAAGTATTGTAGAAATTAGCAAAGAAGCAATCTAAAATAAAGGAAAATGGATTTAAGACAATTACTAATGTTTCAGATATTATCTGTCTATATAACCCATTCCGATAACCCATAAAATCTGATAAATTTGTTTCAGTTTGAAAAACAATTTTTAGGATAATTTTTATATGCATATTTTTAAAATTTTTCCAGATCATTGATGCCTCTACGGGTGGTAGCTTCAGTAACAGTTTAAGTATATATAATACAATCAAAATGATGTAACATTTTTGCAAGTTTATTTGAAAATTAAAGAGGTGCTTTTTATAGAGGCATAGAACTTTGAAATGGGAAAAAAATAAAAATTGAAATGGAAATTGATATAAAAAATTTACTTTATTATTATGGCATTAAATTTTAAATATGACTTATGGCATATGATCAGCCATCCAAATCCTATGCCACTTAGATCCAATATGGAGCTCCAATTTTCAATGACTTTTCAAACAACCCGGCAAATATTGTCCTCCAAGTGGTCGATTATTTCGAGCTTAACAACGTAGACTAGCCACTTTGCATATTCCCACAGAAGATAGTTTATCAGCATTAATCTCGCGATCAGAGGCCAATTCACGGGCTCAAAACGTGAAGCTATGCGGTTACCAAATGTTTTTACAAAAAATGAATTATGACACGAGCTGTGTGACATACTGTCATATTTTGTTGAAACCATAGTCCGGCACATCATGGCAGTTCAATTGTTGAAAGGAGAAGTCAGTAATCATAATTATTTAGGAGTCACCATTTATTGCAGTGTTCGTACCTGCATCGTTTTTAAAGCACTACGGACCAATGATTCTTCTATGCCATAAAGCACACCAACTAGTCAGTTTTTCTAGATGTGTCTCAACATACACTTCAGAACTATCACCACCCAAAAAACGGCAGTTTTGTTTATTGTGTTATACGTTTAAACAAAAGTGAGCTTTAACGTTAAACAAACTACGCTTGTGAAAATCAAAATAAACGTCAACCATGTTAGTGCACTCACTTATCAGCAGACAACTTAAAGTAATACACCTCTGTGAATTTCACCCAATATAAAATATATAATATGTACATATATTTCTAACCAACGAGATGGCTGATGTCTGACATGTTTTTACTGCTGTTTTTGATTTAAACATACATATGTGGTATAGTCAATGTATAGGTGAATGGCTGGTTGGTTCTTTGACTGGATGGTTGGCTTCTCGTGTTGAGTGCTTGATGGTGCAGTATGTTAAAGGTGTTTGACATTATAAAATGCCTAAGGCATTCTAAACGCACACCACCTACATGTGTAAAATTATATGCATAACAGTATGTGTTTGTTAAGAGGTAGTTGCACAATTTCTATAGGTAAACACCAGTAGCACGATTTTGCTGTTGACAACGTTAATAATAATGTTGGTATGTTAATGGATGGAAGTGGGGATAGCAGATGACTTGTAAATTTTAGTGTAAGTTAGTAAAAAAATGTAATTTTTTGTTTTTGTTTATTTCCTTTGTCTGATATGGTTGTCGTTGATTTTCTTAAAATAAAGTATTTCATGTTGCTTATTGGTTTACAAATTTCTAAAACAAGCTTTTAACTAAAGATTTGTAAAATTTTTATAGTTTTATTTTTTTTTAAAGCCGACATATTTTTATTTTCTTCAAGGTACCGCGCGTATAGAAAAATAATTGTATACGCATTGTCTGAGTTATGAAATATTTTATTAGAGTGGAATTTTTTTAAAATATGTGTTTCACAAAGGTCGCTTTTAAAAGAAAAATTGAGTTGTATATTGGAAATACAATAGTTTTATAAATAAAAATTTATTTATTTTATAAAACCTCTTTCAAAAGAAGTTATATTGAATCTAAAAAATCTAACGACATCAAAATGATGTGCCCATTTAATTCATACAAATTAATAACTCAAACTAACTAATAACTAGAATATAATATATAGAATAAAGATTTTTAGAATATAATTTATAGAATCAAGATCATCAGCGAAAATAGGAAATAGTCTTTCCGAATCGATTCATACAGGGCGACTATTAATCGTGCCACCTATTTAACATTGCTTTGGAAAAAATCATACGCGATGTGGCAGTATATAGAAATGGCGTTATTTTCACAAAGAGCCATATGCTGATGACATCACCAACATAGGTAGGACATTGCGATATGAAACTACTTCCTTTGCGGGCAGCAATCCTTAAAAAATGGGCTTGGCTGTTAATAAAAGCAAAACCTCATCACCTTGTTTTTGCTTTTATTGGTTGCAGGAAATGTGAATGTTGCAACTATAACTTTGGCGTTGTGGAGGAATTTGCGTATCTCTGATCATTCTTAAACAAAAACAACAACATTGGCAAACAGGTATTTCAAAAGTAAATCCCTCTATAGGATTACGAAATTAACACTCTACAAGACACTCACTCATTCTACCGCTGCTTTTATATGGCGCAGAAGAATGGGTACTTGCATAAGTAGATTAAGTACTTGGCGCATTCGAGAGAAAAAATCCTTCGTAGAATATACGGAGAAGTTTGTGTAAGTGGAGTTTATCGACATCGTATGAACCATGAACTGATGAGCTGTGCGCTGGTTAGGATATGTTTTGCGTATGTGTAAAGAAGCCCCGGTAAGGAGAGTTTTTGAATATAATACCGAAGGTGTCCGGTGGAGAGGACTACCAAAACTCTGATGGAAAGATTTTTTGCGCTTATTGGAAAGATTGTTTGCGCTTATTGCGCATTTTTAACGGAATTATTATGGTAAAACTCGTAGAAACTCGTATATATATTTATATGTTTACATATAAACATACATATATATGCAATAATTCCATTTAAAATGCACAATCAGTGCTAAAAATTATGCAGCCTGGTTCAAAACCTTAAAATTTTTCCCCAAAATTATTCGATTTGCTAACCCATAAAAACTTTTTCAACACCTTTCGAGAAGAAGCAGCCGTGTCAGCCAAATCTGCGTTCGACTTTATTAAAATATTAACAACGGTATAAAACGTAGATAATACAGATAACAATAGCACTTTACTGTACCTAGAAAACACATAAAACTGAAGAGCAAATAATTGTTTCTCCTCTCATTTTGTTTTTACAAGCTTCGATGATTTCAGTTACACGATTACCCATACTTGTCAGTGTAAGTGACAATATTGACGAAGTACCATCTTATCCAATTGAATTATATTGTTAACAGAGAAAAACAAAAACGTTAAAAGGTAACAAAAAAAGTTAAAGTGAAAACAATCACAAACAACCAAAATACTAACAAGGAATGAATGTAGACTTTCAACATGCGGGTGGCCGAATGGTGAACATTCAATACAGAGAAGTTATTGACAATCGCACACACTTCTTTACAAAACAAAACATACAAGACAAAATACAACACAAGTTTTAAATTTTTATATCTATAGAAGAATGATTGGTAAATACGTAAGACAGGCATTTAGAGACATTTAGAAGTTTTTACTAATCAATATTTTTAAATTTATTATAAATACGTTTACATGCGTATATTGAGGAAAATATATATTATTTAAAATTTTCATGAATATGTTAACCACGCTAGAAAAATAAAAGATATTGTAACATAAGTTTAAGAGAGGAAACATACCTATAATATTAATATTTTTTATAATATTTTAATTGATTATTGAGCGACTAAATTCTGTTATTATCATCATTTGTAACGCTAATGATTCTAATGATTTATAAAAACCAGGAATTAAATTACGGGGACAGAGAAAATATATGAAATATAAATAATTAGTAGCAATTTTCTTTTTGCTTAAGATGTTATTCTAATGACAAACATTGAGAAAAACAACATTTATCTACATGGTTTATGAATAATCAGTTAGAAATTTAATTTCAAAGCTATAAGAGAAAGATTTAAAGCGTTCGGTATGTCATGATAGGCGTTAAATCTTTTTTTTTTCATATAAAAACACTGCTCTTATTGGAAAATGATAGATTTTAAATGAAAAATTTGGAAGCAAAATTTCCTTAATACTTTACTTGTATTTCTATATTTGAAAAATTTATTCCCCCTTATAGGAGCGTATGTGTGACGCACGCTCTTATAAAAATATGTAAACGTAGTAGCAAATTTTATAATTTTTTTTATAATTAAAATAAAAAAAAATATGTGATAGTCAGCTAACAATTTGTCATACTCATAAATTATATATTATAAATATATCTTTAAGGATATGTACATTAAATCTTAAACAATTTCTTTATGTAAAAATATATCATTTAGGCGTATGGTTTTGAAGTCAAATATAAGTAAAAACTGCAAATAAAAATAATAATAAGAAAAATAAATAATAAAAAACAATTTGTTTTTTCACAAAAATATTAACACACATAACGTCGTTTCAGTTTACCATATTTCACCATGTCAACTTCACATGCTTTAGTTTACAAACACAACTTGGGGAAAACATAACATCTTGGATTAAGAGAGTCTAAACATACAGTCCAAAAGATGATTTTAATAAAGTTTATAAGGCTTTAATATGAAAACATTTCTGTCTTAAAACAGAAATTATATTGGGGTATATTTTTTCAACAATAGTATTTATTTTATGTGAATTCCACAGATGTAATATATGTATGTGAAAATATTTTCTTGAAATAGGCAAAATATTTACGTGGGTCATATACACATAATTCGAAAATTATAACTTTAAAAATTCCTTAAATTTAAAAATTATAGTGATCATCTTCATACACGTATTAAATTTGAATAAAGGATTAAAATTGTCCTTAAGAAAACCCTTTATTTCAATTTATTGTATATATTATGCTTTATATTTGTTTATGATGCTCAGTTAAAGCAGTTAATAAAGGATACATCATCGCTTAATATGACAATACAAATAATGCAAGTGAAGAAGTAAAATCTAACTTAACATTATAAGACTATTATTGTTCAAAATCTGTTTAAAATGCCATGTGACTGAGCCAGTTGCTTGCTTAAGGATTTGCTTGACTAATTTAATAAATTTAAAATGAAGGATGATGAAAAATAACATAACGGAGAATACACTAGAATTTTCTCCAATAACTAATAACCGAACTACGGTTTTGTTTAGGCTATAGCCACTATATGCTAAATTTACTAAAATATTACCTTAAATATTTAAAAAAGAATAGAGCATTTCGTTTTGTTTTTTTGAAAAAAGCCACAACTAATCACCCAAAACCCTTAAGCCCTTCCTTCCTAGCTCACTTTTAAAGAAGACAAAAATTTTAATTTTATTATACAATCTAACAATAATTTAGATGAAAATATATTTTTAATGTTATAAAATAATTGTCTTTTTAAGAAGCTTAGCTAACAGTAAACCTTTTAGCCTTAATATTATATATTTTCTTTAATGAGGTAAATATTACATAATTACCGGAGGCTATAACTCCATTAATATCACAGAATTCATAACTTCGAAGGGATAAAATAATGTCCCTGCTAAACAAAATATTACTTCTTGAATTTCGAACCTACGAGCATTTAATTAGCCCCACTTCGTTAGAGATATTCCATATATTCTTTATGTGATTTATTGTTATTTTAGTTAAAAGACAAAAAATAAGAAAAATTGCTAGACACCGTGGTGTAACAAATTAAAGCATTGAAAAGTTATGTGTCAGTTTTTAAGTTTATGATGTGTTATCATATATATACATTCGCGTCTGGCTGTGGATTTTGGTATATGTATGTTATCGATTTTCCTGAGTGCTTTAAATATTTTTTTTACTTCACACTTAAATTCCATTACAGATTCTTAAGTGTAATAAGTATTTTTCACAACGTCTTTTAACTACCAAGTATTTTAGCAATATTTGACTTATCGTTGGACATGTAACTGTGCATAAATTCTTTTAGTTATTTATTTTATGAAATGAGAAAATTTACATAAACTTAAATAAAATATATAAGAAATCATAAAATTATTAGTTTGTATGACTCAAAATCACAGACATAAATATTAAAAAAAATTTTGCTAACATATTTTGCTATAAAAGTAATATTCAACAATTTTTTGGTTTTTTGTAAATTTTGGTTTTTTTTATGCTTCTCAACAACAATTTTTTCCAATTAAACTATTATTTTAAAATTAATATTTTTGTTTTTTGTTTGATCTTATAATCATTTTAAAAATTTACATGAAATTATCCAAGGTTATCCGTTAAAAAAAACTTAATACTGTGGGATGGATTTGACTAGCATATACGACTTATGTTTATATACGATAACTAGGACACTTAAATTTTTCATCTTAAACGATGTATAGTAAAAGCTTGTTTGCAACTCAATTTCATTGCTGTTAGACACAATATTTCAAAGTCACAAAAACTGTTTTGCGTTTTTTTTTCTCAGCAGACTGGTTTATTACAAGCCTGATTTTTTCTTTTATTTAATTGAACCATCATCCAGCGGCTACTCATGCAATACATTGTACCACAACTAGGAAATTAAGCATAAGAAATGTGCTCATTTTGATGGAATGTTAGAACATTGAAAGCGACAAGATACATTTACAGGTAGAGTATCCCTAATACGAACTACAAAAAAAACCATCAAACAACACTAAAAATCGAAGCAATCTAAAACAGTTTAAAATTAACTTATTCGCTTCATTCTCTCAAACCTTAATGGAAACTTTAACAATCTTTTAACGAGCATTAAATAATAATTAGAAATAATTCATCAGTTATCAGTTTTATAGTAATATTTTTTGTGTTTAAAATAAAACAAAAATGGACATCGTAACCAGATTTCATATGTCGTGCTTGCCGGTGCTTAAGCATGTGCCTTATTTTTCTTGTATTAAATTTATATTATTTGTAGCGTAAATGTTGTTAATATTTACTAATATGTGTGTTAGGATGTGAAGAAGTACTTAATATTTGCTGGAATACTAACAACTGTTTAACCTTACACATGCACAATTACATCCAGCCATATACGTGTGAAATCCAAAAACAAAATCATCAAATTCCACATTGATGCTACTGACGGCCCATGACGCTTTATATTATATGTTTGTATGTATGTGTATAATAATACATACTGGAATTATTCACTCCATAAAGAGAGGTAGTATAATCATTGTTTTTATAGCTGCTCTTCTCCTGGCATACATATTCTGTGTTAATAGATTGTTGACATTTTTGTTCGCAATGAACAATAAAAGTAGTTGTGTATATTTGTATACGTGTATATTTTAACACTTATTTGTGCTTGTTGTGTATATAAATCATTTATGAAATTATTTCTTTTATATCAGTTTTAAGCTTTTCTTATTGTATTTTTTATTAAATTAGCACACTTTTTTAATTGTAACAGTTTGGTATGCAAATAGAGTCACAAAGTTACACATACAGAATTAATATCTAGTTAAAGAATACGAAATTCCACGTTATAGAGAATATCGAATTATCTTGTAAATAGCGAGAACGTGAATAGTAAAATGTTAGGTTATTTTACACTTAGTAAAATTTCATTATAATAACCTTTAATAATATAGAATTTGGAAAATTTTTCCGAATTTGCAGACATATTATTTAAGTAGTTCACAGTTTAAAAACTTTTAGCTAATTGTTAGCTTAGACCCACTAATAGCTGGTAGTGTGAAAACACTTGTGTTTAAATAACTGCATGGCAAAAGTTACATTTAAACAAATTTTATCAGCCACTACACTTCACGTACAGTCGAAAATTGCCCCGAATTTATTTACTTTAACTACACACAAAGTTGACACTACATAACCATTGACTAAAGATGTACGTCTTTACTTCACTAGGTTTATTTTTCAACTAACTTACTATCCACTCAGATGCTGCCTTTTATATTCATCCATCAGAAGTCTAGAAAAATTAAGTATCTTTTACTCCCATTGTATTAAAATTTGTTGTTGTTATCTTATTCATTCAATGTATAGGCGCCTGAATGTCTGTGTGTATTTTTGTTTTTGTTTGTATGCTGATAAAATTTCTTCCTGGAATTTATTTTAAGATAGTTGTTGTCTTGTGTACATAAGTTTTCATAGAAAACTCCGCAGTTAGTAAACAGCAGTTGTTGTTTTGCGTGTATAAAATTTCAACGCAATTAGCAACTAGAAATTTGTTGTTGTCTTGCGTGCATAAGTTTTCTTAGCAAGCCACGCAGTTAGTAAATAGCATACCCAGTTGTTTATTTTATTTCTTAATTATTTTCTTCTAAAACTTAAGCAAGAGGCATTCGTAACAATATATATTCATTTCTTTTTTTGGAAAGGGACATAAACACGGGCCTAAATCTACTTCATTTAATTAGTTTGTCAAAAGCCAGTAATTTGCTTTGTCATATCGGTTGAAAACGCCCTTAAGTCATCAAATATTATAAGAATCTTAAGCAGTTTCAAAAAGAAGACCGTCATCAGTTCGTGGGTACTTTTTAAGATATTTTTGCTTCTGAACGCCATCATTTAAATACGAAATATAATTTCTTTAAAGTTTTTCCCCATGCATCTGGAATGATTATTATTATGAATCTTTTCAACTGTTTTAAGCAAACATTATAAACTAACAAAGAATGGGACTAGGTATCAACTGCAGCAAGAGTAACAAATAAAATTCATATGGCATCTATTAATTATTCATTTGTTTGCAATTGTCCCTTTCTGAATTTTTGATATCATTATATATATATATATATATATATATATCGGTTAAATTTACCAAAAGGGCGAGACATTTATATTATCGCCAATAATAGATTATAGAGATAGCTACAGATAGATCGCGTATTTATTAAAAAATTCGGATTAAGCACGAACATCAGCATGCAATTTGGGCTCATAAAAAGTACCTTAAATCTCTTAAAATTTAACTGTATTATCTGTTTTTAATGTTATCTTTTAGTATATTTCACAACTTTTGTTTTGTTAACAATCGTCCTTAAACGCAAATTATATCTCATTAATCTCTTTTTACAATCATATGTATTAAAAATTTAACATTTGTTTTATTTTCACGGTTAATAACATTTCATTTTAAAAACATGTTACGTGAGAGTTCTTATTACTTCTGGCATAAACACAAAATTCTAAAAATTTATTATATTTTTAAATCATGTGTGCAGTTATAAGTCATAACCTAATAGCAATTTAATTTTATTGTATTATAATTTACTGGGTTTATTTACTATTATAGTTGCTCTCATAATTTTTTTGTTTGTTATTTTTTTATTCTTACTGTTTTTTACTTAGAATATTAAATTAACACCATTAAAATAAAAGTTACTTTATTTATATATATATATGCTTTTCTAATGAAGCACAGTGGTTTGAAAACATTTTGAAAATAGTTCGATAACTATGAAACACTTAGATATCCCAATGAAATTTCATATTTTTCATCTAATTTTCCGTTTTCAAAATGTTTTTATAAACATTTTACAATTTTACGTATGAAAATGAGAAAAACTTCATTAGAAGGCGAGGTATGCGAAGCTCCTACAATTTAAGTATATTTGCTTTATATACATAGATGGGGATAAATTAAAAATTTATTAGCCTGGGAATGAAGCTTTAATTACCGTTACAACTATTGACGCAATTTTTCCTTTATTCCCATTTGCTAAAGGCTATCTTTAAAATGTTCCAAAAAATGTTCTAGTACCGAAGTAAGTTTAAATTATGTAAGTAAAAAAACCATACTAACTTTTTGGGCAAAATGCTAAAAAAACTTTCCCAATTCAGAGCCTTGTAACTTTTCAACGAAACTGGCTATGATAATCCGAATATAAATAAGTATACCACGTCAAAAGGTCGGCCAAAAACTAAAAACACACAATTTTTTCCCAAACAAATACAGGTAACCTAGATAATACACACATTTTTTGTAGATGTTGTCAAGGTTTACTAAAATTCAAATACACACATTTTTTGTAGATGTTGTCAAGGTTTACTAAAATTCAAAAACTCTTAATATTTAAGTAATAAATAAACATTTTAGGACATTTCCAAACAATTGTATGCCCGAGAAACCCAACTTTAGGGGTATATCCAGAAGACCCCTTTACCATAGAGCGCCGACCGGTTGCGACTTCATTATTTTTAGCTTTTTGGAGCTAAACAGTGCTTCATGAGCTGCTACCGTATTATTTCCCAGACAAACGCTGTGCAAAATATTGAATATTTTATTATATTCTCAAAAATTAAATGCTCAATTAGAAATACTATTTCCACTATAAGAATATAATGTCTCGATAAAAGATTCTTTATATAATCCCAGTTTTAAATCCCTGGAAAATTATGAAGTTGAGGGGCTTGTGGACGGCATAATATAAATTCTTTAAACCCTGGCGCTAGAGGAAAAAGACGAGAAATACGAAGATCTGGATATAATTAAAATAAATTCGGTCTGGGCCGATTACGACGATGGTTATAAAATATTTACTTTTTCGAAAAAATTAGTTACCTGAAATATATCACCTCGTTTAATCAAGGTTATTGTATTAGAAACAAGTAGAAACTCTGAACAATTGTCCGTAAAACAACCGAAGTTGGAAAGTGGAATGAAAAAAATGGACTAATAAGTGAAAATATGAAAAAGCCCCTGGGACTTCTATTATGAATGGTTCGTATGCCACATTTTATTATTTCAGCATATTGATATACAAGCTACTCATTAGAACAACGTTACATAAGATAATGCTACGGAATCGATTCAAATTAATGCTTGCAAATATTCAATTTGCAAAAAAAGAATAAATTCCAAACGTAGATAAATATATAAATAAAATGGAATTCTATGCCCAGGTGAAGATTTTACAATTAGACTCTTGTGGCAGCATATTTTTCAAAAGCAACTTTTCACAGTTAATTTTTAGGTACACCAAAACCATTATTACAGAAATTTCATGGTGGCCACATATCGAAATATTGAAATAAAAAGCAATTTATCATCAGCCACTATGGTATGAGCTGGCTAAACAGAACTCGCATTAGACATATAATATGAGGTAAACAGCACAGTACAGTGTCATAGTTGAGTGTCCGACGTGGCAGACAATATGTAAATACAGGGATTTCTTTACTGTATATATTTGAATATTCAAAATATTTATAACATAAAATTGATTCAATGAGAATATCATATAACCAATAAAGCAAAAAGACAGAAAAATTCAAAATATTTTTAAACAAAACATAAAAAAGGGAGCAAATTATCAAATATTTGGAAATAATACTTGATCCTAATTGTATGATGAAATGAAGTTAACAATTTAAGCATGACCAATATTATTTATTTGATTATTATTTTAAACAGAAAAATATTTTCTTCTGCTCCATATATACCAACAAAAATTAGTTTATATTTTATTATTTACAAAAAAATGTATTATAAAGAATTATTATGTTGTATACCAACAACATATATACAACAATAGAGAAATGTAATTCATTGTTAAGTTAGGATATTTTTTTTATCTATCAACTTGACAAAGTATCTTATAATTATGCGTGTGAGCAAGAGCGCGAAGTTTTCTTAAGGCCTATATGTATTTTTTGCGTTAATATGGGTTATGTGCAACACAAATTATATCACTAAATTTATCAAGCTACAAATATATATATATATATATATATATATATATATATATATAAATAAATATATATATTTATGTGTCTTTACCTCATTTAATGCTTTTAGCTTTCTACGCAGTTAAGTGAGTTAAGTGATTGATTGATATTTGTTGCTTCTATATTTTATTATACATTTTATCTTGTTGAAGTGTTTTGCTTGTAAATAATGAATGATGCTATTCTTTTTGTAATGTATCAGCCTAAGTTCAAATGGATACTGGCTTTATTATTTCATGTTTCTTTTCTTATCACTATACATTTTATTAAACTTATGCTATGAGCTTCTTTTATTTACTCTTTTCATGTTTCCTTACAAGAGAGATGCCACACATATTGAATGTTAAGATCAACACTAAAGGGTGATTCAATATATCTAACACGCTCCCCCATGCTAATAAGACAATGTTTAAATATTAATTAATAATTGAATATACTTATGTTGAAATGAAAATTAACCTACGCACATTAGTACATTTTTATGCGGTTACTTTACATACACCCGAATGCGAAAATTCAAATATATATATGTGTGTGTAAACAATTCATGTACATAAATAAAAATTTAACTCATTTTAACAAGAAAGATTAATCAATTTCAGATACCTTAATAACTCTTCCTTCACGACGTGGTCTTAGCTCTCTCCCAGTTCCAATTGATGCTGACTCATCTGTATGCATTTTGATGTCTGTACGTTCCTGCTCTTGTATGTTGATTTCATCATTTTTAGTTACTTCACGATTGCGAATTTGATCTATATGACGCTTGATTTCTCTATTGTTGTAAGTTAAAATACAAGAATAAGAACGAGGCCCAAGTTGCTTTTCTATTGTAGCTTGTGACCAGCTTGGTTTGTTGGGATTTCTATAATCTCTAATTAAAACTTGTTGACCTTTACAAAATTCTTCATTGCGATTTCCTTTGTAATTGAGAACATTTTTAGTTTGGTTTTCCAATATCTTAGTTTTTGTTAGGGGCGGTTTGAGGTTACTAAACCGGGTTTTTAACGTACGACCAAAAAATATTTTAGAGGGTGTCTCACCCGTAGTGCAGTGCTTCGTATTTCTATAATCAGCTAAGAATCTATTTAATGCTATTTCAATAGAACAATTTTTGTTACTTTTTATGTTAGATATAACTGACTTCTTGAAAGTTTTGACAATATTTTCTGCCTGCCCATTTGTGGCAGGATGACCTGGAGCAGTAAGGATATGTTGAACATTATTCATCTTTAAAAACTTTTGAAATTCATCAGAGGTAAACTGTCTGCCATTATCACTTACCAACGTATTTACTAAACCATAACGGCTGAATAATTCCCTAATTTTTGAAATTGTAAATGCCGCAGTTATTTCTTTAGTTTTGAAGACTTCAACAAATTTTGAAAATGAGTCAATGACTATAAGAAAGTAGAAATTACTAATTGGTCCAGCAAAATCTACATGTATACGACTCCACACACCGTCTTCCGGGGCCCATGGCATTAATGTACTTTTTGGAGGTGAAGAAAGTAGCTGCTGACATGACTTACACGACTTTACCATTCTCTCAATGTCTTTATCTAGTCCTGGCCACCATACATACGACCTTGCCAATGACTTTGTTTTGACGATACCCAAATGAGATTCATGTAACTGCTGAAGTATAATATTGCGAAGTTTTGAAGGAATAACGACACGGTAGCCCCACAATATACAATCATATTCCACTGATAGTTCAATATCTTTCAATCGATACGAATTAAAATCCTCTTGTTTCAATTTACTAACTGTTCCTTGAAGTATAGCTTCACATAGTTTAGATAATATCGGGTCACGTCTCGTTTCTCGAGCAATTTTCCTAAAATCTATACTAATACCTTCCTCAGATTCAATGAAGTTTATATAATTTGCTTCTTGCCTTTCTTTTGAATAACTACATTGAGGCATTCTTGAAAGGCCATCAGCATGATTAGAAGTCCCTTTTATATACTCTACTGAATAGTTAAAACCAGCCAAAACTAGGGCCCATCTTTGCATACGGGCAGATGCCATAATAGGCAATCCTTTACTTTCACCGAAAATTACTGTTAACGGTTTGTGGTCGGTTCTCAAAATAAATTTGTTTCCTAGTAAATACTGTTTTAATTTTGTTACACTATAAATTATAGCTAATGCTTCTTTCTCTAGAGTGCTGTAGTTACGTTCACTTTTAGACAGTGCTCTGGACACAAAAGCAATAGGTTTAAAATTGTTATCCTGTTTATGTGATAGAACACCAGAAACAGCGTTGCCAGAGGCATCTGTTGTAAGAATTATGGGTAAATTTGGATTGAAATGTACCAATACTTGATCAGATATTACATCTGACTTAATCGTGTTGTATGCTTTTTGACACTCTTTTGACCAATAAAATTTATTTCCTTTTTTTAGCAATTCATATAATGGCAACATTTTTTCTGAAAAATTAGTAATAAACCTTGAGTAATAATTCACCATTCCAATAAACGCTCTTACTTCTGAAACGTTGCTCGGACTGGGAGCATTCGCTACGCTTGATATGCGAGTTTTGTCTTTGCTCAGACCTGTTTTGTCTATTGAGAATCCCAAATACGAAATTTTGGGTTGAAAGAATTTACATTTATCCTTGTTTAATCTTAAACCAGCTGACTTGAGCTTTACTAAAACATTCCTTAATGTAGATATATGCTCCTGGAAATTTTTACCTGTAACTGTTATGTCATCCTGATATACCACAACATTTGAAATACCTCTGAGTAAGTTCTCCATAGTCTTCTGAAATATGGCGGCGGCCGTTTTGATCCCAAAAGGTAAGCGTTTTACCTTAAAGGTTCCAATGTGTGTGCTCCATGAACATAAATGCTGTGACTTTTCATCTAGTATGAGCTGATTATATGCATTCGATAAATCTAATTTGGTAAACAGTTCACCCCCCTGGAGTGAAACGAAAATTTCTTCTATGCGAGGAAGTGGATACTTAAAATCAACAAGGTATTTATTTAATGTGACCTTGTAGTCACCACATATTCTTAAATCCCCGTTTGTTTGGTTTCAGAATTGGAACAAGTGGAGTTCCCCACTCAGAGTTATCTATTTGTTCAATTATCCCTTCTTCAATCATTTTCCGTAATTTATCTTCTACCTTTTTCCTCCACGCGAAGGCTACTGGACGCGGCTTAAAGAAAACAGGCTTTGTGTTGCTAACAACATCTAAAGAAATGTTACCTATATTATATGCTCCAAGGCTTTTTTCGAATACCTCTGAAAATTCTAATCTAATTTGATCCGCAATAACTGAGAAATTTCCTGTTTTTACTGCACAAACTTGCATTAGTTCAAAATTAAATGCTCTCAAAAACGTTCGGCCAAGCAATGGTTGATTATTTGTATTTGTAACAACTACCTTTAAATATTTGGAAATTCCCTCGTATGTTATTCTTGCATCGTACTCACCAATAAGAGCAATTTGTTGTCCACTATAGTTGACATATGGAATTTTGCATTCTTTAAGGGGTATTTTAATTTTGTTTTCTTTATAGAATTGTTCTGAGATCAAGTTACAAGGAGCACCAGTATCACACACTGCTTTTAGTTTGATACCATCAATTGTCACTGGCAAAGAGTAAATTCCACTAAAAGAATTATCCTTAATACTGAAAATAGAATGTTCAAAAATATTATTGACTGTGACGTCACTATCTGAATCAGATACATAATTAACAAATCTTTTATTTTGTTGTTTGCAAACCGAAGCCAAATGTCCCACTTTTCTGCATTGATAACATATACTATCTCTAAACTTGCAGTTCGCTGCTTCATGGTTTCTCCATCCACAATGTACACATGTACCTTTACTTTTATTTCTGCTGCCGTCAAAATGATTTTTGCTGCTGCTGTTACTGCCTCGCCTTCTGCTCATTGTGACTGTATTTTGCCCGTTATTTTTTTTTCTTTGCCTTTCATTTTGGTATACATACTTTACTTCGCATTCTTCACGTGTCATTTTATTGCCTAATTTTGTTTCCATTATCATTGCCTTTTTTAAAGCTTGTTCTAATGTTAGGCTTTCATCCTCTTCGCATAACCTCTCAAAAATTGGAGATGGAAGGCCAATTATAAAGTGATCAAGAATCATAATGTTTAAATGCTCACCAAATTTGCAATTTAAAGCTAATTTTTTTATTCGAGCATACCACTCACTTACCGACTCCCCCTCTTCCTTAATGGATGTGTGAAAATTTTTTCTTTCACTAAAAATTATTGTAGGTGGAGTAAAGTGAGATTCAAGTATTTTGCACAGTTCCTTGTATGTCTTTTGTGCTGGCGAATCTGGATCACATAAACTATGCAAAATGGAATACGTCTCTGCTCCCAACGACTTTAAAAGGATTGCTCGTTTTGTATTATCGTCTTCACATTTTAATTCGGTAAAGTGAATTTCTAATTGTTCACGCCAAATTTTCCAACCAACATTGGAATTATATTCTGGAATTCCAGAACTCTGAAACACCGTTACCGCAGAGCTCGTCGCCATTTTTGTAATGTATCAGCCTAAGTTCAAATGGATACTGGCTTTATTATTTCATGTTTCTTTTCTTATCACTATACATTTTATTAAACTTATGCTATGAGCTTCTTTTATTTACTCTTTTCATGTTTCCTTACAAGAGAGATGCCACACATATTGAATGTTAAGATCAACACTAAAGGGTGATTCAATATATCTAACACTTTTTATATAGGTTAATATACACTGAATTTTTATACTTTTTTCAGTTAACACTTGTTACTAATTTTACTTACAATTGCGGTTTGTTGTGTGAATGTTATTTATTTACCTTTTGCTGATCTTTTGTTTTTGATAAATTTTAGTGTTTATTACTGGGTAACTTAAGTAGAATATGGAACTAAAATAAGACAAATTTCATTAAAACACAAACATGCCAAATTATTAAAGTAGATTGTCAGTGTAAAATGCAGATATATTACAATTTTTGTTCTTTTTATTTATTCCTTTGTTTAATGTAAAAAGTGTTATGATAATATTTTTTACTATAATATTATTTCATTTCAAATAATAAAAAATTTTATTTTTTTTACTTGGCCAGCGGAGAGAAATAAAATAAAATTGTATACATTTTAAGACGAACAAAAGGAAATGTGTACGTAAAAATGTGAATGCTCACCTGCAAAAAAGTTTATTTTAACTACATGAGCTATAAGTTTATTTTTATTAAGATTTTCTGCAAATCTGAAGTACGTACAAGTGTATAAAATCAAGTAACTAATTCTACTGCAGTTTCATATAAAAATATGTTTTATTCTTGGGTTCGGAGTTTTAATTTCTCCCATGCGGTTATAAGTTAAATTTTTTTTCATGTACTTTAGTCTCATCTAATAATCATTAAATATCCCTTTAGTAAAACCAACTCAAGTAATTTTTCTTACGGAATATTTTTTTGAGTTATTTAATGCTTAAACTTAGCGACATTGATTTTAATATCGATATTTATTCATAATACTTCATATTTATCATGTTCAAGTCAGTTGCTCTCTAAGGAAAAAAATTACTAAAATTGTAAATACACTCTTAAGAGTCCCTCGACAGATATGTAGACAATCAGTTTATAATTGGGAAATGAAATACAAAAAGGCAACAAATTTCTTCAATTTCCTGTAGATAAGATAATAGTTAAATAAAATAAATAAGGCTAGGAAAATAATATTTAATTTAGTATTGAAAGAAGAAAGTTGTAATTAAATTAAATGTGCATTTAAGGTAATTAGATTTTCCAATATTATGAAATCGTAAAGAAAAAACTTAAGTCCAGTTTCAGCTAACAATACTTTGGCATTAAGTTAAGCTGTAATTTTTCAATAATTTTTTTTTTATTATACAACCACACCAAGTTAATTAACAATCCTGGCGTTGCCGTTTTTTTATTTTTCTGAATTCTTTTTTGTTATATATATTTTTATGTATATGCGCTCTATGGTCATGGTTTTTAAAGTAGCTAAGTCAATAACATTTATTTTAATCCACAACGAAATTAAGGAATAGTTTGCTCGGTATTTAGGCGTTGTAATTACTTCTACTTTTTTAATTTTCGCTTTATTAGTATTATTATTTTTTATTTGGTACGTCATTGCTCTTAACAACTTTGTAAAAGCTGTATGTTGTTAACAATTTTTAATTCGTTTTTATTTTATTGTATTTTTTCAGTGTACCAAAAAACTACTTTAGAAACTTGTACGTGCAACATTATTTACAGCATATTTACAATGTACATTATTATGTTATAAATATTATCGGTTTGTTGAGTGATTAAATGTAAATTTTTTTTTCTACAACACATTTTGCTATATAATTTATATTGCCTGTGGTCGGGTCATATGTCTACTGGGTACTTATAATTTGAGAGTCGTTTTTAGTATACAAAATAAATGAAAAAAATTGCATTACATGAATTGAAATATACTGCTCTTGCATGGTCTTTAACTGAGTTCAGGAAAAAAAAATTAAATATAATTAAAATTATGCACATAAAATTTTATGTAGTTATGCGTACCTAGCAGCGAAATTATAATAAAAACAAATTTTGACACTCATAATGAAGACTGAGAAAAAAATATTATTAACGCGAACCCAATTTCGTGCAATTTAATGCAAAATAAGATGGGTGATCGCATTTCTAGGCAATTTGCAATTTGATTTTTGAAGTTTTTTTGAAAATATGAATAAAACTGTTTTATTAATTTATTAATCAAGCTTCCCAACGGTACGGTGAAATGTTGGAATAAAATTAAACATTATTTTAAATTATAAATAAAAGCCAGAAGACCTAAGCATTTACTTAATGCTTAACATCTTGAAAAACAATTAGATAAAACTTTGATCCATAATGAATAACTTAAGATTTCACTTTCAAAAACAAAAATTAAATAATTTTAAGTCAAATTTTTTCTATTCTAGAAGTTCTTTATAAAGGTTGTCGACTTCTTTGTCAAATTCCTTGCTCTAGCTATGTTTTTGTTTTATTATTTTTATAATAATACAATCTGACACTTTGTGTTAATTTGTGTTAAGTTAATGAAGCTGTTTTGATGCTTTTATTATTAAGCTTTATTTTACTTGTTTTTGTTGCTTGTTGTCTTTTTTATTCTTTACATAATTTATTTATAATTATACTCATAAGTCTTAAAATGTATGTACTTAAATGAATTTTAAAATCAATAATTGTGTCGATTTTAGTTACGTAAAAATTTTGCAAAATTTTGAATCGTTGCTAAAATATTTTAGCATATTTAATTAATAAATGGTGCATTTATTAAGTTCAGAAAATATTCACCGATTTGTAAAATATTACTAGTGTATTTTACGCAGTTTTTTTGTTAATAAAAAGAGCCCGATAATGAATTCTTTTATTTAAACTAATTAAAGAAAATTCTTTGCTATATAAATAATGTAATTAAACTTGAAAACCTTAGTGCCTGTATTGCTTACATTTCCTACATAATGCTGTTTTAAGACTTTCTTCAAATAAATGATTGAATTCTCGTTATACATTTAGCGTTGTCAAATTGTAAGCAATTTAGCATCAACTCCCACTAATGTATATAATATTGTTTAGCATGTTAACTGAAATTTTCAATTTATTTATTATTATGTGTTTTGTTAAATTTTTGATGAGGTTCCAGCTTTTGACTTTTGTTTATGCAATAAAAAGGAAGCAACTCTTTATTAGAATATATAAAAAATTGTTAACTTAAGAAATTACATGAATTCATCATTTCTTTTCCTTTTTTCCTTTCATTTATTTACTTTTATCTTTTTTGGGAAAGTATAGTTAATAAAATTGAGGTAAATTCTTTCTTTATAAAAAACGAAAAGTTTATGACATGACAGTTTTTTATTGTTCCTCGTAATTAATGGAAATAAATTATTTCATTAATTTTTTTGGGTTTCTTTAAATAATTAAAAAAAAATTGTTAACTCACTTTTTTGTATTTTAATATTAAAGTTATGTATTTTTTATTTCCTAATAACTTTCAGTAACAAATTCAACTTTTTTCAGTAGAAAAATAATTATTTTGTTTTAAATATTTCTTCAGTTTTATTATTATTTTTTTATTATTTGCTACCGCAAATTATAACATAATTCATAAAGAGAGGGTAATAATGTTATTATTAAAAGAAATCAGGGCGAGCTGGAATTTTAAGTGTTATGTTTACAATTTAAGGATTCTTCCTGTTACGGCTTAAAATAACACATTATACCTAAAAATTAAGTATTCTACAGGAAACCTTTCTTTTAAAGCCCATTTATTATATTTGTTTAAATAAGGGACATATTTTTCGAGAAGTTTTAAATATATTATGATTTAACATTTAAAAGACATTTATACATCTCTGTATTATATTATATATAAAATAAGACAGCAAAACATGTATATCTTAAATTAACGAAAGTTTTAATTAAATGTTTCGGATAGTGTTTGCGTGGAATATAATATTATAAATTCATCTGTCCGTATTTCGTTTATAAAAAATAAAGTCACGTACACTTAAAACAAATGTTCTTTCAACTCTCTCTTCTTCAAGAGCAATTGCCTTGTCCCTTAAACTCTGCCACTTAATAAAGTTAGAACATTGTGATTCGTTTTAATGTACATGGTCTAGGACTTGAGATTTAAACTTGTGGAAAAAAGCCCAGTTCGCAGAATTAAACTGACATCCATTCAACTCAACGCATTTAACGCTTATTAAAAACAAGAGTGCGAACTTTAAGTATTCATTTAAAATGTAACTTTTTTTATGTATCGCCCATCTAAACATGAGGGCTATTTAAGAAAAAATACAAAAAAAAAATTAATAAGAAAAAAATTCATATTTGTAAAAATGTTGTCACTTTTAAACAAATGAATTTCTACTTATTTCCTCTGACATTTTATCTCTGCCATTTTTTCCATTTTAAGCGGGTTCTATAGTGGTGTACGTCTTTCTTTTACATCGTTGTATTTTTCACATTCTCTTCCTTTTTCCTATATATAATTTATTTTATTTTTTTGCCACAAAGCATTAGGCAAAATAAATCTTTCGAATCGTGTCTTACTTTTATTTTCTACTTCTTTTGTGTACTTTTCTTATTTGGTTTTTTTTTTGTACAATATTAACACTTATCTTTAAAAACTTTAGTCTACGTAATGGATTTTTTTTATTTTGTTTTGCTTGAAGAAATTAAGTTTAATTTGACCTTATGAATGAGTCATTGAAAATTTTTATTTTAATAGGACCAACTGAAAAAAGTTACTTCAAGAAAATTTTGGGTTGATTTTCTAGTCGAAAATTGTTGTTTCTTTTGCCCCATGAAATTTTAAAACCAGTTTTTTCGAACTTTTAATAACACGAATATCTGCCATTAGATCCAAATTACATTCTTCTATGCTTGAATTTTAATGCTAAATTTTTTTTGTGATTTTAATTTTAGAAACACCTTTTTAACAGATTCCGACGTTTGTAGTAGTTTTTAAAATTTTATTAAAACAAAAATTACCATATAGAATGTAGTTATTTATAATAATTTTTGCTAATTCAAGTTCGAAGTTCCCATTAAGAATGGTGACTGAATGTTCTAATTATTTCCTTTTATTTTTGTGCCATAAATTTTTTCGTTTTCCAACAAGTAACGCACTCGATTTTTATAGTTCTTGCAACCAACATTATTATTGCCCTGAATTAGTTCGGTTGCATTTCCTAATTGATAGGATCAATTTTAGCAAAAATTATAAAATTATATATATTTCACTAATTGCCGTTGAACACAGAGCAAACATTATTAAACAACTTCTGTCAGGCCCATTAGTCAAGTAATAATTATTTTATTAACTTTTATCTTTATATCACTAAATAATTTTCCTAGTCGGTAAATATTTTCACCAGTTTATATTCTATTTGAGATAGCAAAAAGTAATTAAAAATTTAACACTTAGTATGCAAAATTAAATATTATTATTATAAACTAACCCTCTGAATCATATTTTAGACTGTAGGCAACAAACCTTTGTGGTGCCTGATAATTAATGTAGACACATTTTTTGAATATAATGGTTCACTGTAGCCCATGGTATACAAAGTAATCTAACAAACTTGCTGCAAAAAAAAACAGTTAGTTGGCACTACTTGCCGAAAATTGCCATTTATTATCTGAGAGATAAGTGTTTGAAGTTTATCGTGAAATAGTGTCCTTCTACAATTTTTCTATTTGGCTGTCTTTGGCAAATAAGAGGTGTTGCTCGGGAGCTACATCAGGTTAATAGGAGTGAATTTTTTTAACGACCGTTTTGTTGATTATTCTTTTTTTAGTTTTCCTTGTAATTATTTCTTGGTTCAGTATGTCTCGTAAACGCCCACTAACCGAAGAAAACATTACTGCTACTCTGAACGAGCTTGTATATTGTTAAGATATTTATGACGATAGCATTGCCGTTCCTGATTTTACTGTCGACTTGGAAACTTCCTATAGCACTGAAAATGTGCTACCATGCGAGCAGTGGTAGCACCCAAAATACGTCCAGTATAGGACTTTTGAATGGGTCATTTAGCAAAATTCCTACGGAATGGAACATCTGTGTGGACGAGCAAATGTGTTCCACTAAAGCACGAAATTCTTTGAAGCGTTATAACCCGACCAAACCATACAATATAAAATATTTGTATTTAGTGGTGTTTCTGGTTTCTGGCCTACAGAACAGAAATCAAAACAGGTAAAGAAAATATTGTCTTGCAAGGTGAGCTATATTTAGGTGCCTCATCTAAAGTCGTCATGAGGCCAACGCAATTGATTCCAAGAAACAAGAATTTCAAACTCTATTTTGATAATTATTTCGGCACCGCTACTTAGCTCTCAGAAACTTTTAAAAAATTTTTAGATAAATTGAAAATCTATGTAAACTTTAGGCAGATGGTCATCGATATGTATTTTCACCTGAAATAATAAATATAGGTGAATTTAAATTATTTATTTGGAAATTTAGAATCCTACAATTTAATTAATTATAAAAAAATCGTTAGCTGTTAAGCACTTGTAAACTATTTTATTTTATTTGGGTTCATTGTGCCTTTATACAAAGTGCTATTTACCCAAATTTTAGATATAAAAGGTAATATGAAAAATAAAAAAGTTATGGTAAACCGAAGTGAATAAAGCAGAAAATGAAAAATAAAGTACAAAACATAATCATCTGAAATGATAATTGGAGCTTTTTGGTCTCTAAAAAGTAAATGCAGACAATCAGATAAAATACACACAAACCTAATTTTTGCTGTAGGCCACAAAAAAAAAAAACAAAACTTCAGCTAAAAAGAAAATTTAGCAAAAGCATTTTGGTTAGATATAATTAAACACTATTAACTAAAACATTACCTAAACCATTACTAATAATCTACGTTAGAATAGCTAAACTAAAAGTATAAATTGTTCAAGAGTTACTGTATTGACAAATATAACATTATTGGTCATATTATAAATTCTTTCTTATCTTTTATAAATATAAAAGTTCATATTTAAGTATTGAAAAATATCTGTTATTTATAAGTGTGCATGGGTGGACGATTACCAAAATGTCGTGTTAGATAATATTGGCTATAGTTTTACAAAGTACAGCTCTTAACTTCTTCATTATAGTTTTTCTTTGAAAAATTTTTAAAAAAACAAAACTTCAAGTTTTTCGTATTTCAGTGCACTAGAATTTACTCTTATGTGGTTTAGTTGTTCTATCGAATAACTTTTTTACATTTTATTTTTCCAAAAAAAAAGGCAAAGTTTTTTTTTAGTCTGCAAAAATAAACTACCATTGCTCTTTGGTCGGTTCTCTACTTATAGCTCTGTATATATGATTTATATAAGAATTTATATTATACGCTTCTTCTTTTATTATTTACTTCCATACTTTATCTACGTCTGTTATCTACAACTGTTAGGACAAATGAATATGTGTGAATGATCAAATAAATTTTTATAATGTTGGATGTTTCATGCTGTAAGTTATAAATTTGACTAGCCACGTTGACTTCTAATTCACAAAATATTTTTTCGTGTTGTTATTCATTAAAAAATTGTTCATATACACACACACCCACACATACATATATATATATATATTTTCTAATCCAATATATGTGTGCATGTATATCCAGTGGTGTGGTTCTTGTTTTTTAAAATTAAGTGTAAGGAAGCATATTTGATTGAGCGGTAAACCACAATTAAAACAAAATTTAATTCGCTTACTTGTTATCTTTAAAGACCATAAAGTTATTTTCCACAAAAAAATTTGGATTAAAATATTGAAATAAATGTGATATACATTTTTTATATGTTTTTCATTTTTTTCAGGTGAGTTGACAAGTTTGCTTGATTTAGTAAAACATGTTTTGTGTTGGGTATGTAAAAATAGCTTAACAAAAAAATTTCTTTTTTTAAACTTTTTTACACATAATTAAAAACAAAAATTTTAAATAATTGTTTCTAGAAACTTGGTGCACTTACATTTATGTATACATATAGCAGTATAAGTATTTGGGAGCAATTTTACCATTTTAAAAGACACTATAGAAGAGGTGATGTCAACGATTATAATAGGATATATTAGCAGAAGGAGGGCCTGCCTATGGGCTCTCAAGCATTTCCAATTATAGCTGATATTGTGATGGAGGAATTACTAAATTCATGTATTAGCAAAATGCATATTAAACCGAAGATTATCGCAAAATATGCAGATGATTTATTTTGTATAACTTCGGAAAATGGAGTGGATGATATTTTGTCAGAATTGAATAGTTGAATTAAATTTGCGATTGAAAGAGAGTTAAAATCTAAACTTCCATATTTAGATATTTTGATAATAAGATAGGGAAATAAGTTAGTGTTTGATTGGTATAAGAAACCAACACCTTTTGAAAGAATTATTAATTTTTATTCCAAACATCCGAGAAAAATGATAATAAACTCGGCGAAAAATATTATAGACAGATTATTGATTATAGGTGATAGAGAATTTCATATGAAGAATAAGGACACAATAAGAGATATATTTAATGATAATGATTAATTAGACAATATGGTAATCATAGGCAGAACCAAGAATTTATAAATCATTAACTTATGTTCCTGGAATATCAGAAAGATTAATAAAGTCTTAAATATATGACACTGATAGATATATAATTGCACACAAAACATATAACACATTAAAAAAATTATTTAGCAGTCTGAAGGATAAAACAGGAAAAATGGAAATATCTGATGTAGTATACAGGATACCATGTAGAGAAAATGACGAGGATTGGGACAACAAAAAATAAACTTAAAAAAAGATTAGCTGGACCAAAAATATAGGAATATTTCAACACAGAAGACATCCCTAGCTTCACATTGTAAGAAATATATTCATTATCCAAAGTTTGAGAAAGCATCAATATTAGAAATAGAAAACAACTATAAGAGACGTTATATGTTAGAAATGTTAGAAACTGTAAATGTACCAAATGTAAGCAGAATAAATTTCAAAACAGACACAGACAATTTAGCGCAGAATTATAGGTACTTAATTCAAACGACACATAATTTGTTATAATTATTTCTTAAGAAAGAATTTGTTATTTATTTTCAATTTCCTTGTTTTTTTTATGTTTAAATTTTTGAAGTTTTAATTTTTATGTATGTATGTATGAAGAAAATTATTTTATATGTTTTTGTCAATCGTTTTCAAAAATTTTTTCAAATTGTTAATAATTTTTGTTTTTATAAAAATTAATTTTCTCAAGCAGCTTTCCAAAGGGAAGCGAATATTGAAAATATATGCGATAAATTTATTTAAAAAGACCATTATTAAAAATAATACTTATATATTTAAGAAAAAAAGGTCGAATAATAATAATTTAAATAATAATAATTTAATTAAAATAATTTATTATTTTAATTTTTCTATAATCATTTGAAATAAGATATCGGCAAGATATATTAATCAATCTGCATACATTCTTTAGATTTTGTTTAATTTATTTTTTTTTTTTTATTTTGTTTTTACATAATCAAAAACTGTCAAATAATGCAAAAATGTAAAACATTTGAATAAATTTAATAAAAAATATTACTAGTCATATTGGAAAAAAATCCATGTAGAATTATCGTCTTATTTTTCGATTTGTTTCGAAAAAAAATTCATTCGATTAACTACGCATTCGTTCATATTATTACATTTTCTTTAAACAAACAACCTCCAGTTTAGGCTATATATTTCTTTTCTTTAATCGAAATAATAATGAAAAGCAACCTTTTAAAATTTATTTATATTTCTTTTTTGTCTGGCTCATAAAATGAATGAAGCATCACAAAATATAAGCAAAATTTTTTTTTTTTGAATATTAAATGTAAAAGAAAATAATGGTTTTGAAGGGTTTTCTTTATTAGCTGCATACCAAATGATGAATAATAGAGAGACCGTAATATAAATATCATAAGTTTTTTGTTATATGAAGTAAAATCAAGTTTATAATACAGATGGGAGTACAATATACAATTTACCCCTTTAATAATTTCATTAAAAATGAGAGCTTAATCCAAGCAAAAAATACATAATTTTCCAGATAGGTTAATGAGCAGGAAAAATATATAACTGGATTTTATATCAAACATTTTTTTTAATTGCCGAACATAAGAGACGGCTAAAATTTATTTATTTGGCACACATAAAAATTTAAGATAAAAATAATCATAATTACAAGATGAATTGTTTTGTTTTTAAAGTTTATCGTCAAATAGTTGTACAAATGCTACGTTAGCTTAAGTAGTGAATTCGAGTGTCCGGGAACCATGGTTGCACAACGCTCCTCGGAGTTATAGATTATAACTTGATTGCATATATGTGGCTGCTAGTTATAATTGCAACATCGTTAAAGCAGAAGCGTCACAGAATATTGTGGCATAGATAGTTATGTGAACTTATAACATAGTGTGAAACCTTAATTCGGAAGATTTGAAAAATTATGCATTTATATAATAATATTGCTTAGCACAGCTTTTAGAATTGGGACTCCAAGGGCTTACTCTTGACTCTCTCTTTTATGTCATTATTTATTTCCAAATAAATTTCATGATATTGATATTTGTTTAGAGAATGAGACATTGCTATGAACTTAAATTTTTAGTCTTAAAGGTCACATTCGTTGGTATAATTTGAAAGCGGCAAAGAAAGCTGCTTACGCTATTTAAACCATACATTATTTCGTATTAAAGGCAATACAGTGTAAATATTTAATGGAAAAATTGCATCCAGACAACTTATTTGTCTTTTCAAGCTCTTTCTTGTATTTAACATTTTTAGGAAAATCTAACATCTGCTTTCTTTATTCATAGTAGAGAAATAGATCAGGTTTCTAAGATAAGATTTTTATTTCATATCCATGTTATACGAAATGTTAAAAATAAATATACCTGAACAAGAAGACTTAAATATACAATTTCTTTCATTTTACACAATAGCTAATCCATTCATTCATCCAACCATTTTTCCTACCTAAAGTGTAGTAATGAAAATATTAAATAAATATTTTAAATGCTAAATTATAACATTTACTTAGAATCAAAAAACGAATTTAATGCTCGTTGAGAAATTTTTACTTTTTGTAATAATGATAAAAACTTTTTAATAAAGTTACGTGAAAGCAATAATGCAACAGCACTGGTCTGTTATGAAGACGGACAGAAACTTAAACACCAAAGTTTTTCAATGCATTCTATATATATATTGAAAATTAATTTAAAAAATATTTATTTTAAAAGGTAAATGTACTTAATTAATGTATGCCTACGGTATACTAAAAGAAAGCTATAAAAACCAAAACAAAGCAAAAAGAGCAAACAAGAGTTTTAAAAAACTTTTAAAATGAATTATGCTTTCAAAGGAAAAGTATTTGTGGTAAATGATTTTTAGACAAAATTAATAACAGAAAAAAATCTGCTTATTTATTATAACAATCACGTATATGGAAGCAATTAAATTTTCTGTGTTTTCTGATAGCCAAATTTAAGAAAATTTCTTGTCGTAATTAAAAAAGAAACATTTCAAACACAAAAAATTAAAAGAAGCTATTGTTTAAACTCATTAATTAGGAAATAAAAAACGACACACATTTAGTACTATTAAAAAAAAAACGTTAAGAAATTAGAAAAAATAGGTAAGGAAACAAAAAACGGAAAAGAAATCTTCTCATATTAGGAATTACTCTCATCTTCATTTCATGAAATTGCATTTTAAATGCCATTCTATGATGCTTTTTTGTATTTTCTCTTTAGCTAAATGCTACTTCCTGCTGTTATGAACACTACGCTTTAACTAATGAACTCTCATTTTACATTAAACGTGTATTTTCCCTCTCAACTTCGTCTTCTCAAACATCATTTTACATCTTTACATATGGCAAAGTGAGTAGTTATGTGTATGAATGGTGGGATAACTGAATGAGAATATGGAACAAATGTTTTTGCCCGTCATCTTTTAAGGTAATCACACACATACAAATAATTGACAGTGGAATGGAAACAAGTTAATTAACTATTAATATTCTATACCATCTGAGTCGAAAAGTATACATTTCAAATTCTTCGTTATTGTCAAAAGTAGACATCGTAAGTAAACCAGCTCTGCTCAACAATATTTGTTAAAATATGCGTTCTATTTATATTTTTAATTTTTACAATCCCTTGTAATTACTTAAGCATTTTAAATTTGAATTTATAAATATAAAACTAGGGCACCTTGTAAAATATTCTTCAGAACATTAGTTTCTTAAAAGTTCTTATAATTCCAAAGTTTACATAAAATATGACATGAGTTAAATGAAAAACCCTCTTTTTTCAGTCATTAAAAAGCTTCCTACCGAGCAATTTATTTCGTATCTTTACTAATTAACAAATGAATTAACGGTTTTCTATCAATTATTTCAAAAATATTTGAGACAGTGTTACACAAAACCCTTATTCTTAGAATTACTTTGAGTAATACACGTTTTCTTGAATGCATTCTATGTGACATCTTACGAAATAAGAAAATTGCAAAAATTAAAACAAAAATTGTTTGCATTATAAATATATAAGTTAAAATTTTATATATTTATCAACTATTAAAAAAATACATTCGTATGCGTAATACCTGTAAAAAGTTTCACCTAGATAGAATCTACTTTTTCCAAGCAAATGCAAACATTTAATCCAACATAAATTTTAAGTTTAAAATTGACATAATTTTCGATTGTTAGTTGTCATTCATATAATTTAAATTAAAGAGAAAAATATATAAATTTTCGAATATTATTGTCATATCAAATCCTACCAGTAAGACATTAATTTTTACTAAGTACTAAAAAATCAACTCATGACTGTAAGAATGTTATTGCAGCTTCACATTAGTTAAAATATAAAGAAAGAAAAATTTAAGAAAGAATTACATGTAACACAATTCAACTGGATGCAATAAAAACGTGCTGTGCTAAAAGAAGTCGTTCTTTAAAAGTCGTTTATTAAAAAAAAAAAACAAAAACAAAAAAAAATTATTTGAAGAACATACGAACAATATTTTCGCACACATTTGAAAGTTTTGCTATTCCAACAATAATTTAGTGTAAAAACTTGTATGTGTGCAACATAAAAAAGATACTTTACGGTAAAGTAGTAAGAAAATATTTAAGAAAATAATGTTTAGGTGATGAACTAACATTTTTAATACTATTTTTTATCTACAGAACAGTGTAACCTCATACAAGCTTAGCAATATGTGCCCAGCAGTCCCCTAAACATTATTCAGGTTTATCAATATCTTCAATTTTGAATTATTTAATTAGAAAAATTACATAAAATCAGTTTAATGACAAGAGCGTTAAAGAAAACTTGTGTGCAAAATTATTAATTGTGTAACATTGGGGAAGAAAATTGTTTATTTGTTCATTTCCTATATAACAAGACTTAATCTTATTTTTATAATACAGAAGCGCATTTCGTTACATTCAAAATTAACATGAATTTTTTTTGAAAAAGTTCAATAATGTATATAAACAAATTAGTAAAATTATTTTAAAAAAGTTAAATAAAAAAATAAATAAGAAAAATTATCTGAAAAAAGTAAATAAAAATTTGTTGAAGCTATAAGCATTGCCATTAAGTTCTTGATATGGTAGAATACTATTCCAAATGCGAGAAGCATACAAATAAAATTATCATTTAGACACTAGATATTGCTGTCGAGGTATTATAAAGTTTCGGTTTCTAGGCGATTAGGAAAAACGTATTTTTACAAACAAATATTTGGGGGTTTGTGTAAATATTATCTTATGTAAGAAAATTCTGAGTATGCATCAGTTGGGGTACCTAATGTAAGTTGCACATCGTCTGCGTATAGGTGGATGTTGCATTTTGTAAGCACTTTTGGCAAATCATTCACATATACTGAAAATAATAGCAGTCCTAGAATAGACTCAGATAAGTAACAATTTGTCAGGCCATACTTCGTTCACAAAAACCGATGGTGCACGATTCGATATATATGAATAAATTAGTTTAATCGATGTATCTGAAAATCTGAAAAAGTTGACCACAAAAAACTAAAAACTTAATAATTTTAACATTTTTAACACCTTGAACTACTGGGTATATATAAAACATATAACTTTGCTTGTAACTTAATACCCAACCTACCGTAATCGCATTAAAAAAATTATATGTATATAACATAGGAAATATACCGAAAGCAAGGAGTTAACTCCATTTAGTAATAGACATTATACTGACTGATAGAACTACAATTCGTACTTTGCACCATTTCCATCATTTGTTTGGCACACATCTTCAAATGTTAGCGTTTAATTTCTAATAATTTTGAAATAATTAATGTACAGGGTGTCCGCCGGGAAGTTAATTAATAATTTTTAATTAAATGAAAGAGAATGGTTGTTATATTTATAAATGTTTTATTTAATGTCGGCAGTTATGTATGGATATACAATATAAGATAAATGTCTGCCTCCGTTAGCCTCACAAATACGAGCTTTTTTGAGCACATATATTTTATTTGAGTTGCTCAAGCATTTCTGGTTGTTTGCAAATATCAAGAAAAGATCTCGAGAAACATCGTAAGTTTAGATTTTTTGAAAAAAAAATTATTAATTCTGGCAGACAATGCATGGAATACTGCTACTCTTGTCCTAATATTTAAAAATCCAAAAAATTTTTTTACCAAAAAGAAGTTTTTAAAATATTGACATAATTTATCACAAAAATATATTAAAGTATACAATCATGACTCTTAAATATTATTTCTATGTAAAATGCAGAAATAAATAAGGAAATAAATTGCTATTACGCAACTTATGTGGTGTGTTTAATGAGAATGTATTAAAGTTAAAAAACTGATTTTAAAATGAAAAAATTATATTCGCCGACATCACAAAAGCGCTCATTATGAAACACAAAAAGAATTTTAAAGTATTTGCTATTAAATTCTATAAGAATAATGAGCCATGTTTGACAAAAGAAAACCGAAAAGGAAAAGTAAATACTTAATGTAAAGTGCACAAAACTTCTAGGTATTAAAGGTCAGCAAACTTAACAAATGTCTTATGAAAATCATGAGATATCCAAAGTCTACTCAAATGACACCTTCAAAGAAATGTCATGGCATGACTTCTAAATAAATTCATAAAAAGTTAAGAGTCTTGAGAAATAACAATAATAGTTTATTTTAACGCAAAAGTCATTTGTAGCTATAAATTTAAATGCAAGTAACATTTTATATTATAAAGAGCCAAGCGTATGGGCTAGTATATAATTTTTAAGACTTTTAGATAAAAATATTTAATATCTTGAATTGAGTGCAAAGTGCTTGTACACGTTGACAATAAATAACTTCTTTTAAAACATTAAGTTGATGATGACAGAAAATTTGAATAATTATTACAAGGTAGATTTCATATGCAGGATACGTATAAATTTTAACCCTTTAATCAAGAATTTAACTTGTGGCCATTTGTAAAATAAAGTGGTAGTAAAATTAAAATATAACTTTCAAGCCTTTGTGAGTATACAGAAAGCATTAGGAAAATGGATTAAAATAATAGCAATATCTCAAATATTATAACATTTTGGAGGCCAAAGTTTTAACAAAATCATTCCAAACCACGATGAAAGACGATTGGTCGAGGAGATTTATTATTAAGAAATGTGTTTTTTACGATAGCCAGATAAGTAGTACAGTAATTACAGAAAAGAATTTTTATGTTGTCCATATAAGCATTATAAATAACGTCAATTTATAACACTCCAATTCACTTGAATGTGTGACTTATCTTTTCTGCATTAAAAATATTACTAAAGCCATGGTTGTTGATATGTTCAGTCAACTGTGAATGTAATATTCAAACTATATTCTGTTTACTTATGATTCAAAGAAAGAAAATAAACTTTGTGTACCTTAAGGAAAAATAAAAGATAAAGAAAGAAAAAAGATAAATTATCATTTAAAAACATATATACTCAATGTTTTTTGATAAAGAAATAAAAAAATCCATTTTACATAAAACATATATTCTTCTCTTCTAATATATAAAATTTCCATGTCACAATGTTAGTTACCGTACTCTTCCAAACGGCTTTACCGATTTTTACCAAATTTTATATGCGTATTTAGTAGGTCTGAGAATCGGCTACTATCTATTTTCCATACCCCTAAGTGATAAGGGTTGTTCTCCCTTAAATTTTTTTTAATTTCCCGATGTACATACACAGTACATAAATCATGAGTGGATTGCAGAAAGAGCTATTTTAGCACCAAAAAATGCAGACTTTGATAATTTAAATTAAAAGATGCAACAGCTGTTGCCAGTTAACTTGGCATCATACAAATCTATTGATACAGTTTGCGATGCCAGCGAAGCCAGGCATGCCACCGAATAATTTTCAATTGAAGGTTGGATCTCCAATTATCTTACCTCGTAATTTAAACGCGCCATGGCTATGCAAGGGTACACGATTAGTCATTCGAAAACTGATGAAAACTGATTGGCATTTGCAATAACAATCAACAAATCCCAAGGCCAAACGATGTCTATTTGTGGCTAAGCTTTGAGTACACCATGCTTTTCATGCTCTCGAGTGGGTAGACCATCCAGTTTGTTTGTGCTCGCTAAAGATGGGCTAACAAAAAATATTGTTCATGCTATAGCATTAAAAGATTGATGTTGTTTGTTAGTGTTGCTTTAGTGATTAATATGTGATATATAATTTTAACAAATAAACTATAATAACTAGAAAATAATATTGTTTGGCGTTTGTTATTTTTATATTCCCTTATCGTTCATAGCGCTCCATGCCCATTTCACGCATATACCACATACTTACACACTTAAAATAAGTAATTTACTTTTTGCCTACACTAGAATTTATTTATAATTTATAAGGCAAAACAACGTTTGCCGGCCACCTAGTTAAATATAAAATCTAAATTCTGTAATAGATATACATGACTATGTTTATAAGTAAGGCAAGTAGTTCAAGATACCTCAAGTACCTCAACTAAATAATATTTTTTTAAATCCAACTCTACTATTCCGTAGTACAAGTATTAATTATATTTCAACAAATTAAGTATTTCGTTAAACGTTTTAATATAATAGTTATGCGTTTAACTGCAAAATTGTGAAATAATACAGGAAAATTTAAACTGAAATGCAATTGTCGCATCGCTACATAATTACTTGGTCTTATCATTAATTCTAAAGTCAAGCATCTCAGGTAACCTCGGGTAAAGATATAAATTTATGTAATATCGTCGTATTGTACTGCATTTTAGAAACAGTTCTGTAGTTTGTTCACAACTAATTTAAATTTTAACAAAACGCTGCGATTGAATAGCGTACGATCCAGCTCAAATTTGAAGCCAGACCTTTTTTTAGCTGCTGCTATAAAAAAAAAACAAAGGATAATTATGTAAATTCTATAAGGTTCCTAGAACATGAGGCACACTGCATGCTGATGTTAAGTATCTATTAGGAATCATTATATTGATAGCTCTTTGGCTACTCTTAAAAACACACAAGATAAGACAACTTTACAAAGGATGGACAGGAATATAAATTTTTAAAATCCGTCTTCTATACAAAATTTCAAATGAAGGATTATACTGTTTTCACTTCTTGTGTCTTTATTAACTGCATGTATCCTCCAATAAAACCATTTTTGTAAAATATGAAATCTATTTAGCCTCCAAATCCAAAAGTCTAACATACATATATTTATTTTTAGAATTATCTCATATGATTTGGGGATCAAATATCGACCTTCTTTTGCGTTCTGCATATTTGAGCCAATTCAACAACAAGAATTATTATCAAAATAACCATTGTATACATAAAGCCTACAAATTTGGGTCGAGTTACTATTTGAATTAGATTACTACCATTAGTACAAAAATTAAAAAAAGTAATTTAATTAAAAAAAATATATTTTAATCTAGTTAAAATAACATCAATATTTCACCTTTTATTGTTGCATTATTTCTTTGTTATGAAAGCACACATGGATGGATTAATTTTAAACTTAAATAAAAGATTTAAAATTTTAAATTATTTTCATTTTGCCAGTTAGTTTTATTTTTAAATGAAATACAGTTTTTTTGCCATTATTTTTATAATACTTAAGTTGCATTTAATCCTTAAATTAATTTCATAATTTTACTTTTAGTAGTTTTCAACAAATTAAGACTTAACGATGCAAATATGTTAATGTTTTTATTTCAAAAATTGTTGTTTGTTGCTGCATAACATTGTTTGCTTAAAAGCTAAAATTAAAAAACAATGTTTGGGATTGAAAAGATGAAGCACGTTCTAAACAAAGTTGCAACGAAATATAAGTACTTTGGATTTTTTCTTAAAAAAAAAAAATATTTAAAAAAAAATATTAGAAAAACTAAAGAAGGAAGAACTTAAAAGTACTTTAGCTACTTTGCATTTACGTATGTATATTACAACTCTCGACAAATTGTATGACACACAAAATAAAAGAAAGTATTTGTGTTGCATAAAACATGTTGCAAAAATACTTCCTTAAAAGTTTGAATTGCTGTTTTCTTTCTGCTATACGAATGTGTTGTGGACCACAAAAATATTAGTAGATACTATTTAGCAGGTTTTTAAATATGCAACACAGTATACCACAGCAATGTGGAGGCATACAGAATATTTTAATTCAGAGTAATTTACATATTTATAATAAATTATACTGGTGTTAATACATTATAAACACACTTAATAAGTTGTAACAGGAGTATGTATATTTAACATATTAAAATCATAAAAAAGAAAATGGTTGCGTTTCAGGAAGTTGCTCGGAAGTCACAAAATGCACTTAAAGTTAAATAATGAATCAAGGCAATTCCCTTTTATCATAATAATATTTTAATAGTAGCAAAGTTAAATGTTTTTAATGCTGTAAAGCGAGTAATAGTACAATATATATGTAGTACAACTTTAAAACTTTAATTTTTTAAGTCTGCTAAATTTATTTGATAAATTACTTAACTACAAGATAAAACAAAAATTAAAATAATTAAAAAAAAGTGAGTTTAAGCTAAGTATGTATTAAAGACTTAACACTTAACAGACTTAAAATTGCTAAAAGAGAGATCTAAATTTGTTATCGGAGTACACAGATGTGTGAGTAAATTCTATTTACTTTTACTTTTTAATTTTGCGAATCATTCCAATTATAATTACTTGAAATGGATTAATTGAAATTATATATAAAATAATTGATTAGAGTTTACGTAAACGTAACGTAAAACTACATTTTTTAATACAATTAACGATAATCTTATCCTCCAAAAAACTAATTTTATGAGAAAATTTTCTATTATATATATTTTTTTTGAAAAGAAAATGGCGAAATTTAAATAAAAAATTTTAATAAATTTTAATAAAAAATAGCTTTCCGATAACAAATATATTTCTTATAAAACATAATATCAATTTTAAGTTAAGCGATAATTTATGAGAAATAATATAATCAAGAAAAGGCATTATTTGGAATGGTGATAAACTTCAAGTCTACTATCATACACTATTACGTGCAAAAAAACTTGTTGCTTGGTATACTTTGTAAGCTAGCGTAATCTTAGGTCCTAAAATCTTAGGATTTAAAAACGATGCTGGTCAGAAAGTTACAGTTAATGTTGACCGTTATAGAGTTTGGAATACGGACTTTTACGTTTATCAGTTAAACAACCATGATATACAGGAGCTGTAATTTCACACAGCTCATGGCATAATTTATTTAGTTTGGTAACTGAACAGTTTCACTGTTCGGACCTGACAATTGGCCTCGTGCGAAGTACTAATGCTAGACTATTATCTGTGGGAATATTCAAATAGATATGCCATTGCGGTCATATGCCAGAAGTTATATTTAAATTATAATGCCAGAACTTTATCCCTGCAATAAACTTAATTTTAACAAATTGATCTTTGTTCTATACCAATGCATTTTTGTTCCATAACTGTTTTGAAAATACCGTTTATAATTAATGGTGCTATGAGGTTTTGATGATATTAAAATCGCTAAAATTGAGTACATTCCTATATTCTGCACTTTCCTTAGCTTATATATATTGACGTGGCCACTAATGTACTCCCCAACAAAGTTCTATTGCAATTCATCTAGCAGTTTTTTCGTTATACCTACCATTGGTTACATATAAATACAAATTTTAAACACATTTAAAATGGTTTTTTAGGAGTAATAATTTTAAATTAGTCAACTTTTTTTGCCAATAGCCCATGGCTATGGCTATTTCATTGATTGCTCACCTCAAATATTTTAGAAAAGGTAAAGCTACTGATTATATTTAAAAATTATTATATCAATAAATACAAGCGTCGAAGCTTAAAATAATACCAACAATCAATAGTGACTTCATTTTTAGATTTCTTGCTTCGGTTTTGATGGAATATAAATATCACTCTCTATTGTAATAAACAAATCAAAAGAAATTTTAAAAATCAAATACAAAAAAAAAATTATCGTATAACAAACATACTTTTACAAACATACTTAGTTTAAGATTTAAATAGATACCACCTACCCTTAAAAAACTGACATCTTATATCTGCTCACGAATTATGAAATTTCTAAAAAATCTTATAAACACAAAACAACAACAACATGCTACAGTAAAATTCCATGTACTAAGATAAATAATCAGAAAATAAAAACACCTAACACAGAACAAGAAGACACACAACCAAATAAATACTTACACTAAATAATGATAACAACAAATATATGCAACGATGTGGAAGTAGAGTTTTCGAGTGTATGCTAAAAATACTCCAAACACAATATATAAGCTCTCTTTTGGTGAATAGTGCAGTTTAAGTGTGAACGTTGTCGAGTAAAGAACTAAAATTAATACAGCAGCTATTAGGGATTAAAATGGAAAGTAATCATCGTGTATTTTTGTATATATGTAAATGCAAATAAGTAAATAGCTTGTCTAAATAAATCGTGTATTTTAATTTAAAACTCTAAAGTGTTGTGTGCAATTATTTTGTAATAAACTAAACGTTTGTTAAAGAAATAAATTTAACAATATGTATGTATCAAAGAACACACAATAATAAATGGAAATTTATTGAGCAGATTTACTGGTAAATAAAATTCAATTTTGAAAGAAGTATTTTAACCAAACTCTTGATAGCAATTGATTTTTCAGCTGAAATATGTAGTTTGAAACTCGTTTGCTCTGTACTTACCTAGACATACATATGTTTATTTTAAAATAAAAGTTCTTTGCAGTATTTTTTTATATAAAATCCCACTCTTCGCTGTAAAAATTTATTTCAGTAAACATAACATTTTAGCACTCATCAAAATCTTTTGCGTTCGTTGCCCTTTTGTAAAAAGTCATCAGCTAAACACAAATGCAACGACGTCAAATGGATAAAGTAAGTACTTTTTTGAGACGAAAACAAACAAAAAAAATAGCATATATTTTCTACGAGCATTTACCACAGTCTTTATAAATACGTTGAGACATTTTATACTTATGCAGACATTTTAAACAAATGCGTGAGTGTGAGTTTTTTAAGTTTGCTTACTTTTACTAACAACTATGGTAGGTTAAACTTTTTGTTTACATGTCTTTAGGTTAGTGTAAATATTAAAGCATATTGTCCTATTTAGACATATGTATATGCATGTTTGTATATGAAAATATATGTACCACAGCAGACAGAACCCATTATTTCTTTACATGGCTTTTTCTACAAAGCATTTAGACATTTCCCCGCCTTTTTTTCAAACATAGATGCAGCTTAACTTTCCAGCATGATTTTTTTTAATATTTTACTATACCCCTTTTGCGAGTTATTTGTGCGCCCAAGTGTATTTATATGTGTATATACGATACGTATATAAAGCTGTTAAAAACTATAAAACCAAAGAAAAAGCAGCTAAAAGCAAACTGCTGACTTATTTCTTATCTATGCAGTATATTAATGTTTAAAAATAAGAGTCTTTAACCATCCTAACTGTTTAAACTTTTCAAAAAAATAAATAACAAAAACTAAACGACATATCCAATGGCTATTTTGTGCAAGAACATGACCAAGAACTTTTAAAACTACAAAGCATTTTTATTCTTTCGTTTCTTAAATCTACTTGTATATTTATTTATTTTTTTTGTTCCATTTCCACATAATTAGGGTTTTGCGGTTTTTGCGTTGTTTCTTAAGTTTAATTATAATTTCTACAATAAAAACGATAGCTTGTCTTTTTAACCAAGTTACAATTTAATCAAGATCTGGATGAAGAGTAAATTTAATAAATCATTTTCTTTCCTTTTCTATGACTTTTGAAAATGGATCTTTTTTGCAATCTCTTACAGTCGTGATAAGTCATACAACTCTTTTCAACCTCTAACTGTAGTAGTATTATGGCATCAAAACTAAAAACAATTAACAACTAAACACTACAAGCGTACTAAAACTATAAGCAAACTATACCATCAGTTTTGAGCTATCAACGAAATGATCATGGGAGCTAGCTATGCCACTAAAAAAAAACTTCTGTAATTTTTTTTTGTTTTAAATAATATTTGTGTTATTAGTATGATGAAAACTGAACAATACATTCGACAATACAAATGTTTAGAAAAATATCTGAAATGTTGTTCTTTAGGAGCTAAAACCTATCGTTGAATAAGTATGATTACACTTAGATAGAAAATCCTTATCGATAATTTGCTGATTTATGGCTTAAATGAGCTGCAGAAATTAGACAATCACCAGCACACTTCATTGATTACACGAATTTGTTTGAGCAGATCATTGCACGAGAAAACCCTCAATTCGAACAAAGAAGCAATAAGATTGCTATGAGCACACAAAGCTTAGCAATGTGACAGCATTTTCCTAAAAAATATTTGAAAACTCTAAGACGTTCTGATCAAGTTATATATTTATCATACTTCTAATTCCTAGCTTAAAAGAACTTTCTTCTTTTCTTTAAATGCTTCAAATATGCTTCATTTTAGAGGCGTAGAACCCGTATGTTAGTAGAAAGGGATTTCAAGTTTATTTGTAGTTCGACTCGTAATTATAATTAGCATGTTATATTTTAAAATTACGGTTTTTCAAGTCAGTTTTTAAACATTTATTTACAATAAAATTATTACACTTTTTTTAAATTAATATTAAACTAGCTGTACGACCCGGCTTCGTTAGGAAGCTATTGGCTAATGATTAATATTTCATATGGAGTTGGAAAAAAATTTCAATACAAAGAAGAAACGACACAAATTTTTCTCAATTTCTTGTTTAAAGAGTTCTTAAGGTAATTCATTAAAAAATAAACAAACTAAGAAGGTAAACATTTAGTTCATTTTAAATCTTGATAGTAAACTTTATTTTTTATTTTTCTGTTGGGAGAGAAAATAAACAGTGGTGACGGTGTACCAACTCTCGAGCATGCAACATACAATTGCCGGTGGGAAAAGCATTGGAATTCTAGGTTTAACCCACACGCTTCTAGCGATTGTCCTTGGGATTTTTTAGTCGTCATTGCGAATGGAAGGCGAACGGGAAATTGGCCACGCTTAAACTTAAACGATAGGTATCCTTGGAATAAGCAGCTCTTCACATACAAACTTTCCTATAATTATTATTGCTTTAATCGCGTTTAATAACCAATCTAGTTTTTTATATAATTATATTTTTATTATGTTAATCTAAACAATTCTGGGAAAAAAGTTTGAAAAATAAGACTTAAAATGCATATTTTACTAAATTGAAAACAAATTCACCAAAGGATTTGAACTTTTTATTTTTTCCATACAATATACATATTTCAAAGTATTGAAATATTTACATACATATGATTTTATAGTGAATTTTAATTGAAGTAAGATTTGTTTCCCAAAAATTGTGACGGTATTATCCCTAACAAAATCTGGCAGCTAGATATAATAATGAATTAAAACAAAATCTTCAAACAAAAATATACATGCATGACTGTTGACATGTTCGAACAATTTTCGGTTTGGCCGATGTTGAAGATGTTGCCTCTCTTTATTTGGTCTTTCATTTTATTTTTTTATTTTATTTATTTTTTTTTTTATCTACGCGTTTTGTTTAGCATATGCTAAGAATGTATAAGTGTGTTTGCACGTGTACAAACTCATTAGTTTACAAACTCGATCGTATACACAAACATTAAATTTAAAAGGAAGTGTACAACTTTAAACCATATAGCTTCGTCAAACCACTTCGAACGACCATGTCGTGTCGTGAACAACTTATTTGTATTGACAACAAATAACGCAATAAGAAAATTAATAAATGAAAATTTCCAATGGAATAAAAAAATCAGCCAAATCGCTCCAACCGTTCCCACGCCATTACATTACATACGTGGACCATATATATATAAATATATATATATATATATATATATATATATATATATATATATATATATATATATATATATATATATATATATATATATATAGATTTATGTTTCGATCAAATACAAGTGATATTCCAAATTGTTTTTTATTTCTCAATATACATACGGAAGAAGTTTTTCTCTCAATTCGGCTGTTGTATTTAAAAACATGCTAAATATACAAAAACCAGTCTTCTCCAAGGACAAAGCTAAAGAAACTTTTTGTACCACAAAAAGCCAAAGACATTTTTTAATATATCGCACCCTAAATACAAAAGGGTCACAACTCAAAATACTAAAATTTTTAGGGGAGACAAAAAACTGTTTAGTTTATCGTGCAGAAGCAACACACTTAACACAAAAATAGATATAACTGTATTTTTCCAGTTAAAGAAGATAGTTATGTGAAAGAAATTATTGCAGAAGTTAGAGATGTGTACTTTGAATTAATTTATGGAAAAAAAGTCAGTTTTGGAAAATTTTGAGTTGTGACTCTTTTGTATTTAGGATGCGGTATGTGTGGATATGTTTGTATTTGTTGCACAAATTGCACTATTTCCAATTAAGTTGGGTTTTCCTTTCTATCGCTTTATCTAAAAGCTAACCATTTTCTAAAAGCACAACAACTACAATTAAGTATACACAAGTATTTGCTTTTCTTCTATAATTTTTAAAAAGAATTTCTTCATAATGCTAATCTACCCCTTCATTTCCCTGTACTTTAATAAACAATTTCAATTCTTTTAACAGTTTTGCAATTTTCCTAAAAACTTTCAATGTTTATTTTTGTGTTTTGATTCCCACATCTTCCTTTCAATTCTATGTACCAGTTTCTATGTAACCAATATTTGTTAGGCAGTTGTTACGAATCTTATATATTTTGTATATACACAGCATGATTTGGTGCAACCAATCGACACATAAACCCAGTTATAGTCTTGTATATTTAAATTATATAAAGTGCAATAAAATAGGAATACATACTAAAAAATAAAAAAAAATCACTTGCATCAGAGATGTTAAAATTGATATAAATGAATAATTTTTGGATAAAATTCACTTATAACAGCGTAATTAATATTTCCTTACTCTGTTTTTTAACCTTGAACAGTAAGTTGACTTTAACTTGAAAAAAGTGTTATCAGCAAAATATTAAATTATCTTTTCAAACCAATACGCTGATGACATAAATTTGTTAAGTGAAAAGTTTTTTGAAACCTAATACTTATGGTTTTTATTATCAAATTAAAATATTAGAGTTAGATATGCCTCGCCTTTATAGTTACCTAGTTTTTGTACTTATTGAGAATTATATCATTGAACTTTTTCAGTAAGTTTTCTCGGGAAAAATCTTTTATGTTCAAAGCCACAGAAAATGATTTATAAAAATAAATTCCGGGGTATTATCTCAGCTTATAAATTAATAAGTATTTAAAAGCGAGACAATAAGTTTTTATTAATGAAACCATCTCTGACATTCTACAACGAAATTCCATCCCTTAACACGATAAGAACAATTTTAGAAAATAATTTTATTTTAACTCTCCTTAGTAAATTTATTTTTTGATTAATTTTTTTAAAAATTTGATGTTAGAGTGAAATTTAATAAGTCTTAAATGTTAGGTTTTTGCTTATTTGCTTTCGGATTTAGGCAGAATTTATTTAATTAGGACTAACATTTTTGGATATTTTGTTTTGGTGATATTTTGTTTAAATTTATGTAATAGGTACAGTTTTGAATCATAGTAAGACGTGGATAACAGAAATAAAGTTGCTAATTTTCGACATGAGCAAAATATAAATTTTCTTGTTTAAATTTCGGTGTGTTAGTGAGATATTAGACACACTATATTTTTGCTTTAATTTTAATTGGCGTATAAAAGAGCGTATGAATTTAAAATATTTATTTTTAATTGCGAATGTTTGTTTTTGCAATGCTACCATGCAAAAATGTTGGCAATAATAATATTAAAAATATTTGTTAATTTCAGCTAGCGTTTACAAATTAATTAAAAAGACCTACCCAACTCACATCTCTAAATTCCACGATTCGTATTTGTGTTTGGGTGCGTTTTTCTGCTATTCTAGGATTATATTTGTAATGAGTTTTTCACTAATTTAATACTCTTTTACCAATTTGGTTGCTGTTGGTATTTGTAACCAATTTTCTCTAATTTGTTTTCATCATTTTATCTACTTTATGAAACCGAATGAATGAATGAATGAATGAATGAACGCTTGTATCAGTGAGGGTGCATGTAAACTACATTTAGCAAAAAATGTAAATAAAAGAGGTCATTGTGCGCTCTAATAGTATAACAAGAGGGCTACAACCTAAGCCCACAAATAACTGTGCAATACTTTAGCAAAAAAATGAACATAAAAACAAAAACAAAACCGCAAAATAAATACAATAAAGTTTAACTGAATATACGAGCATAGAACGTGACACATGTTTAAACATTATTTATGTTTTTAACTATTCTTAATTTTAAGCTTTTTACTTTTTATTCTTAAATTGCAAAACAGTATTAGGCCTACGTCTTAGAGTTGTGCAATTCATGAACGACCTGGTACAATTGGCATATCACTCTACTGAGCAAATCACTCTTATAATCTGACGTTGTCTCATTACCGCAATTCAGCTCTTTACTTTATTTTTCTTTTACTCCAACCACGATTCAGCTCAGTACTTAGTGCTTTAGTAGAACGTTATTTATGAATCTCATTTTATATAGATTTTAATAACCATTCTCTTGCTTTCATAATGCTATCTCCTTTCCCTGAGTATCCATATCTTCTAACTATTTATGTTTATTTCGTTTTTATTATCTGTAAATAAATAAAATTGAATTTATTCGATGCCTTTAATTATATTTATACATACATAAATATTTTTTGAATAAAGTTTTATTTTGCTATTATTTTAATACATCTTTAAAAATAAACTAAAAATTGTGTTTCTATTTTTGAGTGTTGCGATATTTGTCAGATGCTGTTGTTTATTATTATAAATTATTTTTATAATTTTATAAATGTTTATTTTAAAGTAAAATTTTTTATTTTAATTTCTTAAGAATAAATTATTGATTGCTTAGCTACAAATGCATTTAATATTTTTATACTTTCAAATATTACATCAAATATTTTTAAATAATATTTTTTTCTTAAAATATCACATTTTAAAATAAAAATGTACTTGTTTAGTTAATTAACACATTTGTTAAAGTATTACATTAGGAAAGTTGTTTATTTTACTTAGAAGTCGAACTAACACGTGTCAAATTTCTTAGAAAATTTGTTGAAAATTATTATTTTGTAATCGGTTTGAAATAAAAAAATAATAAAGTAATTGTACCTTACTGTTTAGTTCCTAAAGTATAATTATTATTATAAGCATATTTAATTTTTTATTGTATGAGTATGCAGTATACTGTTACGAATATATTTTGCTTAAGCTTTAAAAGAAACTATTTATAGGTAAAAAAAGTAAACGAAATGACCTATAGTGTGATTCACACTAAAAAAAAAATTTTTTATTTTAATTTCTTAGGAATAAATTATTGATTGCTTAGCTACAAATGCATTTAATATTTTTATACTTTCAAATATTACGTCAAATATTTTTAAATAATATTTTTTTCTTAAAATATCACATTTTAAAATAAAAATGTACTTGTTTAGTTAATTAACACATTTGTTAAAGTATTACATTAGGAAAGTTGTTTATTTTACTTAGAAGTCGAACTAACACGTGTTAAATTTCTTAGAAAATTTGTTGAAAATTATTATTTTGTAATCGGTTTGAAATAAAAAAATAATAAAGTAATTGTACCTTACTGTTTAGTTCCTAAAGTATAATTATTATTACAAGCATATTTAATTTTTTATTGTATGTGTATGCAGTATACTGTTACGAATATATTTTGCTTAAGCTTTAAAAGAAACTATTTATAGGTAAAAAAAGTAAACGCAATGACCTATAGTGTGATTCACAAACTGCGTAGTTTTCTAAGAAATCTTATGCACACAAGACAATAATGACATGCTTTTAACATTTTCCACGAAGCAGAAAATAAAAACAACTAGTACATAATCAAAAAGCACACAGCCAAGAAGAACGTAGGAGAAGATAACAAACTCTGAGAAAACGGCAAACTTTTTCGCAGAGTTGCACAGAACGGACTATTTCCAAGAAAAATGGAAACAAACGCCATGTGCAAGAAGAAATATGTAAACAAACTATGTAAAAAATATGCCATTTTTGAATTCGTTTTTTAATAGTTAATTTTAATTGTATTTTAATTAAAAGATATAAAATAAAAAGCTTGTAGACCACAGAATCAGATTTTACAGTTGTCACTTTTTTTAGTGAATAAACGAAAGCACTGGAGCTTAAATTATTTGGAGTTATTTTGAACATTCATGATTTCAGTTTTCCATCAATAACTCGATAACCATTCCGCGTGCACAAATAGCACTATATACGATCGATAGAGGATAAAAATACGATTCGAAAGTGATTTATCTTGTTTCTAAAAAGACTTTACGGAAAAAGTTATAAGGCAGCAAACTTCTAAAATTGTTAAAAATCGTCAAATTTTTTTGGTGTTTCATTAATAAGTCAAAAACTATTTCGCGTGCCCATATGCGGCTATATACGTTCGATAGAGGATAAAAATACGAATCGATAGTGATATAGTTTTTTTCTGCAAAGACTGTACGGAAAAAGTTATAAAGCGGCAAACTTTTAAAATTTTTAAAAAATCGCCAAATTTTTTTTGGTTTTTCATTAATAACTCAAAAACTGTTCCGCGTGCACATATAGCGCTATATACGTTCGATAGAGGATAAAAATACAAATCGATAGTTATATAGTTTTTTTCTGCAAAGACTGTACGGAAAAAGTTATAAACCGGCAAACTTTTAAAATTTTTAAAAAATCGCCAATTTTTTTTTGGTTTTTCATTAATGACTCAAAAACTATTCCGCGTGCACATATAGCGCTATATACGTTCGATAGAGGATAAAAATACGAATCGATAGTGATATAGTTTTTTTCTGCAAAGACTGTACGGAAAAAGTTATAAAGCGGCAAACTTTTAAAATTTTTAAAAAATCGCCAATTTTTTTTTGTTTTTCAGTAATAACTAAAAAACGATAGCGCGTGCACATATATGGCTATATCCGATCGATAGAGGACAGAAATATGAATCGATCACGGTATAGCTTGTTTCAGGAAAGACTTTACGAAAAAAGTTATAAAGCAGCAAACTTTTGAAATTTAAAAAAAACCTAAAATTTTTTTAGTTTTTCATTAATTAGTCAAAAACTATTCTGCGTGCACATTTACGGCTATATACGTTCGATAGAGGATAAAAATACGAATCGATAGTGATATAGCTTGTTTGCGCAAAGACTGTACGAAAAAAGTTATAAAGCAGCAAACTTTTAAAATTTAAAAAATTTAAACAATATTTTTTAGTTGGTCGGTAGTGAAGTTTCTATGTAGAAGTTTTGCAGTAAAAAAAAAGTAAACAAACTATGTCAAAAATATACCATTTTTGCATTCGATTTTTAATAGTTAATTTAACTTGTATTTTAATTAAAAGATATAAAATATAAAGCTTGTAGACCACAGAATCAGATTTTTCAGTTGTCACTTTTTTTAGTGAAAAAACGAAAGCACTGGAGCTTAAATTATTTAGAGTTATTTTAAAAATTTTTGATTTCAGTTTTCCATTAATAACTCCACAACCATTCCGCGTGCACAAATACCGCTATATACGATCGATAGAGGATAAAAATACGAATCGATAGTGATATATCTTGTTTCTAAAAAGACTTTACGGAAAAAGTTATAAGGCAGCAAACTTCTACAATTGGTAAAAAATCGTAAAATTTTTATGGTTTTTCATTTATAACTCAAAAAATATTCCGCGTGCACATATAAGGCTATATACGTTCGATAGAGGATACAAATACGAATCGATAGTGATATGGTTTTTTCTGCAAAGACTGTACGGAAAAAGTTATAAAGCAGCAAACTTTTGAAATTTTTCAAAAATCGTCAAACTTTTTTTGTTTTTCAGTAATAACTCAAAAACTATTCTGCGTGCATATATACGGCTACATACAATCGATAGAGGACAGAAATATGAATCGATCGTGATATGGCTTGTTTCTGGAAAGACTTTACGAAAAAAGTTATAAGGCAGCAAACTTTTGAAATTTAAAAAAATATCAACAATATTTTTTAGTTGGTCGGTAATGAAGTTTCTATGTAGAAGTTTTGCAGTAAACTAAAAAATATTGCTGACATTTTTTTAAATTTTCAAAAGTTTGCTGCCTTATAACTTTTTTCGTAAAGTCTTTCCAGAAACAAGCAATATCACGATCGATTCACATTTCTGTCCTCTATCGATCGGATATAGCCATATATGTGCACGCACTATCGTTTTTTAGTTATTACTGAAAAACAAAAAAAGTTTGACGATTTTTTAAAAATTTTAAAAGTTTGCTGCTTTGTAACTTTTTTCGTACAGTCTTTGCGGAAACAAGCCATATCACTATCGATTCGTATTTTTATCCTCTATCGATCGTATATAGCGTTATATGTGCACGCGGAATAGTTTTTGAGTTATTAATGAAAAACCAAAAAAAATTGACGATTTTTAAACAATTTTAGAAGTTTGCTGCCTTATAACTTTTTCCGTAAAGTCTTTTTAGAAACAAGATATATCACTATCGATTAGTATTTTTATCCTCTAATGGTTATCGAGTTATTGATGGAAAACTGAAATCATAAATATTCAAAATAACTCCAAATAATTTAAGCTCCAGTGCTTTCGTTTTTTCACTAAAAAAACTGACAACTAAAAAATCTGATTCTGTGATCTACAGGCTTTTCAATTCTTGTTTTTTTTTTAAATACAATTTAAATTAACTATTTAAAATCAATTTTAAAAATGGTATATTTTTGTCATAATTTGTTTACTTTTTGTTATTGTAATACATGAAAGCACGTTGTTGTACATGTACCTTTTGTGCAACTCTGAAAAAAGTTTGCCAAAACAAAGAAAAAGTTTGCTAAAAAGTTTGTTATCTTCTCCTCGATCCAAGAAGACGCCAACACTGAATGGTAATAACAAAGATGTAGGCTGATGTTAAATTAGAATATTCTTGTATACGCGAAACCGCTTGAAACAGCTATATGGGCACCACTTGGGCAAATGAATTTATTCAAGTTGAATCATCGTTGAGTAAAGACAACAAATTTACAATCGTGTTTATTTTGTGTGTATTGAAAGTAAATAAATCGTATAATTTAATTTACATTTCCGAAGAGTTATGTTATTATTCCGCATAAAAGAACTCAATATAACAAAACGTTTATTGAAAGGAATAAAAGTAATATTACTGCACTTTGTAAATTAAAAAACTTTATAAAGGATAAAAATCTCTCATAATGCTTAAAAATAACAATAAAAGTGATAATAATTTGTATAAAATTTAAATTTTAAAAACAAATGCTGTTAAACATATGGCTTTCATTACGTTAAACTAAGCAACAATTGTTAGTTCTTGTATATATAAAGGCCCAACTATATTATGCATATGCTGGCTTAAGCCAACTTGAGCAACTGTGCAAATAACTAATGATCATATATGGTAAAATATAATGTACTTAACAAAACTTTTCGTCAAGTCATTTGCTTACGCAAAGTACGAAACTTATTGTACATTCCCTACGGAAACAGCTGATTTTGAATTGTGCATTATGTTACAGATACATTAGCAAACAAATTCCAATAAAAGACGACAGCGAACAAATATTTTATTTGAATTTAATAGAAAACGTACAAAGAAAAAAATTATTATATGGCAAAAGAGTCGCATTTTATTATAACGTTATAAGCAATTATATTGAATACTTTTTACTTTTTTACAATGTGAATCTTTATTTTGTAGTACCCGTGATAACGAACTTGACTCAGCTTTGAAGTTTAATAACTTAAGGTCTTTAAACATTTTAATTACTTTTATATTTTTTTTAACACACACAATTTGCACCAAAATTAAATTTTTTATTGTTTATAAATTCAATGATGCACACAGTTGCATTTTTTAGTACTTTTAGCCAAAGTAATACAAACAAAGAAATATCTGCAATTTTTCTTTCGTAATTTTCTGAAAACTATTAAAAAACAAAGTATAACTTTGTATGAGGATAGTATTAAGTATAAAAAATATGATTATTGAGCACATTTTTATTAATAAATATCATATATTTGGAAAGAAATTCTTTTTTTGCAAAAGTACAAATAAAACAAATATGCAACTGTGCATAATAATTTCTGTATTTATGTAAGTACAATATAGTCACTTAAAAGTCTTCAATGATTTGTTTAAGCATTTGACAGACTTTTCGTTCACTTTTTGACATTAGCTTAAGCTAGCTTATGCATATTATAGTTGGGCGTTAAGCATCGCGAAATATGTTTTAGATTTTTTCTGAAAATGTTCAGTCATTGCATTGATACATCCGTAATCTAAGAATCAATGATGACACTGACTGATATCTTTTAGGCTTAGACAGAAAATTCGAAAATTACTTACATAGAAAGCAGATGTATTACTACGTATATTGCTATATGTATGTATGAGTATGTATATATTTGCATGGTACTCATGTAGGTGTTAAGATTAAAAGTCTTTATAAAAGCACATCACCGGCATATTATCGACTATTTTGCTAGGACACAATTAATTATTAAAGTAACTAAGCAAAATAATGATCTTTTTGGCCAACCAATATTTTTTTTATAATTTTAAAATAATTTCAAAATCAGTGCAAATTAAAAACATGGTACTATTTTAATTTTTAAATTATTTAATAAATAAACAAAATTAATAAATAATTAAAATAATGTGGAATAAACTCCCTGCAGAGGTCTTTCCTGTCACTTTCAATGTAGGAAAATTCAAATTGATTGTCCACAAATACTACTTCCCCTTTCCTCCTCCCCATTACCTAATTTTCTTGTTTTGGTACAATACATTGCATGAGTAATGGTCATGCCCCGACGCATTATGATCCATTTACACCTTTTAAAAGACATTTGTTTTAAATCAAGAGAAAAAATTAAACTATTTATCTCTGAAATTAAATAAAAGAAACCCCAATATTTTTTGTATAAACATAAGTATAAGACAACGTTCAGTTTAAATAATATGCTCTTATCTCATCAGTTATGCACATTTAGAAATGTTAATATTTAATGTCTTGATTAGTAGAAACAATTAAAACTAAATTTAATACGAACAACAACAAAGCAGCAATTAGTTTAAGTTAAAGTGCAAACTATTAGAAATTTTGAACAAATAGCACAAAAGTTATTAATCATTATAATATTAACTAAAATGCATATTTCAATTTTATTCCCAATGTGTATGCACTTAATTGCTAAAATTACTTTATAACTCAAGTGAAATATGCAAATTCTATATGGAAAAAAAGGTACAGTATTAAATTTCCCTGTATACTATCTGCAGGTGTAATATATACGCCCTCTTATAAGGCCGCCTAACAATATATTCTGAATTTATTTTTTTATTTATGTATGAAAGACTGGAATATATTGCTGCATTTTTAGTAAAAGAATTTCGTATTAAGTAAAGTTCGGTAGCTATTTTCGATCGCCAACCCATTAAAATTTTAACAATAGAATTAAATCATATATTTATAAAAAAACGTCGTGTTTATTACAAAGTAAATACAAAAAATAAAATAAAATGAAATAAATAAATATTTCTAGACAACTAAGCAACTATAAAAAACGGATTCATTACTTGTGCTCTGTTCATAATCTTCTAATTCTGAGTAATAAGTAATACAGCAATAATAACACAATGCGTATCGATATGGTAAAAGTTCTCATCTACTCTACTGCTTGTAATAATGTTTTAAAATCATTAGACAAACAAATTAACGAAGTTAAACAAACATAGTTTTTTTCAAAAATACACAACTGTGTCGTTTGTTAGTTAATTTTAAAAGATAGCATTAATTATTGCTGCCTAATTGATTGGATAAATAGTATTAGGCAATTTTCAATGTGGATCGCCGTAAACGTAGCAAAAAACTAACTACAAATATTAATAATTTTAATTGCTTAATAAGGTATAAAACCTAAGGCATTACACTTTAATAAAAGAAATAATAAAGCCAACATAAAAAAAATAATTTCTTAATAACTTTGTCTTTTGTTCAAATTATTTCTTCTTGGGCTAAAATCCGTCCATGAGCAAACTGCTAAAAAGTCGAAAACACAGACTCTTTATGGCGTAATTGTTTTTTTAGCTCAGAACATATTTCGGTTAAATTTATAATATATAACCACACCGCCACATTTACTCACACCTTATTTCAACTTTCTATTAAAATTTCAGTAGTGGCTGTAGTGATGCAAACATAGTCGTGGATCGAAGATCAGCTCGTAGACGTTCGCAACTTTGAGTATCACTATCGACACGTTTTGCATACAAATATTTATCTTCATACTTATAAAGCTCAACTTGTTTAAAAATAAAAGCCAACCGACCATTTTTTGAGTCGGATTGAACGCAAACGATATAGTTTTAAAAAAAAAATTAGACTCATTTTCAATTATTCTGTTATTCAAACAAAACTGTCACATAAAGGGCTCAAAAAATTCACAAACAGTCGTCGAAAAACCATTACATCCAAATAAAGTGACCGTATAGTAAGGCGGCATCTTCGGCTCGTATTTTTTCGACAATGGATAAGGTAACGCTTTCACCATAAATTCTTTTCCCTACCAAACCATGAAAATCAATTTTTTGTAGCCGCAATTTACTAACGTAAACAACGTAAACGTACAATTCAGTTATTGCATGAGATATGTTCCGGTTGCGTAATATCTCGATTTGGCGATGCGTGATAAGATTTTACGTCAGTACCTAGCTGTGTAAGGTATAACCTGACGGTCGATCACACCACCGTGGGTGATATGTAGCGTCACAACGCCCTAGCAAGGCTTCGGATATCTCTATCCTCCAGTCGCTCCTAGTCGCAATTCCGAGAGCTCGGAGCAGGCCAACGCCCTCACTCCTTGCTGAAGAGTTGGAGGCTATTTAACTCCTGGTCCAGAACACATGCAAGCTTAATAAAGATTCAGAATACAACCGCAAGCATGCTCATTGGACCTGGGTCATTCAATGTGTTCATAGTGAATGATCCGGTTCACACAACTTAAACGATGGCCGCAAAACCACAACCACCACGATGCTCCCGAAGGCCCAACCTCAATAATCAGTCAGAGAACAGCTAAAAAGCTGAATTCTGAGGTTTACTGATTCCCGTGGAAATATAGTGGATTCTCCAGTTGGCTCCTGCTAGCCTTGAAGGGGACTGGGCTCCTTTTTACCTCCGATGACACATGTAATGACGGTGAGATTCCGTCAAGACATATAAATGTGCCTCCGGGGGATCGATTTGGCGATATCAATTGTTCGCCTCGTATTTGTAAGTTAATTCCGCTGGATTATTTGTTCTGGTACCATTTCAAAGACCGGATTTACGTGAACAGCCGACAAACAACTAACGTTCTGAAAGACGAAATCAGCGCTACATTGACTAAATTTTATAGCAAAATATGCTTAGAAATTTTTTGAAAAAAGCGGACGTTTTCTGAGATGTTAGAGATGGACATTTGCGTAGCATTATTTTCCATTATTAATTCCTGTATATCTACTTTACATCATTGTCAATAAAAGTGTATGTTTTGAGCCAATTTATTTGTTAACTTCAAATTTGCCCACACTTTATCAGGAGTTAATACGGGAATTTTTTTTTACAATTTGACTCTAGTAGATGTTTTCGATTCTCTTCGGTTGTAATTAATATAAAATTCTACAAGATTATGTTATATTCTACCATTACATCCTATTTTCTCTTTCATAAAAAACCTTCTTATATAAGGCACTAAATGTTGATATATGAAAATCTTGAAAAGTAAAATTTTAAAACATCTTAAAGTTTAAATTAAGATCCTATAAGTTTAGGTTCGAAGTATTGACTATATTCATTGTTATAAACACACCAAAGCAACGTATATATGCAGAATTATAAATATTTTATTTAAAATTCTTGGTTGTATTTGTGATTTATTTTACATTTGGGAAAATTATGGTCTTTATGACACAATATTTTATTATACAAAAATTCTTGCATATATATTTTTTATAAAATATATTGTTGAAGTTGCATTTACATTTGATTTGCATACATATATTTGCAAAATACATAACTCTACCAATATATATAGATGAAAAATTATATATATATATATATATATATATATATATATATATATGAATATATATATATATATATATGTATTTGTTTTATATACAATATTTTATATATTGTAATTATATCTAGTGGCTGATAAATGCTACGCTCTTAACTTAATTTCATATTGTCAGAAATTCAAAACATTATTAAAGGTAGTTTAACACATAGCAATTATATATTATATTTTATTTTGTGTATATTTAAATATTCTCAGCATTTGTTTATTGTACTTTTTTAATATTTATATATTTATTTCTTTTGACGAAAAAAAAAGTTGTTGTTAGAAATTTGTTGTTAATCGAAAATGTCAAAAGTTTTCATTCACATACCTCAAAAATTTAGGAAAAATTGTTTAGTATTCCATAGTCAAACTTGGCCAAATACACAAATACGACTGCATTTATTTATATACTTGTATGAGCAAAAAAAAAGATTTTGAAGAAAAAATGGAAACGATTTCAAAACTGGTAAAATGTAGGTCATCACAAAAAGGTACAATTGCCTTTAATAGTATATATGTAAGTTAATTTGTTTGTATGTATTGATACCTTGGCTTGGTTATACGAGTTTATTTTATGTATATACTGTACTGTATGCTATATACAGAATATTACATTTTCAGTATATAAGGCTTGGAATGAATAGTGTTTTTTCGGTGTTACTAGGACACTATAACAGCAGTGTGCAGACATAAATTAAAAACTATACATGGAAATGCAGTATTTTCGTGTATTTATGTATGTATACATGTGTGTTTATATATATGGTTGTTTTTAAAGATAAAACAAAAAGTTAATATTAAATTTTTATGGATGATTTACAAAATTAAAAAAGAAAAGAAACGGAAATAAAGTATCGCTGGAAAGTAAACTTTTAATTTAAAAGCAAAGATCAGGATTAAGTTCAATTTATGGTTTATAATTTTTAGTATATTGTGCTATTTAATAACATAATAAGCTATTTTTATGTATTATTTATTTATTCAAGTTATCGTCCCTTTTATTTATCGCTAAAAACTTATTATTAATAGTTACTAGAAGCTATCATTGAAATATCCTATTCCAAAATCCACACGCTATTGTGGTTTTTGAAATTTTCCAAAATTTTGAAATATTTAAATTTTTTTGTGCATCGTCTACTAGTTTGTACTTTTCGGATCAGGTTGTGAATGTTTAATTTTATTTTTTTATATATCAAATATAAAATTGAGAAGATATTAATACTCTTAATTAACAATATGTAATCATTATTTTAATTTTGTTTACTTAAAACGATATAATTTATAGATGATCTACTATAAAGTAAAGTAAATCTGTCAGATAATTGTCTAAGTACCAGATATTGCTTACATTGTATAATAACAAAAAATTTTCCAAATTGGCTATAAATCTTTCAATAAATAATGAATAAATTTTCTTAAAAAATGTTGGAGTGTAAAAAAAAATGATATAAAATATCTGAAATCATTTTTATATGCTCCTTGGAATAATGGTTTATGATTAACGTCCGGCCGTATGCAAAAAAAGTCTTACTTAAGGTGTAAAGTACACGTTAGTTAATAAACACTTTAAGACAAACAAACCTTTGTTAAAAAATTGTATGCAAAAACAGTACTTTAACAAATGTATGCTTTACTGAAATTAGTATTTTGATTCTGGCAATGTCACTATTTTCAGTTGTCACTTTGTAGATAATGATGTATAAAAATGAATATTATTTATCCGGGTAGTTAGATATATAAAAAATGTGTTTAATGTTTTTAGTAAGATAAACATATTTAGTTTTTTAGTTTTTCTTATTAATTTTTTTGGAATAACAATATACCACTGTCAATTGAGCCTTTTATTACGAAAGCAGCGTAAGTCGCCGTACTCAGAAAATTATTTGCGGAGCTTCGCGAGAAAGAAATGGAAACATATAATAAGTGTGTGTGTTAAGTATTGTTTGATCGTTGGATTTATTTTTGTAAGTGCAAAACAAAAAATAGTGCAGTTTTGAGAATTATATTATAGTGATATCTAATATAGTATATAATATAGTATAATATTATTTTATTAAAATACCTTTTATTATCAGGAAGTTGCTTTTTATTGTATATAAAAATCTTAAGAATGTCACATCAAAAAAGCATAATATTGCAATTTGTGACTTATGTACAGGACAAAATAGTAACATAAAACTGGCATTAACTTGGATATTGATATTGACATTCTGGATTACATATTTCTAATTTCTGGCCATGGTGTGACAGAAACGTCTTTGAAAAAAACAAACGTTTTATAAATTCCAAATAATTACTATAGCATGATAGCTGCCTATCAAAAAAATATATATATATTTTATTTCAACACAGTCAGAAAAATCTGCTTCAAAAAGAAAAACAAATGCAAACCAAAACACAGTGAATTGGCTAAAAATTTAATAGATACTATATTCCCTATAAAATATTTTATAAACTAACTTTAAATAAAAAAGATGACTAAAAACAAAGCGACTAAAGCCATTTTTAAAATAAACGGCTCAATTTAAAGCAGGCTTTTTCCTACTTTAAAATAATTAAAGTTAACAAAGATTTAACAAAGGTATTTTAAGGTAAAAACGATTTTTGAATTTTAAGAAATTTTACTTAACAGCGGCAGTTAAACCTAATTAGAAACAGCATACGGCTATTAAAGTTTAAATAAATGAATGAAGCCATATATTAGTAATAGACCTTCGACCAAAGCTTTAAATAAACTTAAAAACAAATAAAAAACTCTGGTTTTTGTGTTGCTAGTTTTAGTTTTATCAAAGAAAACCAAAAGTTATTTTATGATACGTACTAATAGGCTTCTTATAAGGTATGGTTATAGATGAAAGAAGTATTTAACCTAAAGATATTCCAATAATTTTCACGCTAAGAACATCAAAGCCTTCACTTTTTACTGTCATCGCACATCTGCGAACAACCACAAAATAATTATATCCGGCACTAAGATTGATTTGAATTGCAAGTTCATATAGAGGTTGATATAAAATCCTGATTGTTTCATCATTCTTATTAAATGCAGTACCCCTAATTTCGCCTTGAAAAATTAGACTAATTTATCGTTCACAATTTCAGCAAAATAAATTTAAATACATGAATTAAATTTTTAACAACAGTTAATTTTTTTTATAAATATGAATAAAAAAATCGTAAAGAGAAGGACTTAAAGGTCATCGATCTTCCACTTTAAGTCTTTGTATTCAGGTAGTATTGAATTTTTTATTTGATATAATTGACAACTTTAGAAACATCTACAAGAAAAAATGTTTTTTTCTGCAGTGCAATTGAAGTTAAGACATCACAAGCATAAGTATCACGTTATAATTTCTTTTATAAATCTCCTTAGAAAATGAACTTTATTTTTTTTTATATTTTGTGTTTTGTATGAATTGGTGATTGTGTTCGGGTGCATTGCCATCTTAAAATTACGTTTCTATTATTGCCGCTTGTATTAACCTTGACCTTAATACATCTACGTATGGGTGTGTAAATTTATTATTTCCTGTTATGTTCGGTAATGTTTTAGATTGTTCTCAAATATTTTTTTTTTAATTTCTAGATGTCTTTAAATAAAAAGTTTTAGTGTTCTACATAAAAGCAAACGTATGTCAACTAAAATATTTGCAGAATTTTTAAATTCAATTTAAATTTAATTGAATCAATAAATTTCTTTATCTTTAATTATATCGCTAGCTTTCACTTCTTAAAGTTCTGTTAAGCAGATTATATTTGATGGTATATCTCCACCATATATATGTGATACGTAACAATCAGAACAGCACCGTAGCTCTGCGGGCAACTGCCTCCCATGGTTCGAGTGTGGGTATGCTTCTACCACTTTGGGGTTCCTGCTAGCCCAAAGGACTGTTGCCGTCTTTTACCCCCGAAAGCACACGTCAAGATGGAGAAGAGATCTACTTAACCGGCGTGCCCCCGGGGGAAATTCTCGCCATATAAAATTAAATAGGCTTTATAAATATAAAAAATTATAAAAACGTTATATATTGAGCCATTCCAACTGAACTAATTCTTTTAAATTCCCGATGAAATTTACGTTGCAACTTAAAAGGACAGATAAATTTGAGCTCAAGAACTTAATTGAATAACTGAAAATTTTCAGGAAAATAGACAAATAGACAAAAAAATTCAATTGATACAATAAGTGAAAATTGACAGCACATGTAATAGCTTGACAAGATATATTTTACAGAGCATACCTTCTATAGTTGAGGAACAATATTGTTCACTGCGTAATTTCTGTTAATTAAGCTTTGGCTTACCAAAACTGAAACATAATTGAAAATCCAATGAAGTTGATAAACTTTCACGAACGTAAAACTCGGCATTCTGAAAATGGTTCCTGATCTTTTTCCTATTTTCGAATTAAAGAGGTTTTGTGCAACAGAATACGTGAGATTAATAATAAGGAAACAGGAAACGTCTAAAATCTGCTTTGAAAGCTCTTTAAAGCAAATACTGTTCATTAATTAAGGCCAATAGTTTTTTAGAAGGTCTTATTTATTTTCTCTCGTACTTTTATTTAAGCACTAATAACAAAGAACCAATAATATCCAAAGCAGCAGGGGAATATAAAAGAAAATTTTTCCTAAAAACGTTTTAATAAAACCATTTTTGTGCGTTGAAAATTTTTTGACTATTTGAAATTTTATGAAATGACGCAGCATTTTTAAAAGTTAATTATTAAATTAGAAGCTTTATACATTTTTAATTTAAATTACATTAAGTGGAAATCTTTAATTTTGTTTTTAAATTTAAAAACATCAAAGTCTTAGTCTCATAGTGTTAAATTATATAATCTCTTTGCATCAAATTTTGTATGTTATATGCAGATTTACTTTGCACGTATTCAAGTTGTTTAAAAGCCTTCAATAAAGAATTCATAAATTTTTTATTCTCCATATTTTAAAAACAAAGACTTTTTGTACTTAATAAAGTTCGATAACGTTCTATAAAGAGATGAGATGACAATAGAAATTATGAAAATAATCCTTTTAAATTCACTTAGTCTCTTTATTATTTTGTGTCTAACGAGTTAATGAAAAAGTATGTCAATTACTAAGAGACTGTTTAGCTTGTGCTTAGAAATTTAATGTGAGTTTGTATGTATGTACATATGCGTGTTTTGTATGTCTGTTATAGGAATTATCATTTAAAATTGTCGTTTACTAACACAAATTTTCAAAACAAGCAATTTAATTTATATTAAATTGTTATATTATTTATATTTTTAAGTTAAGCCGCTATATTTGAAATATCTATATTAAATAATATTGTTTTCACACTCGATGCCAAAATTTTCTTTTCTATATTATGTTTGATATGTATTTTCATAATTACAATTATTATTTTACATATGTGATGTTAAATATAAATTAAATAAATCGAAATGTATTTATGTTTATTTAATTATATGTATTAAATATAATTCTGTTTTATTTGTAAAGTTATATTAAATTTATCAATGTGATTATTAGGATAAATTCTTGAAATCCTTTTTCCAAATGCATTAGTTTTTAAAGATATTTAGTCGAGCTTTAAATAAAATAAATAATAAAAATACATTTAGTTTCTAATGCGTATCTTTTTGTGTTGAACACGATTTATAAATCCTTTTGTAATATTAAAAAAAACAACAACAAAAATGATTTTTTTTGTTAAATATTTAAAATGTAAAAATTTAGAAGAATATATTTGTTGTACTTCACATGAAACGATTTAAATATAATTATCTGTAACTAAATAGTTATTAATCCTGAAATGCTGTTAAACTCATTTAAAACTGGCACAAATAATTTCATAAATTATAATACGTTTTAATTTTAGTTATACACACATTTGCACAGACATCCTTAAATGTAATTTTCAACAATAAGTTAACATGATTTGCATGCTACTATATAGATTCGAGCTATAAATATTCATTCTGAAAAGCTTTTCTTCATTGTATTTGTAAGTTTGTTTAGTAAAACAAATGAAAACTTTCCTTAGATGGTAGTAGTTAAGAACTATTACAAGGAATTTGGTATCGGATAAATTTTGGCATCTTCTTTTCTCTTAAATTCTACTTAAATTCTTTCGTGGTAGATGTTATGTTATGTTAAAATACCGTTAAATTTATGGCAAACTTAATAAGAGTTAAGTGTTTCTATGCATAACTTTAATTTAGAATAATAACTTTTTTTCTGCGTTTGCTATTTCGAAAAAAAGTATCAAGAATTTAATTTAAACTTTCCGACTTACTTGCAAAATAGTTTGGGATAAGAAATTTTTTTATTCAGTTTTTTATTTAACCTTTTTTTGTAAGACAGTTAGCTGCTTGCTTACGTACAATAGCATCAAAATGATAAAGTACCGTACATAAAGGCTTTTTTTATTTGTAAGAATGCCTGCAGTTGGAATTTAAAACTTTAAGACTATAAGTAAAAATTTAGATGCATTGATTTTACATTTTGCCTTTTTATTTTATTACATTTTGTGCACAGGGTGTTAGGTCTTTATAGGTAGAATCGTTATCAATAATAGCTCGATTTTTAGATATTGATATTGTATAGAACAGTCAGTCAGTCATTAAATAAAACACAAAATTAGATTAAATATTTGGAATTTGTTAATGATTATGTTTTTATAAATCACCATAACCTAGATTAAAGTATATTTTAAAAAATTCGAGGGTACCAATTTATTTCAACCCCTTCAGTGGAAGGTGAAATAAATTATTCAATTTTCTAATAAGGAATCTTTTTGACAATCTTTGAGTTACAATAAACAAGCAAATGCGTGATAACTACAGTACTTAGCTGTGTAGCCTGACGGTGGATAAAACCACCGTGAAAGATATGTAGAGTCACCCACGCCCTAGGAAGGCTTCGGATATCTTAATCCTCCAGTCACTCCTAGTCACAACTCCGAGAGCTCGAAGCAGCTCAACACCCTCACTCCTTGCTGATGAGTTGGAGACTATCCAACTCCCGGTCCAGAATACATGCAAGCTCAATAAAATTTCAGAAGACAACCGCAAGCATGCTTACTGAACCAGAAGCATTCATGGTGTTCATAGTGAATGATCCGATGCACACAACTCAAACGTGTGCCACGAAACCACAACCAACATGATGCTCCCGTACGGCGAACCTCAATAATCAGTCAGAGAACAGCTAAAAGGCTAAAAAGCAAAAAAGCTGAACTCTGGGGCTTACTGATTCCCGTGAAAATAAGGTGGATTTGTCCCGTTGACCCCTGTTAGGTTTTGGGGGACTGGGACTCCTTTTTTACCCACGGTGACACATGCAATGATGGTGATATTCCTTTAAAACATATAAAAGTGCTCTCGGGGGGAATTAAACAAGCAAATGTACGTAAAAGAGTATTTGAGAAAACCGATAATATTCATGCCTGAGCTGGCAGCCATTTCAGTATTCCTTTAAATCTGTCAAGCGTTTTAGTATCTATTTTTTTATTTAAAGAAAACAATAGTTACATTTACTAAACTTCTTAATAGTCACTTTTCTGAGTATTAAATGTTGATAAAATTTAAAAATTTTTCTAATATAATTTGTTTAAGTAATTTTAAAAGACTCAGCTGCATTTTGTGGTACATAAAAACTTTGTAAAATAATTTATCTTAAGACACATAGACCTTACAAATTTTTGACTTGTTTAAAGGAAAAGTTGCATTTACGTTTTTGCATTTGCTTTTAAAAAGAACGCAATGTGTTTGTTAAGACAAACGTATTTTCAACAGAAAAAATTTATTTCTATACTATGAAATAGTTGAAATGGCTTATTGTTGTTACTTGAAAGTTTTTAAAGTTCTTTGATGTTGCTTAAGGAATAAATTTATTTTGCTCTAGTTTTATAAGTTCTACTGCATTAGGTTTTTGAATAATAATAATAATAATATATCTCCTTCACTTCCCTCTCCCTCTAAGTTCTGTACATATTTGTAAACAAATTAAATAACAAAAGCTTACAAAAAGAATTATTATACTTATTAAATTTTCATTAAAATTATAAGCTAAAATTCTATAAATAGAGTTTAGTTAGTATTAGTGATTTATCAAGGTTTGGCTTTTAATATTTCTAAAATATAAAATTGACATTCACAGTATACTATCGTATTCATTATACTCTCTAATATATACCACAATAATGTCACTTTTCCCTTCTATAAATTTATTTATTTTTCACTGTCATTTTACAAAGTGACATTTGCCCAGATTTTTTGTTTTGTTAGTAGCATTGCAAACTGTCGTTTATATATATTTTTCTTTTATGAAAATGTACAATTAGAACGGAATAGTATTTTTTTATGGTAGGAGGCCTATTGTTTTAATTTCTATTCTGAAAGTATATACATTTTTTGCTTTCTTTTATATCATCTTTTGTATTTGTAGTTTGAAATTGGCTCACTTTCGCGGTTTTTCATTGTCAGTCATTGTAATAAATGTTCTCTTTATATATACAAATAGGCAGCTATTATTTATTTACAAATACATAGACTTACAAATTTGCTATCCACTGTTGTATTTAGATAGGAATTTCTAAAAATGAGCTCAATTTATATCAAAATTAAATACTTTTCTTTTGAATTGCCATTACTGTTTTTTTTTATTTTTATTTTATTTTAGTTACGCCATTGTATTTGTGAATGGCACATTTCAGAAAAAATGTTTGTGTTCATTTGTATGGTTGTGTCAAACCTTGAATAATTTTTAAGGCTGAATTCAATTCAAATTTGACTATAACAATTATATTTAAAAATAATCATACGTCATGCTGTAAATAAATGCATTCGCATTTGAGCTTTAAAGGGACAATTAAATCATCAATGAATGTAGCTTCTCGCGCTTAACGTTAATATAAAAAATAAGTTGTGCATTTCCTTGAACATTTTTATGACATTGAATACAATGTTTTTTTCTATTTTTTAGTCAATTATAATAAACACATAATCTTATATAATTAAAATAGTCACTTAGAAAAGACAACATAACTTTTCAACAACAACAACAAAGCTATAGTAAGAACAGTTACTGAAAGATAATGAAGAAAATATCTGTTTATCTAAAAAAACTTCGTAGGTGATTTGAATAAAAATGTTTTCGAGAGTATACTTTGAGCTATGGAAAGCAAAAATAAAACTAACCATGTGGCTAAAGAAATGTAACTAAAAATAAATTCAAGGCCAATTGCCATCTTTTGCTTTTTATCTAAGGCTATTAAAGAAATTCTTTAAAATCAAATGTCTTTTTATATCGAAAATAACGCTTAGTTCTTTAACAAACAGTCATGATTTCGTTGAAATCGCTGCTGTGTTTCTGCTCTGTTGGATGTAACTGAGAACAAACTTAATAAAATAAAAAAGCCTTTGACACGGTTGATCATAGCACTCTCTGCATGAAACTTCTACACTTTTTTAACATCTCTTTTACTTACACACGACTGCTACCTTCATACGTCTGTAGTCGTTCGGAATTTGTGTTGTAAAACAATCTTCAACCTTCGGTGTTACTTTTATGTATGGGAGTGCCTCCAGGATCAATCCTTGGATCACTCTTTTTTTCTATTTATTCCACTGATTTACCTAGAAGCACTTAAGATTTTGCACTGCAAAATCCATATGTATACAGATGATGTGCAGCTGTATTGGAGCAGTCTAGACGTCTCCGTTGCCGAAAATATTTTAAGACTGAATGAGGAACTGAATAAAATTTATTATAGGGCAACTGCTAATGGATTTTGTTTAAACCTTCATGAGCCAATGCCTAAGGAAACTAATAAGCATATTACAGATGTTGACTTTTTAATAAATGGCAAAAATATAACTATTGTAAATGCTGCTAAGAACCTCCGAATTATAAGCACTTGTGGGCCGGTTTAACACTAAGCTGAGGTCGTCTCTGGTCGTCACAACTCTATACGCCAAGGTGACTTCCTGAAAAATTTTATTTTGTTCTTGGGTTACTCAACGGTTATGCACTTTTTGCAGGATGTGATTCCACTAGTAAAAGAATGCTAAACGTCTTTTACAACAATATCATTAGATATGCTTACGGATTGAGAAAAATGATAATTTTCTCAATTTTCTTCTTAGTTTTATAGAGTTTCATTCAAAAACTTTCTTTGCACCATTCTCGTGCATCTAGATGGCAGTTTTTTATACATGCGTTGCATCTTTGGAATGTCGTTCCTTAAGCACAACAAGTTAATAGCAATGCAAACAACTTTTAACAGTTTTTATTTAAATTTTATTCTCAATAATGAGCTATAAATACCTGTACCATTATATAATTAATTTACAGCTAATTTTTACTGTCAGTCTGTGTATTTTCTGTCTTAACTTATATATTATTTATCAATAGCACTTTCCTGTACTATATATATAACATTGTTTCTTGATGTGCAGTCTTTGAACATTAATTAACAAACAGGATTTTATTTTATTTATTTAATAATGCTGGTGTTCATTAATTTTTTTATTCACTTCTTAGTGCATCAAAGAAATTTTTCATCTAAAATCTAGTTAAAGATTTCTTGATGTGTTTTAGTTTTAATGATTATATTAGAAAATAAGATTTGAATTATTAGTTCCCAAAAAAGTAAGCTAATAACTAATGTGTTTACGCCAAGCAAAGTTGGACCAAAGTTCTCATGCAACCCTAGTGTCTGACTGGGTGAATGTTAGCTATAGGACTAATCAGGCGAATCAGTATTCGCAGGTTTGACAGTTAATAACTGGCAGTTAGTATATTCGCGGACGTTCAGATGTAGTGTTATTTTAAAATGCATGTTCAGTTTTAGATATTCCAAAACAAAAAATAATAATAAAAATGTATATTCCATTAAATAATCTGTTCACCATTAAGTTGTTGTGAAAGTAAAAAGGAAAATTTTTTTACATTATTAAGTAAAATTAACACTACCTCCTTAATTATACATATTGCTAAAATAAGAAAAATTCATTAATATTCATTGATCTCATGAGCGAAAAATATTCAAATATTACTCCTAAAAAAATCCAACAGTTCTGTATTTACAGAAAATAGTTGATTTTAATATACGGATGTATTTAGAAATTGAAATAAAGTTATAAATAAAACTGTGCCACTTTTTATGTCGATAATAACAAAGAGCATATGTATTTTAAGGAATTGTATTTGTAGGGCATTAATATATATATATATAAACAATAACTATTTTAAAAACCTCAAGGTTAGTATTGTGTCACTTAGGTACATAAAGTTATTATCAATAAGCAAAAGAAAATACTACAAATCAAATCAATTTGTCAATTTACAATATATGGGAAATACAATAAAGACTCGTTTATACATATTATTTATGGGTATTAAATTGTTTATTTCAGTCTAATATTGAATATCCTTGGTAACATTGAAAACAATTTTAAAACAGTTGGTTTTGTCCTTACTTATACATTTAATGAAATTAACTTTAATATTTATATTTTATTATCGAGGAATATACAGACAGTTAGTTTTCTATGAGATACATCTAATAAGTGTGTAAAATAATGCAAGTGAATTAGCGCATAAATAGTTTATAAACATTTTTTAAGGCATTATAAAAATTTTACTACACGTAGTTTTTGCATGCTGGCATACTTCTTCAGAAGGACATTAAGATAGGTAAAAGCCCTAGAGCTAAAAAACTGCGAGTATAGATCTTAAAGTTGTAGCTTTTAATGCATAAAGTGGCAAAACCTTTCATGATTTTTAGAATTAAAAATGTTCGAGTATAGCTCTCCAAGAATCTACAGAGGAAAGATAGAGAGAGAGAAACACTATTTGCACTATAGTTTTTCATTGCGCAAAGAGCCAAATAGTTTACTAAGTAACCGGTACTATGGTTTATTGTCGGCCTTAGATAGGATAATATATGGCACGCTCGATACTTAACGTAACTTAATTTCATTAACTTCTTTATATTGAATTTTTCTTAGGGTTTGCAGAGGCTTTGAAGTTATAAGCATAAAGACCAGACATCATAAATAATTGCAGTCTAAACAATCATTTCTATGCTAATTATGTATTAATTTCTGTATTAAAACAATAACTGAAACATTTGATCGGTACTCACCTCTCTAACCTTTAAGATGAGATTCCTAAACTTAATATCCACAATTACAGCTTCCCTTATTCTTTTTTTATTTTATATCAACTTGAGAAAATTAATCGCATCTGCCGGTGAAAGGAGCCTTATTAATAAAAAAATACGCTGAGGCTTATCCTTATTAGCCATACCTAAAATATTTTGGTTTAACATATTTTAAGGTTTACCCCATTGATATAATTATGATTGCAAAGGTTTATTCGATCTACAAACCTATAATACATATATTTGTTTATTTATCTATACGTAAACCTTGCGGTTGTACAAAATTTGTACTACATAAACACAATAATATTAAACATTCACATCCATTCATCCCTAGAAATATATGTAATAACAATGTAACAATAAAAATGCGACAATAACTACTTGCAGTGATTATTGTTCTGTTTGCTATTCCTGTAATTTTGTTGATGTCATTGTTGAAGCATGTTGCTTTGTATATTTGTTAGCTAAATACTGTTATTTTCTATGTTTTGCCCATTATTTTTGATGTGACAAATGTAGCGCCAACACTAAATGACAATAGCATTAAAGAAAGGATAGAAAAAACATAACCTTTTTAATGTAAATCCGGTTTGCTATATCCTAAGAACATCATACATAAACATAGTAAGAACATATGCATTATTTTAAATTTGTATATCCTTCGATTAATGCTCAGCATATTCAACACATTTATGTACGTCATGGATTTTCAATTGTGCTCAATTTTAATCAAAAATATTTGAGTATTGTAAATTTGCTTGATCTTGGTGACACCGCAACTTAATATTATAATGTATTCTGCCAAAAAATTGATAATAAAAATCAATTTTATATATTTTATACTATTTTATACTATTTTTATACTATTTTTAAAAAAGCCACATAAAAGCCATAGCAACATTTGTTGATTTATTTTTATATATCAGCATTTCATAATTAACATCTGTACAAGCAAGACGATGTTTAGTTCTATAATTTTACATAATATATTAGATTTATTTATTCGAGCGCAAAATTTAAATTATTTTAGAAAAACAGAATGCTGAAGTTATAAGCATTGGAGTTCACTTATATTTACTAAAAAGTAAACCATATGTTTGCATTGTCTATTTGGGAATGATTTAATAAATAATGCTAAAGACTTTTGCATAAGGAAATTTTTTCAAAGTGTTGAAGTGGTACAATAACACATTGTGGAGTATTCAAAACCTTCACTTAACAGTTAGACATAGAAAGTAGTTATTACTATAAATTTTCTCATGATTTAAATTTATTTAAAAACATATTTGGTGAGTAATATGAATAAATAGAAAACATTAAAATAGATTGCAAACATTATCTATCTTAATCCACACAACTCAAAGCAGATGGGTTGCAAGAATATTGGTGAAGGGTGTTGAAATGACTACAAAATTTTGTGAATAAATATTCTTTCTTAATAAATGTAAACATTTTGCTTATGTTAAAAAGGTTGCATATGCTTTTTAAAAATTGCTTACGTAGCCAGTTTGTTAAAAAATTTCAGCATGATACCACACAACGTCCTGAGACATATATAATAATAATTTTTCTCTAAGGAATATGCTGCTACTTTTATCACATGCTGATTCGGCACATCGTGTAAACTAAGCTCAATAGCAATGACATTCTAATTAATTTTGATTTCAAGAAAATGATAAAATATAATAAACAAATACTTTTCAATTTTTTGCATGCATATTGACCTTTACCTTGCACGATTGCAATGTTTACATGATATGTACACTCTTCAAAAATTTACCTGAGTAAGCTTGAAAGAAGAAGAAGTAATCAATAAAATCCCTTGAGATAACGGTACATGTATTAATAAAAGTAAAATAACCATTAACCAAAAGAATATTATGTATAAAAAATAATTAGTATGAGTTAAACTAATAACAATGGTACTTAATGTTTGAAACACATTGTATTAATATCACGTAGGCATACACTATAATCACATACGATAAAGATTTTAATTTTAAAGAAAAAGTTTGTTTGCCATCCAAGATATTGATATAAATAAGCTAAATATACAGCATTATTATAAAAGCTTTCAAAATGTTAAATATAGGCAAATTAATTGTAACCGAAGGATATAAATCAAAATATGGCAGCAAGTTTTCCACAGCAAAAAAACTTTTTAGTAAAGAATCCGATATATGTACACATTTGCTATATTAATAAAGAGAACAAGCAATAATTACTCCTTTATTTAAATAAAAGTCAAAAATGCTTTTAATGGCAATTTGAAAATTATAAATTATTTTTAGCTCAAAAATGTTTAAAATTAGTTAATGTCTGTTAAAATTAACTAACAGAATAGTTTTCACGCCTATATATTAGTTTACTTGGAAATATGAGTTCTGCATGCTCATCTGTATTGTATATTTTAATCTTCGTAGACAACTTCTTCTTGAACGATTTTTAATTCGGCATACGTTCAGGATACTTTAATTTCAAGGTTTTTTAAAAATTGAAATTTAGTTATAAGTAGCATTATATCTTACAAGAATAAACTGCAGTATATTGTGGATCTGGAAATCGCCAGAATTTTTCTTATCTATCCACATCAGTTGCATAGCTCAAACTAACCAATTTAAGAAATTAGAATATGAAAAATATTTCAAAATCTGACATCTTTAAGTTGGTTAGATAAAGTTCACGCGCGACCCACAATTAATCTTTATTTACACTGTTTTTAAAATATTTATTTATATAAAGTATAATATTTAAAATATTATACTTTATTAAAACAAATTGAAATGACAATTAGTGCATAAATTTAAACTTTTTCATTTTAATTAAAAATTACTATAGTCAAATACGGTAGGCTTATTCTTATAAAAAAATAATTTGGGGCACATTTCTTCATCATACATTTTTTTGCAGTATTAGGAAAATAATTTTAATGTAAGTTTTACAGAAACGTTCTCTGAAATGCTGAACAGACAAGGTTCATCAAGGAAGATTTTTAATATATATATATATATATATATATATATATATATATATATATATATAGATAAATTAAACCTGATATAAATGAACTTGCTTTTTATTCTAATCTTTATAGAAAAAACTATAAATTTACAAACTTAATACAAATTTAAATATGAACTCACTTCTCAAATATGTATACTTTTTTTAGTCTATCGAAAGAAAGCATGTTTTTCCATACTATCAGGTAGACAGAACCTACATAAAAAAATTCCAGACTTGTCGGCCTACTATGATAATACTCAGTTGACACGTTGTTGAAAATTAAATTTACTGTCTTAACAAAATTAAATATGTACACCTTTATTCGAAGGTGTATTAATTTAATTATATACTACACAGTTGTAGAGGCTGCAATAACCAAACATGAGAAAATTAAAAACAAGAACATGGTCATAATATCAAATCAATAAAACAGCCTATTACATATACTATATTCATTTAGTACTTGTACATTAATGTTTAAGTATATTTTGAGAAATAATTTTTATAGCTAAGAATACATACTTGCAAAGTTCTTTCATTTCGTTTCGTTTTCTTATATTTTTTCAAGTTACTCAAATAAGAAATGTTGTAAGTAATATGTACCTTACATATAAATGTTTTGATTACATTCAGAATTACCAATTACAATTTGTTAAAATAATTCATTAAATTTATTTATGCGTGTTTTGATTTTATGGCCCTTTAACCTGTCTGTAATATGATATTTATTGAAAACAAATAAATTTATACTTTAGTTTATATTTTTTGTATTCATTTTTTTCTTAATGCCCAAAAGCGAACACTTAATCGGAAACTACATAATGTGAATTATTTATGGTTGAAAGCACAAATCTTTTAAATACAGAAAGTTTGTTATATTGAACTTCTACATATAAATACGTATTATCATGTTCTTTATTATATACTACGTGCACGTATTAATATTAAGCATTATGTAAATAAACTTTTTACCGGAAAAAAAGTCATAGATTGTACTATATATTACATCATTATATAAATTTACGCTATCGTAAAATCGTCCCGACGTTAGCCGGTAAGGGAGATACAAAGTCACCCCCAGGCAGAAGTGAAACTGGAAAAAATGAAATCCATTCTAGAATGCATAGTCCTAATGCAAAAAAAAAACAAAAAACTTGTTGGTTATAATAAAGATCACCCTGCATAATACTAAACTGTTTGTAATCATCCAATGAAGCTGCAGCTTCATTTGCGTTATAGAAAAATTAAGGCAAGATAACTTTTAATTTTAAGAACAAAATTTTGCGATCGTTTAAAAATGGTCACAATAACTTGATGATATCTTAAATTAAGAGTTCTCTTATGGAACATTTATGAAAAGTACTTTACTTACATTTTACTTATTAGAAGTAGGTATGAAGGTATATGGTCCTAAAGATAAAATTCAATATACATTATTTTGTGATATGTCCTCTTTACGTATGCTGTTAATAAATTTACTGGTAGTAATAATAATAATAATACTTATTTTATGTGGTACTTACACACATACAAAAGTAATAACTATTTTTTTATTAACCTATAAAAACATAAATTGCTAAACACTCAAAATAATGAATGGGAATGTATTTCGTTAATTTGCTTTAATATACACATTCATGTTTGGATGTATATAAATTTGCGCGGGTATTAAACTCGATAAAATGGTATATAAATTACTCTAACAAATCATATACATTCAACATATTTAAAACATAATCATATAGAAATATATACAGATAGAATCCTAAATTATATCTTTGAGAAGTAGAATAGTACAACGCTATGTAAGCCCGGTGTGTATTTTTAGTTTCTTTTCAAAATATTTTATTTTAGCTAATTAACTGACTACAAACGGACAAGTTATAGCTAGAAGCGTGGTCTAGTTAAGATAGCAAATAACAAAAAATAACGCAAGATTCAACTATTGCATTTTCATTAAGAACTTCAATATGGAATTAGTCTATTATTTACTAATTTATCTTTAAATTATCGATTCAGATGCATTGAATTCAGAGCGAGCCTCAGTACTTGTCATTGCCCTAATCATAGAGCATGACCACAGCTGTAGTTTATAGACGCATATGCTATAATTTAGTGCAATATGATACAGAAATACTTTTTATTTACGAAAATTATAATATTGCAAACCTTGTAATCCTGCAAAAAAATCATGTTCCTAGAATAGCTGAATGCGCTATAGATGCTAGAGACATACATTCAAATTTATCTCTTTCATCAAGTTGAACTAAAAATTCTTATTTACACTTAAAGCATGCTTAACAATAGATTTCCTGGATATATTGTTATGTTAAGTAATACACAGCGGCAGTTGTGTTTAAATTGTGACTTAAAACATTAAAACTCTCTATCATTGTCTAAGATTATCGCTTATATGAAAAAATATAATTGCATTGGTTCAACAAAAATTTGACATTTAAATAGTAGCAAGAGAGTTTTCATTATGCATGTCAATGGAATAAATATTGAATTTAAAAAACAGTAGTGACGAAGCACCAAAAACTTTTGAATTTTTGAATATTTTGAAGAAAAATATTTGCTGGCATTGATGAAAGCCATCACGTATTCAGGGAACGGAACGATATGTAAAGTTGCTTTAGTAAATCCAGCGTTTTTTTATTATTTTACAGACTTTTTATTAATTATAATTCATGACAAGTACTTTTCACTATTTTAATCATTTTAAATTTTATTTCTCGCTTCAAAACCGTGAAAAGATATTTATTTCGTAACTTCCTTTTTAAGGAAAAATATTTCATTCCATATCTTACTACACTGTTTACTCTGTTTGCCAAGATTTAAAAGATAGCTCACTTAACTAACTTAAAATGAAATCCTCTTTTCTTCTTTTTCCCTCGTTCTTTCTTAACACTTTAATTTACTTTACGTTCGTATTTTTATTGTTAATAAGTGTTATGGCTCCTTTATATGATTTTTTTTTACATATCTTTGAGGGTTGTAAGTATTGGGTAAAGGAAACCTCAATTCCTTAATGTTATTTTTTTTTCTTATTCTTTAATCTACAGGCAGAGTTAAAGAATCAAAAAAAAATAGGTATTCCTTACTTATTAATATGAATTTGGGATTGTGTTATTTTCGACAAAAAATAAATAAAAAAGCAACAAAAATTTACACTAAACAAAATTACGACTGCAGATTGGCGTTATGAAAGTCTAAAGGTAAACAGATTTTGTTAAGAGTTATTTTATATTCAAATTTACTTGGTGTTATTCTTTAACACCTTGTATCTAATTGGAAAGATTTTTGAAAACTATCGACAATAACTTGTAAAAAAATAAGGAATTAACATGTGCCGCATTCGCACAGCGATTGTTTGTATTAAATCATTCTGTGGACTATGAATTATAAATTATATTGGTACCTGTATTCTTAGCGTATCAAATTATTTTATAAAATAAAAGAAAACTCATATCTAGTTACATGGGCATTTATTTCTTTTCGAAGTTCTAAATAATTTAAAGAAAAAACGAAAACAATAAGATATTTTCGAAATGCATTACTTAAGATAGAAATGATAACCATTTTTGTTAACTCTAATTAAAAGGCATTATAAAAATTTGATTGCTAGCTAAAAGGATTATTGATTATAGTATTGCCGGGAAAACCCAAATTTTAACTACATTTAAAAACAGTATTAAATATCTGTCAAAAACCTTATTTCTGGCATCCATATAATTAAACAAAAATATAGTTAACTATTTGCAAACAAGTGCATAAAATAATTTAATACGAAAAAAAATATAAGTTCTACTTAAAGTTTAAAATAGAATTATAATTGGCATCATTATGAACTCATAATGATATTTTGTGACAAATACTTTTTTATCAAATTGTCTGTATTACTTTAAAACTGCTAAATTAAAATTGAATATTTCTTCCTTTATTTTACTCTAATTCAAAGATTACAAATACTATAATTTAATGTTTAAAAATATTTTGTATTTGCAGATATAAGTGAAAAAGTTTTCATCATTTTTATGATTGTATTATTTGTAGAGAAAAAATTAATCGATATCATGAAAATGGATTCCAACATTTTTTTATATAAATAATTTTTTACATGTAAAGAAAAACTTAGCCTTCAAATTAATGTAGATTGTAAAATAAAAGTTCTTTCCAAGCACTAGTTTGTATTGCATACTTACATAAGTGTCCAAGTTCTTTATGTAATAATATGTAAGAATTAGAAACACAAATTTATATTGGTAGAAAGTGTTTACTTACTTTATTCTTATTTTCCTTATGTACCTGTATATTCCTAAATTTTATTGTTGGGGTAATAGCTACCAAACTGTGCCCGGATATTTTAAAAACCCATTAGATTTTACACAAACCTTTTTTTCCCATAAAGAAATATATATGTACATAAATGCCACAAAGTAAGATTAATACGTAAGCACTCTTGGAGAATCAGACGCTCATGCATGTTTGACTACGATTTTAAAAGCATTTCCTGTGTTGGTTTTGTTTTAATCAATAAAAATATAATACACCTGTGTGTGGATTTTTACTTACAATAACTTCCTGTAATTTTTAGACAGCAAAAACAATTTAAATACGTTTCATTCATAAAAATATAAAAAATTTCTGTTTTTAATAATGACTACAGATATTTTCATTACCTTTTTAAAATATTCATGTTTAATAAAATCTGTTACTTTCTTTTACTTAAAAGGATTTATTTCCTGATATGTTAATATCATGGAATAGATAAATAGATCTTTATTTTATATATGTTAGTCCAAGAAACAGACATTAATGCATTGGATGGAGTGTAGTAAAATAGACAATAGGATGTTAATATCTTACCTGTTGTTATGACAGGAGGATTCAAAATTGGCTTCTGCAATATATGCTAAGGGTTAAGAGCTAAGTTTTTCTCTGTTAATGCTCACATTTCTCGTTGCTGGTTATTTCAACTATTCCTGCCTTCGCCATTCACGACATACAGAAGTCCAGTATGTTTAGTTATTATCCGCGCCCAACAAACTTGTCCAATAGTGAATGAGCCAACACACATTCCTTGTGTTGAAGGGTAGCAAAGTAATACTCTCATCCTTTTTATAACTTCATACCCCCTAAACTATGTATATAGTTAGCATTTGTGTACCTCTCGGCAACTCCGATCAATGGAGCATCTCACCTCCTTTTTATACTCAGAGTTTTACAACGCTTCGAAATTAATTACCAAACGATTAAAATATATTTATGAGAAGGATATGGTTGTAAAGATGATTTTGTTTGGAATGCAAACCTTTATGTCACCTAAAAAATTCGATTAAAACCACATTGAAGTTTTGTTTTAATGCAGTTAGTATCTGGCGCAGATTCTGATTCGCTAGGCAAAGGGGCGAGATTTTCGTGTTCATAAGGTGTGAAAAAAATTTGTACGAGGAGCGTTTTCGTGCTAAAATTCTTGCTACTCCTCGGGGTAGCGATAACTTTTGGTCATTTGTGTATAAGAGTAAATTATAATGCTGGTTCTTCAATTCCGACTCATTTAAAAATGACCAAATATACAGTGATCCGGTTGATAAAGCTAAAATAAAGATGAAGAAGGATTGGAAATTGTACCGAATCGTTATACCATTTTTAGATTATTTGGCTTTAAAATAAAAACAAATAACAACGTTCCCAAAACACTAATAAAACATAATTAAATGGGGCTTTTCAATGCAACGAAGTAAAAAGCTGAAAATTACTTACAATGCAAAGAAATAATAAAGCAGAAACGCAAATAAAATTTAATAAATATCAAAGAAATCTTACAATTTATACCAATAATTTTTTATGCCACTTTTTGTTTTCTTTTTTCATAACAAGAATGCTAAATTAACCGGGAAGTCAAAGATGATATATATACATATTTTGTTACAGCCGTTTGAATATATTGCATACAAAAGCAAAATATATAAGAGTGAAAAATGTTTTAAAATAATTTATTAAAAAAAATCTCAACATGCGTTATCATATGAAATATCAAACGAAAATTATTCCTTTTCTTGTTTATTTCATTATATATTTCAAACATTTTAAAGTGGCTGTGTATTTTAAAATTAAAAATTTATTTCTTTTTCGTTTTTAGAGATCTTAATAGTATTCCTTTATAAAAGAGATTTTTAGAAGCACATAAACTAAAAGGAAAAAAATGCCTTTTGCTAGAAAGTTACTAATTTAATAATATTTCAATAGTTCTTTCTTACGCTATCAAAATTAAAAATTTTTCTGCATTATCATTTTTTCGCGTTTTAGATGTTTATGCTCTTTTGTTGAATTTTTGCAAATCCTAATCATTTTTGTCGTGTTTGCAAATGAAATATGTCCGGGAAGGACGTTAAGAGGAGGAATTAAAAACATTGAATTATTCACCGGCGGAACAAATCCAAGCAATAAATCAATACACCTTATTTTGACAAAATTTAGTGTGACCATCACGATCAGCACTCATATCGTACAAGTGCAATGCTGAATATATATATAAATACTCCGAAGGAACTTTTTAAGCACTGATTGAAATGTTTCCAATTGTTATTAAGTATAGGGTATAACATGGGTAGCAACATTGTTTAGCGAAAATTCTTATGCTAATTTTTTACTTTAAATGAGAGTTTTAAGCGTTCATGTAATTATAACTTCCGCGCATTTCACTGAACTGGGAAAAATTTATTGTTGAACAATAAAAGTTTAAATACAGTCATACAATTCATAATTTATAATTATATTTATCTCAAGTTTCTTAATAGGGCTTTAATTTTATCAACTTTATGCAATGTCTAAACTGAAAATTATATTTGAAAACCTAATTGTAATAGTCAGCATAGAAATGCAGCGATTTCATTTTCTTCTATAAATAAAAATAAACTGACGTAAAATCATACCCAAATAAAAAAATATTTGATTTGGTACTAAACGCATATTTCAGGCAAAATCATTCAATTCATCATAACCGCCCACCTGCATATCGCACCCTAAATACAAGAGGGTCACAATTCAAAATTTTCCAAAACTGACTTTTTATCCATAAATTTCTTTCACAATTTCTTCACATTATGGTTATTTTCGTGTTAGTGATGTAGTTCATCAGTTTTTTGTCAGTCAACAATTTTAATATTTTTAAATGTGACCCTTTTTTATTTAGGGTGCGATGTATATATTTAAGCAATTGTTTATGCAAAAAGCAATGATTAACGATAATGGTCCCTAATAGTGTCAGAATTCTGATAGAGCGTTTACTCATATGGTAATCCGTTGCTTTTCTCAAAGAAGTTTAATATTAATATAATTTGATAAACAAACGTAACTTGACTGGAATTTCAAAATTTTATATAAATTTCTTTGCGTAAATGACTAATTTTTAAATTTTTCTCGACTTTATTCCCAAATACCAAAAATAATTTTCGAGAAATAAACAACTGTTTAAGCCGTCGCTTATTACGATGGCTGACATCGCCAATCAAATTAGTTATTTGACAGATATTTTAATTCATAACTTTTCCCAGATATTTCTATTCTAATTTAATCTTTCTCATGAAAGTTAAAGTTAAAGTGAATTCTTACGACAAAATAAATAAAATAATTTTAATTTTTTCTAGCACGGGACAGAGAGTCTTTACTTTTTACTCTGTGTAATGAACATACATTTGAGAATCATTATAATCATAGCATAAATTAGGTATCTTTATAGATTACCTTGGATAATACAATAATCCAAAAGGAGAGTCAAACAGGTTAAATATATATTTATGTATTCATTAAGTTAATATTATATATCTCATATTTTCACATGTACGTCTGTTTTATAAAAGATAAACAAATATGTTATTGCTGCACATACACACAACACTTGTTCGTTGGCCTTTGTAGTCTCTGCTTAATATTTTACAACATTTTTTCTTGCATTCCTACCACAAAAACCAACATATCAATCCACTAAATATTATACATAAATATGGCGTATATATATGTATTGTTTAAGGCAGGAAACAAAATATAAAATTTATCATTATCTGCTAAAATCTACCTATCCCTTATTTTCTTATCAATTAGCGTAGCTGGGAAAAGATGTTTCAAATAGAATTACATATTTAAAAAATAAGATAACGATTTTATGTATAACAGCTATTTTGAAGTAAGTAGATTAAAAATGTAGTTCATGTGTGTTAAAGATTACAGTACAGACGATGTCTAAACTTATTACTGTTTATTAAACAATTCTTTAAAAAATTACTAATGGCAGTGATATCGCTACATATTTGTTAATAAAAATTAAATTTAAAAAAATGCAACATTACTTATAAAAACATAAAAATATACGGAAAATATACATAGAATATTTTATTATCAAAATTTTTTTTAGATAAATTGTTGCTTAAATTTTCTCATTTTTCAGAAAGTTCTTTTTTTTAGCATATTATTGCCTTATTTTTGTTTGTGTCTAAAAGTGTTGCCGCTTATAATATATACTTTTGCTTGTAGGATCAAATATAAATAAAATAATTTTGAATATTCAAACAACTTGTCCGAATCAAATAAATTATTCTTTCTGTGCAGGAGAGACAATTTCTTAAAACGAAAATATAGTATTAAATTCAATTGACTTAATTTATAAATGATGTGAATTATTAGTTATTTATCGGGTAATATAATACTACAATAAAGATATAAAATTTTAGAAGATTTTTGCATTTCGTTTCGGGCATTTAGAAAATTTTGTGTAAAGGGATTTCCTGTCATTGTGTGAGAAAAATTTCGTAATATTTGAACTACTTTAATAATAGAAAAAACGAAATGAGAAGTTTTTTGAGTCATTGTTGAACAATAGTTTTGCCCACTATAAATCACTTCAAAAACATTTTATGCATGTACGTGTTAAAAGATACTAAAATATTTTACTCGGAGATTACTTTGATTTTTTTTTATTCCTAATGAAAAGAAAAGGTTTTGGTTATAAGCCCAGCTTTCTTAAAAGGTCAATACAATGCTAACGACATTATTAAAATATTAAATTTTAATTTGGAATGCCTTAAGTTATATTTAATATTATTATTGATAATAACATTCATATTATCATGATACAACTTGTGCAAATTTAGTTCTAATATTTATAAAAATACTTAACTGCCTGACTTTTTGCTGCAGATTGCTTAAATAATTAATTAATTTTTTTTTTAATTATGTGAATTTTAAATAAGCTATAAAATATGTAATATTAACTTGTGCAAATATCAATTGGTTTGCAATCGTAATTCAGCAAATATTTATATTAGATCTTTATAGAAACACTTGATTTCATTAAGCAGAGAAAAAAAAATCCACTACTCGTATTTTTAAGGGTGTTAAAATTAAAATGCTCATGTTTATTGATTTTCTAAGAGCTTTGGCGACTTTTTAACTGATACACTCATATTCTTAAATTTGTTGCCTAAAAATAAGTATCGATTTTGAAGGATTTGTATTTTAATATTATTAATTTAATCAATTATTATAGTATTATATTCGTACCTATATACGTTAGCACAACGTACAAAATTAAAACAGTATTTGAAATATTTCTTAAATATGTTTCGTGAATGTTAAATTAGAGAAAACACAAATTTTTTTTTCTTTTTAACGTTTTAATAATTTAAGGCAAAAATATTAAATAAGATACAGGATTATATTAAGTGCTATTTAAATACCCGTAAGTTGTGTTTTTGTAACTTTACCATATATCGAAGAGCATTTTTCCTGCTAGCTTTGAATGGACGTAATATGACAAAACTTCAAGTTAAATATATAAAAAAAAACATAGAATCTAAAATCACTTTTAAATGTTCACGGAAAAAGTATTATTTCTCGTATTACAAGCAAAAACATATTATTTAATGGAATTAACATTAATAAAAAGGTAACAAATTTATCACTTATTCCACTGATATTTATTTCTCCTTTATAACATAATCGAGATGTGGAGCAATAAACAGCTACTAAAACGATACAAAAAAATATAAAGGATTTGCCAGGAAACAACCGTTCACAATTTATCTGCCTAGCTAGCCACCCTGTCTCATCAGCATGCTTGATCATAGTAGTGAATGGATGACGGCTTCTCGCTTACAACATATTGATGGTATTTAAAAGGCAACTTTACATAAATTGTCACAAAATAACCTGAGGATACGGAAAAATATAGTAGGGCAAAGAAAAAAATGTATCAACAACATAAAAACTTTGACATTAAAGCATTTAGCCCCTTCGTTCTTACATTAGCATGTTTTGTGTTTTTCTTTTGGCTTGTAGCCTACTTATGTCAACAAGGGTTTATCCTAAGGCTAGATTTTACTGTAACTCATTCAACCATCCTCGTTCTCATTTATTCGTAGAGCTTTTTATCTTTTATTCATTTACCGAGTTAAATAAAGATATAGATATAAAGGTTGAATGACAATGCATAGGAAATTACGGAAAATAAAATAACAAGCGACTTTAATATTTTTTGCTTTTTTAGTAATCTCTTTTGTCTATTAACGACCTGCCAATAATTGTCACTTAAAGTACAGAGAAGATTTTGGTTTTACCCGGAAATAGATACCCTCTTTCTTAACCTAGAATGTTTGTAAATTTTTTGCAAAACTTGAAAAATATTTGATTAAATTCCTTTACAGTTTTAATTTCTTTATGTACTCAAAACAATACTATATAATGCTTACTACCATGAACATGCTTACTAATTGAACATTTAAATATTTTATTAGTGCTTAGTTGATAAAGAATTAGAAATAATAAAGATTTTTATTTCAAAAATTCTTTTTTCAAAATGTAAACTATTAATATGACAACGTATTTGTTTACATTTGTTTCTGGTGATAAAAATAAGGGTTATTCGATATATGATTTGGAATAATTTAAATTTAATATGCATTGAGTGACAGCTATTCAACCTTAAGGATCACCAAGCTGTAAACGTAAGCCCAACTGATAATAAGCTACATTTATCGAAGTATTTTCTTATTTCTAAATAGTTGTCTTAAAGAAGCAAAAAGAATGATAAATGTTTGCTGTAGTAAGGAAGCGATCAGTCACATATTTGTTCAACTGTCGAAGCATAAGTGTCAGCTACTGAATTCTCTTTTCTTATTTTCTTTGAATCCTACAGAAACAGCTTACGATTAAGAGAATGTTTACCAAGAAACGGTATTATGACGACTAGTTCTAATAAATATGTCATCATCAAATGTGATAAATACTTCGGTTCTTTTTACGGAGTCAATAATTTGAGGTTAAATTGAAGCGAAGTTGGTTTCCAGCATTCGACAATGCATTAAATTTGTAATACTTATTTATATTTGCTGATGCCATATTGCTGACGAAAAACTAATTCTATAAAAATAATTATATTTTTTTAAATTTGAAAAGACTAAAATCAAAATTAAGATATACATTTTGCCATTGCCCAATACGTTTTTTTGTTTACTTATTGACAAAATATGTCTATTATCAGCACGAATTATAGATGCAATACTTATTCTTATATACCTTACGCTAGTCGATTATCGTCAAATTAATTGAAAATTCATACCATTATTAAGGCTAAGCCATAAGTCTCAATAATATCTACATACCATTTTCTCATTTAAGGAATGCTATGTTATGATATGTTATGTTATATTAGTTTAAGTTTTAGTTTAAGTTTCGATTTAATGACAATAGCGTGAAACAGTTTTATATCCTTTTTATTCTGAGTATTCGTCTAATTGTTTTATTACATTCATTTATTTCTAATTTTTTCCAGTTCTTCTTTCGGACTTTGTCTTCTTTATTGTATAATACTATAAGCTAAAACTGCAAAGTCATGACCTTTATAACTAACAAATATAGAGTTTTTTTGTGTCATTTGAATAGCTTTTATTGAAAATGTTTTATATTTTATTTGACCTTTCTAAAATATACAACATAAATTCAAGAAAATTTGACATTAAATGCAAAAGTAATAAGAACATGAGAGCAACGACTCGCATTTAGTGGTTTAGAATTATAAAACATTTAAAAGTGTTAAATTATAACATATTTATTTTTTAGAGATATTTTTATTTTTTCATGTACCTGAAAATATGAAAACTTAAAGGGTCGCAGCGTTGCCATTTAAATTTCATAACGCTTTTTGTAACATGAAATAGTTGCAGTCCTATTATTTACTTTTGTTGCGGCATATATGGTCCTTTTTGAATCTTGATTCACAAACACGTTTTCTTGTCTGTGGCTTTTCTTAATAATCTAATATAATTTTTTTAAACTTACGCAAGGCTAAGCAATTTTTAAGCTAATAAGCTAATTTAATTCCTTTTATGATATTTTAAGTTTAATAATTCAATAATTAATATAAAAAATTTCGCCTTTAAATTAGTTTTTAAAAATAACTTACAAAAACAAACTACACTTAATGTTTCAGTCGTAAAATTATGTTATTCTTATTTGTGAGTGCTATAAAAGTTGTAGCTAATAAAAAGCATAAAGCCAAAAAATTTTGTTATTCGACAGTGGCACTACCTTTGTATTACTATACCATGCGTTTGAAGCAAAAGAGTTCACTATGTTTTCGGTACTGTGTTTCGTAATAAAATATATTTTTTTATTCACATTTTACTTATAAAAAGGTTGTTTTTACTACAAACATACATAAATAAGGCTTCCAACTATGTCTTTTAATCAGGTTTTATTTTTAGTGACACAATTTCAAATGCATTTTAATTATAAGTGTCTGTCATAACTTATTTTTACTACTGCTGTTTTACACCTTGAATATTGTTGATTTTTTACTACACAAAAATGGTAGTTAACAAAAACAAGGTATATATGTATATATATGATATGCATATTGTATGATAAATAAAAATATTAATTTTTTGTTTTGTGTATTTAAAATAACATAATAAATTCTTAGTTTATTTTATAGTAAATTGTATACAAATTTATTTTTCATATATTCGATTTGCTTTGTAAGAAATTACGTTTCAAAAGATGGAAAATTTATATTCAAGAATAAAAAAAGTTACCAAATCTTTGAAAGCTTTTACTGTATTATCAAGTTATGATACATGTGTTTTATAACCGTTTCTTGAATTTCAACTGAAGGTGTAAGCTTAAAATGGTTTAAGAATAACAATCAATATTTTATTTAGAAAATGCTATATGTTATACATTATTAAAAGCCTTTTATTTATGATCCTATCTAGTTTTGACTTTGACCTCATTTTTATTTGAAAAAGTGTGTGTACAGAAATACCTCAGGTTGCATGCTTTAATTTTGTTATAGGAATAGCATAAAGTTGTTTTTTTTTAACTTACCAAACTCTGTGTTTGCCTTAAATTAGATCCTTATTTTATTTTTTCTACCAGTTTAAGCGTATTTAATTAAATTTTATTTTAGCAATGACTTCAGAAATTACAGAAAATATTCAGTTTATATTCAGACAGAGTTTATACACATACCAAAATTCTTGCAAACATTTTTCCTTCCCTAAGCCAAATTAATAATGCAGAAGTTATCTCGCTATTATTACTTTTTTTTCATACGAACTGATTTCCATTAAAATGGATGGCGAGATGTAAAGCCATGAAAAATTGAGAACGAACTAGAATCTTACAAAAAACTCTTAATATTATTCTATGCCATGAAAATCTTAGGTTCGCAGATAACAGAAATTATAGTGGCTGAACGTCACACAATAGCCACTGTGATCAAAACATAATTAATCACATAGAAAAGAACTTCATAAATAAAACTATAGTATGTTAATCACCTAAACAGACATGGTAATTCTAATACTTAATACTTAATGTCATATAAATTAAGATAATGTTACATGTAGGATCGATCTGGCAGTTGAAACGGAATACATTTTGTATGCAAATGGCTAAAATCGGTATTAATTCTTTTGGCCCTTATACTACAACAGTGGAATTCTTAGCTTAATTACCTTCAACCTGAGTCGATCATTTTACTTACAAGACATAATTTATGAATATCTGTTTTAACATTTTTTTGACTGTTAAGTTTTTTGTTTTTTGTTTTTTTTTTTTTTTTTGATATCTTTAGAATTTATTCAAATTTTACTGCAATTTACTTCAATACTTTATTATTGTGATAATTCACATTTCTACTTTCAATGCTCTTGAATTTCTACTCACAAAAAATGAATTCATTACTGCTGTATTAAAGACAAATGTTCAACACGTTTTATGGTAAACCATAAAAATAAACATATTTATTTTTATAAAATGTATCAACAATGCCAACAAAAAATAAAACTAAACATTAAAAGAAAAACGATAGCATCAATCACAGCTAATGCGACATAATCAATTATAAGTGTAACAAAAATTAAAAAGAAAACCCCATTCATGCTCTTCATAAGATGATGATAATTAAAAAAAGTATATAAAAATATTAAAATTTTTTTATTTGCATGTATAACACTGTACCGACTAAAACACCAAGGAAAAATAGTAGAGAGTGGCAATTGAAAAAAAAAACATAATTTATATTTATATTACCATTTTCCTAGGGACAAAACAGAATCTAAAGTACAGCATACTATATCCAAATGTTAACATAAAATATAGCTATGATAGATACACAAAATTTTGTAAAATATCATAAGTATAAAGGCAAAATGTAGTAAAATAGGCTTTATACTAGGCTTGTTACTTCTTTTGTATGTAGAAAACGGAGGAGATATTAAAATATAAGTTAACGTAAAATGTTAAACGCAAAAATATAAAAGTTGGATTGGTAAAACAGACGCATGTTTAATTTATTAAAATTCATTAGACATTTGACTTGCAACGGAAACATTTTGAATATTTATTGTTGAGATAGATACTTTAGAAGAAACATATTGTGGGTGGCTCGATATAAATTTAAAAAAAAATATTCCATAGAGGATCACCGTATATTTTAAAAAGTCAATAAGTTTTATTTGATATATAAAAAATATACATATTAAAATATATGTAGTATTTATTTCGGTTACCTTAGATTTATTTGATACTAGTTACTTTACTGTGCTTTTTAATTAAATATAAAATTTAAAACTTACGTATTTAAGCCAAGCCACTAAGACAAGCTACTAACAAATTATTTTTATCAATTACAGATCATTAAGTGATGGACAGCTGCGACAGGAATACACAGAAAAGAATAACAACATCAAGGCAACTTCTACTACAATCATCCCTATAAACAGCCAGGCACTATATAAATAGTATTCATTCTCTTTCATATCATAGAAAGAATTATAAAACCACAACAGTTGCAACAACTACAGTAATAACTGAACTCATTAATCATCACAACAAAGTTGTATTATAGATAGATATATTTCATTGTTGTATTTTCTTTTATGCCAGAATGGATTGGACTCGTTGGCAAAATACACTTTTATGGGTTGTATTCAAATCTGGTAGCTTAATGTGGCTGCCTATATGATTCTTATTACATGTATTATTATAAAACTAGAGAAGAGTTATTTAATAGAAAATATCTATACAAAAATTTTACAAATCTTCGCACTTGCAAACATTTTCGACTTTATTTTGATTTTTAGTTGAGTTTGTTATTGCAATAAAAATACAGCAATAAGTGTGTATAGCGTCATTTAAAAATCAATTAAAAATTCAAACAAATATAATTACTCATTAACAAACAAACTGTTCGTATTATCAGTCTCATCTCATAAATATATCTGTTACCATTACTAGTTGAGTGATAATATCCAACAGCAGCGAGAGTTATACAAATTACTTTTAAGCAACGATACAAAAACAACAACGATCTTCCCAAAAAAGCCACAAAAAGGAAAACAAACTTTTTATATTCCCAATAAATCATTTAAAATAAGAAAGAACACGCAAATATCAACCATCTCTCTCTGTTTATCACAACTTCACCAGAAATAGAGCATTTGTATAAAAATATCATTTTAAGAAAATGCAGATTTAGAACAAAAACACGCAAAAGAAGAACTAAAATAACGATAAAAATAAAATCATAAAAGTAAGAAATCAACTATCTCTCCATAACGAAATTTTAGTTATAAAAATCAAGCACAATTTAAATGCAAAAGACAGAAAATTAAAAACGTCGACATGATTTTAAGAAAACTTTGATTAACAAACAACACAGCAAAAAAACAACGTAAAAACCCACGTGCTGTTCAGATAAAGATAGAAGTTATAAAGCCGAAGGTAGAGTGAAGGATAGAAGCAGCTGAGTAGATATTTGTAAAAAGTGAGTGAGACTGTAGGAGGAGTAGAGAAGAAATTATCATTTTTACTCATTAATCATCGAAACGCACAACAATAGTGATTGCATTCAAAGAACTGCAACCAAAACCAACATAAAGAATTGAAAGCCAACAAAAAAAAACAGGAAACCAGGACTTGAAATTAACAATAGCAAAAAGGATTCGTCAACACATATATCCAAGGAAGTGTTGGAGATATATCATTATAAACTAGTTACTAAAGTGGAAAGCACATCACAAGTATGTAGTTTACCTTAATTTAGCATATATTTGGAAATATCAAGTAGACGTTATATTAAATTATTGTGATCAAATTTCTTTACATACTAACAAGGGAAAATATACTAAAAAATACTGTTTTTAAACCGTATTGTAAAACTTAGTGAAGGGGATGAGATAACTAAAACTTCTTTTAAATCAATATTTTTGGAACAATAATACTATCCCTGTTGCAGGCCTAAGAGATCAAACAAATATGCAGAAATTTCAGAATACAAACAATATAATTGTAAATTACTTCATTGAATCTTTTTAATTGATAACAATTTTTCTAAATTTCCGACCAAAGAATAAAAAAAAATTAATAAAGTTGATTCAAGAACATAAGGACTATTTTAAAAATGGCCAAAGTAAATTTAATTTTTTATAAATTCATAGTGAAATCATAAATTATACATACCGATTTTTAAACATATTTAATGATTTTAAATATTAGAAATACGATAATTAATTGTAGAGTTATTAACAGCTGTATGCTTAAATGGTTGCTGACAGAATTTTCCTAGTTTGATCAAATTGTTGTCAAGAATAAAAAATTAAGTTATAATTTTAATTATATCCCAATTCGGTTTTGCTATTATTATATTTGTGAGCCCCTGCGCCCAAGGTGTTAATTTTTTAAGTGTAATGAATGTATGTGTTTCTCTGTTGCCCTCTTTTATCCTTGGAAAATATTGTTTGCAACTTCTGCGTGCATAAAAAAGCAATATTTTTTTTACCTAAAGCTTAAAAGAGAGTAGTAGACGCTTCATAGTCCTTTAAAGTAAAAAATATAACCGCCATTCCCCTTAACACGAAAATTTCTAATGCAGGTGTGTTACAAATAATTGTAATAAATTTGTTTTTCGTCAAATCTGTTGACCATTGAAAGTTAAGGAGGTTCCTTTTATAGCATTATTATTATTAAATAAGAATTGTTCAATGCAAAGAGTGTTATTTGCTTACGAACATATATCGCAGTTTTATAAGAATATTATATTAAATTAATTTTTTTATTTTCAGTTTTTAAGAAAAAACAACAATAAAATTTATACACATCATAAAATTTATCAACTTTACAATTAAAAAAAAATCGTAAAATGGAAAAATTTGTTGCTTGTATTAAATTTTTTTATAACAAGCTCTATACTATTTTAATTTGATAATAATTTAATAATAATTTATTATATATACGTAGAATAGACAAATTTAATATTGAAGAATTTTTTTCAATTTATGGATTTTGGGCACGCCTTTGTTCCGATATTTTACTTTTATTAACTGTATAAAGGACCTAGAAAATTAACTGCAATCTAATTGTTTTTGGCAGTAAATTAAACTAAAGAATAAATCGAAACTTTTTTCTTCAGTTTAATTTAGATTTTAACAAGAGGAATTCGTTTACCGGTTTCAGCTGTAAATGTTGTATTAAATTATTTCTTATGAAACATTTTATGAGTTAGCCATAATAGGATATAAGAACTACATTCGCTTTTAAACATATACTTAAATCATTTAAATGCCATTAACTATCGATTACAATAATATTTTAAATATAGTTTTAAAATTAATCACGTTAACTATAACCAAATATAGATACATATAGCATATATTCATGTATATATCTAAGAAAGCTGTATAAAATATTATAAGCCACAAAGTGCCAAACATTTATGCAAGTCATACTTTTCTATCTATCAAAATACAAAAACTCATTTAAAAATATAATAAAATTTATACAATAATATCTTTGAAAAACAAAAAAACAATAGCCAGACTGCCCCATTAAGGAAATAATAAAACAAATTGTAAATATCTACCTACATTCCTACATACACAGATGCATTTTTATATAATATATAACCTGATTAATACATATTTCACGCAAATTTAAACAATAATAACTGCCATATGATTAACAAGGAGTGTTAAACTCAAAAGAAACATTTAATAATCAAATTATGACAAATTGTTCATGTAGTGTTTTTTATACATTTGGTGAGTGCTATTAGAAATGCACTACGTAAATCGCGTGCGCTAACAGTTGTGTTTTACAAAACGTTAATGTTTCATCACAATTTTGTGCACAAAAAAAAACTAATTGATGTCCAAAACAAATATAAATGGAACATTACTTTACATAAACGTTTAACCGTTGATATGTATGTAAGAAGTAACTACAATGGGCTGAAGAAACTAAAAACAAAACAAAAAACATGGCTGCCCTTTTATACAAAACTGGCTCTCCCGAAATCAGAAGAAGCTTTATCTCCTTAAAATTTCTGTTCACTTTTGCATTAGTAAGCTTAATTTTTTTTAAGAAATACAATCAATTTATATATAAAAAGTTTTTGGTGTTATACGACAACACATTCACATAGGAATTTATAGAAGCACCTAAAAACGTAATTGTTTCGCTCTAGTAACTTCGTTAAGAAATATTTTTGCCATCAAAATGGGTATGTAGAAGCTTGGAAGTTTAATAGGTAACTTCTGTAAACCAACGACAGATCGGGGTTTCCAAAAAATTGGTATAGAGCTTACTTCAGAGGAACTCGAACTGTAGGTTATTAATGTAATCTGACTCCATAACATGTTAAATGTAAAATATATAATTTGTTTACTGAATAAAAGTAAAGAAATGGAATTTATATTAAAACTAATAATAAAATGGTGTGTGAAATTGGCTATACTTCCTGCTTTAGGACTCAACAAAAGACGAATATTGTTTTATATATATATCGAAATAAGGAAAATAAACTGATTGTAATTTATCGCCTTGTATTATTTGTTAGTCCATTTAACTTTAGAGATGACCTTAGTCTCTTTCCAGAAGATCGATAAGTAGATTTTTAAAATAAATGTCGTTATACATACACAATTTGTTTTTGTACTTTGGCCCATTGTTTGAAAGTATATTTTTATAAATTTAAAATATTAAGCGTTAATTTTATAATAGCACGCATACAAAAGAACTTTAACAAAGTTTATGGTTACAGCAATATATAAAAAAACAATAAATAATAATATAATTATTATAAACAAGAACCTGTAAATGGAAAAGTGGTAAATTTTATAACATAAATAAAGTTCACGCAATATGGCGTGACTTTTGTTAAAAGAACAACCCAATCAGGAAGAAGAAGCAACAACTAAAACATTTTAGAAAGGTGTATTTTTTTTTGTTCATTTCAAATGTATAAACAAGAGCCATTTAGCAGACGTGGTAGTTTAAGATCCTTGCGCAGTGCCCCCATTCTTAGTACCGTATTAGAGAGTACATTGTCACTATCACGTATACATCCGATTGCTACATTGGAATTGCCCGGTCTCGATTACATACACACTGTACAGTCGCAATCAGCCTTACAGCAGCTACATCCTGAATTAGGAACATCACTGCTTGGTACTGCAACCGTAACCGCAACCACAGTTGGTCCACAACCACCAACTACATTAAAAACACGCCTGGGAGTTCAAAGCTCACTACGTGAAAACAAACCTAGCAAAGCACCACAACGGTATGTAGATGATTGACAAAAAGTAAAATGAAAAAATAACTGAAAATATAAATTCATGTACACAAAAACTTTATTAAAAATATGGTATATGTATAAAGTACATGGTCAATTAAATATTATTAAGTAGCACGAGTATGCATTAAATTCTACGACAATAGGCAAGTCTTGTATTAACAATATAAATTTACCTTACATACCAAGCGTTTTGTATAAAACAAAATGTCATTTTATATTTTCTCATAAATTTGCATAAATCAGATTTTTTATTTGATTTATATTACCTTTTTTTCCTACAATTTAAGTCACATATGAAAGGCATATTTATCATAATCACACAATTTACAATCGAAATGTCATGCAATATCTTTTATTATAAACTTTACAATTTCCCCTTAATTGAATTAAATTATTAAATTTAAGGTTGAAATTTAAAATGGGGGTATTTTAATATTTTTTGTAGCAATTATTTTTTGCTTAATTGCATGACATCTAGTAAAAATATAATTTGTTCTGTCTTATTAATGCAATCGAATATTTGAGTCCAAAATTATTTTAGTTTCTCTCTAAGTCAATAGAATCAATTATGAAAAAATATAGTCTACGTTAACTATTAACACCACCAATTAAATTTTATTTAATTAATATTAAAAAAGGGCATATTAACATAAATACTGCACTAATGAAGCATATAAGAAACTCGTGCTGCATCAGTATTTTTAAAATAAGCAATAGTTTTGAGTTCCCGAAAGTGGAGCGCAAACATCAGTAAGAGGCAAGAGGCGATCTGCAGAGATATAAATGCCTTCTACAAAAAAATGGTTATTGAGGGACCTTATCCTCTCCTATTTTAAATTAAATTCAGTTTAATACATATAGTTAACTAATAATAAAAATTCTTTTCTAAAAGTGAATATAATAACAAGTTATTTTTATCTCAAGTAAGATAAATATAATTTAACGATAATTTCATAGAAATACAAAAAAAAAAAAACTAAACTCTGTCAATCTAAATTCCAGACCCCCAAGAAAAAAATAATCAAATAATTTAAATCCCTTTAATTTTTCTGGTATCATCTAGTGTAAATAACAATTGGAATGAATCTTACAATCTATAACATTACCAGTCTTATTTAATATAAAAAACGTGCTAAAGGGAACTATTAATAATAATCCAAACAGTGTACTTATGACTGGCTCAAATAAAAGACAGACAAAATATCACACATTATACGATACATTTTTTGGACCAAACATGGGTTTTTTATTGTTCTAACTAAATGAAGATATCAATAAAGTCCGATTGGTTAAGTTAACATATTTTAGAGGAAAAGGTGCAGAGAGTATGAAGAAACTATTAATACAGACATCCAGATTTAAGAAAGTTGGGAAAATGTTCTTTAGAAACAAATAAAATTCGTATTCGATTATTGAATTTATTAATTTTTAAAGTATAAACTTCGAAATATAGCTGACAAATTTCAAAAATTTTTATTATTGGAAATTAAGATTTTAAGTAATTCAAAATCGTAATTTGTAGTAAAAAAATAAAGAAAATTGATTTTTTTCAAAGTTTACATGGCCAGAATCGTAACTTATGTAAACTTTAGAACATTGCTAAGTCTAGACAGATATACACATATTTTATGTAAAAATAAAATAGTAATTTTGCTTTTAACCATAGTCTTATAAGCTGATTTAGTTTAAAGCTAGTTGTAGAATTGATTTAAGGGTTATTGCCTAAACTTTAGATGTAAACTTTAGGAGAGCTTTAACACTAATAGAGATTTTTTTTCATTATTTATTAATTCTTTTGTGCGATAACTTATTAGGTTGTCCTGTGATATCTAAAAGCATCTCTGGCATTTGCTATGGTGAAATTAATTTTCTTTTATTAGCTTCGTTGTCAATTATGCGTAGTTTTACTTTCAGTTGAAAACATACTTCACAAATTCTACTAAATTTACAAGAAAACATTATACTAAAAAAAGGGATATTATCTCCCTTTGCTATAAGTTTTAGTTTCCGAAATCGCATTAAATTGCCAACGTCTTACACTTTCTATCAATACTTACCCAATACATTTGTACGAAATGTAGAAATTTATACTGCGGTAATGATAAAATTTATTTAAAATCTGTTTTAAAACAAATACTGCGTGAAAAGTTGTTGGTAAGTAAATGTGTATGAAGAAGAAATCATTGTTGTTGTTGCAGATAAAGTTTTTAGATTTATATGATATGTTTTGTTTTTTCCTTTTTTCTTGTTTTCATTTTTAAGTTAAATTTAATACTAATATTATTCTCAATCTTTACACTGAGCAGCTTTAGAAGGTTAACTTACTTAATATATCAATGCTCGAGGCTACTGATGTCTTCTATTTTTTTACATCGTTGTCAGTCTGTACATTTCGAATACTAAATAACGCAAGATAAAAAATTGTTTTCAGATATGCTATTTCATATATTTTTCAAAATAATTTAATTAAGATCCTTAACAAATAAAATCATTGTAGCAAAGTACTATAAAGTAAATTATATTTGATTATTAAGAACTAAAAATACATAGTATAATTTTATATATTATATATATTATATTCGTCAACGATTATATTTAAGTCCCGTAAATTTAGCATATACAATCGACCATTTACGCGCGTTGGAGCTTAAAAAATTTTATTTGAAATCAAAAATTTTATTACAAATATGTTAAAACACCTAACAAATACCACACCGCATTCATATAAAGAACAATTATACAGAAAAAATTATTCACTATAATATTTTTAGATTCATTAAACTTGATATTTATATGTATATGATATTTTGAGAGTAAAAATAATTCTTTTGAAAATAACGGTCGCTCACAAAACTAGTTAAATATATAAAACTTTCGATAATATAAGAATATTAAAAGAAGTAAATGGTATAATTTATATTCCTATTTAACTGCTTAAGCAAATTTTTACTATTTAAGAATCTAAATTCCTTTGCTAGCTGACAATAAAATATCAGTGAGTCTTTTATTTAAATATATTTAATATATTTTATTTTCTACAACACTTTGTTTTTATCGGAAAGAAGTTATATGCGCAAGTTAAAGAAACTTTTACCCACGATTATCTCTGGTAACAATAATATAATTTGTTCTATACATTGATTAATATGCAGTTATACTCTTTTTTTTAATCAATTTTTATTCTTTAATGCAATACTTATACTCAAAATAATATTTAACTGCTTCTTTAAAAATCACAAATTAATTGTGAGTCATCACTATAGAACATGAAAACAACAGTGGAAAAATATAACATATATGTACATTGCTGTTCCGCCTCTTACATATTTTACAATTACTTTATGTGAAGCAGATTGAGACGCTTGTAAGAGTAATTTTTGAAAAATTCTTACACATCAGTAGCAGGAATATTCTGGAAATCACTTTTTGTAAAGCAAATAACACAATATGATTTCAAATCACATGATTTTCAGAACAGACCTCTGTGTTGGATTTTGTTTTTACATTATAAATTATTTATATTTTCGGAATAGATGATAGATTAATTAATTTTTTGTAGCCATGTTGCTTTGGAAACTTTTGCCAAAGCCTTCATTTATTAATAAGTCACTCGCTCTAAAACATTATAGCAAGTAACACAATGAAACTTTATGTCCAAATTATTTAGCATTATTTTGGAAGATTAATGAGAGATTGCAATATTGTGCTACAGAAAACCGAAATTTTTGAAACTGATTTTATGCATTATGTAAAAGTTATAGTTTTCAGGCTCTTTTCATTAGTTATTACGAATTTTGTTATTTAGTTTTCTTTCTGTTTTTCAATATATAATCAAAATATAAAAATATTATAATTTATGATGTATTTAATATAACTATTTACATTATATATTAACTTTATTTTTATATACCAAAGTTAACGTATAACTTCAAATATTATATCTCAGGTGTATCATTGTGACACTAGATACCACAAATACAGTATGTGGGCAACCAAACGTATAAATTGTATAAATTTATATATTTACGTATATATTGTTTTTACTCTCACATATATTTATATTTACCTGAAGCAAGTGAAAAATGTACAGTAAATGAAAGACAAAAACAAAAATTAAGAGAGTAAAATATGGTAAATGTGAGAAAAAGAACATACAAAAGTTTATTATTTGCTAGACATGTTCTACATCTGTATATGTTTATATTTATCTGTATATATTTATATATACATACATATAAATTTATTTTATGTATATATATATATATATTTTTTACATATATATGTATATATATATATATATATGTATATATATATATATATATATATATATATATATATATATATATATATATATATATATATATATATATATATTTGTTTAATTATACTACATTTTTGGTTTTAATAAGGAAAATGTATGTATGTATGATTAAGTATATATTTTAAATTAGTCTGCTTTAAATTTGTAATTCTGGTTGATGTTCACAAAGATTAAACACATTTTCTTTTTCCTGTCAAAGGACTTGCTTTTATTATTGTTCGATATAGTACGGTAAATAATCTACTCAACGGAATAAAATTCCTTATGTTTTTTTATTTTCTTGACAAATTAAAAAGCTCTACGTAGATTGCTTAAGAAAACAGTACATTTGTGGTAAACCAAGCATTTCTTATAAAAATGAGTTCATATATAACTATTCGCGCATTTAATTATAAAACTTCTTTAATACAAAAATTATAATAATTATTTAATTTCGTCTACGCTAATCGTGCTTGCTGTTTTCAAAATACTCATTTTAATTTATTTATTTTTTTATTTATTACTATAGCAAATCACACAAGCTTACGAGCAAAATAGAATTTCATTTTTAATTACTTAATTTTTAATAGTAAGTTGCAAAGTATGTTATCCTTTTAATAAATATTCCGGTATTTTGAGCAAATCTGTTTCCAAAAAAATTGCTCCCTTTGGTTTGTAGAATACGCATAAAGTGATTTCAATATGTTTGGTTAAAACAAGTTTCTTGGAAACAAGCTGCGATATCATCTTGGGGTAATCACTCTTTCTACACATTTAATTAAACAAAATATTTTATATTGTGATGCACTTTTTTTAACTTGTTAAGTATAAAATACGAATTATAATTGACTAAAATTATCTAGCGCTTACATTAGACCACAAATATATTTTAAAAGCCATTAATATAAAATAATATTACACAAATGTTCACATTCAACTCTACTTTAAAAAACACATGGCAGAATTGGAGAATTGGGAATTCTCAAATCGAATATAAAACCAATATTTTTCAAAGTTTTCGTACGTGCTTTTTTAACACAATGCACACGAGTTATCAATAAATATAAAGGAACGGGTACTTATTTTCCTTTTCACTTAAAATTACATTTCTTTTTTAACGTGTTTCATAAACATTTGTGGCAAATACTTAAAGTCAAATATGTATAAAATGAAATGAAATATGAAAAATGTTTTTATGGAAGTTAAATTCATAGTCTGCATTTTATACATGCATGCACAAATGCAATCACACATAACATTCAAAATATTACTTTAATTATATTTTTTCATGTTTGAAGTTTGTCTAAATTGTAGTTCTTCATGATCTCAAAGTTCATGATGAAAATTAAATGTACATGCGGTGGTGTCGTAACCATAAGCGCCAGACTATGATAAAAGAAAAATTAGCAAGAGAAATTTTTAAAATTTTAAAAAGATTATTCAATCCAATTAAAAATGAAACTGTCGAAATATATTTTAATAGTTGTACACAGTAGGGTTATCTCAAAATTTAGAAATATTTAAAAAGTTTAGATTTGTAAAACAAAAAACTAAATGCTTATCTTATTTCTGATTAACAAATAATAACTCGTTTTTATTTTTCTTCTAAGCAGAAATTATAGATATTATTAATTGTTTTTTCGACTCAAACTCTACAAGACATCTTAACAAAAGTTTTTTAGATGATAAAATACTTCTCTCCCTCTTTCTTTCGATTGGTTGCAAAAAAGTAGATAACAAATAAACTTTCACATGCAAAGCAATAAGTTATAGCAATTCCAAATAGTATTGTTGTGTACACTCAAAAAATGTTTCTTTTAAGTAAATAATAACATGAAAAACGTAAAAGCTCAGCTTTATTTTTATCAATGAAATGATTTTGTCTTTATATATATAATTCTACTATACGTGTGTTGTGACTGACTCCTCCTAAACGGCTGGACCGATTTGCATAATTTTTTTTGTATGCGTTTGGGTCGCGCCCCGGGTGGTTTAGATTTACAATTCAGTCCATTTGGCCAAAGGGGCGTGGTACCTCCCACAGAAACCACAACTTATAAATCTATTATTTCTGCTCCTGATAACGGTATTTGCACGAAAATTCATTTAAAATTCATTATGGTTTGATTTCACTTGTAGAGAACTTATAAAAATTTCTTTTATTGCTAAGTTAACATAACAGAAAATATTAAATTTAATAAAAATGTTGATGTAAGTATTTTTGTAAACAGTACATAAAATATGTAAATATATTTACTACTATTCAGCTACTGAATAAAGTTGAACTTTGACGTATAATAGTTTAAATATCATTAATTTAAGAGAAACTGTGGTATGCAAAAGTATTTGTGCAGGAATTTTTAATTAAGAACAAGGCCATCAATTAAGACTTTTTCGTATTTTTTGTGCCACTTTTCTATTAAGCATATAGCACTTGATACAAATGTCTTTACCACTCTGTCAGAGCTTTTTTCTTTTCTTAGGACACTTCACTAAATTCGATTACAGGCAGAAAAGATGTATCTGCCGTGTTGATATTATCAACTTGATACCCATAATTTGGCGTTATCTTAGCAGGCACAAGATATTTATTTATTTCTGTTGAAGTGTTGACATAGTAAATAAATCTGTTTAGTGATAAAATGAGCATAGAAGCAATGTTTTACCCATACAGATATTCAGAAGTAAATAAATGAAAAAACAAGGGCAGTAAAATGTACGCAAAATAGCTGAAGCTTCTTTGATAAATATGTTTAATGGTATAAATTTTTTTTGCTGGTATAGAGAGAGGAAGAGAAAATATTATCGATGTAATAATGTTATACATAAATTTGGCTTAATCTGAAATCATGTTTATTAATATTATTTATTTTACATAATCAATTATGTTTCTGATTCTCTAGCTATAAAGCTATATTCAATTTTAAACATAAAATTGCAATTGAAGATATAAACTTATAGACAAATTGCAGCTGATTTTTCAATATCATGTTATGTTTAAAGTTGCTACTAGAAGTGTTATATTAAATTTTGAAACACTTAAATCATAAATAATTTCTAAAATGTTGTGAGGTAAGAGGTTTTTAACCTTTTAAGGTAGTTCAATGAATGCAATGTGTTTTTGGATTCTTCAAGTGCATGAATATTGTTTTAGTATCCTTTCTTAATTAAGTGGTTCGAAAATCACACTGTAATGTCGAAATATTTTACACATACACAAATTCAACAAGACAACTGAAGATAATTTCAAGTTCCACATTTCTTATTTAAAAAACTTTACTATATACCAATTTAAGTTTACATATACATTCTTAATTTATGCTTATTTTTTATAATACATTTTTACTGATCCTTTGCGTAAAATAAACACAATCTAAATTTAATTAAACTTTATGTTCAAGGGTTCGTTTGAAAGAAGGTACATAAATATTCTTTGGTATTCTTTTGCTGTATATAAGAATTCTGCTTATATAAGAATTAAACAACACATTTTTAACAAAAGCAAAGCTATTGGCCTACTAACTTTACGGTCCCTAATAACAGCTAAAATAGCACTTTTATTTTTTTGTTTATGAATTAGACAAACACAGCAAAAATAAATTTTAACTACAAGTAAACAATTAAGATTTAGCAAAAACAGCTAAAAACAAAAAAACTTTAATGAGTTCTTGAACTTTGTTATAAATGTATGATAGAAAATGTTTTACAAATAGAAGTAGGTCGCTTAATTAATTAAATTTTATTAATTATTTTAAATTAAAGAGATTTTACTGTAGGAAGGATTGTGAAAGCATCACCTGTATTAATTATTTGATTAAATTTTATTTCGCGCAATGATTTAATTTCTTACTTTTGTTTCATTAAACAATTTTTAAGCTTATTTCTTAGACACTGCGATATAAAAATTCTTCGGGGAGAATAAAAACAAAAGTTTTAGTTTAAGAAAGCAGGTTTTCAACACAAAAAAAAAACAAACACAAAAAAGTTCTTTTCTTTTTCAAAAAGAACATCAGATGATTGTTTTTATGTGTCAAGGCTACTCCAGTCTGCTAGCTGCAAGAGACAGCAGACAGTGTGTTTCCAAAGAATATTTTAACTGATCTGTCATTCAGATTTCTTTGTTAATTTTAAGCAAAAATTTTATTTTTCTAATGCCAAGTTTTTTTTAAAGCCTTGATGAACTTACTATGTCATTAAAACATAATTATAGAATCAAAGTAAAATAAACAAATCCTTAATCACAAAAACTACTTAAATCTTGTAAAAAAAAATTTTTCGAAAATTAAAATTTTTAAAAACTCATAATTTATACTCTCGCTAATACTACTGAAAATTCTCGTTTTTCTGATTCGTTATATGTAACCAATAAGACTAAAGTTGGTTATTATACGAGTATATTAGTGTGACCGTTATTTTTTTGCTTCGTTTTCACTTGGCAAACCCCTTAGATTGATTACAAATTAGAAACAAATTATATAAAAAAAATTTAAGATCGTTTGCATAATTATTAGGCGTACCTTGAGCCCACAAAGTTTGTTAAAAATGTTATTTTTCTCACTATGGATCGCTTTAATTGTTCATAACTTCAGTAATATTTATTTTAAAGAAGAACTTTATTGACAAATATTCTAGGGATATATCTGATGAACAATATTGTTCTGTATTAGTTTTCTTTAACATTAATATTTAACCCAGAAAAAAAAACAAATTAAAAATAACAGCGAGTACATAATATTTTGCAAAATATTTTCTTATATATTTACATATTTCAACCAACCACAAAATTATATTTTTATTATCTGAACCTTCTATTATAAATTGAAAAGAGCCAAAATAATTTTTAAATTTTAATTTTATTTCTTTATTTAATTTTAATTTTTATTCAATTCAGCTTTGGTGCAATAGTTATTACTACTTCGAACATAACATACCATTAAATTCTTAAAGCTTAACATTCTTGCAAGTTTCGTTGAAAGAAGTAGTTAATATTTGTTAACATTGTAGCAGCGAGCATATAGACATTCACGTTTAAAAATAATTGCATTAAATACATAACATCCGACAGAGCAATAAATTCTGTTAGACTATTAAATACAATTAAACAACCAAACGATCAAAGAAATAAGCTTTACACATTTAAAATAAGTGCATTAAGCCACATGTACTTCTTTGTGTGAATTTAAATTTAATTACTACAATACATTTTTAACAAATCGTCCTTCCAAATCGGCAAAACTACCAATTTTATTGATTTTTATATAAACGTGCTGCACTAATGTGATTTGTAATAAAGAAATCTTTTAATGTTTTGTAGCATGCCACATATAATAAAACAATTAAAATTTTGTTAAAACTTTGTATGCCTTTGTTTCTAAAGTCAAAAGCTAAACGTAGAAGGGTCCTTTAACTTCTTGTTTATATTGACAAATGTGTGTGTTTTATTATTTATTGTACGTTAAATTTTTCATATATATATATATATAATATGAAAAATATAATATGTGTGTGCGTGTTTGTGTGTATGTATGTATTGTTCATTCTCAATTGCATGTTGGTATTTATTAACCTTCAAAATTTTATGCTGCAATTGAATAATGCAGAAAATACGCTAAATACGAAATTAATAGAGGAAGGATTATTGGTCTTACAAACTTATGTGAGTTTTCTAACATATCTGTTTGTCAAGTGCAATAAAAATTTTTCGATCTTCCATATTTAAGCGTTGTTTACCGCCGTTCTTCATTTAAAATATACATCTTTCGTCGTTCTACATCTCGTATTTACTACATAAATATATACAGTATCCAAAGTATTGAATCATTCTGTCAAGTGGAACAATTGACAGAAAAAATTTATTACAGTCTTTCGTTGAGATTGTTCAACTCAGGGATGGTAAGAAAATTTTAATGCACCACATATTTGTAGTTAAATTTAATTTTTCTCAATATTGAATAAATAATATTAAAATAATTTGTTATAGGTCCAATTTTTGAACTTTTAGCAAACTTGATTTAAAGGGCAAATAATATTAGTGTATGATATTTTATGAGTTTGCTTCCAAATTGACATTGTCTGCAATTTTATCTGGAAATATACAACAAGCGACTATACTTCCCGATCAAGGTCCTTAAAAGTGTGGTCCCATTGAGATGTGATTTTGACTTACATGGCCGTATCGCTTGATCCTTAATAAGCAAACATATGAAATGTGAATTTCTATGGATGCCAAACAAACTAGTAAAAAAATTTAAATGTTCAAATTCACTTAGAGTATTTATACTATATTCTTGATAATAGCAAATGTAGAAAATAAAGTACACCTACATTATTCCCATTAAAACATTATCTTGACGTAAATTTATTTATCTTTTACACTGCGATATACATACTTAAAATTTAAACAGTGTATTTACTACTGCCGTTTCGTCGAAAATAGCTTTAACCAACTAATTTACATTTAAAGGATGCTTTATACAAGATAAATTTTTGACATAAATTGTATCCTTTTTAGGCATTACTAAGCAGATACGTTATTTATACAGCTAATTAATAACTACATCCGCTAAAAAAAAAAAGAACCGCATGACATGGACTTTTCAGTGAATATTACCACGATAAACTTTAAAGAAAATTTAATGTTGACATAAATTCTTATTCAATAAGCGTCTACTCCTCTTCTCTATTTTTGCAGTTATTAGTTGTTTTCAGATGTTATTTGATATAATAGCTATTTCTATAAACTTAAATTAAGAGGTGCTTTCTTCTAACCCGACTAACAATTTTAAATGCTCGTCACAAATGTTTCAAACACAGCTAAAACTAACGTTAGTAATCGAACAAAAATAGGATCAAGACCTTTCTCAAGAGCTGATTGACACAAAAAATCTTCAATTGAATGAAATCATGTAATTCAATGTAGTGCAAAAAACCGAAAATCTAATGAATTTCAAAATAATTTTGTAATTAGTTAATAAAATGCACATTTTTCCTTAACGTCTAACATATATTTATCAAAGCTTATGAAAACTAAATTAAATCTCGTTTTGTTTCATTAACAAAAATTTATTTGCTCTACTATATCCTTTTCCTTCCCATTTGAAAAAGTAAACAATAAGGATATCTTAAAAGGTCACTATCAATTTTTAAAATCGAAATAAATATAAATAGTGCACTTAGTCAGCAAAATTAAATAAATTTCGATATTAATGCTTTATAAACTATTACTACGCAAAACGCCCATGCAAAATTTTATACAGCTGTGTAGTTTTGCCGGCTAAATACATTCTATTTGTCATTTAGAACAAATTTACATAAACTAAGCCGCCCAGAAGTAAAACTATTATTTGATTTGCATTTTTTAACATGAAAATTACATACAAAAATAAACGTGACGTGCAACCAAAGAATTTAGAAATACGAAAAAGGCCAAATAAAATAGAAAAAGCATGAATAAAGTACAAATACAGAACACAAACAAAATCAAAGCCCAATAAACATACAATAACAATAGCAGTGAGCATAATGAAAACAGCAGCCCACAACAATAAAAAGTTGTTAAAGCAAATCAGAACAAATAAAAAATTAGAGTGCAAAGAGATAGAACCACAAAACAAAAAAACAACACCAACCCAAATAAGAAATGGCACAGAAATGTAACACTCAGGCCACAACACCATTAACTTTTATTGTTGTTCAAGTTTTTTTTATATTTATTTTTTTATAAACGTTTTTTATTCTACAGACTTTTATACTTTACATTTACTAACAACTACATTAAAATATAAAAAACATGTTAAACTTATATTTAGCTACAGTGATGTATCTTAAAAAAATGGATTTTATATCTTGGCTATGATTTCGAAAATTAACATTCATAACTAATATAAGGTTAAAAGTTAAATTTTGCAATTACCCCTTTTTGGCACTACGAAAATAATTATATTTTTTCACGTGTTAGAAATTCGATTAGATGGGAGGGAAGCGTGAAGAAAAACCTATTTTAGAGGTGTCTTAACCCTTTCCTGTAGGCTTACCTTTGCCAACAACTTTAAAAAAATCTTAAAAAATATAAGGTATTTTATAGAATTTTTAACTTTGTCAAATAATTTAGAAAAATCACTTTTTCACATACGGGTATTCTTTGTTGCATAACATATTTTCAAAAGTTCTCCATTGAGAGTAACCTTGAATAAAAGTCGGTATTTCAAAACATAATGCCTGAGATATGTATAATCGTAACCTATGGTATATATTTCTTTTTAAATATTTTGAATGGTATCAGGAGGATATTTAAAAATGTTTTTATATAAATTATTAGGATTTAGAAGATATAAAATAAATTAATCGTAATTCATCTTAAAAAAAACTAGATTTGTGTTTCGGCTTACAGAAGACAGATTTTGTTCACGCAATCCCTGGCCATGAATTATAAATAAGTTATTAAATACTAACTTAGTTCCTTTGGTTTAATTTACTCGTATGTATTTTAATTTTGTAGCTATAATATTTTTTTTATGTAAAACAATTCTATAATGGACCTGCCTTTTTTTATTTCCATATGTTTTTCTTACCATTCTTGCAAGGAGTTTTTACACGTTCCTGTGTTTTGTAGATTCTGCTTTTATAACAATAGGAAGTCAGTGTATAGAGGAGTTTTGTATTGTTATAAAGTTGCGACAGTTAATGCGTCATAAACCCAAGCGCGCAAAAATATAATAGAAGCGATGAAAAAAAATGTCCAACTGAAAGAATAATAATAAATCCAATGGTAAGTAGAACAAAATGTTGATAAAACGTATAGAGACAACACACTTACCAGTGAACCATTAAGTCATATAGAACAATAGGAAGTTTGTCCTCGAGCTATTAAATCTTTCAACAAAATAATAGTGACCAAGTTAAACTTTAACAGAATACACAATGGAAAAATAACAACGATAACAATAGGTATATATAAAAACAACACAAATACTAAATATTTTTAAAGTAAACACGATGATAGAATATTGTATTTTATGTTGAACTTTCCTTTTGTTACATGAAGTTTTAATGCGTTTTGTACTAAAATAAGCGGTTTTAAAATTGCCATATTGGTATCAATTATGCATATTTATCTATGATTTTCTTTCTTTATTCAATTTAATACAATGCCTTTTATTGCGAAATCGATTAAATGCATTTAAATTTATTTTCACTTAATTAAAAAGGCGCATAAGTATGTGATTTTGTAAAGGTAAATTTTTCAATATCAACATTTTTTACGTTTTCTACTTATATTAATATTTATAAATAAAATTATATGTATATACATATGTATATTTACATTTATATTACGCACATAAGTATCTTTCGGTGGAATATACAATATATTGTGAATTGTATACTAAGCAAAATAAAAGTTATTAAAACAAAGTTTAACCTCAGATATTTTAATTAGCCATTAGAAAATAACGTTGACAATAGAAAGTTACAATAAACAAGCATTAAAACATTTTCAAATATTTAACAGTGTCTTTTTTATCGTTTTCATTATTAATGCATAAAATTATCCTTAAACTTAAAACGTAATTCCTACCATTTCAATTTCATGCTTTCTGTTTGTGTGATTCATTACTTTATACTGCCTGATTTTTTAATGTGTAAGTTATATATTTTATTTATTAATATTTCTTTAACATCTTTAAACGAATACATAGAAGTTTTGAACATATAAATTTACACAAAATGTGTCAATATATATGCTGGTATTTATTTCGTTTGCTACAATATTTACTTTCCTTCCACTCTGTTAGTTTTTAAATCTAAAAAAAAGACACAAATTTGTTTAATCAAATTATTTTCATCTCTTACACAATTAAAGAAAATATTATATTTATAGTACAGGAAAGCATTATATAACATACGATTATTATTACGAAAATCTACAAAAAATTGGGTAACCAATTGTGAAAAGTATTCATTAAAATTAAATGATTAAAAAGGTGGCGTTTCTTACATGCTCCTAATAAAAATCGTATGCATTTATTCCATAAAAATAGACTGGACTACAAGCCACTTGAGGTAGAAGAAAACCAATTTATGACACTTTAGTCCTTTGAAAAATAAGCATAAGAAAGTGTTTGTGTAGCCACCCTAATTATATAGAAAATATTATATTATATTATTATATATCGTATATGCTTTACAGATAATCATTTTTTCGTATAATCCAACGCGTATACGTCAACCATATAGCACAATTCAAAATAAAGTATATATTACTAAAATAGTAAAGAATATAAAAGAACATCACAATCAATATAAAGTTATCCAAGAATATCATCAAAAACACAGGAATACAATAGACTTATGATCAAACGAGAATACTATTTTCCATACATGAAATCAGAAATAACTCCAACAATAAATAATTGTGATGCATGTCAAAACCTTAAATATGACAAAAAATAAATTTTAAGAATCCCCAACACTTGTTAAACCACTAGACATAGTACATATAGATATTTGTGCAATTAAAGAAAAAACATTTAAACAATTATTGACAAATTTTACAAATTTGCTGTCGCATATATCAAAGTATCGAGGAATATTATTTTTGTAATAAAATATTTAAAATACTTTGTAAGTATGCATGGCATTACTGACAAAATTATTTATGACCAAGGAACGGAGTTTAATTCCAATTATTTTAAAGATTTCTGAAAACAATATCAATTAACTTGCACTTTAAGTCTGTAGAAAGCCTTCACTCAACCTTAATAGTAAAAAAAAATTAAAGACAAAACGTTAGAAATGGATCAGGACGACATTATAACGTTCATTGCACTTCTCCCCCAAAAAACTAATACCTTTCGAACTTTTCTGAGGAAGAATTTACAAGTTAAACCCTGAAATAACATTTAGCAAGGAATGCGAATATCTTTCTAAAATTAATCAATTTCCTAATGAACTTTTTGAATCTATTAGGAGTAAATTACAATCTGACAGGCTAAAAAGTATAAATAATTAATAACTATTAACTACACTACACAAAAAAAACTGCACAAATTTAAAATGAGAAAAAGGCGATTTTGAGAATTAAATCAAAATTTGTATGTCCATTTCAGACTTATAATCGTAATATATGCACAAATCCTAAACATGCAAAACCTGAGTAACAACCGAGCTTATTAAAAATAAAACTAGCAACAGCAAAAACAATAACAGACCACACTAATCTCAAATATATTATAGGGCTTGAATTATATACTAACAATATCATAAAGACTTAAGAATTTTTAAAACACTTTAGAGCTTCAGTTGATAGCAAAGGTTCTCTTGAAACGCAAATTAAAAGCTGGCTGACGTTAAATATAAAGTTTTATTTTATAACACCTGAGCACCGGTAGATACGACAGTTACTTAAGAGTATAGGACCAGCAAGTAAATTTACCACAAAAGATGTGGATAACACAATAATTGTAAAATAACTCCCTAACACCAGAATGATCTTTCCTGACTGCCAATTCTTCTGACCATTGCTCCACACTAAGTGGGGAGATGTGACAGAAACTACTGAAACCACAACAACAAATAACAAATATCCAAAGAAATTAAACTAATAAGCATCTTTACATAAGAAGTTGTTGGATTAAAATTAATTTGACTGAACTTAACATTCTTGTGTTTAGTTTAATTTTAAGAGAAAATAATCAAAAAGTTAATGATAATTTGTATGTAAAAGTTGTGTTTTTATATTGTATACGGCAATATCGCTTACTTTAGATTATTCACTTTAACTTAGCAAACCACAACTTAAATTTCATTTAATATTGCTTTTTAGTCTTTAGCTTTTTTAAAATTAATACTATTGCTCAAAAAGTTTCGATTATCTTAATAGTTTTACCAGGCCCTGCAAAAAGTAAATTATTGCAAATGATTACTGCACTTTATATTATATTACAAGTCTATAAAATCTGATGATGACTTACAGCTGTTGCACTGTGAAAAAATAACTGCTCAATGAGCACAATAACTTCAAATTACAATAATTTTCGATGGGATATTAACAAGAATGCACTAATATAAACACACATACATACGCAGACACCTACGTATCTTAACATGAATATAGGTATATATACTGATATAAGAGTTTAAGTACGTATTCTATTGTAATGATAATGATTTCGCAGTGCAACTGCAACACAATTATAAGAAATATTTAACTTACAAACTATGTGTGCCTTTGTTGTATAAAATAAAACAATGGAAAAAATAAAACAACTACAACTGTTAAATGCACTACACTCTATAAAAGATAAACAATAGAAATGAACAATACAAAAGCACTCACATGGAAATGAGTGCGAGAACGATGTCCTTATTTTTCAAAATCATAATTGCGTATACAAATTTTATCAAGAAATAAAAAGTAAACCCCGAAAAAAATAATAATAAAATACTTGCATTTTCATAAATTAGAAAAAAAGGGTTCAAATAAATTGCATGAACTTATTGTTTATAAATAAATATAGATTATATAAAATACTTTAACCGGAAGAATTCTAAAATAATTAGTTTACATTAGAAAGAATAAACTAAATAACGTGAGGCATAGGTATAAAGTTTTTGATTTTCCATATAAGAGCTAACTAGATTTAATTGCAAAGCAAGTCTTGATCATAATTGCTGACAGGTCAAAATTTGGCATAAACATAACGATCTCTGGATGTTAATGATTGGTTCACTTAGAAACTTTTACTCTCCATTTTTTATACGTGGGAAAATTCTAATCTATATATATAAAAGAAAGTGATGTTAGTTACTACGCTTATAACTCGAGAATGCCTGGACCGATTTCGGTGATTAGCACCAATTCGGACAGGTCTCCGGCCAAATAAGAAGAATACACAAGAAAATTTCGGAAAATTTCCCAAAAAAAAATATTATGAAGAAAATTCATTTTCACATACATTTTTTTTACAACGCTATCTTAACTCAAGAACCCATAAAAAACATGATTGTAAATGCTATATTGCCAGTAGATGGCGTTGTATGCACACTTGGCAGATGCAATGACATATGTGACTGGAGTTTTAGTAACATAAATATTGGAATTTTCTTCAGCTTTTATCAGCTTTCCTTATTTATTTAAATTAAATTTGATTTAATACAATATTTTGAAGAAAATTTTGGAAAATTTCCCAAAAAAAAAAAATTATGAAGAAAATTCATTTTCACATACATTTTTTTTACAACGCTATCTTAACTCAAGAACCCATTAAAAACATGATTGTAAATGCTATATTGCCAGTAGATGGCGTTGTATGCACACTTGGCAGATGCAATGACATATGTTAGTAGTCAAAAAAGTCATGAAAAATGTGATTGAAGCAAAAATTTTAAAAGAAAAATATAAGGGCGATATGTTGAAACCACGCATTCCTATGATTCCTCCAGATTTGCCGTTTGATTTTAAATGGCTTCAGTTCCCCATACCTGTTGCTTTTCAATGATCCCTGTTTTTTGCACTTTCAGTTTATGTATCACGTTCACGTGCTTTGTTTTTCAATACCGCGAACCAAAATCGATCAAAAAATGTCGAAGAAATGACTTGCAAAGCAGTCACGGGCACGCTAGTCTAATATATACAAAGGTGGAAAGCTGCCAAGAATGCTAATGATAGTAGTAGCGATTTGTAAAATACTGCATTACGTTCTGTTAATGCCTAATTTTTCCCAGTTTTTCTTTAAAAAAATCTTAATAAATTTAAAAAACTTCTTTAACTTATCTAATTCGAACTAAGACCATTTTTTGGTAATATTTAAAAACATGATAATTTCATATGCCACTGAAAAATTAGCTGAAAAATTAAATTTCAAACAATTTTGACGAAGCATTGAAAGTATTCGATACCGCCGGATATACCACTTCCACCTATTTATGTTATTACTTATACTCTTGATATTAATTTACAATAAATTTATTCACAAGTATTTTGCTATTAAAATAGCACTGTTATCAAAGTTTACATTATTTTGAGAAGTATTTTATTTATTTTATCCCATTTGATTTTATTTTAACCTGAATATTAAAGTAGAATTTTTCTGGCATTGTCATATACACACGCATGCACATTTTTCAATCATTGTTTTAACATAACAACATACATACATAACGATTTGAATATTTTTGTTGCTAACGAAAAAACAATAGCAAAAACAAATACTTTTAAAATTCAAGCAACAAGGAAATAGGTTACAAAGTGTACAGGCTGTTTGTAATATCATTTGTTTTTTCCTTGTTTCACCTGTTTTTAAAATTTTCGATTTACTCCTTCACAATGCTGTTGCAACATAAACAAATGTTAGTATGTAGAAACTTCTTCAGAACCTGTCTCTCCTTTATTACCTCTCCTGGTGGCCTTTGTCATCGACTTTTATATTAATATTTCTTTTACATACGCTCGCATATCGGGTTTAAGTATTAAGTTCGTCTACCAAAAAGAAATTAAAATCCTTTTGTTTTCGCATTGTTTACTGTCGCTTTCAAACCTAGTTTCTAGTATATAATGACAAGCAACAGAATGTATATTTTGAAGTATTTGTATGGTGCGCTCAAGTCCTTTTTATTTGTGACATTTTGTTTGAATTATTCTGACGCTTTCATTTTTTAAGCTCTAAAGTGAGCTAATCTTCTAGAAATTAGGTGAAGTCTTATTAATAAATGAAAATAAATTAAACAAATTTTTTGAACTATTGCTGTATGCTATAATTTATAAAACTTAAAATAAATTAATAAAGGAAAATACCTAAGTGTGAGACAAAGCCACCAAAATTTATATTGGTTTATATTGCAAATTAATTTTATTAACAACAAAGTTGGTGTATTTCTAAAATAACATATTGGTGGTCATACATATGTCTTTGTTCATAAGATTTCATTTAAAAAGTTAAAAAATTCTTAATAGCCATTTTAGTTTAGGAGGCGAAAACAAAAGTTTCGTAAAAGAAATAATTTCCCCATAAAATTAAATATAAAACCTAAAAAATTTGTATAAGATTTATCGTGTTGAACACTAGAAAAATCCTCATTTTATTTTTAGAATATTTATTTTAAATTATAGTAAAGTCATACATTAATAACAAAATACTTGTTTGGTAGTTTCTTTGTATTGCTGTGGCGAAATATTTTAATAAATAATATTTATGAATATAAATTATTTACACTTATTTTTATTGTAATTAACTTGAGTATTGACAAAATAAAACATAGAGTTTATTCTACCTAAATTCGTAACTATTACAGCCTTCTGTTATTACCAATAGTAAAATTACAAAATAGTAAAAGAACTATAAACTACACATAGACTTGACTTAAGTGGAATAATAAAATAAATAGTTGTATTCATAACAAAAAGTAAAAAAAACTAAGAAGAAAACACAAATATTGCAAAAATAATGTCATTGTCGTCAATTGTTTAAAGGTTTAGTAGAAGTTAATATAAAAAGTTGAGATTTGCATAATATTTTTTTGTGCTTTTTTATATTCAAGCTATCTATTCTTCTAACAACTATTATATATATATATATATATATATATATATATATATATATATATATATATATATATATATATATAGTATATGTATAATATACTATATATATATATATCTTTGATTTTATTTCTGCAGAAATGCATGCTTGCAAATTTTTAAAATTCATTTAGTAAACATTACTATCATCAGGTATAAACAAATTAAATTGTTGATTTTTTGTTATACAAATTATGTAGGTTAAAGAGTTTAGTTTTCTTTGTGCATTTTTATATACTAATATAAAGAAATTCCGGTTGTTAAATTCACAATGGTTTAGTAAACTATAATTATTGAAAAGAATACGTTAGCTAAGAAATTCAAACTATTTATATAAAAAATATATAAACAATAATTACGTTGAAGAGAAGGTGCAAATGCTGCATGCTTCAAAAAGAAATTTATCCCCTAGCCGTTTTGTAATTTACTCGTACTTCGTTCGTCTAAACTCTATTATAGTCTGAGCAAAACATTCATACACAATGTGCGCTATCATTTCATCCTATTCAGGCCCTTTCTACTTCCATTTTAGCCAGATGGTACTTTTATTAAGATACGCAGTTATTTAGTTTAAAATATTCAACTTTCTAAACTTCCTGCCAAGAGGATATTGGTTCAAGAGAGGTTTTATGAGAGAGGTAAATTTCTTCATCTCATTCAAATGGCCTACAGAAACCAGGGTTGCTTTAGAGACTAATTTCTTTACCGTAATTATAAAGAACTTTTCTGAATCATCTAATAACAAAATATACATTAAGGGATTGAATATTATTGATCCACTCCAACGACAACTGTACAACTACTGAATAGGCTTTGTTTTTTAAAATTATTCGCCGCTATCGTAAATAAGAAATTAAATTATTTTTTTAAATTCAATTCTTACCGAATTAATTAGTTCAACATTAAATTATTCGTCGTGGTTTTTGAGGTTTTTCTATCTCCTTGGAATTACACGATACATTTTAAGTGATCCAATTTAATAGAAATTTGTTTTCAGTAATACAAGGTGAATAAATCTTAGCTTCTGTATATTGTGGATGTCCCTTACAATTTTCTGCCGTATACAAAAAATCGTTAGATATTTTACCAATCGTAAAGCTGAGAGCCTGCTTGCGGTTTTTTGTTCCTCACTAATTAATCTTTTTTGGATATCGCCAAATAGAATGTTTTTAATAAGAATATATGTGGGATTTTTCAGTGAAGAAAATTTATACTTTACAATTATAATAATTTTTAAAGTTAAGATGGCAAATCCCTTTAAGAGTATTTTTACAGTGAATAGTTGTCACTGATTTCGCTTTTTATGATTTTTAAACTTATAGCAACACTTATGGTTTTTGAAAATACATCGTGGAAAATTTTGAACAACTATCTGCACTGGTTAAAAAATGTTAGGTAAATTATTAAAAATTTTATATACATTTATTAAAATTAATGATATATTCTAAGATTGTGCGTTTTTAAATTCTTAATTTCCAGTACAACAATATGAATTGACTCACTCCTATGGTAACATGATATTATTAAGTGGCAGGCCAACAGTTTCGTGTCAAATTTCTTATCTCTTAGAGAAGTGTGAAATATTTTAGGAAAAAATTATGCGTTATAAGGTATTAGAGTTTTAGGGAACTATACACAATACAACCAAGTTAGAATATTTATTTTTATTTCAGGTGTTTAATGCATAAAATTGTCATCTCAAGTAATATAAAAAATCAAATTGGCTACAAATTAGGCAAGAATTTTGTTTTTTTTTTTATTTTTAAACAATAAAGTAATACTCAGATAGAAGGAGTATATAAAAAAAGAAGAAAATAAAATAAACTCTATACAAATCAGGAAACTGGAAAAGGTCTTGTTTCTACAAACTGTATGCCTGAAATAAACAATTAAAACCTACAGTCCACAATCATATTTCGCGACTACTTTCAGAAATTTACAAGATGTAATATTTAAACAATTATTTAGTCTAATATGCAAACCTTGTCCCAGATTGATAACGTATTGTATTTAACTATAGCAGAAATACAAAACCAAACTGAAAATATTAAAATTGTACACATGTATATTTACATATGTATGTACGTATGTGAACATTGGTTTGCAAAAATGTTATACGAGTATTTATTTCTATAGTTAGTACATATAATATTTATAATCAAATTTAAACAATTGAATCCTTCAGTGGTTGTTTTTGTTAGTTTTCTTATTTATTATGGCTGGTATATTCTTTATTTATGCAAGAGCAGAAATTTGTTTCATTTAAAACGCGAACGTCCGGTCGTACCTTAATTTTTTACAACAATTCTCCTTTCGTATGTCCTTGTTAAAGTCCGCTTAACTTAATGTCTTACTCTGTTTCACACATACCTCAGGTACTAGATTTTTTAGATATTTTGTTGTTCTAGGCATAGATCGAATTGAGCTCAGCATATAATTTCTCATAGTAGTTGTTGTTAAACTCTTGACCTACTGACTTTATATCCGTTGTTTTCCACATAATAACATTCAATCTGTTCGGCAGTTCTTTTTGTTTTATTTACTTTTTATACATATTTTATTTTTAGTTTTTAGAATAGATATCACGTTTTTCTTTATTTGTTACAAACAAAAATTTTTTAATTTTGTGTTTTTCCTCTGGTAGGTCAATTTATTGCTGTTGAGTAGAATAACTTTTAAGGTTATTTATAAATATTGCAAGAGTAAGGGTATAGGTATTAATTACCTCATAAATTTTTATAATATTTTATACTTATATACAAAGAATTTGGTGTACAAATTGTTAATATTAGTATGAATTTTCCTTCAGTCGCTCTGTGTATCATAAGATCTTAAAAACAATTTTATAGGTTCGCAAATATGTATGATTCATTACAATGGAAAACAAAGTATTGTCATTCTTGGCTATTGAGTTTTAAACTGAATTGAATATTTCAACAACTGTTTTGTTAAAAAAAACCTAAAAAAAGTAGAGGTTGTGTAAGGTTATCGAATAGCAAATGCATTTAAAAATAGAATCTTGGGAAAACTAACTTTTTGAATATAAATATATATTAAATATCCTGCAAAAATATTAATTATTGAAATAGTATTAATATTTTTGTCAAAATTTAAGCAAATATTTGACAGAAAATTATTATTGGTACAATTCTTTATCTTTTATTTTTTTTATGTTTTTTGTTATTGTTTTTTTCTTAGGTTTCTTTTTATATATGTAGATAAGCTATATTAACTCAATTTCACAACATATCGCTGAAATATTAACTGGTCTAATATTAAACTTATTTATTGTAATAAATTGTTTGGGTTTGTTCCGCCGTCGAATGAACTAATTTTTTTAATTCCTGCTGTTAACATCCTTCCGGGTTTTTGTTTATGAATTGCGAGCACTTTCGAAGTGAATACACATTATCAAGCCGCGTACTGGCGAGTCAGTATTTCTGGTCCAGGTATTTATCCTATAATCGTCGTACGTAGTTAGAATGTCAGTCATCTGGCGTTTTTATGTGTGGATTAATTTTAAGTATACAGCTATGTGTGTCTATCTGAGGGTGTTTTCCTTTTGTTTGATTTTATGATTACTTTTAGTGATGTTAAAATTGTCTTTGATGTTATGTTTACCTGTTCGTTAATAATGTCGCTGTCAAAAGTATTTGTTTTATATATTTCCACGTTTTCAAGTATGTCTAACCTTTGTCCTTTTTTTCTAGGTTGAAGAATCTTACCATTTTTCAAGGTGTAATGCAAAGTTGGTATCTTCTCTTTTCCCTTGCTTAACCTTTCTAATTTTATTCTCTAATTCAATTGTTACAAATTTTCTCAAAAATTTTTGGGAACCAAAGTTTTTCGAAATAAGAAGAAAGAAACATTTATATTGCCATAAATACTACCATTAAAACATTTGGTTTATAGAATCATCAGATATTTTACTACAGACATTTGCATGGATGTATTTATATGCACTGCAACTTATCTAATGGTAGATTGCGTTTGTTTATGTTGGAAATATAGTATTCTGATAGTAAATATGCATACACTAGTCTAATTACAAAATTGCAATAAGAGCATTTTAAGGAAGTTTTTTTTCGTAAACAACATTTTTCAAAAGAGTTCAAATTTTGCAAACAAATATAATTGTTGATGTTACTTACAACGAAAATAGGTTGCATTTAGAGTGTTGCGTACTTATAAAGATAACGTAACTTCATCTAGTTAAAGTGAAGTTAAAAGCCTAGACAGCTGTTCTCGAAATAATTATTTGTCTAATTCATTACTTACAAACAAACGTTCTGTTGCTAATATAAATAACCTACCAAAAACAATAATATTATTTATTAATATATAAAAAAAATATTTTATTAAATATTGCGTCAACCTGATTAAATGTGTATGTAGTAGAAGTTTTAATGAAATAGTGGAAAACAAAAACGGTAAATAACCTGGAAGCTCAAAAAAAATAACTTTAGTGCGTCTATGATTTTTGAACTAGCTATGGTATATATAATGTAAGAAGTAAACAAAAAATGGTTTATACAAAAATTTTCCTAAATATGCCAGCTTTATTTTATAATTCACTTCGTTTCCAATTTAATTAAGTGCCTAGTATTTAGTTCTATATATTTTAATGCCCTATAGTTTATATACGTTTATCAATATTATTATCAAAAGTCTAGATTAATTAATTAATTATTAATACTTTTAAATGCAGCAGAATTCTATGCATTTTGGTCATTATATGACACAAATTAATGAATGTAGCTCTAAACAGCACTACTAAATAAAATAATACTTTAATCGAATTAAATTAACACTTTAACCGCTTAAATTAGTTTGTAAAACAAAACTTCCATTTGCTATATGAGGCTAATCTTATAGAATATATTCATATGTACATTTATTTTTATTTAGTTATATAAACTGCGAATAAAGCTGTTTATGTAAATTTAGATTTCAATAAATAATAAAAAATAAGAATTTTGATCAAACGAGTAGAAGAAGTTCAAGCAAATGGCGGTATGAAAAGCTTTGCAATTTTTGTTAAGTTACAAAATAATATTGCATTTTAAAAAATATAAATTTTAAAAACTAAACAATTTAATTATTGGACTAAGGAGTATACATTAGGTACAGTGAATTTTAATGCTACTAATAATTTAAGGAAGAAGCATAAATTTAAAACTGTAATCACTTTAAACACATCACTAATGCGAACAAAATGTTAACAATAATAAGTAAAAGTTTAACTCAAAAAATGGCTTAAGCTTCTGATCTGATAGTTAAAGGAATTATTTCTTGCAAAGCTTATTTGTAATTAATGATATATTTCATTACAATTTTGTGTTGTTCAAATTTTACAAGAATTTATTTTTTTAACTATAATAAAATTTAAAACCCAACTGAATAATATGCAATAAAAATGTTTCTTATGACGTTAAAAAAAAATAAATGCAAACGAATTCTTAAAACAAATTTGGAATATCCAATATTTATATTTAAACTAAAACTTATAAAACTATAGTTAGGCATTTAAATTAAACGTTTAGCTTTTTTAATCAGCTTGCTAACTGACCAACTATCTCTAAAAATAGCTATATGATTTTTTCCTATTTTTTTCATTATTTTGGGTTTTGAATTCAAGCTTCATTTAATTTTTAACAAATATTCAATAATTCTGAAATTTATTTCTACTTCGATTGTATTGAAACTCAGATATAAGATGTGTTGTGCTACCTTGTAACTCCCCTAGATTGATTATTTTGTACGAACTCTACTGCAGCATAAAATAGTCAAAAGCAACATTAAAAGATTTTCGTATATAAGTTAAGTTCAACAATTAACTGTAGTTTAAGAAAATGTTTCAAGGCAAAGACGACAAAAATTTTCTTTAATTGCCAATTAATTTTTCATCTAAATTTTTCAATAATTGAAGTCTGCAAGAGTCTACGTATCAGAATAAAAGATTAATACAAGATAGTGATCAAACATTGGCAGCCTTACAGTACGAAATACTTAACAATAATAAATATTATAGTGCATGACAATTGTGAAGAGAAGTGTAGCTAGGTTTCAAATAAATAAAATTTGTTAGCCAATTTTTTATAGTTACTTTACATAAAGACAACAAAAAAATAGAGACTAGCAAAACGAAGTTCACTAATCCTGTCTTGCTATTTCCTTCTTTAGCATTTATTATTTATCTTAGATGTAATTCTAAGTTATAAGCATTCAATTAATTACAAAGTTTTGAAAAGTTGGCTTTTCTGTTTTTCACTTCTCCTCAGTACCTATTCTTTCCAAAAAGAGTAAACCCATTGCTTACTGATTATCAATATCAAAGTCCTGGATTTCTAAATAAAACAAATTTTTATTTTGTTTTGTTTTTATGGAAAAATAAATTTGCTTATTTGTACAGAAATATTATGTGCAAAAGTAATTTTTTTAATTAAGAATATATTTTGGATTTTAAATACATTAAACCATTCAAGCTGTTTTGTGTTTCAGTCATTATGGAGTGGTCTACTGAAAAGCGTTAGTTGTCTAATTCTATTTTCTTTAGGATTGACACCTTACTGCAAGTCATGAATCGACTATGTTCACACAAATACATAAAATTATGAATGAGTTTTAATGTTTTATTTCAAAAATTACAAAAAAAAAATAAAAGTTCGATTAATTTGATTGATTACGTAAACAATATTACTTAAGATATGTACATATGTTAATACTATCTGTTCAATTTAGCAACAAAAGTGTACAAATATCAAGGTAATTAAAGTATTAAATCCGTTGTAATTTCAATCGAATATTACTTTTTGCTTCTTAATTTAATCACTTTAAAAAAATAATCTGTCAACTTGACTCACTTGAATAAAATTTTGTCCCTACTTTTTGGACATTTAAAAAAAAAAGAATTTGCTTTCCTGCATTTTTCGTATTCAAGGCATTTTGTAAATAATAATAGTAATGTAGAAACATATTTACGTTAAATCTTGTATTAAAACGTTTACCCTTTAGTAAAAAATTTGAATCACACATAACATTTACAATATCAAAAAAAAAACACATTCAAACAATAACAAGCAAACCATAAAAACAGCAAAGAGAGATGAGCAGAAAAAATGTATACAAAGCATTTCCGTTTACACTTATATAAAAAACCAAAGTGGCAATTTTGTGCTTAAGTTGTATATTCTTTTTTAACACAACAACAAAAACCACATAAAAATGTTTTCAAACAACTGCTAGCACTCATTGTAAATGTGCATAAGCTTGGCTTGTTGTAAGTTTTACAAGTAGTAGTTTAAATAAACAACAACGTGCAAATATATATGTGTGTGTATGTGCATATGCCTATATATATATATATATAAGAAATATGCATCGTTACACACTGCCTTGTGTGTATGTTTAAGTGTGAACGGAGAATAAATAAAGGATGTGTGAAGGTTTTTTAATTTTTGTGTTTTTTCAGTATATAAAAAAGGGCTTATAATAGGTGCGATGCAAATTCTATTGTATATGCAGTTTGAATGTATAATATATACATAGAATCATCAGCATATCATTGTTTTCATTGCTTGAGAGTTGTCGGCTAAGAGCACTAAAAAAACATTTAAGGTAAATTAAGAACAATACAATTGTTTAAAACCAAATATTTAGGTTTGCATGGTATACATAAGTGAACATAAGTGAGCCTTATATTATACAAATCAGATGAATGAAAACAAAAAATTATAGATGCACTTGCCTTAAATGGTTTAATTAAATATTTATTTAAACTTTCTTTTTAAATAAGAAAAATTTTGGCTGAACTTTCCGGTTCATTTTGTTTTTTATTTTTTTTTTTTTAGAGCACTATCACATAAACTAAAACCTCATTTAGTTGCCGACACCGTTAAACAATACATAAGTCGAGCTCAACGCCCTGCTAAAGGATCTCAAGAGCAGCAACCTAACATGGAGTTTTTACGTGGTGTTTATGCGTTTATGCAAGTGAGTAGATCATCGGTAAGTATCGCTTATACCATTTTAATAAAACTACTAATCTATATATATATTTCTTCTACTTTTTTGTGTAATTATGTTCCTTGATTAATTTTGGTTGGAAAAAACACTTTTAATATTAAACAACTAATCACTTTTTTTCATTGGTAATGGTCAAAAAAAAATTACAAAACTCCTATAACATACATACTTAAATTGAAAATGTACTTTTACGAGTCATATCATGTGCCTTATCTTATCAATCAATCAACTTTATATAAAAAACTTAAATTTTCATTTTTTATTATATTTATTTTTAGTAATTTTATTTAAAACAAAAAATTTTTACGAACAGCTTATCAGAAAATTCTATATTTTAGCATATTAATTGGTAAATTTTAAAGCACTACAATTAAAATTTTTTTTAGAATATGCAACTTTAGTTAAGTCACTTAAACTGAACTTCATTCAGATTAATTATTAATAATATAAATAAATAACATAAGATTTGAATTCTCTATTACAATGATACATTCTGAAAAAAAATATATGAAGTTTATCAATATTTTTTTCCGACATTCAACTTAAGTTGTATATTATCTTGCTGTTCTATTGTAAACAAACTTAACTTAACTGTATTAACAAAAAAAAATTTTTAACTTAAATATTAAAACTTTAATAACAAAAATTGAGCGAGTGAGCGAGCGAACAAAAGTTAATCCATAATTGAAAAACTATAAATTAAAACACAAATATTTATTATTATTTAAAAAAAAGGCGCCGAGCAAAAATATTTACCCTATAATCATCATAGAAGTCATCGACGAAATAAGGCGAAAATAAATCAAAAACAAGGGTAACATATAACCATACATACAACCATGTGTTCTCTAACACATTCCAATAAACCACTTCTTAAAAATTAAATTAATATCATAATACTTTCATATACTATCTCCTACTTTCTTTTTCCTTAGCTGTACTTAACTCATTTAAAAATATGTATTAAAAAAACATTCAAATCTCATAAAATGCGCAACACCTTTTAAGAAAAATAAAAATGTAACAGAAAAATAAAACAAAAAGTCTATTTAAAATATTATACAACGTTATATTTGCAATAATACCAAACAAACCTTAATGAAAACAAAAACTTAATATTCATCGAAATGTGTTATTTATATTAACGTCGCCTCAGAAACTGAATATTATTTGTAACGGTCATTGATATTTTGGTTTTTATTGTAATATAATTTAATGCTACATTAGAGTCAGTGTATATAATAAAGGTTCCGTTTGTAAGTTGGACGGTTGCTGGGTCCTTTAATTCAAATAATGCCATTCTATTACAGTCCTAAAGGATTTCAATTTTTACTTTACTTTTTACTGTCCTTTTTGCTTATCTTCTTTTTTACTGTTTACATTTAGTTTTTATTCTTACTGAATTTATTTTTAACAATTATTATCACTTTACCTTTTACAGGGTATGAAAAAGAGGAATTAGTTTTGAAATATTAAAAATAGTTTAAGCAACAAATTTTTATATTATTTAGACTTTGACTGTTTAAGCAAAACTTATTTTAAAATGATTTATACTTTTTTGAAATTAATAGAATTTTTGAATACTAACGATGACATAAGAACTACAATTTCCAGCAAATTTGATAAAGAATGTATTAACTTCAAATAGTTTACGGTTTTGTATATCTTACAATATATAGCAACAAATTGTTAAAGTTAATTCCAATATAAATTAACTTTCATTCCATCTGCCAGAAGAATTTAACAGTCTAAGTATTTTTTTTTTCTACCTCTTATCTATTTTATAAGAGCGCCTATGAATTCACACTTTTAGCCACTGTTTTGAAGATAATTTGACAAAGATCTTTTCAGGTATTTTGAGATTATAACAGATTTGTATTTCATATTTTCAGAGTTATTTTTTGTCATTAAAATATAATGTTTCATTGAACGCCTTCAAATTATATTTAAAAACGTAAATTTTGGTAAAAATATTACAATTAAATATTCTAAAGGTTTCTTGCAATTACACTAAAAAAATATTATTATATGCTAGGATTCACAAGACTTTCAAGTCAATGCATCAATAAATGTTAGGCAAAACATTTAGTATTAATTTTAGTTATAAAATGACAAACTGATCTAATTTTTATCTATAGTACAAGTTATTGCAAGATACTTATTAAATATTAAAATTAGCATAAAACCATTATTTTTTGTATTAAAAAGGCTAAAACTAGTTTAAAAAAGATTACATTTTAAATATAATGATATAATTTATTACACACTGTTTGTTTGATAGAGACATTTTGTTAACTGATAGCTTTTAATTCTATTTCTAAATCTGAATGCTGTTTCGACTATGACAGCATTCTTTCCTAATTTTTTAAAATGAATAAACGCAAGATTATAGACAACAATCTACATAGGAAAACTACAGCTGATATCACGTGTTTAAAATACGGCATTAAAATTTAGAATACATATTACAAATATTTAGGTTGTAAAACTTTAAACTGGAAATCATACTTTAGTCCATATGTTGTTTAAAAGAAATATATAATTAAAGATTTTTAAAGTGACTCTGCAAAATCAATTTATTCTAAAGGGTAAAGAGTTTTTTCAACAAGAAGTTTGTTTTCTAGAATAAAATAATACAAACAAAATATAATTCAAATATTTTTTTTTTTATATTACGAACTGAAAAGTTTGGCAATTATGAATTAAAACTGATATCTGGCAAATGTCCACCATGACCACGCTGACAGATGCCGATTCTTTCATCAAAGTTTTCAACCACTTTTTCGCAAAATGGCTTGGTATAGACTCTGCCCTTGACATAGCCCCAGTGGTGTTAAATGATACGATCTGGCTGGCCGCTTAACTGCTGATTATCGTGAAATTATACGATCGGGAAATTTGGTTTGCAATAAATTGATCGTTTCATTGTCTGTGTGACTTGTGGCACCTGTTGAAACCACTTGTCAGTGATATCCAGGTCGTCAATAATAGGCCAAAATTCAGTTGTTAGCATCTCGCGATAGCGTGATTTATTTACAGTTGCCGCATTTGTAGCCTCATCGAAAAAAACGCCTCCAAACCACATAGCGCATCATACAGTGATACTTTGAGCATGCAAAGGATTCTCAATAATCGCTCTAGGATTTTCGGAACCCCCTAATTGTCTCTTTAGACTTTTAGCTGTTTCTCTGACTGATTATTGAGATTGGCTCTTCGGGAGTATCATGGTGGTTGTGGTTTTGTGGCCTCCCCATGAATTGATTTAGTGGACCAGGATCATCTCGCCTTTAATAACACCAACGGGTGAATGATCCGGATCCAGTGGGTATGCTAGTCATGTGTTCAGAACCAGGAGTTGGATAGTCTCCAGCTCTTCAGCAAGGAGTAATGGTTTGCAACCCTGCTTTAGAACCGCTGAAATTGCAACTAGGAAAGACCTGTTGCTAGAATTAGTCCTTGGCTTCCTAGGGCGTGAATAACGTTGCTTTTCATTCCCAGTGGTTTGACCACCATCTGGTGCAGATGTAAATCTTATCACGAAATACCTTGACAAGTAAAAATGGGCTTCGTCTACTAAAATGATTTTTTCAGAAAAACCAGCCGGTTGTTTCTGAATGAATTGAGCGAATCTGCGGTGATGTGAATGATTGGTCGGCTTCAACTTCTGCACCAGTTGAACCTTGTAAGGCTTTAGAGTCGAATCCTTACGCAAAATGCGCCATATAGTCGTTTTGAAGAACCCCAATTATTCAGAACGTCAAGGAATTAACAAATTTGGATTTCACGGCTGCGATGTTTTCAGTTGAACGACCCGGTCGAACACTCGTTGGCATTCGCACATTTTGTATGGAGCCTGTCGACTCAAATTTAACGACCAAATTTTTAATTGATGATTATGTTGTCCGAAAATATCACGAATTTTACGAAATGGAACTTTAATAGAACCTTTATTTTGATTTGTGGAGTTTAATTATTTTAATGCGATTTTCGTGCGAAATTGAATTCATTGTACGAATTGTCAATGCATCCACCACGAATACGTCCAAAAAATAAATGTCAAAACTATAATTTTCTTGGTGTTGCCACAATTGAAAACAAAACTTCTTGTTGAAAAACCCGATCTTTATATTTTCCAATTAATTGTATTTGTTACTAATTTTATAGTGTGTTTATAATTTAAATAACCTTTTATAAAAATATCAGCTAATCTGGTTACTGGTGGTACACCTAGTTCATATAGCCATTTCGTAAATTCAGGTCACAACTAATTTTTATGTTTAAAAATATAGCTTATCAAAATAGAAGTGAACAAATAAATCAATAAACATGAACGTTGAAGCTTAAACAAAATACCACCTATCAGTTGTGACTTAATTTTAGCTATATTTCCTATTTTCTACAGAAAAAAGTTTCAATCGCCAAATGTTTTAGCCAGAGATTTTGCCATAACGTCTTAAATTGACAGTAATTGTAAATGCTTTTCTTGCGGAAAACTAATGGAAAACAGTACGTTGTTTCAATATCTATACATATTGTAACATTAATTATTAAAAATAATTGCTAGAACCATAACGAATTTTGAAATATAAATTAAGATTTAATTCCTAACTCAAAAATGAGAGTTAAAAAAAATAAATTTTTATATTTTTTTATATACAAAAAAATTAAATTTTTAAGTTTAAAACAACTTCGTTTTGCTAGGAAAAATACATATTATTAGTAATTTCTCAAATTAAAGATTTTAAAGATATTATACAGTATTATTCCAAAAATGCAAAAGTAAATGGTAAGCTTAATATTAGGAAACCCAATAAAAGGAACTTTAGTCGATAATAAAATAAATTTTAAGAAAATTTTGTAGCACAAATTTTAATTTTGCCAGCTAAGTTCCGTAACTACATAATTAGTAATTATTATTTTCAAGAAGGAAAAATATTTCCTAGCTACTTGGTTAAGCCATGGAAAATATTTTCAAATTTCCTTGTTTCCAGTCGATTCTGAGAAATTGTTTTTCATTGGAATAATAAATTTTTCTTTATGTCCTTTTATATATCCTGTCTCAGGAAACAAACTCCTCTTAATAATTAAAAAAACAACAGAAAAGCGTAGTTTTTGATATCCTCGAATAATAAAGGAAGAGATAATGGCATAAAAACCACGAATGTTAACAATAAATAGAACAAAACTTACAAAACAAAGTAGCAAATAATGAAAGTGTTAATTTAGCAACAAATTGTACGTGTTTAATTTCCTGCTGTATTTTTGGTGTGGTTTTCTGTTATTTGTTTCTCTTTTTTTTCTTTTTTTGTTTTCCTTCATTATAATTGTTGATCTTTGTTTGAGCCTTAAGTTTATTCTTCGTTAATATCTTTGATTTATTTTATTTGTCTTAGTTTATTTCTCCCTTTTTATAATTATTTTGTTTCCATATGCATTTGTGTGTGTGTGTGTGTATTTAATTGTTGTTGTCTATAATTAATGTTATATTTCTTAGTGCGTAAAGATTCAACAAGGATTTGATAATTAGTTACATTTTTGGTATCACTTAATATTTCTTTGGTTTCATAAAAAAATATTTTGCGAAATGTTTTACATCATTTAAAGCCTATGAACAGAGCTAAACACTATGTATGTCAGAATTTATCCACTTAAGATTAACTGACTTAAAAAGAAATTGTGATTGCGATCAAGCCAAGAAGAGATATTCAAGAAGTATTCATATGTTTTTGTAACAAATTTTTAATTATTCTTTATTGTATAGTGAGTTCAGCAATAAATAATGTGATAAAATAATAGACCGCGTACTTGCTCATTTTTAGTTGATTTAGTTTAAAAAAAAAAGTATTAGATATGTCAGTCAGTGCACTATGCTATAATGTTAGCACATCATACACTAAATAACAAAAGCAGTTTTTTAAATATATTTAGAATTTTATTGCTGAAAATTTTTAATTTTTATTTTATTTATCATTCCTCCAATCTATGTTTCAGTGTACCATACACACAGAAATGTTTTTCCAAATAATTTTTATAAAACGATGTTGTGGTAGTTCCTGATACAGTATATGAAACCAAGCCTAAAATGAATGATTATTAAAATATGGATATAAAATGTAGATATATTTATTAAATATTATCAGCAACATATTCGCATAACGATAAAGAACAACTGATTGAATAAAATTGCAGTTAACATTTACACTAAAACCACATACATACACTGTTATAGTGTCAAATTTTAAAGACGTACTAGCTCCCAAACACCTATCTGTTTATATAGCATACGTTATTTTTGCACATATCAAAAAAAAAACTTTTGAGGTTTTATTGAAAAGACTTTTTACGTCTGTAGCTGTAGTTTTGCGCCGACCAAAAATGTTTCCGGTCACCTCTACTTTTATGTTTTAGGTAACTAGGGAAGGTATCCTAAAATGCTGACAATCAAATAAAATAGAATTATTTAAAACGTGCCTAGGAATGATAAGCATGGATTGTAATATAACTATACGCAACTTTTAATAATCTAAAAAAATTTTATTAAACAAATTGTAGAAAAAAAAATTTTTTTTCTGTAATAAGAATTTCAATTTTATTTAAAAAAAGACATAATAAATAAAAAAATTGGGTATGAAATATTTGAGTGCAAATAAATGTGTGCGTAACGACACCAAAAGTATTATTTTTATACTTTTTTTTTTGTAGCTTAAAATACACTTTTAGTTTAAATACATATTGTTATTATAGGACGTTTTCAACCAACTAAACAAACAACTAAATAAAAATTTTTGGAAATTTTGTACAAATTCATTTGGAAACCTTCCTTTGTAATAAATTATAAGATTCTTATTAAACAAACTATTAGTATATGGAAAGTTTAAAATACACGAAACATTAATAAAAACTTTTTCTTAAACAATCTTTTTTCTTGGGCACTGAATTTTAAATAAATGTTTTTGAAAATTCTAAACAAAAACAACAAAACATTTGTCTAATAAAGGTGGACTATCAACATCAAGGATATGAAAATAACGTTTCTGTACAAAATCATCTAGAACAACAACAAGCAATAACAACGCAATCTACAACATCTATTGCGACTCCTACAAATTTTATAAAAGGTGCAAGACATTTAAACCATAGAGAAAATGCCGCATTACAAGAAGAATTAAAGCAGAGATTTGGCAAAGATATTAAAGAAGAAAAAGATCAGAAAATGAAACCTCAACAGCAGCAGATACACCAAAAAAATTATCTAATGGAACATAAAAACCAACAACAATAACATCTTTTATTCCAGGAAAATGAGACAAACACAATCAAGAAGAAAACATGATTAAATGATAAAGAGTTTATAACTAAATTTTAAACACATACGTATAAATATAAACATATTATTAAAATCAAATACATAAATATAACGTGATCATTATTATAAGGAAGCAATATCTAAATAGTTACACTTAAAAATGAATAAAATATATTAATCAAATCAAAATAAACCCAAATCAAATACGGTTTTGGTGCAAACGAACTACGAAAAACTTCATTTATATTCTTTGTAGAAACATCGAGTGAGATCTATTATTATAAACCGGCAAATTTGCTGCACCAAATCAGCTAGTTTCATTCAAACCGAACAGGATAAACGCTATCCACACTGTATAAAGAAATAATTTTCCCATTTTGGCATAGCAAAACAAAACACTTTTCAAATACAAAGTGTCTTCAATAAATAATTTACACCAGAATATAAAATAAAATAAATATTAAACGCGCATACTTATATACTCTATTAGTTTTACTTTGTATAAATATTTATGTACAAAAGTCTACACATATTTTTTTTTGCTTATTTTGTTGTACATATAAACAGTAGAAATAAGGGAATAAATTAAACAACTTCGATCGCAAAAGATACAACGGAATATCTCCATCATCTGAATATATTTACAGAAATTATTATATATATATATATATACATATATATTTATAAAAATTTCAGTCAGCCGTGCCTTTTTACAATATAATCGTGCTTTTTGTATATTTTGTAAATCATCATTATTGTCGTTGCCGTCTCTATTGTTGTCGCCATCATCAACTCCAGCTACGTCGTCATTCTGTAAATATAAATATAATAATCTGTAACATAAATCTCAGTGAACTTCAAAGTGGTTTCGTCTGTTTCAAAAGGCTGAACCACAAAACGATTTTCGTACGCATAGAGAAAGAAGATGGTAATTAATATTTTCCAAATTTTCTTAACAACTTTAGTTATTGTTCATTTTCGTCTAATTTTATTTTAGAATATATATAATATACATATTCATTTGTTATATTTTAAGAAAAAACACAAATTTCAAAAAAAAACTTTCTTTTTATTTTAATTTTTCTAGCAACATGATTTAAGTTTTTTTTTTAATTTTTTATTACGATTTCAAGTTGCAAAAAAAATTTATAGAATTTTTTTTAACTATTTCAGAGTAAATAAGTTTAATTATTTATGGAATATCGAAAACTGTTAAAAAAATTGTTAAATATAGAAGCAATTGAATTATTGAATTTACACAAAATATTTCGTGAACTGTTAAAATTATAATTAATTGAGTACAGCATGTAAAGTATACATACAAGTATACTATTGCCTTTCAGAATTTTTGCATATAAGATATTATAAAGCCCATTTACTAAGTTCTAGTAGACACATATATGTAACTTGAGCCTATTTTTGGTGTACAATATTTTCTATAAAGCTACATACCAAAAACATATAAATACTTAATAATTTTTTCATAATTGAAAGAACTGACAATTTTTTTTTCTAAAAAATATTCAAGAATGAATTTTAATTTTCATAAAACTTGATAATAAACATTTTGTTTCTTTCGCAACAAAAAAACAATAAAAAATTAAGACGTTAATTTGCATTAAATTGTCTTCTCTTATAAGACAAATCTATAAACATGATTGCTGCACCATAATCTAAATGGCATACAATCAACTATTTATATAATGGCATAAAAGAATGTATTATCAAACTGCAATTAAAAATTTTATAGTATTTACAAGTTAGAAAAGGATCTACTTGTTTCTAACAACTTTAGTTGTTGGCAACTACAGCAGTAATCTTACCTTCTTTCGTTTTTTTACAGATTGTCTACTTTTTTAATTAATTATACATAATAACAAGCAGAATGTGGTTATTTTGCATACAAAGAATGATAACATGATAACGAATTACCGCTATTTTCCAATAAATAAGTTTTATAATTGTAACTGTATCACAATAGATGTGATTCAATTCAATAACCTTTTTCTTCAGAATGATTTAATATTGTAAAGCTTTTCTTTAAAAATCTTAACATGTTCATAACAGATGACAGTTTTTGATATTCACAATTTTTTCTTATTTTAATTTTTTTTTTGTTTCTAAAAATTTATTTCAATTTTTTATTAACTAATTTGTTTTTAGTTTTTACATTGATATATAATTATTTTATTTTTATTAAACAACAGCACCTACAGTGGGGATGCAAATAATAAATAATGTGTACCATTATAAAAGCAACGAAAAGAAAATCGATATTTTATTAAAAAAAAACTACATTAACAAAAACCTAAAATGTTCGCATCGCTTTTTAAATAAGAAAAGGAAAAATAATAAATATTAACAAAACCGAAAAAAATTCAAAATAACCATTTGCTCGGATACTGCTAAAAAATATGCTGTCCCTGTTAAATTATGTTAAAAAATAGCTTTTACTTTTTAAAATCTAGATTTGTTTAAAAATACAAATTAGTTTTACACAATAAATAAAAAAGTTTTACATGTAAAAAAATATAGTAAAGTCTGATGGTAAATTATTTTTAATTAGTAATTAACCCTATAAAAACTAAAGGTGTAAAAAATTACATTAATGGCAGATGCAAATATTTAAAAACAAAATTTATTTAAAAGATCTTTTGAAATAACTTTTCTGAACAATCAATAACGATGACTATTTTTTGTAGCTTAAAAAATTAATTTTTTTTTTATTTTTGAACAGCTCTTTTGCCGCGTATATGTATGTCTGTTTTATGACAAGAATTTTAAAATCTTAATTTTAAAACCATATATATATATATATATATATATATATATATATATATATATATATATATATGTACATATATATATGTATATGTATGTATATATATGTATATATATTTATAATATTATATATTTATATTTAAATATATATACAATCTTGTTATCAATAATAATATTAATAATACATTAAAGCAAAAACTACACAAGCAGCAACATAAATTCGCAATAAATATTGCACATAAGAAAGTTTTTATTGCATACGTATAATCATTTTAAATATGTAATAATACAAAAATACTACTATTGCTACTTAGTTACTACAGCATATGCGTCTAGTATAATGTAACCTAACATATTATCTACAATTATGCATAATTATATATAACTATATATATATATATATATGTGTGTGTGTGTATTCGTGTATAAAACACGTTAATACATGTCGCCTCGAAGAAAATAAAAAATGGATTATCAAAGAAGAATGCCATTTTTAACAATTATTTATAATATAATATTATTTATTTGTGCACGTAAATTGCAGTCAATTTAATAATATTAAAAAATCTATTTATTTAAATTAATTTGTGTTTTACGTCTTACTTTTCTACACATTTTGTATTTTGTTTTCCTTTTTTTATTTAATTTTTATTTTATGTAGCTAAAAAAGTATATATATACATATATTCATTCTGTACTATTCTATTTTGTAAAGAAGTGTGTTTGTGTGCATGTCTGCTAATAACGGCCAGCCAACATAATTTTATTGTGCTACAAAATGAATTTATTCTAATAGTCATAGCATAAAATTGAAAAGTAAGTTTTTATCCACAAGGATTATGAATTTCCAGTTTCTTTTTAAATTGGAAAGGCTAATACTTTTTTTTTGGTTAATTGATTTTAAACTTTAACATACAATATTCGTCGCCTTAAATAACAAATTAATTTTGAATTTCAAAAAAATGAAGGATATAACAAATAATTTTTAATAGTTCAGTTCTATAGGGATGCAGTGATTTTTTACCTTTAAATTCCATCCAATACTACAAACACCACCCACTTAGTTCCACAAATTTTGTTAAAACTATGCAACAATACAATTTTGGATTTGAAGAGCTGCTTTGCTAGACTGAATATGAAACTAAATATTAATGCATTTAGAGCAAAAATTAAAATCAAAGTATATAACGAAAACTTATCCCAACCTAATTTGCTTACATGAGAAGGAAAAAATCAAGTGCATTAATAAATATACAAAACAGTTCTAAAGCTATTAAAATTCAATTGGGTATGATTTTACGTCATCCTGCCTCAAACTCGGTTTGTAAACAGACCGGTTTCGGCTTTGAGCCATCTTCAGTCGTCTCTTCTCTGAACTCTTCTCTGTTCACTTCTCTGAACACTGCAGATAGCTTATAGCCGAAATTGGCCTGTTTACAAACCAAATTTGGTGCGGGATGACGTAAAATTATACCCAATTAAATCAAACCCCGTTGGACAATTTACGCACACATCTATTAAAATGCCTTACTCTATACTGATAACATTAAAATATTTTGTTAAATCTATAATAAAGATGAATGAACAGTACAAGGTTTAAATAACTACAGCTCATTAACAAAAAATAAAAACTAACTGCAGGTATGTATGTGACACATAATAACTCAAAATCTGTTAATAATGGAAAACTATTTTTAATACAAATACAATATACTTTCTAAATATAATCGATTTAATCAAATAAAAAAGTCTATAAATAATAAAAGATAACAAGAAGTAGTTGTCGTTGTTGATGTTGTTTAATAAATGTGCAATAATCCTTTATATAAAAATAAAATAATCTAATAAATACAGTAATCTCCAAAAAAATATATTTTTATTATATTATGTACTTTTATATAAACAGAAATTTTATTCAAAACCATTTAAATGAACAGAAAGTGTTGTGTAAACTTTTTGTATATTTTATGTTTGTTTTTTGAACAAAAGATTAGTAGACTTTTTTTAACAAAACTGTTAACAAATTTAACGGACAGCATATATGTTGGCAATCGAGCAACTGTTTTTTTTCAAATTAAAAACTTAACAAGAATATTTTATATTTTTTAATATAACTGTATAAAACTAATATATTTTACGATTGAAATTTCGATAATTTTTCTTCTAATAAAAATTAATATAAAAACAATTTGTGTTTATTTTTTTAATTTATTTATTTCAATGTTTTTGTTATGTTTTATTTAATTATATTTAAAAAAAAAACAAAGCTATACTAACCCAGCGACAAAAATAAAATATCTATATATAATTACTAACAACTTAAACACCTAAAAATAAATTAATCCCTATACTAAATATGTACAAATAAAAAACTGCAACAAAAACTAGAACAATTAAAACATATTCAAATAAAACACTTTATTTCCAAAACATACGCCACTACGTTTAAATACTCTACTTTAAACTAAACTCAATATATAATAATAATTATATTTGCTATTTACTAACAAACCTGCTAATTCTTGCACCAATATAAGTGCCCATTTTTATTTTAGAATTTGGCTAAATGTTTTAAAGAATGTTATTTCTTTGGAAATTTTTTATATTGTTTTTGTTAATTTTAATGTATGTAAGTGTGTGTGTGTCTGTCTTTAAAAAGCTTATTTCATTTATATGTGAAAATTTGATGTGATTATGTGTATAAGTTGTATATATTTATTTGATTGTATTTGTTTAGTAAACCTTTGCCTTTTCATTTAATAAATAATTCTTATTCATTATGAAACTATTAAAAACTTAACGCAATTACTTATATTATAAACTATTATCTAATATTTATACACTATACTCTGCTATATGTATATCACATAATACTTTTAAACTTGTATATGTTATTAATATATTTAATGGTTGTAATTATTATATAGCAAGTGTATGTGCAAATTATGGCATTGTTGTATAATCTCAATATTAAGATGATGTATAATTGTCATTGGTTTTATTATGAATTGCTACTGGTTCTGTTAACAACAATTGTGATTTAATTTCTTCTTTGACTGATAAACAAAACTATAACACAAAACTATAACATAAAACATGAACATGCACATTATACGGAATAATCCTTCTTATTTCAAAATTTTCACGGAAAACATATTAATATTAAAGACACAATAAATTCAATTTGAGAGTACACAAGTTATAATTAATTGTTAAAAAGTACAATTAATTATTAACAAGTACAATTGTTAACACGTACAATTAACTATTACCAAAAAAAAAGGAAAATATACACTTTTTTCGGAAAACAAACTCTACCATAAAACTTATACTAAAATTTAAACAAACCCTTAATTTTGGTCACACTGTTAAAGAAAAGATTTCTCTTTGCTTTCAAAATTAGTTAGTCCTTATATTCTGTTCTTTCACAATCAGTAGTCACTGAAGGTAAGAACCGGAAATTGGAGCGTTTTTAATTTTTAAAATCCTTTAAAGAAATTTTCATTTAAGAGTCTCAAAACCGCCATGTAATAGAATTGCTTTTAGGAGACATACTGAAGATATTCAATTGAAAAATATCATACACATCATCAAGCATAACAGCACTAACTTTGCGAGTCTACGTTTGCAGTTTGAATTTTTTTTTGTTGTTATGAATCGGTATTTCTTCACTGTTACATGTTGGCAAATTAATAAATCCAAAATATGTTCAAATACCGTTTAAAAAGTCATTTGACTATAATTTTTTATAAATTGAAACCACAAGTTTTTTTTGTGAACAAATATTGGTACAGGCAAATAGATGCTTTGCTAACTTTAATTATCCTTTTTAATCTGTTAGTTTTTTTCTCGTTTTCAAAAAAAACAGAAATTTGTAAACGTTTAAAACTGTTAATAAAATCCCCTACTTGAATAGCCAGTCAGCGAAATAATTTCGAGACACTAAGTTAAATTTTAAAAAAATTTTAACATGCAAAATGCATTGCCTTATATATTGGCCAAAAGGAAAACAATAAATATAAAATATACAGTAAATCTACAGGAATGTATATCTGAGTGGTTACGTCTAATCACTTATAATTATTTCAAATCACGCATTATTAACTAAAGGTAAAAGTAAACTATTTATTGTAATTAAAATTATACGACTTTTATTTGTAAGATAATTTTTAAAATATAAAAGGGTAAAAATTTACAAACTGTGCGAGTAGGTTAAAATAATTTGACAGAAATAGCGTAGTCTTTCACCCCTTATATAAACTCGAAATATTACTTTAAAATACTTACATGAATGTTACCAATAAACAAACAATGTTAAAATATATGGTTTCTATCCACCCCAAAATCTTTTTATCAGGAAACTTTTCATTTGTACACCTTCTACATCCGACCCGACCTATAAAAAATTGTATATATCAAAATAATGCAACAACTATTTAATTTTGTAATCCTTCGCAGCAAGGCAATAAATAGCATTATGTTGTTTATATTTTTTCCTCCAGTAATTAAAATACTGTTGTTATTTCCATCCATCCTTTCTGGCTGTTGTTCTTTTGGTGTAAATGGCGAGCGCTTTTGGTATAAAAAACATCAATCTATAGCTGTGATACAATTCAGTGGTTGCGTTTAGGTAGTTCTGTTGTTAAGTTCGTATCTATCCATGCAGGTAGCATATTATTTAAACATTTTTGTAATTTTGATTAACTTATTTAATCAAACAAAATTTAAGAAAAATTAATTAATTAAATTAATGTTACAATTTCGCTTTCTGAAGGTGGTTTTCAACTAGATATCATAACGTTTTTAAATACTTAATTATTCGTAATTTAATATTAAAGTATTCACTCAAGATCTGACTAAGGCACATTGCTGAACACTTACAACTACGAGTGGAAATGAAAATGACGGTCAGTGGATCACAACGATACTTTTGTAACTTTCGCAACCTTATGGTCAAAATATCTAACCGCCTTTAAAATAAATTAAGCGTTTTGTCATTCGAAAACACGTTTTTTCAGGATAAGAACGATCATACGTAAAGCAGTAATCATATCAATATAAACTATTCAATCAGTACTTTTTTAAATAGAACTTTAGACCGTCATATAGTAAAATTATTTTTAATATTTAATTCAACTCTGTCAGGTTCTTCCAAGTTGTAACAAAAAAGAAAAAGATTAGAAATACACGAATTTTTTGGCAAATTCATAAATGAATTACTACAAATTTTATATTGTTTTAATCTACAGACACTCAAATTTTATATGTCTTTAACAGGATTTAATAACTATTTGCCTTTTCAATACTCCTAACTATATAAATAAAAACAAAACAAGTACAAACTAGCTAAATACTTAGGCACACATATCTACAACACTTGGCAAATAAATTTTAACAATTCAAATGTGAAATGAAAGTTTATTTACTATAATAAACAAAAAACAAAAAACTATAAAATAGGGTTAAATCATTTGAACCTTGTTTTATAACCAAATTATTTATAAGTGCCTCTTCAATTTATATTTTTCAACTGTTTTTATTTTTCTTAAAAAAAATATGCGAAATTACCTTTATTTGACAACAAACTTCTGCTCCAATCCCTTTAAGCCGTGATCTTCTTTCAATCAATTTATTTGTAAATAAAGTAGCCAGTATGTAAATATTTAGTTTATCTAATTACACTTTTATAAAACTTTAAAACTTATGTTTTAATTGGTTCGTTCTTAATTTACTTTTGCTTTTTGCCATGTATTAAGCATATTTTAAATATATTGCTGCTTAACAACCTATCTATAAATTAACTTCATCATTATAATACAATATCAAATAATTTCTTAACCTTTTAGCTTGGCTTTAAAAAACTTATGTGATAAAAATTATTAACCATTAAACATTGTCTTGTTATTTGTGTTATAAAAATCAGCTAACTTTTGTTCCATTTTGTTTTTTTTAATTTTAATCAATTTTTAACCGAATAAATTTCATCCCCCAAGTAGCTGTTGGTCTAAGTTGTTAGCTTTTTATAAATAAGTTTCTTTTTATTAAAATTTCAGATTAGTTTCTTTAAATTTACTTTTTTATTCTTTTGTTTGTCTTTATTTGTTTATTGCTTTTGTTTAAAATATGTTCTTCACTCCAACGACCATCATCATCGCATTTTAAATACAAGTTTCCAACTATTTTGTAAAAATACTATATTATAACTTTTGCTTTGGCTAATTTGGAATTAAGAAACGTATTTGTTCTATGTTGCAATAAATTTCTTATCCAAAGTGTACAGGACACACTTAACTTCAATATGATATGAATAATTTTTGAAATGACTAGACTTTAGTATTTATTATTATAAGCGACAGAGTAATGCTGCCATTCTAAGTTTTGGTGCAAGCCTGAAAATAGTTTATTCGTAATTTTTGTAATTATATTTTTTTCAAGGAGAGGTAATAGTAAATAAACTTTTTAACCCATTTGCAGTTTAAATTCCAGGTTATGCTTTAAAACTTTTTTAATTAGGTATTTGAAAATCCATAAATCTAATACTCTTAGTAGTTCGATTGAATCAATAATTATTTTTTTGATTCTTCTCGTTTATTTATTTTTTATATTACTTGTAACTGCCAAATAACTTTCTAGATAGTGTGCACTATACATGCTATTACTTTCTTGTATTTAAGGTACTTTCCATAAAAAATTGTAAAAATTGAACAGTGTGTTTATTTCTTATACAAAGGACAAAATAATAATGTTAACAGTATATTCTTCAAAACTTAACATACGTGTGGCAAAAGTAATTTTACATTGCAAATTATTTTGCATATAAGAGAGTGCAGTAAAAAGAAGCCTGTATTTTCAAACCACAGTTTCAGGTAGTCCTTATTTTAATAAGGCTCTCGGAGTTGCATCTAGGAGTGACTGGAGGATTGACATATCCAAAGGCTTCCTAGGGCGAGGGTGACGCCACATTTCATTCACAGTGGTATGATCCCCTGCCAGGTTATGGCGTACACGGCTAGGTACTGAAGTAAATCTTATCACGCATTCCTTAATTTAACCTTGCCAAAGTAATTATTTCATTTTTAATTAAAATTACTTCCTTTAAATTAAAATATTAATTAAATCTGAAAACTGGTATAGTTCCACAACTTTTTTAAGAATTTCTTTGGAATTTTGCATTAATTTCTCAATTCATTTATTTTTATTTGTTAATAATTAATCTTGGATATTAATAGATTTAAATAGCTTTTTTCCTTGTCTATATTCTCTTTTAGATCTAATCTAATGCGAGAGTAAACGAAAATATAAAGGCTTTTGAAATAGGTTTCAAATTATGAACTCTTTAGCACAAATCTACAGTAATCAGTTAAGTTAGCAAACAAAAAAGGAGAATTAAGGTTTTATCGATAAGAATAATTTCAAAAATCAATTCGTTTCCAAGTTCTAACTGGTCCTTAGGTATCGCTCTTTAAATAAGTTTTGGATGTCTACGAAGTGACCGTTCTAATTACCACAATTTTTATTTTGCGACTACTTTTATCACACAACTAGCACAAATAATGCATATAGCGCAAACGGTTTTAAAATTAATTAATAATTAGGCGTATCATTTGACGGAAAAAAGATATTGTAATTGCTAACAACTATTGCCACGTGGCAAAATGTTTAATATGATATTTTTTATGTTTTTACTTAAACCAGTAAAAGTACTGATGATGGTGATGTCGCTAATAGCAAAAATTTGGTATATAACAATTACTAATAAAGAAAAGTTAAAAACCCAACAGATATAAAAAATATATGTAATTAAGAGACAACCAAGAAGTTGTCGTTTAGGTCTTCATAAAATAAGGAATATATTTTTTTCTACTTTTGTGTATTTGTTATTTTTTTAACTTTTGGTTTGATAGTTTTTTTATGTATAAAATTTATTGTTATTTCATTTTACTTTGGAGAAGTCATTTAAATTATATTCACCGCTGAAATCAAATCACCGATGTATTTAGTTTTTTCAACTTTTCTTAACATATTTCAATGCGGTTGTCCATCCACATCTTAATTTACAAGCTATACACCTTTAGCACAAAACATAATTAAGTTTTAAAATCTTACCTATCACTTAAAAATCCATCATTTGTGAAGTCTTTCGAAAAATATCAGAAAAATTTGCCATTTAAATTGCATTTGCAAAAATATCAAACAAAAACCGTGCGTACTCTCATCAACATATCATTTACCTTCACTACTACAACAACCGTAATCAAATAGTTCATTTTTTCACCAGCCGATCAGAAAAATATAAAAGTAATCAGAAACACAATCTCACTATCTCAATTTACTTAAGTAAGTAAGTTATGTATGACATCCAGCAAATCATCAAAAGGCCTCATGTACTCATCACAATGGATATAGTAATGCAAAGCAAATAACAATAAAAATATAAAATTCAACGTAATCAAATGAGATTTATAATAACATACACAAATTATTAAAAAAAAATTCGAAATTTAATTAAAGTATTTGAAAATGTGTTAAAATTATTTGGAGTCTGGAAATTTGTTTACACAACACCACCAAATAAAATACCAGTATTAGATATCTCTGTTAATTCTGCGCTGTTATTTCTGAAAAACTTATTTAAGTAAACATTGAGACAAATAAAACACAATTAATAATATTTGGCATATAGTAAAGTTGGTGTGATATATCACTTTAAAAATGTTTCAAGTGCATAAGTACAACTAAAATATACAATTGGAGCTGCCGAAGTGCAATTGGGACTATGACAGTTTCAGGATATAAATAATACAATAAACTTACAAGCGTTTAACTAATCATAGTAACCAGTTTATTATGCTAAGTGTTGCGGGTTAAGGTTTCTCTGATAAATTTATTTGTAATACTTCAACAGGATTGAGTAAATTAAGCGTTGATAAAAGTAGAAGTAAGTCAACTATTTCATGATTATTACATTGTTATGCATTGACAAACTAGTACACCTTTTCTGCGATTTTCTAAGTGATATGTCGTACAATTTACTAACTAAATCCAGTTATAAATTAACAAAGAAGAACATCAACTAATTGAATTTAAATTTAATCACACAACACTACCACTTAGTAAACTAAAAAACATTTCATAACCAAACTTTTAATAGGACATATACAAATATAAATTATTAAAAAATCGAGAAATTATATTTTAATAGATGGCATAAAAATAACAAATAATGCTAATCGGAAAAAAAATTTCAGGATAAACGAAAACAATAATATCATACAGCAAACTAAACAAAAAAAAATATCATTATCACTACTCAAAATTTTTTCATTTCAATAAACGTAGTTTATCATCATTTATCTAAAATCATGAAATTCATATAAATCATTGCGCTGCATTTTGGCGATAATAACGTCTTGCTACATAAATTTTGCTTCTGCAAGACACTCGTTTGGGAATGATAATTAAAAAAGAAACAAAACAACAATAAATTATAAAGCTCGTTTCACGCGTTCAGAGTGTTAATGAAATTTTTTAATAAAATATTTATTTTTGGTTTTTTCTTTCGTTTTTTTGTAAAACTAAAACACTAAGACTCAACTTTTTTTCTTTTTAAAACACTCGCTCAAAAAGTACACTTTTAAGACACTATTTTATTTGTTATCAAAGCAAAACATCACAAAAAATTTAAATAGTTACAACCAATTTTGAACACCCTTATTCCATTGCTATTTTTCACCTAATCATTTCCACTCACTAAGGACACTTTATAAAATGTCTAAATAAACTAAACTTAAAATAGACTGTTTTAAATTTTTGACAATTAGAAAGTATCACAAAAAAAATATTAATTAAGGAAATTTGGTAATTTGGTCAATTGCAATAAAAGATAATAATTTAAAATTTCTCACGAAAGTGAAATAGCCATCGTTAATGCTGACGCCTTTCAAACACTTAACTAAAAAAAATTCTTCTTACACAAATCTTTAAAAACAATTTATAATACTTTTATCATTAACACATTATTACGTTAAACTTTTAGAGCAACAAGAAATAACACTTTAATACTAATTGTATTGCTTCAATCTCCCTGTTTACAAAACCTTTATGTGTATTTTGTTTATCAATGTATTCTTAAGTACGTTATTTTTATACCAAATTTATTTAAAAAAATAATAACTAGTTTATATAAATATATATATATATATATATATATATATATATATATATATATATATATATATATATATATATATATATATATATATATATATATATATGTATGTATGTATTTTATGTATGTAAGTGAAATTTCTATGCTTTGAATGTATTCTTCCAAAAATCTAAATCTAGGGTATTGAAAATAATTATAAAATAAAGTTTTTAATGTTTAAACTCCTTTAAAACAAAATTTCTAAGTAACTTTTAGTTTTTTTTTCCTTTTACTTTCTTAATTTCACCTTAGTAAGTACATTTCTTCTTTTACAACCAGTAAAAAAATCACCTTCACCACTAAAAACTAAAATCACTTGTGTGACTTCTACATCACTTTAAAATATCTTTCACTTTTATCAAACAGTAGAAAATCACAAATTTCACCTCACTTTCAGCTACTTTCAACATCAGTTAAAAAATGGTTTCTCTCACCTCACAAACTCAGCCCACCAAATATAAAAACAATGGAATTATAAAGATCACCATAATTCATCTCTCACCATTTAACAAACAAAAGAAAAATAAAATACTTTTTGACAATTACTGCTAATTAAGCGCTCACAACCTCTTGCCACCACAATAAATCAAACTTTCGTATTATGCCAACTGAACTAAAAACTCACAATATCACTACCACAACAATAAATAAATCACTACCGATACTTCATTTAAAATTTATATAATTATATTATAAAATTTGGCAACTAGACTCTTCCACTTTCAAATTAAACCATTGAAATTCAACAAATGTCAGAAACTCCAATGTTCACAACATTCACTTCAAATATTTTTTCACCACTTTCTTCACCACAAAAACAGATATTTGTTTAACTATAATTGATTTCAAATTTTTTCACCACCTTCACTCACTAAATTAAATAAAAAAAAATTTAAACCTAAAATTAGTAAAACCAAGTTTTAGAAAAATAATAATTGTAAACTGATATTATCGAAATTTCATAACAGCGAGAATAAACACTAAACCTCTTTATTGATCTGAATTCTATTTCATATCGTGTATTGTGAAAAATTAAACAAAACTATAAAATATCGATTCAGTGGTCATCGTTATTAAAAACAAAATTAAAAACGAAAAATTGCATAAAAAATAAAAGCAAAAAACTAATTCAAAATTATTTCATATTCGTTACAAGATTTCAAGTCATTCCAATGACATTATTCAACATTTTTCTCTAGTAGATCATAGTTATAAACATTAAAAGAAACATTTTAATCTCCATTCTAAGTCAAATGATTAAACGTGAAAGCATCAGTTAAAGCCAATTATTAGTAGTTATTATTATTATGCATTATTAAAAGTTATATTAATTATATGGAAAAGGTATCACTACATCGACTAATGGGGGGGATTTGAAAAACATGACAATAATTTTGTAATACGATTGTATTGGGACATTAATAATCTTATCAACTAATAATCTTATCATCTGATCCTACCTTACACGTGTAAGTTTATATTTTATTTATTTTATTATCTTAGTCAAATAAGCCACATCTATTAGGTATAGAAAGTCTTAATATACCTTCACTTCTTCTATTTAATATTGAATTTCTGTAGCGAATCCATCGTTATGTTACAAACTATAAGACAGAAACATATTATATTACAGATATAAACATAGACTATAAGCAGGAAAGGATTTTAATAAAATAACTTTTCTCACAAGAGAATATTATAGTAATAAAATATTTATGAAAGATTAATTGTTAAAATTAATTGTTTTAATATATATTACATAATTATATTTGTCGTCTGCACACTTCTTTAACAATATAACACAATTTAAGTACAAATTTTAAAATAGATACGGTAGCCATATTAACAAATTGGGAAACTTTGCTTGATTTGAAAATAATTTTATAATTTTTAGAAGATTTTTGCAACAGTAAGGAAAAATTATTTAAATTAAGTTTTTGGACTAAGAAAGGACATAAGGGATTACTTAAACTAGATTTTAGCCATTAATTTCTGTAATCCATTGGAGAATTATTACAAAATTTTTTTATGAAAAAATGGCTTCCAGCAGTATAAACATTTTACTTTTGTGTATAACTTGTTGAATGTTTAACAAAAAAAAGATGCAGTTCTTTTCTTAAAAGAATTAAATATTAAAATTTATTTTCTTATAAATGTCGGCCTACAAAGATTTTTTAAACAATTTATTCCTGAATACTAGAAGATTTTTTACCTATTCAAAGAATAGTATATTTAGAAAAATATGCAGTGTTTTCGGTCTGCTAAAATGCTTATGGTTAGCTGAGTTTTGTAGAACTTAACAATGGCTATATCCCAAATATTTATATGGAAAAAATGCGATTTTGGGCACTCTTTTAATTTTTAAATGCTTGAATAAATAGCAGTATTCAAACAATGTAATACTACTATAGTCGTCTCATGTTGTAATATAATCAGACTAACCGTATAGAAACCACAATGATTTACACATTTTTTTAAGAACTATTTTTAGTTCCTTTAGATATACACAAATAATATACAGAAAATAATATATACGGCTATAAATTATTTGATTATATACATATAACTTTTCAACACAGACCTAATAGCTTCAGTTAATACGATAAGAAATCAAAACAATTAAAATCGACAGATTTTGTTAAGCTAGGAACAAACAAGTATACTAGGGTAAGAAGTAGAATATCTGCTGTAAAAAAAGCAGACTGATCTACAATAACAACTAAACTTTATATTGAATGCCCTTAATAATTTTCGACAAAATAAAGACTACTTTGATTAAAGTATCTAGCTATAAATCCAAAATCCCAAAAAACTTGGCATTAAAAAAATATTTTTAAAAATATATTTAAAATAAATAGTTTTAAAAGGTAATTAAAATGTTTCTTTTACCGTCCATAACATACTATATATTTTGTTTCAACAACTAAAATTTGTTTTTTAACTTAATCACAAATAAATTTGCATTCCTATTAAATAAATTTTTAAATAACTTTAAGTTTATTTTGCATTATTTCTTTAAACGTTTAACTAAGTTATTGTAGGCTAAGTACGAATTTAATTTTAAATTAATAACAATACTAAATAAATTTTGTTTTTATCTATTTGAAAACAATATAACTTGTATACATAATAAAATTATTAACTTCTTTTTTTTTACAAAATTATTATTATACAAAAGTACAATACTTTACTATATTTTTAAAATAAAAAATTTTTGGTTTTCATTTGGATGTAACAAAAAGAAAAATTTAACAAAATAAAATTAATTAAACAAATAAATATTTCTTTGTCTATATTATTAAGATATATGGACTTTGTAAAATTTGAATTTGGATTTCACACTTTACTTCTTTTTCATTAAACCCGTATCTGACTAAACAATTTTTCTAACTATATATTGTTCTGAAAATTTTTATTGATTATAGTGTATAGCACGCTATATCCCAAAAAATATTATTACGCTTATTCCTTTTAATAAACCTTTTTTTATATGAAGTTCTTTTGTTGCAAAATTAAAAAAAAAATTAAATACGATGGTATCTTGACCACTGTAGTGCCTTAAAAGATGCTTTATTATTTTGTTGTCTTTCCTCAGCGATGACTCAACTTGAATTAACTCATTTGTCCAGTAAGTTGTACTTATACCTGTTCACTTTAAAACACACAAAAATACACGGTGATAACTTTACGGCTCTAACGCCTAAAAGATTTATTTTTATGTCTTTACTGAACGAAGTTTGTATTTGAACTAACTTATTGCCCAGCAAATGGCGCTTATATATCTGTTTTGACTGTAGGCGTGTAGGCGTCTGTTTGACTATGTACTTTGTTTTTGTTCTAAGTTAGTTGTTTTTGTTTTCTGTAATTTAGCTAATTTAATGGAATTTCTTTTAAGCATGTTGTTGTTGTGTTGTGTGTATAAGATTTTTTTAGAAAACTACGCAGTTTGTAATAGGTCATTTCGTTAACTTTTGTCACTGGTAATTATTTTCTTTTAAAGCTTAAACAATCTGTTCATATTTTTTAAAAAAAGTCACTTCTTCTTCATCATAGATTGACCTAATTTTAAGCCAGTGTTAATAGCTTAAGTGTAAGCTTAGGCAAAATTATTGAATTATCTATCAGCACTTTAGCCAACGTAAGCGTAGTAAAAGAGAAAAAGACTAGATTGTTTGTGTTTAATTATTTGCATATTAAACAAAAAACGAAACTCGGTAATGTTTTCAGCGTAAAGTTACTAAAAGTGATCAATAGGTCTAAAATTTTATAATATCTAAAATTACTTGTTCTTATTAAGCTATTGCGAAATATATTTTTTAGAATTTTTCTTCACCCACCTCAGAAAGTTGCTCACTATTAGAGAGGATATTAAAATGTTAATATTTATAATTACAAGGGCTTGTCCAGATTATTCTGCCATATTTTGCTGCTATTTGTATTCAGTAATAGACCGAACTAGTTGGTGGTGAGGCTCAAAAGGCAAAATATGAATATGATATGCTTAATCACGATATTGCAACAGTCTCCAAATGGGGTCGGGTGAATAGAGACGATTTTAATGCACGTAAGACTCAATGTTGCATGTTAATGCATAGATGTGTATTAGAAAATGGATGGACTAAGCAGATTTTTCAGGTTTCTAAAGAAGCTTTCAATTGCCACGATTTTCTAAATCGGTGTAAAAGATACTTCACTTCATCCCATCCCCCTACTGTTTATACAAAATCTAATTTGGAGTTGCTTGACCGCGTACAAGAGAGGGCAAAGAAGCTTATTGGGGACAGTAGGGTAAACAACTCTATTGATTCACTAGAGCATCGACGTATTTCACTGTTTTATCGTTACTATAAAGGTAAGTGTACTAATGAAATTAGGGAAATAGTTTACGTTACTCGCACTTTTTTAAGTTTAATACGCTTTTCGTTGAGAGCCCATTCATTTGCGGTTGATGTGCCAGTGAATTGCACTATGCGTTACAAGGAAAATTCCTTTTTAGCAGAACAGTTCATATATGAAATAAATTCCCTCCACAGGTCTTTCCAGTCATTATGAATGAAAGAAAATTCAAATCGAATATCCATAAACACTAATAAACCTAATTTCCTAGTTCTGTCACAATGCATTGCATGAATTGGAGTCATCCCCTGTGTGCTGGTCTAAAAAAAACAAAGAAAAAATACAATTAATTAATATATTTATTTGTTTAATTAATATTATCACTCATATCTACAGCCACCCCTTTAATGATAACAACTAAACAATTTAATAGCTAAAACAAATTTTACTTTATGTATTAATTTACTATTATTAAAATTGCAATCGAAAAATACAAACAAACAAACAAACAGAAATAAACCAAAATTTATCGAGTTAAAATTTTTATTATCTAGAAATCATATTAATAATTTTAAACAAATAACAAGCAAAAAAAATATTATAAAATAATAATAGTTATTTAAAATTTAAATTTAACACTGTTAAATCTAATATTATGAATAATTTTCTTTTTTAATAATAAATTTCTCGCATCATTAAAAATTTACTGATACAATTTTTTTTTACATTTTCGTTTTCTAAAATAAAAAAAACATTTAACAAAAAAAAACTCTAATCGACGCTATAGGTGTCTCATGTTAAAATTGATTCACCTGTATTTCGCCTGCACACAAATGCAACCGTTATATTATTAATAACTTTTTCTATTGCTGTTACAACGCGTCAATACGTAGGAAATCCAATAGACTGTGTACATACAAGGTGGTTATTAACGAAGTTTGCTTTTAATTCTCTTTTGTATTAATAATCAAAATTTCTAATTTTTATCCTTTATTCGAATTGAAAACTCACAAAATTAATGTAGAGACATTCCGGAAGATGTACTTAATACATATTGTTGGATACATTCAACTTACACTGTGGTGGATGCGTTTATGAAAAAGCAAGGTTCCGAGGTGCCTTTTCCTGGTGTTCACAATTCACAGGGACGTGGACCTCTTACAATAAAACATACAAAATATTATCAATGGGTGGCGTTTACGCTATTTTTTCAGGTAAGTACAAAACAATCTTTTTCAGATTTTCAGACACATCGATCAAGCTTATTAACTCATATACATTTATCGAATCGTACACAATCGGTTTTTGTAAATAAAGTATGGTCTGATAAATTGTCACTTATCAGAGGTGTGTCACACGAGTCTATTATAGGACCACTATTATTTTCAATATATGTGAATGATTTGCCAGACCATGTGCCACTTACACTAGGTACGCCAGCTGAAAATGCTGCCACTGTTCTATTGCATTTAAATAACGAATTACGAAAAGCTTATCACTGGGTTTATGCTAACGGACTTTGCGTGAGTCCTTGTGAATATAAGTGTGTTGTAAAAGGCAAAAAAATCACAAAAACATTTTCAGGGGACACCGTTTTGAATGACGAGAATATTGAAATTGTTAATAAGATAAAAAATCTCGGCATCATCATCAACAACGGGTTGATATGGTTGCACCATGTAAACGCTTTAGTTGGTAAGGTGTATGTGAAGTTACGGACGCTCTGGACCACACAATATTTCTCAAGTTTATGATTTGTATAAGAATTGTTTTCAATTACAAATTTGCCTCTATTGTTATTTTTAAAATAATTCAAATGGCCTCCACCCTCGGTGACACATGTGCGACATCTTATCAAAAAGTTATTCATTACTGCCTGGAGTGTTGCAGCGGGAATTGTCTCAATTACCATTCGAATGGATTGCTTTAAATCATACAAATTTGTTGGGTTTCTTTTGTAAACTTCTTCTTTGCAATAACCCCACAAAAAAAATCAGGTGCAGTGAGGTCAGGAGACCTGGGAGGCCAACGAAATGTGAAGTTTCTTGAAATCAGCAATTTTATCATAACAGGTGTGGCTATGTAATAAGTTGCTCTATCTTGTCGAAACCAAACAGAGTTGAAAGGGATTCTCTTTCGGGATTCATTTTCTTTGAAAAAGTTAGGCCCGACAATGAACCTTGAAGAAGCTGTACACCACACTATGACGCAAAGTGGATGTAAATGCATCTGATGGAGTATCTGTGGGTTAAAATTACTCCATGTTCGACGATTTAGTTTGTTAACATTGCCGTTTAAATCAAAATGTGCCCCGTCAGACATAAAAATGCAGTTCAAGATGTTTTCATTCTCTGACGCCATTTGAATGATCTTCTCACAAAATTCCAAGCAAATCGGGAAGTCTCTTGGGTTCAGTTTGTTTGTTAATTAAATCTTATATGAAAATGAGTTTAAATCTTGGTGCAAAATTGTCTGCAGTGACTGTCTGCTGACAGCAATTTGAGCAGATACGCTCCTTGTCGAAGCTCGAGGCTAGTAGGTAGTGTACTAGCTTACAAGACGGGGGGTTGTGGGTTCGATTCCCAACAAAGACCTTGGTTTTTTTCACTACAAATAATAATTGACTGCCGGTGGGGCTGCTCAGTAATGAAGGACTGGTCACTGTCCTGTCTTATACGACAGTTAATTTCCGTAACTATCTACTTTCACCACCTGTTTTATCTCTTCTCTATCCCTTTCCTAATGAATGTAAAAAAACTATCCAAATTTTTCTTTCATTGTCCCAATGGTCCATTTTATTTAAATTTAAAGATCAGAGTGTGATTTGTTTTACATCCGCGCCTGACTATGTAGTCTTAATCAGATGGTGGACAAACCACTATACATAATTTGGAACGTCATGCTCGTCCTAGATAGCCGAAGACATAATTCTAAGCAACAGAACCACCTAGTTGCAACTTTAATCAATTTATAAAATAATATAAAAATGGAATTGGTTGGTTACACAGAAAATAAGTTATTACGTTTTTTTTTTGGTAACAGTTTTCATCAGCCACCATGTATTTTGAACGGTTCTGGCATATACAACAAAATTCTACTTTAACACCATAACATATCATCATTCAGTATAGGCACATGTTTGGCTATGTGTGTATATTTTTTTTTTCGTTATGGTTGTTTTTGTTTTCTGTTACTTAGTTATTTCCTGGGATTTTTTATAAGCAGGCTGTTTTCTTGTGTGCATACGATTTCTTAGAAAAATACCAAATTTTGCTAAAGACACACAAAAGTCTCGAAATGTCTTAGAAACTGCATAATTTGTAAAACCCGTTAATAGGTAATTTCGCTTACTTTTTCTTGCTGATAATTGTTTTCTTTAAAAACTTAATAAAGCATTTTTGTAACAACGTGTTGTATTTCTATTAAATAAAAACTTACAAAATCCCTAACAAGACGACAGTTTAGAAAAACCTAAAAAAGATGATATTAAAATCAAAATTTTAAAAAGATAAAATTAACGAAATGGTACATGCAGGATAATGCTTTCATTTCAGTCTACTTTAAAATAATAGTGATAAGAAAAATTATTAAAATTTTTGTTATAATAAATTAATTTTTTTTTACATATTTGACATAAAGTGTAATGAATCGAATAAATTAAAATCATGCACTTTCATGGAATATTTTATTTACCAGAATCTGTAACACATTTTTAATTGCTTAATACTCTTACATAAAATAAATAATAAGTCAATTGAATCCAGCATTTACAAATGTGTATAATTAGTTCACAAGGGATAGAGAAAATATAACAACACAACAGCCTTAAATTTATAATTACTATTAGTTTTTCATAATTATATCGCACCCTAAATACATAAGGGTAACAACTCTAAATTTTACCAAAACTGAATTTTTTCATAAACTAATACAGAGTACTCATCTCTAACTACTGCAAAAATTTCTTTCACATCACTATCTTCTTCAACTGGAAAAATACAGTTATGTCTATTTATGTGTTAAGTGTGTTACTTCTGCACGAGAACTAAGCAGTTTTTTGTCTCTCCTAAAAATTTTAGTATTTTGAGTTCTGACCCTTTTAAAATTAAGTGATTATGTTTACAAATACTGCATTGCTTAGGGAAAAGTTATTTCTGTTTTATATTTGTTATTTTTTCTTATTTCTACACATCTTCTTATATAATAATTTCATGTAGAACCAAATAAACAAATTGCAATAAATTGTTGTATTTAAACTGAACCCCATTAATATCAAGAAGAACAACCTTTGAAGTATTTCAATAACCTAACAACCATTTTTTAAAAATTACAGTCATTTAACATCTCTAAGATTAATTTCTGTAATATTAAGAACAAAAACCTTTTAAGAAAATAAATAACATTTTTAAAATTGGTAACATTAATATCAAACACAAAGACCATGGAAGTATATCAATAAATGAACATACCTAGAATTGATAACATTAATATCAAGAACAAAAACCTTTTACAAAATTTTAGGCAATAACATTTCTAGGATTGATAACCTAAATATTAACAACAAAAACATTTGTTAAAAATTTCAACAAATTAACTGCTCTAAGATTGATAACTTTGATATCAAGAATAAAAACCTTTTCGTTTTTGTCTTAACTAAACATTAACATTTCTATCATAAACAAAAACCATTGCAGTATTTCAATACATTAATATCCCTAGAATTGCCAACATTAATATCAAGAAGAAAAATCTTTATTTGTTATAAAATCGACGACATTATTATCAAGAACAAAAACCTTTGTAAAAATTTCAGCAAATTAATAGTTCTAAGGTTGATAACTTTGATATCAAAAACAAAATCATTAAACATTAATATCAAAAACATAAACCATTGAAGAATTTTAATAAATTAATATCCCTAGAATAGATAACAGTATTATCCAGAACATAAACCCTCTAAAAACTCTTTCAGAAAATCAACATCTCTAAAATTGTTAACATTTATATCAAGGACAGAAACCATTGAAATTATCCATAAATATTTTTCCATATAGTCGATAATAATAATATCAAGAACAAAAACCTTTGAAGTATTTCAATAAATTAACATCTCTAAAATTTCTTACATTAGTTCAACACCTTTTCACATACAAATAAATGCATATTGTTGCCAATAATTAACATTCCAGTTATATCTAATTTTATTCATAAGCCTGAGTGTATGCAATTATAAAAGCGTGGTGCTAAGTACTTATAATAATCATAATTATAAAAACAAAAAATAACGTAACCGTTTAATGTTTAGTTTCATACTTTTTGGGCATTTTATTATTGTGGGTGATAGAGATCAGTACGTTATTTTTAGTGCCATTTCATATTTTTAAGTTTGATATTAATCAAACAATTATCTAACTGGAACAAATTATTTCTTATCTGTAATCAGATAAGATACCAATAAGTGATGTTACATTTTAAAATCTGATTGGATAAATACTGGGCAATACTGAATGTTGCCAAATGTCTACATTATGCGTTTGTCACATAAGAAATAATCAACAGTTACTTTTCGTTCTTTACTTTTTTTAGTTTATTTGCCTTGATTTTTATAATGCCTAAGAGGTTATGAGATAAAGATATTGAGGATTTTCCCGCTCTTCTTGACAATGGTAATATTTCTAAAGACGAAGTGGATATAGGTGACCTAAGCGACATTGAATACGGTCCAGACGATGCTCAAAATTTATTTAATGAATTGGAAGACAATAATGATATTGATGATGATGAAGAATAACAAGGCAATGAAGAGTATTCTTTAGGTGTGGAAGTCTGTCGACCGTTGGATGAAAATCATTTCAATGATCCAGATGCAAATCCTTCATTATTATCAGGCGTTACAGGTATTGTAGCTTGGAACAAACGAAGTAGAGATCTTATTTGGAAAAAGCGAAATATACCATATAGTGAAGATCAAGTACGTTTTACGGGAAATACACAACTCTCCCCTCGACTATCCACACTTTAGACGCCATTTTAGTTTTTTTTTTCTGTATTCATAAATGAGGTTATACTTACTGTCATTGTTGAGCGAACAAGTTTGTATATTACGCAAAAAAATGTTTTACAACTGTCCTGTAAATACTACTGAAATACGTCAATTTCTAGGTATCCTCATAATTACGTCTGTATATCATTATCCAAATACCCGATCCTGTTGGGGTAAATATGGCTTCGACCGTATACAAAAAACAATGCCGCTAAATAGATTTGAGAAAATCAAATCTGCAATTCTTTTCAATGATTAAGGAAGCACGTTTTATGAAGCAGTACTTACCAAACAAACCCCATAAATGGGGTTTTAAGTTGTTTGTGTTATGTTCAGTATCTGGTTATGCATATAAGTTTGAAATATATTCAGGTAGACAAGAATCTGACAACTTATCTGATGAACCTGATATCGGCGTAGTTAGAAATACTGTGGTGAGGTTGTGCCGGTCAATTCCACGTAAAATGAACCACATACTGTATCTTGATAATTACTATACGTCTATTCCTCTACTACACTACCTATGGAAAGAAATCGCTTCGGAAAGAACTGCAAATTGCCGGCCATGAAAAAATATATGAAAAATTCTGTTGCCCGTGGAACCTATGAGGAACAAGTGGCTGACTGTCAAGGTATGGATGTAACCGTGACATACTGGAAAGACAATAAGCGTGTCACATTGGCATCCACTTATGTGGGCGCTCAACCAGCCGAAATTGCCAATCGATATGACAAAAATGAAAAGAAACCAATATCAATAGCCTGCCCAAAAATAGTAAAAGATTATAACGTTCATATGGGAGGAGTTGACCTGGGTACTATATAAAAAAAAATATCCAAACATGACATTATGCTGACTTCAGATCAGACCTTACGGAGACATTATGTTCCTATAAAACTTATGATGTAAATAAAAGAGGAAGACCATCAAGCACTTCTATAGAAAAGCATATTGAAGCTAAAAAGCATCGAGGCCCCATGAAACCCGTGCTACAAGAGATATTCGGACAGATGGTGTAGGCCATAATGAAAACAGGTGCAGTTCCAAAAACAGATGCAAGCTTCCTGGATGCACAGGGTTTTCAAGGATAGAGTGTATCAAAGTGTGGCAAAGTTGCTTTGTGCCACAACAAAAACCGGAACTGCTTTGCACAATTTCATACGTAATTAATTTTAATTTTGTATAAAGTAAATATGTATGTACGTCTACACTTATTAAGTTTTGTGACAATTAGATTAGTAACAAACGCATATTGTTGCCTAATTATTACCTAAATTTTTTTACTTATTTTTTACGTAATCTGCGGTTGTTTGGTTGTGTGATATTTTTCTTGTTCTGTGTTAGTTGTTTGGTGTTCTGTTTTTTAAGTTATTTCGTGGAATATTTTATAAACAATTGCTGTTATCTAGTGTGCATATTTCTTAGAAACTACGCAATTTGCAAAAGACACAACAGTTCGTTTCGTTTACTTTTTTTACTGATAATTATTTTTTTTAAACTTAAACAAATCAATTTCGTAACAATATGATAGCTTTAGCTGAAAATAGTTTTTCATATGCTACGCTTCCCATAATAAAAAAGCATTTTTGATTAAGTATTTTAGACCCTTCATATTTATTCGATTTTTACAATATAATCACAGCATAAAAATATAAAAATAAGTCTCCTTGAATATATTATTATAAATTGAAATTGATATATAATTTGTATAATTTGATGTTTGCCAATCCCATTTTAAACCATAAAACTTTAAACCAGATTAATTATTTGGCCGAATAACACACTAAAACAGGAGCTTTCTCGCTTTGTTCATCATACATCTTTTAAAATTACTTTGCTAACTTAAACAAAATTGGTGATAGTATGCAATGTTTTTTATGTTTCTATATAAAAAACAATAATAAAAAATGCTTATTATTTGGAACAGTTTTTAAGTAAGTCTACATTAGTTGTGCTAGATTAACTTAAAAACAATACTTATTTCTCAAAATAAAGAACTGTAATAATAGCTCGAAACTATTGAAACGTGTTTGTGAATATAAAAAAAAAAATATTTCCCTAAGATTTTAGGCTTTAAATTATCTTAGCCAAAACTCTATTTGTTTAAGAAAATGTCCATTAAGACGTCTATACCGGAAGTGTAAAAGTAAAGTATACAATGGTGTTTATATTCTAATGGCATTTTTTGTTAACATTATTTAACCCTGTAAGAGCTTAAAGTAATTTAAAATATTTTTCTTATCTGATTATATTTTAAAATATTAAAAATTATTTTTATTTTATATACCGTGTGCTTTTTTACTGAAGAGTTCGAGACTATGCAACTACTGGTCCAGAACACATGACATAGGATACTCACAGGATCCGGCTCATTCACCCTGTGTTCTCGGTCTAAAGTGAGATGATCCTGCGCTCTTAATCATTTCATGAGGGCCTGCGAAACCACAACCACTTCGATACTCCCCGAAGAGCAACCTCAATAATCAGTCAGAGAACAGCAAAAGCTAAACTCTGGGGCTTACTGCTTCCCATAGAAGTTGCCCAGTTGTCTCCTGCTAGCCTTTTTTCTTTGTTTTAAAGAGATGTAGCACTTCAGGCAACAATGCCTATTTAGTCAAGAACCGTGCTACATTCTTTAGGAACGGGATAGAGAAAGATGAAAGAGGTGGTGAAAGAAGGATAGTTGGAAATTAATTATCATATTAGACAGCACAGCGACCAGTGACGACTATGCCTTCATCGCTGAGCAGCCCCACCAACAGTCAATTTTTATTTTTGTAGTGAAAAACAACCAAGGTCTTCGTTGGGAATCGAACCCACATCCCCCATACTGACAAGCTAGTACACTACCTACTAGCCTACAGGGGAACCTAAATTAAGGGGACTGCACTCCCATTTATCCCCAGATTGCACGTCTTAATGGTGAGATTCCATTAAGACATATAAATGTGCCACCCCGGAGGAGGGGGGGGGGGTATTGAAGGAAATGTTTGGTTGCCGCATAGTTTCACGTTTCGTGCGATTTAATGCCTCTAGGCTATTATCTATGGGATATATAAAGTTGCTAGTCTACCTCATGACCTCTTGACGGTGCGTTGTTGGATAAAATCGTCGAAAATTGGACTTCTAGTAAATCATATTAAATTTATAATACCAGAAGATTATCTTTTGAATAAAGTAAATTTGATGTCAACTTGAAAAATTCGTTTCCGTTTTATTCCGTTTTCAGTTCTATACCTATATAAAAACATCCATATACACATTTTCCTGTTTTCTCATGGAGAATTTTTATATAATATAAATTATAATGTTTATTATAACAATTTTTTTTCGACATTAAAAAGCTAATAAATCGATAGAAGATGCAATAGATCTGGTTTTGCTCGTTTTGTTTCTTCGGAACAGATTTCATTTCATTCATTTCATACAAGAACTTTTTGACTATAAAATAAATCTGTTATATACTGGCATTAAATAAGGTAAAATTTTAAACAAAACCACCGCAGGATTAACTTGAGCTGATTAAATTCGTCAAGCTACGTTTAAGAGTTTTTTTTTTTTTTTAATAATTTGAAAGTAGTGATATACATTATTTTTAACAAATAAAATTATTATATAATAAATAAGATCCTTTCGTTTCAAGTGTTAAAAATGTCAATATGTTTGTAGTAGAAAACTAGCCAGTTTGATAAACAGTTTCAAATACTATTTCTTACATTTTAAATTGGCGTTACTTTTTATTTCGACTAAAATATTTTAATATTAGCACATACATTCATATGTTTGTATATACACACGTGCCTGTAAACAATTCTAAAACTATGTATTCAAGTAAAACCAAACGAATAAAATGAAATGTAAAAATAAACATCTAAAAAATTTGTATCATCATTAAAAAGTAGACTTATTGCAATTGTTGATTGTTTGTGCAGCGGCAGCAGCAACATTATCAACATGGTTCATATCAGCATCAGCTTGATGGATTTGGGCAACAATCCAAATGCATTTCATTATAAACACTGTGCAACAGCATGAAGGGATTTAAAATATAGATAAAGCAAGAAAGAAAAAAAAATTAAAAGTGTATGGAAAAACATTAAAAGAATATTTTAAATTTATAACTAAGAATAAGCATTATTGTTAAGAAATTAATTCGGATTTCTGTTTGTTTTTTCATTAGTAACATTTTCATTTTCTTGATACTTATATCATTTCTATATGGCCACATGTGGCAAAAATATGTATATGAAACAAAAAAAAAAATCACACAGACAGCCATATACATATGCATGTGTGAAAGACGACATAATGGACGTGATTTGTTATAGAAATCTTAACGCGACATTGAAGTTTATTGGCGACGACTACTACACTTATTAAATACAAGCATATGTACATTAATGCGCTACTAATAACATGAAATACTGGCAGATAACATTTCAAGTGCAAGTGCAATAATGCATTCAATTTTAAATATAAAATTAATTAAAAGTCCACTTTTAAAAATTAAGATAATTGCACACACGTAAATATCTACGTATAAATATAAATTTATTTACCTTGTAATTTGCATTTGGTCATGTGCCATTGGGATTCTAAAAAATTTCTTTCATTTGCATTTCATGCTTATACGTATCTGAGGAGCATTTGAAGTTTAGATAACCTGGGTCTGCTATTAAAGGCGGATACATAGTATGTGGTTTCAGAGTAGTAAGCCAGGAATATGCAAAATGTTTAAAAATGTTCCAGTTTAAAACATCACCATTTGTCGTTCAGTAATACACCGAACCAGTTGGAGGTGGGGTCCAAAAAGACTAAATATGAATCATACGCTCACTCACGATCTCGCAACTTTCTCTTAATGGGGCTGTGTACATAGAGTACATTTTAATGCCCGTATGACTTATAGATATGTGTTCGGAAATGATGCTGTTATTATTAGAAATCATGAAAATCCAGTGTGATGCTCGATGAACTAAACACATTTTCAAGGTTTCCAAAGAAGTTTTCAAGTGTCTCGATTTTCTAAAACGTTTTACACCGTTTCCGTCCATCCAAACTTCGTGCTATTTATACCACCTATATACGTTCAAAAATGGAATACTACTTTTAAGTATGGGCCGACGCCCCAAAGTCTATTTTGGAGTTGCTCAACCGTGTATAAAAGAGGGCTAAGATGCTCATTAGGAACATTAGCTTTATTGATTCTCTAGAGCATTGACGCAAAGAGAGTTGTGTTTCACTCTTTTATCGTTAGTACAATGGGTTAGTGCTCTGATGAAATAAGGAAACTTCTTCCCATTACTAGCACGTTTTTGCGTTCAACACGCTTTTTCATTAAGGGCCCATCTATTTGTGGTTGATTGGCCGGTAAATCGCACTAGGCATTACATGGAAAATCGTTTTTTAGACCTCCGAAGGTCTTTCCTGCCGCTTTCAATGTAGAAAAATTCAAATGGTTCGATATGTACTCGTAAAATAAGGATTATAAGTATACATTTTGCTGTTATAGACCCACGTAGAGCACGAAAAATTATTTCTTAATTCCAAGCGTAAATTTCGTCAAATCGCTCTAAAAACCTCTGGCCATCGATTGTAGAAACCAAAAAACACTCCATTGCTATGGAAGTACGCAATTTTTCATCCGTCAAAATTTTTATTTCAACTTCAGTTTCAGTTAGTGTTCGGGTACCCTGTAATAGGGGATTTAATTAAATTAAAAAATAAGTTTAAGTTTTACAATAGTCTGCCTAATGCTGTTGGCTTGAGGATGATTTTTGTATTGTGAAAAATAAATGGCGAAATGAAAAAATCAGATTTACAGCAGGTCTAGCAACGCTATATTTTCTTTGGATGTATTAGTCTAGTAGAAATGCAATCGAACCGCAGGAAAAGGATATGAAAATATATAAATAATAAATTCTTTTAGCAATGGTTTTCATTTTTAGATTATTTTTTTCTCTCAAATATTTAACTTTATACTTATTTATACTCGCAATATTGAATTGTGTTATATTGTAAAAGTCAATATACAATCACCCCAAGCAAAACGGATACCACTGTTAACGAAATTTATTGTAAAAATAAAAAACAAATTTTTAACAAAATTTTAATTGCAGATATATTTAGCTAATGAAAGCATAAAACAAAATTTTAAGTCATTAAACATAAATAATTAAAAAAATTAAAATAGTTCAATTGGTATTAAAATGTAGCAGAAACCAAACTCGGACAGCGTTAAAAATTATTAATTTAGTCCTTATGTTCAAACAATATATATCTTGACATTACTTATTTTTCGCAATAGCGTGGTGGTTCCATTCTTCCATAAAATTTTTTTTACCACGGATTTGTTCCTGAACATTTTTTTTCAAGTAATCCCACAATTTTTCTATGGGATTTATATCAAGAGTCTGTAGTGAAGTACATTGAATAGTAGTCAGGATCGTACTTTATGGGCCTTGTGTTTTGTATCGTTGTCCTGATAAAAATACCTACCATGGTATGTATTACGTAAGTATCCTCAAATATATGTTTTGATCCATTATCCCATCAATGAAACGCAACGATCCCGGTTCAGCTGCAGAAAATGAAAACCAGACCATCACTGAACCACCCCCATATTTTACGGTTGGTTTTAGGTTTTTCAGTCACAGCTCTTGATTGCGTCCCCTTCACACAGCAGGTATCCCATCGTATGTTAAAAAAAAGAAGTTTCGTCAGTAAACAACATGGTTTTCCAAGAAGAAAAATCCTTAATTTCATGGTCCGTTTGCTAATGAATGGCTTCTGTCGGGCTTCTGTCGGGCAACATCGAGTCAGATATAGCAGAAAGCTTTGGAGAGCTTAAAATCGGATTTCTTTTATTTTCCTCGCAAGCAAGCTTTCCTCTGCTTCAGTGAATATTTTGTTGTGAATCTTTCGCTGTTTATTTTGCACTATTTTATAAATTTTAAAGCGCCTTATAATATCGTGTATCATCGAATGGCTTCTGCTTACAATATTTGAAATTTCCCGAACACTTTTTCCACCTTTATGTTTAATCATCATTAATCATTAAATTTTGTATATATATTTTTTTCGCATTTTTAAACGTTAAAGTTGGTTGCATAAAACTTCAAGGATTGCTATTATTTATGACATGTTTGCCAATATCTGAGTTTGGTCTTTTGTACTAATTAGAATATTCTAATTTTTTTAATTATTAATGTTCAATGAATTATAATTTTGTTTTATGATTTCATAACCTAAATTTACACTAAATTAAAATTAAATTAAAAATTTGCTTTTATTTTTATAATCGATAAATATTTACGAATAAATTATCAATAGTACCTAAGTTGGCTGTATTTAAAAGTTGTATTGTAAACTTACACATGAAAAATTAAAAATTATTAAAAATGTTTTCTACTTACGTTTTTTTTTTCAAGATTAATTTATGTAGAATTTTTCAACTAATATAATATATCAGTACTTTTAATTCTATTTGTTTCAATTTAAATATCATAGAAAACACATCTGTGTAACATAGTTGTCAAATACTATCAGTAATTTGTGAATAAAATCAATTTGTTATTTTATTTATAACACACAAACATTATTTCTGACGAGTAATAATAATTAACCTAGGTGTGGAAACTTTTAAACTGATCAAATCTGATTTTCGGGTCACGATCCTAACATTTTGTTTTATTTTTAATTAATTACTTCATGGAAAAATCAGAAAATGTACTTTCATTTTTTAAAATTCTTTTCTGGAAAAATTTTTGCTTAGAATCTACTACGTAAATATTACGTTTCTGCTTCACTTTTGATAAGTAAAAATTAGGCCACCCTTGCGTATGAGTCTGTCCTCAATTTTCCAAAAAATTTTTAATTGTAAGATAAAATTTCTCAACATTAAATTTGATGTGGATGTTTATTGTTACGCTTATGGACATTGTCAATGCAACATGTATTCAGCTACATTGGAGTGCTAAAAGTTTAGGAGAAAAAATAAAATCAAATTATATGTGAAAACTTTGCATAAATTCTTGAATATATTTCATGTAAAATATTTTGAAGTAATTTTTGTTTTTAAAATGTTTAAATATTTTTGACTCAATCGAAGCAACTGTTTACAAATAAAATAATTATTTTTTGTACTCCTGCAGGAATAGCGTTTTAATTTCTTTTTACCAAAAATATTTTTTGACTCTATGGACATTTCTTAATGTATTTTAGCGTGGCAATGCGGTCAAATTATGTTATGCTGAATCTTTGAGGTGTTCGTTTACTATTTTACGGCAAAGTTCATTGTCAACCTCTGAAGTTTAAGGCTACAACATATATTTTTCCCCTTAGAATTCCTTTTTCTTTTGTTTGGATGTTGTTGTTTTTTTTCAGGGTTCTTTCTTCTGTAGACTTCTGCACACGATAACAAATGCGGTAGATGCGTTCATTGACCAAACAAATTTCTTTTGTTTTTACTATGTTTATAATATTTTCACAAATATCAACGTATATGTAAGCACGTATATCTTTCAAAATAAAATTTGTATGAATACACACCAGCATGTTATATTCTGAATGAGTTTATTTTAGTTTTAATGTGGCCTCAGTTTTAAAGAACGCACAAATTTAAACATATTTACATACTCGTATTGTACAATGCATATCACATACATACTATTATCCATTTTATTAAAGTTTGTCATTTCCGGTAATGAGAAGTTAGTGCAATTTATAACATTTTACGCATTGTTTTATGAGAATAATTACGTATTGTGTACTTTTTATTATATTTATACCTAGAACGACTTCCTTATCCTCTGGGAATTTTTTCGATATTAAACCACTATAATTTTCTAAGCAAATTTGGATATGGATGTTCAATTTGTTAAAAATGAATGAGTTTTTTTTTTTTTTTAAAGTTACTTAATGCTTGGAAATAAATACTAATTTAGAAATATTAAAGAGTAGAATTTTGTTATATTAAAGTTTTAAATAATTTTTTAATAAGCTATAAATATCGCTTAAAATTCTTTTTTGCCTATTTGATTCAAAAATCATATGTCACATATCAATTTGTTGCATATTTGCATTATTACTGTTGAATGCTGATAGATGTGATGAAAATGTCCTACAAGTAGTAAAACAACATCCGCAGCAATAATAATAGCATGTCATAACAAATAAACTTGTATACAATATACTCTCCATGACTTACATGATGATTGCAATGGCAGCAGCGTCGCAATTTTATGCCTTAATATAAATAATGTGTTATCTTTAAGATAAAAGTTAAGATGCGTAGAAGAAAATATTTTGAATAAGTTTATTAATCTTTAGCTAATTGAAGGCATAATGTAAATAAGAGTAGTCTTGACCAAGTTTTTACTATTTGATAAAAATGTAGATGTAGATAATTAGAATATCCTGACTAAGGTTAAAAGGAAATCAGGCTTTATTTGCATATTTGAATATTTTCTCAAATTTCTTTTTTTATTTGAAAGTACAATCCTTCCGGTTAATAATAGAAAATAATTTAATTCAAATGGCTGCATCAGTTGGCCATGCAGTAGCCTACACGATTGGTCCAATTTTTAAGCACATTGTTGATTGTGTGCAGCTGTATTTCACCAATGGCTTCACGAATATTGCCCTTTAAAGCCTCAATTGTCTCTGGTTTGTCGGCGTAACACTTATCTTTGACGGCACCCCACAAATAATAGTCCAACGGTGTCAAATCGCAGCTCCGAAGTGGCCAAACGACATCAGCTCTGCGGCTAATAATGCGATCTTCAAAAATAAGGCGCAAAACTTCAAATGTAGCCTTGGTTGTGTGGCACGTAGCGCCGTCCTGTTGAAACGAAATGTTGCCAATACGGACGATATCTTCAATTTTTGTGAACAAAAATTCGTTCAACATTGTCCGATTACGATCGCCATTGACTGTAACGGCCACTCCTTGCTCATTTTCGAAGAAAAATTATGCCTCTAAAACAAAATCTGCACCAAACAGTGACTCGTTTTAGGTACGCCGGTTTTTCAATGTATGCGTGCGGGTTTTCTCTACCCCAAATGCGACAATTTTACTTGTTTACATCCACATCAAGATTAAAAGGAGCTTCATTTGAAAAGATGATTTTTTTTTTTTTTTGCAAAATCGGCATCTTCCGTAAGTCGATCGAGGCCCACTTAGCGAAGCGAAAACGCATTGGATGATCACTTGGCTTCAACTCCTGAATCAATTGGACTTTGTATGGCGTGATACTGAGGTCTTTATGCAAAATTCGTCTCAATGATGTCTCTGAAATGTTTAATTGTTGAGAACGACGGTAAATTGATGTTGATGGTGCTTCACGCACACTTTCTGCCATAGCAGCAATATTTTCGGGTGTACGCATTGTTTTTGGCTTTTTACGCGTTGGCTTATCGATGAGGTTGCCAGTTTCTTTGCGGTGCTTCTCTTCTTTCAAAATCCGTACGCAATTTTCGCTTACATTTTGCAACATTACCATGATTTTCAAAGTAATGCCGCAATATTTCCTAGCGTTGTTTAAGCGTATGTACAACCATATTCGTTCAGCGGAAGAGTAAAACTAATTATCTCTCACTTAGCTGATCAAACAAGAGCCATTCACGAAATAAGCACTAGTTGAAAAAAAAAAAAACGTTAGATGGCGGACTCTTTCTATGAGATTGATCAAATGAGTTATTGCTCAACTTATATTCACGCTGACTTTAATTTCATTTAGAAACGGTCTAGTCAAAAGTTATGATTTTAGAATGCTTTTGGGCAGTTTGCAAAACTCATGCTTTACGAGCTTTTTGTATTGCAAGGTAGTAAAGAGCAACAATTTAATTTGCAAAATATGATCAAACATGAAAATTATACTATCAAGAGTAAGTTTCGCTATTATTTTAGGGGGGGGACATAACGAAATTGAAATAAAATTGGTAGCACAGAGCACTCCCGGCACTTGGAATTTTTAAATCCTCATTGAAACGTCAGTGTAGGCCTGTTCTCGTTTACTTTTTACTCAAGTTTTACCACGTTTTTAAAATGAACTCATACGAGTTTTTTTTAATTTTTAGAGTGTCTCGAATAGAAGGGAATTTTCTTCTCATAGACAAATACACTGAAAACGGTTATAACTGATGCTACATGTTTAGTGCCAAACTTAACGTAGCAGCAGCGATGAGAACAAAACAAAATACAGCGAAAAACCGACAACTAAACTTGAGACAACAGCAGCAGTGTCGATGTAAACTAAACCATTCGTAGCCACAAAAGTATTAAAATGCTCTATAAACTTTAGACGGCAGACAAACATAACAAAAAATAAACAAAACAAAGATTTCACACTAAAACCAAAAGTACACATTTGGCCAGCACAAGACCCATCAGAGTCATTTACATGGTAAACGCATAACAAGCCGGAAGTTAAAAATCGTGAACGGCTATGCAAGAGCAACGGACGCAAAACAAAAAATTAAATCACAAAAATCTCAAATGGTGCTGCCAAGTTTAGCCAAATTTCAAAATTTAAGAGATCAAACAAGTTTTTTTTGTTATCAAAAATATAAAAATAATGAAATGTTTGAAAACTTAGGCAGCTCATTCATATTTATAAAGTAAAATATTCCAACACTCTCATGCATCAAACAAAGAGATTTCTTCTGTTTAACTCAACCATACCAAGAGGATTTAAATAAATAGTCAACGATGATAGTCTTAATTTTGGCGGCATTGTGTACGGGCCTAGTCTTTCGAATGCTTGTTCGATATTCCGATATTTATTTTTTCGATTCCGTTTCACTATGCACAGCTATACCATCACAAAGTAAAGTGGACCAAATTTCAGAAATAATGTAAAAAAAAATTTATGTTCCGTGTTGTGTTGGCGTACGTAGTGTGTTTAATCTATGACGTGAAATGAAAAATAAAATTATAAATAACGCAAAAGTCGTGCATCTCATTTCATTACAAAAAGGAAATTAAAAATATATATTTGTATATATAGAAAAAAATTGTACTAAAAGATCAGACGCAAACTATATGAGCGAGCTGCGTTCGATTGTTTGGAAATGTGTCTTTGCGTACGTGTGTGTTTGTGTGTGTGGCTGACGCCATAAATATGCTTCATATGTTGTGTAGATTGTGATTTTTTTTAATTATAAACAAAAAAACATATAAATAAATGTAGTAAATTGAAAGTGCAACTATTTGTTTTTATGTTTAACGTTTATTACATAATGTAAATTTTGCAAGATCACTATGTGGTCGTACAATTTTCATAGAAATTTTAAATAACATTTCGTTTCTTATATAAAAAATTGTAATCAAAGAAAGTGTCGAAAAATTAGTGTAAGAATATATGAAAACTAAATCAAAATCACTTTTTAAAAAAATCTTGTTTTGTTGTGGAGACGCTTAAGTGATATAGTGTTATTATATTATGCATTAAAAGAAATACTCCGAAATATTTATCCCAAAAAATAATTAAATGTTTCGACTACTGTACTCGTTATTTAAACTAAATTAATGTTTTAGCAGAAAATATGAAAAAATTTTAGTATATTATTTTACAAAAATCAAAATAGCAATGTATGAAATTAAATTCAACAATTTATTGCTTCAAAGGAAGAACAAGCTGTTTAGCATCTAGTTTATGTGCTGTATACATTATGAATTTATCAAATTAATTTAAAAGCTATCCTATAACTGTTATAATGTTCTTCACTCAATATATTTTCAAAAAAACCATAGTATCTGGTCAACAGTACATATTTTAGAAATGTTGTAAAATAATTTAAAAACTAATGGTTTATGTTTGTTTATTTTACCCTACATTATTTATTATTTCACGCAGTCTCAGTAGATAAGTAAAATGTGGACAAACTTTCCATACAAAATTATTACAATATTAGATAAATTAAGCTTTTTACAATTAAAAAAATTATATTTTTTATTAGGCTGTTGCTCGTGGAGCTGTTTTTAAACTTTGGTTTTGAAAATTTATGCAACAAAACTTTTCAAAATTTTTAGTACTTTTCTTTTTAGTAATTTCGTATACATGGTGAAAAAAAGGCTAATTGAGGGTGTTTTGTAGGATTATGTGGTTCATTATTTGAATAACTCCAGGCTTGTTTTTAATTTCCCCAAACTTTTTCCTTGCTCTGAAAATTTTTTTATTTACATTGTGATCTTCAGTGAAGAAATTTGTAATTTTTTATTAAAACGTTACGTATTTGCTTGTTTTTGGACAGCCAGTCTTTTTAGTACCACTAAATGCTTCAGTCTAGCTGAGTATTTTAAAGGTCCTCGATGACTTGTACAGAAAACTTGAGTCTTTAACCCGCACAGATATCCAGATCAGCATACCAAACTGCGGCAAGTATCTAGTACATATTTTTTGTTTTTATCCTGATTTGGCTTTAATATGTTCCTTCCGAAGGTTTGCTTAACGTCTGAAAAAACTGCAAACAGTAGGGTGGTATTGCTCAGGTGTGCCATGTTTATGAGAGAATTCAAACTGATGTTTTGAAATAATTTTATATACTAACTAAAAACATTTTCCCGTTTGTTTGGCTTAGCCGTTTTTTTTATTTTGGCACATGTTAATCGCATTGGATAGTAGCTGAGTCTAATTGAAGTTAATACTAAAGTTAAGAGTAGTGTCGCCTTTAGGCAACAATTTTAAACGAATTTTATCATATCTCGGAGTTTTTATAGTTTTTAGTTTTAACATTTCTCTTTTGACTTCCTTAGGATTTATATGACAGATAGGCAAAATCATTTGGCAAAGACAATATAGAAATTTAAAAGCAGATTTTCGTAATTAGCGTCATTCAATAAGCTTAGTTGCATATTTGCATATCTACACTATTCTCCTTTCGATGCGTTAGCTACTCTGTTTGAGTTAAATTTACTTTTAAGTGTTCCATTTTTTCGAATTTCGTATTAAGCACTTTTCTGTCTTAACAGATTTCTAATTTTTGGTGACTATTTTCGGGTGTTTCATTCCCCGAGAACAAGCAAGATGCACCATGAATTAAGTGTGTAAATACTTCAACAGCGTTAAAACATAAATTTAAGCCGAATAATATATATATGTTATACTAAAAAAAAAAGAAAAACATATTTAAGGAATTTTTCTGAAACAAATAATAAATTCCAGATTAAGGAGTTGAATTAAATATTTCGATAGGTCTGTAGATAATCTAAAAAATAAGGAACTACTGTGCATTTATAGTTATAAATATTTTCTAAACACGTTTTGTAAAAACACATTTTTGTCATTAATAAAATTTTTGGATTTTGTATTTACATTTTACAAGACATATTCTTATCTCACTTAAAAATACAGTGCTTTACAATTTATACAGGCGTATACAGCAAATAAGAAATATAGAAAAAGGAAATTAATCGTACATGTTGGAAATTATACATATTTAGAGTATAAAATTAAAATTATGACTAAATGTAAAATTAGCCTTTTTTTGCATTTCTTGATGATTCAATTGATTTAAATTTGTTTAATTTATAGTTAGTTGTTCTGCTTTGTCCTGTTCTGATTCATATGAATGAAAATAGAATTCAAAGTTAAGTGACATTGATTGTTGGGTTGCCTTTGCAAAAAAACACAAAAATATTACTTTTAATTTTATAAAAGTTTATTTAATTTTTCTTCAAATAATCACAAATAGTATTAAAGTATAATTATAATCATTATAAATAATGTTTCTACGAAAACAGTAACAACAAAAACACAAAATAGCACGCAACTTCATAGAACCGCAAAGGAATACACGACTGTGAACGCCTGCTTAGTTTTAAAAAACATATTTTCTCTTAAATTATTCATTTGAATTATTGTCAAAATATAACACACATAAGTATCGTAATAACATCACACTGAGTGCTAAAATATGACTAATGGTTTATTCCTAAAAAGTTTCAAAATTAAAAAGAAATCTCAAGTATAAAAACAATAGAGTGTTGTTAGCATAAGTTTAAGAGACAAAAATAATATGTTATCTATAAGAAATGTTTCTTTTAAACAATTTTTAAAATGATAAAGTGGGCTAAGAGCAATAAAATCAATAATATGGTTTTATCAGTAAAGATTCACACCTTTTTAAAATTAACAAAACAAGATGTTTCAGTCACCCAATTACAACGAAAATTTATCAGAGATGTCTTTTAACCTGAAGAATAGTTTTCAATATTTTTTAGCTTAGCTATTTTTTAAGTAAAAAATATCTTACACATTATTTTAAAAGTCACGTTATAAAAATATTCTCCAAATAACCCACAACTGCTACGTTATGATCAGGAATTGCTTGTGAAACCTCAACTCTCGTATAATTTTTTATTGCATGGTCAGGACTGCATTCAAAAATAAGTAGCGATAAAAAGGTTATACGAGTGCAAGTAAGCGTGATAAAAATTTTGACGTGAGTTGTTACCTACCGATTTTTTCTACAAAAAATTACATTTATTTTACTAGGTAGGGTCCCCCGTCCAGCTGACTTATTTACTTGCTTTTATTGCAAAAACTACAGCGCTCTTTATTGTAGCTTTGAAATTAGAAATGTCAGAAGTATTGATGTTGTATAAATAGACCTCCGTTTCTTCATAATTTTTATGCTAATGTCTATTGTTTCTCTTTAATTTTTGACGTATTCAGCATTTGCAATAATTTGTAAAATAAAAAAGTTCAAATCACTAAACTTAAAGGCGGCCGGCTACTAAACAATGCCATTTCTACGCATCTGAATCGAAAGATACGGAATACAAAGATACGGCTAACCCGATATTATTAAAATTCAGAAAATAGATGGGTCTAGGTCTACAATATGTGCTTTATCTGGTTTTAAAGCTGGGGCTCAGATTACAGAAAAGAGGAAAAATGGCTGTTTATGGCGTAGCTATTTTAGTAAATTGAAAATATAAATATTTATGTAGAAGATCCAACATGCTAAGTTTGCGACAAAAAAAAGATAAGAAAAGGTGAGTTGGGGAGAGGACAAATGCGCTCAACCGAATTTAAGAAAATACGATTTTAAGGATATTTGAAATATATGTAGCTATTTTCTAAAAATTTCGATAGCAAAATACAATCTACTGCAATAGACTAAAACTGTGTTCTTATCAAACATAAGCCTATTAATAAATTTAAGCCTATTAGCATATTTTAAATTCTCGCTAATAAAATGCGACTTTAAAAATCAATTCAAAGGTTATTAAATGTTTAATAGCAACAGTGTGATATGGAGATGTTGAGATGAAGAAAAAGCGTTGTATACAACGCAGACTACATTGTCAGAAATACCCAAGATATTAAATAATTGCTATAGCATATCCTTACCTCTTTTTATATATCCTTAACTTAATCTATGTCCTTCGTAGCCTATTTTCGTTATTTACATATATGTATATAAAGATACAATTTCAAATAAAAACATCTGGTTAAAAATAGAATAAAGATGTATTACATAAAATAGTGAAAGTTTAAAATAAAACAGTACAGGCAAGAAAAAACAAATTATATTTTATTAAATAAACTAAAACAACTATTTATTTATTAAAATAGTACATAGCACATATAGGAGAGTTATTATTCAAAATTGCTATGTGTTATTTTAAAACAAAAACACAATATTAAATATAAAACAATACTCTGTAACCAGCGAACTGATGACCTCATAACAAATGGTCAATACATAAAATTTTAAATTATTTTTTTATAAGATATGGTTTCATTTCAAAAAAAACTATAAAAGTTCTTTATACTATGACCAATGGTCATTATAAAAATTATTTTTTTAAGTAAAGTTCTGTCTTAAAATATAGTAAATATAGTAAGTTGTATGACTTACTAAAGAATTTATATAGTGTTTATATACAGCGTTGTAGAATAAAAGTCCCTTCAATTATCCTTCAATTAAGGTGAAAATGTAAGGTAAAAAATTTTTGAGAAAGAAAAACGCAAAATAACATAGTTAAGTTTCCAATTGTTCGGAATATAGCCTCTTAGCAAAGAAAGTCATATTAGATAACTCAGTGCTCAGAAAGTCTCTAGAGTTAAACCTAGGCAACGCCAGGTACAAAAAGCTGGTAAGATAATAAATAAGAAGCTCTTAGTTTTATATTTTACTTTGCGTGCGTAATTATGTTATAAATATTAAATTCAATTTGATAGTATAACAGATTAACTTGAACAATTATAAACTGCAGTGTCCGTCTGTATGCAGATATATACATATTTTACTATAAAAAATTTAACAATTAAAAACATTGGCATTTAATTTGGAATATCAAATTTGTATTCGAATTTTAAAGGCAATGTAATTGAAATCACTATTGTTTGTTAATCATTGCGATGTAAGGAAATTATTTTAATAATATTTATACTTATGTAGACAAACATTAACTACAAGTCCATTTGTTCAAAGTGCAAAAAAAAAACTATTTTTGAAAAGTTTTTTTAAATATATTAATAATAAAGCGATTTATTATAAATTAATATCTAAGTATTAAAAGCTATTCAGTAGAATTTTTTTCAATATTTCACTATTTTTTTAACTTTTTTATGCTCACATATTAATATGTATTGGAATTTTTTTCTATTGCAATATACCCCGAAAGAACTTTTTTTTGTGAAATATTTTTACTCGAGGAAAGTAAGTTGTAAAATTGTTTCTTTTCTCCATCTACTTCTGGTTTATTTAGTTTATTTGTGTTTATTTTTTATTTTATATTTTTTTTTTGTGTGTTCATATTTGAAGCAGACTTGGTATCCAGTATTTCAGTATTAAACTGTTTTAATAAGAAATCTATTTTTAGCTACTCATCTGTTTTTATACAAAATTTGAAAAAAAAATGTAGGAGCGCTATTATCGGTATTGCCCGACATTACATATGCACTACGTTGTAATGGTTTTATATTACATTTTACACTCATAGATCAAAGCATAGATCAGTTAAAATTAACATGCTTACAATTTCATTGGAAATTTCCTTTTTTTGACAATATTTTTGTTTGTAAATTAAATTATAAAAAGAAATATTCTAAAATACTTTAACCGACAAAAATAACTGATTTTTGTAGATTTCTAGAATTTACCAAGAGTTTATTACTCAAAATGGATGCGAAGAACTTATGTCGTAATGCGGTAATCATGCTGAAAGAGAACACGACACAAAATGACGGAATTTAAAATTTTACATAGGCTACCATAAGTACAAACAAGTTAAAAGTATTTTAATTATTAACATTTTTTTCGAACATTATAAAAGTTATATTTTAATCTTGAATTTCATTCTGGATCCCAGAAAGGCAGTCAAAATAATTAAAGAGTTGCCCAAAAGCCCCGAATTTTCATTGTAGGATTCTTTGGTTTGTTGGGTGATTGTGTTCGTCATTTTAAGGCGGCTATTTCTGGGCAGCAAACAAACCGTTCATTGTATTTTTTTTTAATTTTTGATGCACCGATCAGATTTGTCCACCGGCTTAGGCTGGAACCTGCCGCTGTCAGATTCAGAATTTTTGACAAGCTATTTTCTCTTAATATAAAATATATTAATTTCTTAGTTTTTCTTGTTATTTTTGGTGAGCTTGAGTTGCCGTGATCATTACTTAATTTTTTATACTCTAAATTACCATCAAAGTATAAAAAGTTAACCCCATTGCTTTTACTACAATATCTTTCACTTTCAATGTCCGCCAAGAACCATGATTGGTAGAGTCCTATGTCCATGATTAGAGTAGAGTCCTTTTTAGACAGTGTATTACTACAGCTCTGTAAGAAAAAATAAAAAAATAATTTAACATCAGCCTCCAAAAATATTCTCCTTATTGAAATGCAACAGACATATGCGACAATTTTGACGCACATGTTTATAAGTTAAAAGGTGTCCCAACAGTTTTAAACCAAATTGTACAGACTTTTTAAGTTTAAATATTTTTACGTCCGCTATAAAACTAAGTAAAAAAACATTCAAACTTGAAATATAAGTAGTGAAATATAAAGGGTGACTTAAACTTATGTCGCATAAGTTTTTTAACCGTAGCAGGTAGGCACTTGTAACTTACACAGAGTATGCAGAAATACGTCTGCTATAAAAATCTGGAAATCAAATTTAATAATTGAGGAAGCCATTATTTGAAATTTTCATAGAGTATGTCTGTTATAAAAACGAATACAAATAACTAAAATGATATGAAATAAAAGATTATTATTTTGTGAACAGTGGTAGCCTAATAATATAAATTTACATGGAATATGTAATGCCTCCACTATAAAAGCGAGTAGAAAAATTACAATTATGAAGAGCATCATTATTTTAAATTTACTCAACGAATGTAATATTACATCCGCTGTAATAAGGTTTAAAAATAAATTTTTTCTACTTGGTGGAATTATTTACATGAGTCTGAGCTAGCTAAAAGTTTTAGTTCTTGCATAGGGACTTACGATTAATATTAACAGCTTAGAGGGCTGTTTTAAATTTTTTTTATTTTAAACGAACTTAAAATTTATTATACTTTAAGCGAAGTTTAGAATATATATATATATATAGATATATATTTTTTATAGACCTATTTTTATTCAAAGTTGGAAATACTGGAAATTTTTAGAAATTTTAAGAAAGAAACAACACGAAATGGTTGTTATATAAAAAAACCAAAAAAAAAAATTTTTTGTTTTTTTTTTTTAACAAAGTATGATGCTACAAATTCCAAGCGCCTTAAAAACCACAATAAAACACAATATTTTTTTAAAATAAAACCAAGTCTGTAGAAAGTGAAATATAATGTTCAAAATACAATAAAAGCGACATTAATTTAATTTGCAAGACTCAGAGGTGTATTATGTAAACAAAAACAATAACAAATCTAAAATGCAACATGTGATGCTTAAAAATTTTTAAATATATATAGTTTTGAAAACAATAATTAAATGTTAAAATTTTTAAAATGCAATATTTAATAAAAAATAAACAAATCCTTAAGATATTCAATATAACAGCGAAATTTTATTTCAATTGTTTGCGTACGAAACTATATACAATAACTGCCAAACAAAAATGTCACAGAAATACATTTTATTACTATTGTTATAAACGTGAGAATTTTAGCGAAATTTTTAAAAAAATATATATCCAACAACGATTAGCTATGGGAATGCCACGAAAGAGAAAGTAACAAAATATTGTTACCACCATCCGATAACATGATAACATATTAATTGAAATAAGCTAATCGACGAAGAACACTTTTAACACAAAAAACATTAGGTGTCGAAAAATCCCATGTTTTGTTCGTTCGCTACATACTCAAATGATTTGTATAGTTTCTCTGCGGCAATAATCTTCACTTTTATTTGGTAAAGTGAAGTTGGTGTTTAAAAATTGTAAGGCGAACAATGTTAGATATATTTCGTGGATTAAAAAACCTTATAAAGGTCAGTCACGTTAAAACCGATTCACCAGTATTTCGTTTGCATTATTCTATAACTGTGATGATATTGATGTCATTTTCCTTAATTATAACTACACGTCAATATGTTGGTAATCCTATTGATTGCATACACACGAAAGATATTCCGGAAGATGTGCTTAATACCTATTGTTGGATACATTCGACGTATACGCTTAAAAGTTATTTCAACAAAAGGCAAGGAGTTTCTGTGCCCTATCCGGGTATTGGCAATTCAGATGGGGATGCCAACGAAAAAAAACACTATAAATATTATCAATGGGTGTGCTTTTGCCTATTTTTTCAGGTGGGTGTAATATTTCTCTAAAGCTAACAAACAACTATGTATTTAATTTACAAAAAAATAAAAATTGATATTATAAAAGAGAAGAAAGAAAAAAATTTCCTTTTAGCAAATAAGTTCACCTTAATGAATTTTACTAAATAAGTTTAGTTTTCTTTATTTTGTGTGAAACATGTGTTGTAAAAAACATATAGTAATTGTTTTTAAAACATTTCATTGCCTAACTAAATAAACTACAAAATCGACCTATCTGTGTGTGTTGGAAAAGCAAACATATCACCTCCTCATTTATCGTTTAACAAAAGAACGTTGCCAGCAACTAAAAGTGAAGACTGTCAAATATGTTTAAATTTGACAAATGCCAACAAATCGTTTAAACAAATTTTGAAATTAAAAATCTGTCAAATCATGATGATTGAAACCAAAATATATAATGTGAAAATAAACAAACAACCAATTCATATTGGTTGTTATTGAATAATATAATATTTATTGAATACGAATTAATAAAAATCTTTCTAAATTATATTCGTCATTAAGTTAAAAATTGGTTAAATTTGCAAACTGGCACAAAAATATAAATGTCTGAAAATAGATAATAGCCCTGAAACTCCCAATATAAAAAGAGAAATGTAATCACATATAATCGCTATAATTAGCAAACTACGACAAAAAATTGCTATATCAATCTTATATATCGTGATTATCGGTATTATTATAAAAACATAATAATATCATAATATACCAACTTTAACTATAATTGTGATATGCATAAGCAAATCATTGAAGACTTTTCGGTAGCTATATTATACTTACATGAATGCAGAAATAATTATGCCCAGTTGCACATTTGTTTTATGCGTACTTTTGCAAAAAAATAATATCTTTCTAAATAAATGGAATTTATTTACAAAAAGGTGTTTAATAGTCGTATTTTGTATACTTAATATTATCCTTATACAAAGTTATACTTTTTTTTAATAGTTTTCAGAAAATTACAAAATAAAATTGCACATATTTCCAGTTTGTATTATTTGGGCCAAGAGTACTAAAAATGCAAATGTGTGCATCAATAAATTTATAAACAATAAAATTTTCTTGCAATTGTGTGTTAAAAAAATGGAAAAGATTTTAAAATGTTTATAGGCCCTTAAGTTATTAGACTCAAAGTTTGAGTCTAACTCTTCAGCGATATCACGAGTACTGCAAAAATAAGATTCACATTGTAAAAAAGTAAAAAATATTTAATATAATTGATTATGCCGGTGGGCTGTAGTAGTACCCGTTCCTCCATATAGCCCATTCCACTGCTTCATGAAGCTCCCTTCCTCTTCATTTCCTTGCAGAAACCTTCCAGTAGTAACTTCATCTGTGTTTGCACTCCGCGAATTTGCATAATTCATTCCAGTATGAAAATGAAAAACGCAAACAAAATTCTTCAAGGTATTATTTACCACTTTTACTGCATTTATCTGCTACTTTTTTCCATGCTCGTTCCTTAGAATTGCCGTTATAACAAAACGCGTCTCTTCTGTCATGTAAGCAATTTTGTCATTGTACGTTTTCTACTAAATTCAGATAAAATATTTTTTCGTTTTCGTCCTCCAATGAAATTTGTGTACTAATATATGTATCTATAACACAATGCAAAATCAGTTGTTTTCGTACGGAATGTGCGATCAGATTCATACTTTGCTTAAGCAAATGATATTTGACTAACCTTAACCAGGGTATGCATAATATAATTGGTCCTTTGGTAAGGCGTTTGATAAGGTCAACCACAAACATCTGATAAGGAGACTTGACCTTATGGGATTCACAAACAATTTACGATTGACGATTAATTCATATCTGTCAAACTCGAATCGTTCGTTTTAACACGCTTACTTTCAAAAAAATGTTTCTTTCATTTGGGGTACCACAGGGTGGCCATCTGGATTCTTAATGCCATTAAATACTCAATCTTTCTATTACATGCAGACAACGTGAAAATATTTCGAATATATGATAGTAATGCAGATCATATTCTCCTGTAAAAGGACTCGGATGCATTTTGTTCCTGATGTATTATTAACATTAAGGAGTTGAACCTAAAAAATGCAAATACATAAGTTTCTTCCGAAGATATCATACAAGTGTGCAATATATTTTAAACCGCTATGAACTTGAGAAATTGAATGTAGTTTCAGATCTTGGTATTTACTGGTTACAGCATATTTCGTTAGCTACCAACAAAGCACGTGCAGTTCTTGGATTTATAAAACGCGAAAGAGTTTAGTGACCCATATGCCACAATATATATTTATACTTTTGTTTTAAGATCTATTCTTGAATATGGCTCCATAAATTGAGATCCAAATTTCAGTTCAGATTTTTTGATTAGCAATGTTTCATTTAACGTTCCATTTCTCGCTACTTCAACCCATTGGTAATTAAAATATTCAGATCAAATTATGCTAACTCTGGCCCGTTTTTAAGAATTAGTACTGAATTTAATATATGTTATAGTCATATTGATATTTCTTTAAATATTAATGCTGTTAAATGTTATGTAGTTTTATATTTTAATAATTAAATTTAAGGTTTAAATTCTATTATTATTTACTATTTTAACGTCTGTAGAGATCTTGAATCTATAGACTAAATATAGATAAAATAAAATATAAAAATAACACAGGTCTACAAAAAAAAACTTTTTCAAAGATGTTTTAAATTTGACAATTGATTTTATATAATTTTGGTGCGCTAATTCCAAATCTGCAAACCAATTTTTTCTATCACGTAAGATATTTTTGCAAATTAGAAAATAAAAAAACACAAAATTTGCTTATAAATACATTTATTAAAATTTTTAAAAATAATAGTGGGCTCAAAATAAAGAAAACTACATATTTTTTACGCACAACTTAATGAAATCTTTTCCTTTTTGTCAAAAAACTGCGTTTGGTAGACATTTTTCTATAAATTTTGGCAGGATTATCACGTTGTAGCATCCAACAGTAGTCTGCCATCATGGATACGCTCCATCTACCCTGATAACGTCTTTCCATCTCTTTAATGTCTTGATGGAAACGTTCCCCTTGTTCTTCGCTACAAGCTCCAAGATTTCCTGGAAATTTGTCTAGATGAGCGAATAAAAAATGTAATTTTAAACTCATATTGCATCCTAGAATACGAAAATTTTGTAGCATTTGTGTGACAATGTTCTCATAGTCTGGATCTTTGTTATTTCCCAAGAACTTTTCGATAACTTCTTTAAATGAAGTCCAGGCTTTCTTTTCGATAGCGTCATAGAATTTTGAAAGTTTTCGTCTCTGCATAAAAATCTAATGTCGGGACCAACAAAAACCCCTTCTTTTAATTTTGCATCAGACAACTTGGGAAATTTTGAACAAATATATTTAAAACATTCTCCGTTTTTATCAATAGCTTTAACAAACTGCTTCATCAAACCTAATTTTATATGCAGAGGAGGCAATAAAACTCTTTCACTATCAACCAAGGCATTGTGCTTTATGTTTTTACTTCCTGGAGTAAGATTTTCTCTTGTAGGCCATTCCTTTTGGGTCCAATGTTTATCTCGTGCTCGGCTGTCCCATTCACAAATAAAACAAGGATATTTAGTATAACCTGACTGTTGCCCAAGCAGCATACACAGAACTTTTAAGTCTCCACAAAGCATCCAGTTATGTTCTCGGTATTTGATTTTTTCTAATAGAAGTTCCAAGTTTTCGTATGTTTCCTTAAGGTGAACAGAATGAGCGACGGGAATAGAAGCCAGTGTATTACCGTTGTGCAGTAAAACACCTTTTAGACTCTTTTTGCTAGAGTCAATAAATAGTCGCCATTCTTCCTTTTCATAAGAGGTAGCCCTTAGCTTAATAACTAACTCAGAGATATTGTTACAATATACTAACGAATCTTCTTGGGTGAAATATGGACTCAGGTCTTTTTCTCGATTTCTGTAGAAAGTGGTTGACGTACCTGGAGCCAGCAAATTTTTATCACGAAGTCTAGAGGCTAGAAGTTGTGAGGCATCTTTGGGAAGATTTAAGTCTCTTACTAAATCGTTTAATTCCATTTGATTAAATAGTTGTGGTCCTTGTTCTGCTTCAAAAGTAAAGTCGGGATCTGTGGACTCAAATGCAGACTGTTCCGAATCAGATGATAACACATTCTCTAACTCCTTTGGTGGAATAGGTATGGGTAGATCAGGGCCATGAGGAATAGGCCTAATAGCAGATTTTAGGTTCGGGTATATAATACTTTTTTTATTCTTACAATTAAATCCTTTTAAATCGCAGGAGCAAAAGTAGCAATCATCAGTATGGTTTTGTGGCTCACGCCACACCATGGGAACTCCAAAACTCAATGACTTTTTTCTTCCTTTTGTCCAACTTCGTAAAGCTTCTACACAAACTTTACATACAATATGTGGTGCCCAAGATTTGTCTTGTTCTCCTATTTTCACTCCAAAATAGGCATAATACGCATTACGAACAAATGAGGTTATGTTATATCTTTGTTTTGTAACCACAAAACTTCCACAAATATAACAAAAGCAGTCTGCATTATTAACACAATGTCTCCTTTCCATAGCTCAAAAAACAATAGAATAATTTACAAATAAATAGCACTAATTCGAAACACAGCGATAAATCTCCTCGAACGGCTAATAACAACTGACTGGAAGAGGTGCAGCCGCGGTGTTGTACTAGTTCACTAATTTTACAGTGTTGCCACAATTCACAGACATTTATTTAAATATTTTTGGTCAACTGTCTGCGCCATATATTTTTTCTAAGAATGGTTTTTCTAATTTTATATGTAAACTTTTCCTATAATCAAGGAATTTTTATAAGATCGATTTGCAAAAAATTGGAAGGTGACAGAAAAAAAGTAATGTCAATTTCGGATTCAGGAGGTCTAAATTACCTAACGAAGGATGTTGATTTTAAAACATCAAATTTGTTGTAGACCTGTGTAATCATAACAAAACTATCAGAAGTTAGAACAAAAATTGAATTATTCTCCTAATAACCATTTTTTCGCTTTTTTGTAACGAATTTTATTCCCTGTTATTTACACACTTGTGGTAAAACGCAAATAAAACTTTAATTTAATTAGTAGTCTTATTGAGACATAAAAAAGTTAAAAAAAAAAGTTTACTGACGAAAGTAGATGTCAAAAATTAACATAAGATAAATCCAGAATTCAGTATTCAGAATTCAAACATTGAATAGACTTTACTCTACTCAGATGGTTTATATTGGAGATCGGAATAATAATACTAATTATAATATTGCTTATGTAATTATATTACAAATTATACCGCGGCTTGACAATGATGTTTTCACCATTTCAAGAGAACAACAGCGAGATAAAACGGGAAATAACAACAGTATTGCATTTACTGGCGGAGAAAATATAAATATATACAATTTTCAAAAACCACCTTAAATTATATATCTTAAAATGTGCACTCTCAATTTATCATATCTCATTTGCACCATTTTACTTGAAAATTCAGAATTTTTAACAAAATATTTGATTCCTTCAAATTATATAATTTTCAATAAATCCAAAAAACCACTTAGCCATTAAAAAATTGATGTGGTTATTTTTAAATTATCGAATACTGAACACCAAACAAAACTAATATTAAAGTTTTTAAAAATATTGCTTTTGATATTTTTGGGTTGTGACATTAGTTTTCTTCAATAACGAAACACAGAATGGAAATATTTTATTCTTTTTATTTGTTTTTTTTCTTTATTAAATTTGCTTTTTAGTATAAAACCATATGTTATTCACGAACAATATAAATCAATCAACAACCAAAAAAAAAATTCAGCATGATAATGAGTACATCATTGAGTTGATTATTTATTGAATTAATTTTTCTCAATGGAATCTAAATTAAGCGAAGTATACTAAAAGGATAATTTTTTAATTCATACTATGTACGTGTGTATAATGATTATATATATAATATTATTCTAACTGCGGTCTTTTATTCTTAACTTTTAAGCTTGATGCTTGGTCGATTTTTAAACAATAAGTAAAATTAAACATTGAAAAAAGATAAAACATGACAAAGCTTACATATTTTATTGTCCCATAATTTAAAATGTATAGGCTGTATACTTAACTTTATATAGTGCTATTTCTTCATCTCTTTACGCCTTAAATTTAACACATACATATATTTCTATATACATATATATATATATATATATATATATATATATATATATATATATGTAACACACTCAATTTAGGAAAAAATATTCTAATAATATTTTCCTCTGTTAATTCGTTTAATGCTGTCACATCAATAAAATGTTTAACCCCAGGTGAATCTTACGATTTCTAGGCGATGCGTCTATAAAATGACATTTATGCGGTAATTGATTACATTTGAATATATCGTACATGGTTGTCAACAAAAAATCTTTCGTTATTGTTTATGCAGTGAAAAACATAATCGGGTCAAAAATCTCATTGTATTCTCATTTTGTGATTATTTAAACTTAAATAGAAATCACAAGCAGTTGGAAAAAATTATTGCGAAATACGTTTTGTCTTTCATAGCCATTAAGCCAGCAACATTTTGAAGTTTTTCATATAATGCACTGAAACAACTGCGATAATATTATTTCTTTATTTACTTTGTCACCCCCCTAACTGTTTTAAACGCCCTTTTGACAGCATTTCGCATGAAATGCTGAACAAAATATGTGGTTATACTAAGAAATGCTCATACTTTCCTACGATTTTACTAATAAATAATGAAAATACTCTAATATACTGAAAAAAAAGCCGCAGAAGATTTTAAAACATTTCTTTTCTTCTAGAGCTAACAACGCATCTAAGCCTGCTTAAAGCTATCCACTTTAGAAAGCTTGGTAAATTTTTAATAGTCAACGATGAATAAATAATTCTAGATTTACAATCTACCTTCTATGATATATCGACAATATTTTCCCCGTAGTGCTTAGCATATCTAAATTATTTTCGTTTGTTTACTAAGCAGTATATCCAATTTTTGTTAAAATACTTGTAGTCCTTTTATTTTTAATCGAAGATAAATCATTGTGCATCGCTATGTGCAGTGAGATTTAATCATTTCAGGTACAACAAAAGAAATTGCAAAGAGTAAATATGTTTTTTTTCAAAAAGCTAAAACTAGAAATTATATACATACATATGGCAAAACTCTAAAGAAAGTATGTAGTACTAAAATATTAAGATTAAATTAAGTCCGTTTTTCTTCATTATGAGAAAGCCCTTGCACTTGTAAAGTTTTTGTAGCTCATGTCTTCATTTTTTAATTTTGTTCTAGCATATTACAGTTGTCTAAATAAAAAATAAAAATTAGCTTACTTTTTTATATATAGACGTTGTGCTTGAACAATAAATAATAATTTGGCAATACAATTTAAAAATAATAATACTTAATTATAATTACAGTTTATTGTGTTTTTTTATTTAATTATAGATACAACAGTTTACTTGCTATATATATAAATTCTTGAATTTAAGCAAAATACAAGTTAAACACGGTGGAGACCGTGGTTCAAAAAAATTAAGAATTGGGCCATCTTTAAAATAAACACTAGAAAATTTTTTTTAAACACGTCAACTTTATTGTCAGCCTAGAATTGAACTGACTTATAATTGTTTTAAAATTATAAAAAAAAACTTATTCTAATTAATAATAAATGATTAGTAGGCTTAATTTGGTGGGAACTTGTCCACTTGGAATATTTCGCAATCAGAGTCTCATATTGCAGAATATTTCCCACAAGAATTGCACACTTGCAATTTGTAATACGCGCGTGTACCAAGTGGGCCAATAAACTATTACAAGGGCAAAATATTGTGTGTTAGCTTACATAATATCAATTTTTCCATTTTAAATTGAGAAAAAAACTGGTACTTTAGATTAATCTATCTGTTCTTTTTAAGAAGGGTCAGCAAATTTTAGAGTACGTGCTTTTTAAAGATGATATACTTTTATAAAAGCTGAATTTCTTGATGCTCTGATTTACTTTAAATTAATGATTCATAAATAATTATTTTCTAAAAGGTATAGATTGTCTCGCCTATTCTTAATAATAAATGCCGAAGTTATCATACAGAACATTATGTAAATTATTTTGAAGAAATCTATAACATTTTCATTTTAGCTACTTTGAATTATTAAATCACCTTGCCTTATAATTTTATTTTTCCAATACAGTGAAAAATTTAGTAATAATATTTATTTAAGTATTTCCTTCTAATACTTTATGTAAACTTTTGTAACAATTTCAGTAGAAAAGTATTGAAAAATTCGCTCAATACATAGTGTCAACATTTTTTCAATATTTTTGTTTTGTTGATTATTTTAGATTTAAAAAGCTGAGTAAGATATGTTTTTAAAAAATATGCAAAGCCTATATATATATAATATGTATACAGCTGATTTTCTATTGCTTTACGGCTGCATAACTTCTATCTTTGCGGATGACACTGCTATACTCAGCTCTGGAATATATTCGGTCGACGTGTTAGCTAAGTTACAATCAGCTCTTGTTGCAATAAATGCATATTTTTTAAAATGGGAAATTCTCATTAATCCACAAAAAACGCAGGCTATACATTTCTCAAGAAGAAGAAAAGTATGTTACTTACCTCAGCGTAATATAACCTTTAACAATACTGAAATTCCCTGGATGGATAATGTGAAATATTTAGGAGTTTTTTTGGATCCAAAACTCAAATTTAAGTGCTACATACCACGCACCGCACTATCGATAAGATCAACAACTTAATAAGGCTCCTTTATTCCTTGATAAATAGAAATTCCAATCTCAACATCCATAATAAAAATTTAATATTTAAAACAACGTTTTAGTCGATAATGTTTTACGCCACACCTGTGTGGTCTACATCGCCAGATTATCAAATCAAAAAATTACAAATTGCTCAGAAGAAGCTACTTAAAATGCTGAACAAATTGCCTTGGCATTATTCCACTCATCGTTTACATACTCTAGCAAACGTTGATCTTGTTAAAAATAGAATTTCAAAACTTACCACGAATTTAAACTTAAGATGCCTCAACTCAGAATTTACACATATTAATGAACTAGCTTCATCATAATTTTTACGTTCCCTGTTCCTTAGTTTAAGTTCTATCCTAACCCTCAAAAGTTTTAATAAAGGTTTTTGAAAAATTATTTTTAATTATCAAATATAGTAAATCTACACTTACAAATTATAAAAACATTGTATATATATTTAAGTGGAAGAAGATCTAATCCTAACCTCTTTATAAATTTATCTAATACAAATTTTTTTGTAATTAATAATTTTGTGAAATAAATTGAATTGAATTGAAAAAGCTAACATTTCTACAAACTGATATTAAAACAAGTAAGATATGTTTTTGAAAAATATGCAAGGCCTATAGGGTTTTGAAATAATTTTACCCCTGAAAAGACATGACTGAAGATATAAGCGAAAAATCATTGAAACTTTATAATAAGCCAGAAAACTCACAATTTTTACACTCAAATTACATTTTTTATTAATGGAATAAAAAAATAAATAATAAACAATTTTTTTTCTACATTCTATTGGATTTTTCTATAAATAAATAGCTAATAATTTATTTCATTATACTTGGAAAGCCATGTATCATAAATACATCAGTTTTTGATTTGTATATAACTGAACCACAGCATAGAAACCAAATTTACACACCTACTCGCTGTGAAAAACTAGACATAAGCATAATTGACACACAGTGCGGAAGCAGACAAATATATGAGATTCTACTTGGCTAATGGCCCAAATGACACAAGAATTTTGACCAATTTAAGAGTAAATCTCTATTATTTTTAGTTTAAATAAAAAGTGTCTACATTCTCTTCTTCCAGTAATCAATTTTAGTTTATAATTTAAATTTTAAAATAATTCTTTTGTTAACTATAATATTTCGACTAAAAAAACTGCACTAGTGTATTTAAATATAACAAAATTTAAAACTAAATGACTTGAAAAGTTGCCAAAATGCTTTTTTTCTGGTTTAAGACAAAAAAAAATAGAAAACCAAAATGCTAATGCAGTGCGTGAAATGTATTTGTTTGAAATATAAAACAAACATTAAATTGAAGTATTTTTATTTTTTTGCCAAATTCATAGAAACTAACTAATGTGATCGACGTAATTAAAACTAGAAATTTTGTAAAAATTCACGCAAAATTTCAAATACATACTTCAATACAAAATATACTGATGTTTGTAAAATTTGTAGGTGAAAGTAGAATAATAATGCATTTTAATGGCAGCCAGATGTTGGTTAATGATAACAATGACGATGATAATTTGCTTTGTTTCTGAAAGGCATCACTTTAACAGCATTCATATATTTTACTCTTAGTCATTATTTTAAAAGAAAAATTTCTTTAACCAGAAATGTCAAACTATATTTATCAGGTGGGAGTGTTTTCATAAAATTGTAAGTAAATAAACTGCAAAAACTATTTTTCACAACGTAATAGTTGGAGGACACATTTGCGATTCATTAAATGCAACAATTGCATAAAAATAAATTTCCAAAGTAGCTTAAAAAAAGCATCTTTTAAAAGCATCTATTATTAGGTATGGCAGACTTGCAGAAAGATTTAACAAATTTCTTTGATTGCTAATAAATAAATTTTCTAACATATCCAAAAATAATACCATGTCTTAAAGTGTGTGCAGATTTGTAGAACTCAGCAGTTGTGGCAGTTACTTGTTAAATATTTTTTTATTTAATACTGAAATCACTAATAGATTTGTCTTAATTAACTGAACAATTCTCAAAGAAACTGTCATATTTAAAATCTTGATTAAACCTCAACATCTATGCATGTAAGGCTATCTTTAATTGATTGATAATTGATATGTTTATGGGACTTAATATTTAAGGCAGTAGTGAAAACTGAATGAATACCACTTTGCTATCTGCTGACAAATTTATGATGTTCTCAGTAATCAACCACATGAGCTCATTTTAGCATCAGTGCAAATAGAGAATAAAACAGTGAGATTGATGTGTTAAAAAGTTCTTTTTAACACTACCAGTATCTAATGTATTTTTCTAGTAAGTATATGCTTTTTCAGAGCTGTTCTAATAATATATACTTTATTTGAATAAAATAAAAATTCACGCAACATTTATAATCATATAAAATCAATTATTACATTGTCTTTTCTTTTAGACATTAAAACGTGGGGAACGTATTATCCACTATATTTAAAAATATTAGCATATTGCTTTCAATAATCGGTTAAACTTTCAACCTTAAATACGTTACTGGAGGTATTCCGAAACCGGTGTGATTTATTTTATTTGTGATAGCTTTAAATACCAGAAGTATTAACAGCATTAGATAAATTTTTAAATGGAATACTGCTTAACTGACGTATGAATATTAATAGGGAAAGACATTCAAATCACATTCACCAAATCAAATTAAAAATACATTTTAAATACCCTGCTTTCATGCTGATTAATAATATTTTGTTTGTAATTTGTTTTTGAAATAACAGATTGCTGGTTCTCTAAAAATAAAAGAACAACAAATGAAAGCCTTTTCATTAAAATATAAAAAAATAAGAAATCATTTTTCTTTGCAGTCAAATGTTTTCTGGGCATAACCAAAACAAAATATGAATATCTTTAAAATTTTCTTCTAGTCTCTTAAAATCTTTATTTTATATGGCTGCTAGGAGTTTGTTACTTATGCGGAACAATAAAGTTTAATACAAATTCCGAGCAACATCGTTTTCTGCACTTCAATAGATTTCACCCTAATATCCAAAAAATATATTTTAGTATTTACAATTACGTATATACTTCACAAAGGTAGTAAAATAATAAGCTAAAAATATTTATGAGATTCCTGAGATTAGAACTTGCATGGCTTGCGTTTTATTTAATTTTATGATAGTTCTCTATATTGTTAATACATATTTAAAAAAACTTAGATAACTAATTAATGAAAAATTTATTTCAGATAAAGGAAATATATTTGTGTAAATTTTTAAAGAATATAAGAAGAAATAAGCACTTTCAGAATGTAATGCAACCTTTTCTGGACAGCTACATAAATAATCAGCATTTTTTTCTATCTAGCTATCTTTGGTTTTATATTTTGTAAAAACCATCTTTTCAATCAACTAATTCAACAAATAAAATTGTGGAAAATATTGTATTCAATAAATTTTAATTTCGGTAAACGAAGACTACATAGCTCTTTTTGCTGCTTTCTTTATAAATTGTACAATATGTTTGTTTTTAATTTTACTACTTTACGGTTAAGTTACCTGTGCAATTTTTCATTTTATTCTTTCATACTTCTTTTTTCACAATACCGCAGATGCTGTTCAAGTTCATATTGATTTTTAAGCGTGAATGCACGTTGCCTTACGTGCAATTTTTTGATTATTTTGTGCATTACTCAAAAAGATCTAATATTAATTTTAAAAATTTAAAACATATAAATTGTTTATATTAAGATTTTTATTTAATTTTCTTTTTTAAAAAATACAAATTTTTTCTTACAGGCAATATTATTTTATACGCCAAGATGGTTGTGGAAGTCTTGGGAAGGTGGCAAAATTCATGCACTTATCATGGACTTAGATATAGGAATCTGTTCCGAAGCCGAAAAAAAACAAAAAAAGAAGTTACTTTTAGATTATTTATGGGAAAACCTAAGGTTGGTTACTTGCCATACTTCACCGTTAATGGGAATCTTTTTTAAATACCATTTCCATTTAATAATATTTTAGAGTTTAAACTTATTATAATATTTTTTTTACAGATATCACAACTGGTGGGCGTACAGATACTATGTGTGCGAACTATTAGCACTTATAAATGTGATAGGTGAGTAATTAGATTTTACAGAAAAATTTTTATGAGTATTTTGTCAATTCTCCAACATCAGATATTAGTAATTATTTCAGTATTTATCATCCTGCGTAAGTCAAATTAAAAAAAAGAAGCAAATGGAAAAATAACAAACAATAATGAAAGATAGACTAAAAACCAACAGAATACAAATATATATATATATATATATATATATATATATATATATATATATATGTGTGTGTGTGTGTGTGTGTGTGTGTGTGTGTGTGTGTGAGTGTGTGTAGCAAAAACCAAATAAATTGACATTTTCTTTTCTCAAATAAACAAATAAAGCAAATATTATTTAAACAATGATATCTGTATCTATGGACATGTTTATGAAATAAATTACATATATAACATCATACAATCAATATTTTAACACTGATTAAAACTTTGCGCACATAGGACTGCTTGTGGAACTTTTTTGTTCCAAAGAAGAATTTTTTTTTTTAGATTTTTCTTTATTCAAAACCCCAAAAATATACAAAAATTTTAAATTTTTTGTTTTCTTGATTAAAAATAATTTAAAAAATAAACAAATCACATTAAATTTTGCTGTTAAAAAGTTTATAAACTGACCACCGAATTATATACAAAATAAGCCAATGTGTAAATAAACACAATTAAAGGTATTTTTTAAAATTTGTTCGTAAATAAATTGTTTTTTTTTTTTCGCTTATAAACTGAAAATAATATGTATTTTTGTTGAAATTTAGTAGTTTAGGGATCCATCCCTTTAAAGCAATTTTTTAACTTTCAAATTAACTAAAGAGCGTGTAATTTAAAATTAATAACTTAAAAGCTTGTGATATGTCTAACAGTGTTTTCACGTCAAAATATTTTTGACTTATATCGCAGTGTCCAACTCGTTCGTTCGAATTACAAGCGAAAGAAGGTTAAGTGTTGTATATGAAAAACACTCATTTCACTCGTTTTTCATTATGAAAAACGTCATTAGTTATGCCATTTCTGATGATATGTTACTTTTCAAATGAAATTTCTCAAAAAAAAATTTTTTAAAAGTACCTTTTTCCAAAAAAAAATAAAGTTTTTTGGGGGTTTTAGAAAAATATATGTTTTACGAACAGAGTTTATTTAAAAGGGCCAATAAAAAAGTACGTTTGCAAAAAAGTAGTTCTGGATATATTTTAAAAGTAAAGTCTACATGAAAACGAAAGGGATTATAAAAAGCGATTTAGAATAATAATAATAATTAAAAATAATAATTGAAAATGGTTATAATTTTTTGTTTTTCTAAAATATAAAAAATAATTTCCTGAAGAAGCTTTCCACAGGAAAGGGAAATATTGAAAAAAACCGGTTTGTTCACAAACCAAATTTGACGAGGGTCGACGGAAAACCATACCCAAACAAAAGAAATTTTTACCCCGTCGGAGAATCCAAACACATATCGGAAAAATATATAGTTAAAATTTAATTAAAAAGACCGGTAAAAAGATAAATGCATATTTAACAATAATAATTATTATTATGAGAAACCTTTTGAAAAAATTTTTTTTTAAAATAGGTACTTTTATAAAAAAATTAAATATTGCAAAAACTACTTCAATCGAATGTCTAAATAAGGATCGTTAAATGAGTTACAATTAAAAAGCATTAAAGTATACTGCAGAAAACCCTAATAGAAAGGCAGTTTCAAAAAGTAGTTTACAACTCTATAAATACTTTCCTTGTAAAAGGTAAAATTGTTTTAAATTGTTTCCAAAAAATACCTTTTGAACAATGAACCTTTTCAAAAATGTACCTTTTGTCTCTAAGAGAATTATATTTAAAAAAATATATCTTTTTTAGGACACTAAAAACATGAATGTATCTTATAAAAATTATCTTTAAAAAATTATTTTAAAGGTACTAAATTAAAAAAAAAATTCAAAATAACACCTTACAGAAGACCAATTTTTAAAAACACCTTTTGTAAAATAACCCACAGCAAATACTGCTATCTAGCTTCTAAATTAATACAAATATTAAAAACCAACTTTTAAAAAGGTTCTAAAAAATTTAATGCAAAACAACTTCCAAAGTATTATTTTATTTTGTATATCATATTCTGTTATTTTAAATTTTACAATCCTGGTTTCATATACAATCATTCAATAACAATTTCTTATATTAAATATAACAATTTGCGAAAATAAAAAAGTTTCAAGTAAAGATTAATTTTGAAAAACATATTATGCAATAAGTGAGATATAACAACAATATATTTAAAATATGCTAGAATGTTTCGAGCAAACATCGATTACTTGACAATTTCACATAAAGACTGTTAGCAAAATTTAGAAGAAAATCTCTTTTAAGCTTTCTTTTACCTGTTTTATTTTGGTTTTGTATTTTATGCTAATAATAAATTAGCTAATTATTATTTTAAACGGATACAGCACTAAAAATAATTACTGCAAATTGTTTACATTTGTTGGTTTAGTTATACTAATTAATTTATCCACGGATTGATTCAACCAAACTCAAAACCTTGCCAGACTATTATATATAATTTTTTCGATAAAGGTAGAAAATATTTTATATTTACATTATATAATTTTTGTCACTTCACTTAATTTTTTGATGGCTGCAGAGTAGAGAGAAATTAAAAGGATAAGTACATGCATGTACCCTTGAAAATTGTTTTATTTCCTCGAAGTTTTAAAAGTGAAGTCAGCTGTCAAAATATAGACAACATAAAAATAAAAGCGAATGTAAAAACAAATGCAATTTTACGAAAGTGAAACATTGCAGCGACGAAACTTTCATATTGGATATTATTGTTTTTGTGATGTGCAGTTTTAACTTTTTTTCAGTTATATTAATTCTAACCAAACTCGTAAACATTTAAAGAATGAATGTATGTATTACGTTGTTTTTATAATAAGCGTAGTTTGTTTTTCTTTTTTTCAAGTATTGAGAAATTCGCTTTTGCTCATTTATTATATATTTTTATTTAATATTTATTATAATATTATCATTATAATCATTAAACAAGTGAACCAATTATTTATATCTTAGTTATTAATAGCAACATTAAAATGCAGATAAATTTGCCTTTTTATTGATTTATCGCTTCATAAGGACACAACACCAAAATGCAAATAAATGCACAGATGAGAAAATATGCAATGAATTGTAAAAGTTTTTGAATTATTTTTTTATTTATTTATTATTTATTGTAAATACACCAATAAACGCAACCAAAAATGCTCAACACGAAAAAATACACGGCTAAAGTTTTACTTCTTTTTTACTACATCGTTACTACAACACTTTAAATATTATTAATTATAATTTCTTCAAAAATTTCCAAAACAGAATAAGAAAATTGAAAAACTTGTGTGTTGTTAAATACGTTACTATTTTATTCCGATTGATTTCAATTTATTTAAAAAAATATTAGAAATCCGACTCTAATGACTTGGTGAATACCTCTGTTATGTCGTAGTGTTTGAGATATTAAATAAGTAAATTCTCCAAATAGTATGTTATTGATTTTATTAAAACAAAATAAAGTTAAAGAGATGATAGAGACAGTACAGACCCAAAAGACAACACATATAAATCATAGTTTGTATAAAATTAAATGAATTTATGATTTCGTTTATTTTCTGATTTGATTTAAAGGTCAAATGTTTCTTATGAATCGATTTTTCGATGGCGAATTTATGACATTTGGCTTAGAAGTTATAAAATATATGGAAGACGATCAAGAAGATCGTATGGATCCCATGATTTATATTTTCCCTAGAATGACAAAATGTACGTTTTTTAAATATGGTTCTAGTGGGGAGGTAAGTTTTGAATAATAAAATTTGCTTTTAAATCTTAATTGTAAATTTTGTTTGTTTTGCATTTTATATTTTTAGGTGGAAAAACATGATGCCATATGCATACTGCCATTGAATGTTGTTAATGAAAAAATTTATATTTTCCTTTGGTTTTGGTTCATATTATTAACACTATTAACATTATTAACGATGATATACAGGGTGGTTATTATATTTTCACCACGTATGAGGGTGTACTTATTTCGAATGCGATTTAGGTAAGTTGTCCTTAAACTTACATCTAAAAAACAATATTTTTTTACGCTTCATGCGGCAGATAAAATTAGGTAGCGATACGTTTTTTTTAACTATGCGAAATAAGCCCCTCTAAATACGAATTTTTAATTTTGAAACTGAACGTTTTAAGATTTTGATTTTTGAAATTCCTAAATTAAAATGACATTGTTGCAAACTAACTAACCTTAAGCTTACTACAAAAATTACAAATTGTATTTTGTGTAATTAAATTTGTATGTTAAATTTAAATATTGTTTATTCTTTCTTAACAGGTTAGTGCGTCGAGACGCAATAGAAATAATTGTTCGTCGTTCAAAAATGGGCGACTGGTTTTTATTATATTTATTAGGCGAAAACATAGACACGGTTATATTTCGAGATGTTGTACAGGACTTAGCAAATCGTTTAGGACATAACCAACACCACAGGGTGCCTGGACTAAAGGGCGAAATTCAAGATGCATGATATTGGGAGTATTAGAAACCATACAAAATGCAAAACGTTGTCTCCATCTAAAAAAAAAACAGTAAAACTTCAATGAAACTATAAAAAAATAAAAAAATACTTTAAAAATATGAAAAAAAAAATAAAAAAAGTAATGCTGCAAATTTTGCTTTTTATTAGCATTTAATAAAACACTACAACCATCAAACAAAATATATCATCAAACAAATTGGGAACACAAAAAAATTTAAAAACATGGAAAAATGGATTACCAATAAATATTAACAACTGAATAAAATTATTGCAGACGCACAATTGCTAAAGACATCATTTTGTCATCAATTAATCAGCATCAGCGAAAATATCACTTTCATCCCCATGAGACAGAAAAACGACATCTATCTTAAGAAGAATCTGGAAGAAGTTTTTTTTGTTTTTTAAAATCTTTAAGCTAAGGATGATAATAAGCAATTGTCTTGATTTTTTAAGACAATTTGTAAAATAACATAACACAAAACAAAATCAAACAAATAGTTATAAGATAAATCAGAAAAAGATTTTTGACATCATCATCATACAATCATGAATAGTTTCAAAGTTTTAGACCTCCAAACTTTAATTGGATTCATCATATGAAAACGATTTTTTTTAAAACACTGGCTCCTGCTGCTTTGTGTAGTTTAACACTTTATAATCATGATAGAACCTTAAGCTTAAATGAAAAAAAAACACAAAAACATTTGGAGACAACCACCTGTGTATAATTGCACTTTGTACTGGACAAAAACTAAACGTTTTGACAAAAAATGACATCTCATAGAAAAACAAACAAAGTAACAACAACAAAGTGTTCATTTATTTAACTAAATTTAGATAAATAAATCCCTTTTTATATAAAAGTTTAAAAAATTAAAAAAAAAGTATAACCAACATTTCATACAACAATCAGAACTCAAACTAAATTAAAGAACACAGAATACATGTTTTTTCTAACAGACACTATAAACCCCCTCCTCTCCCCCTTTTTTCGAAAAACTCGAAAAGGTAAACATAAATATCAAGCATAAAAGCAACATACTTTAAAGTTAAAATAAAACAAAACATATTTGAAAACAAAACAAAAATAGCGCGCATCATCTAATAACCATTTAAAAATAAAATTCATATGAAAAGATTATAATAAATCATAATTTTTTAAATGAAATTAAAACCAAAATCAATATCATATTAAACAAAACCTTTCTCCATCTGCAAACACAAAAAGTACACTCGATAACAAACTAACCATATAAAGATAATATAAAAAAACCAAATTTTTTAACCGGAGAACGAATTCATCAGGAAATCATTAGTCCTCATTTCTTTATCCATAGTTGAAGGTGTTTATATGCCTATAACGAAAATGTAAGAAAATACACAAAAATACTCTCCAATTTTAAATTTAAAAAAAAAAAAAAAAATAATCTCATTACTACTAAACAAAATGTACAGAGGTTTTTCATTCAAAATCAGTTTAAAATTATTGTAAAAATATTATTAAATCATAATAAATCAAGCAATTATATGTAGTTATATTACTTTTTCTTTTACAATTGAGAATATACCAAAAATACTTGTTCAAAAAGCTAAGTATTAATATTGAAATTTAGTTAATTCATAAAAAAACGCAATATGAAATAAATATTATATATTTAATATCCGTCCAAAAATGCATTCATTTTTAGCGAAGTAACCAACCAGCATTCATTCCAAAAAATAAAAACAAATTGTTAACCTACAACAAATAAACCAAGTTACATAAACAAAGAATTAATACGACCATTGTAGTTTAAGATTTTTCTAGTTTACATACATATCTTGGTAATAATTAAAAGAATGCAATAACGTGCCTCGTTTTATCATACAATAATTTTTATTTAGCTATTCTTGTGTAGAGGATATTTTACCATTTGTCGGTTGTTATGAAATTGAAAATTTTAAAAGGCACATGTTAACCTTTTTCTCAATTTTCTTGTAGACTAGTTAATTTTTACATGTATTGGGCTTCTTATACGTATGTATATGTATAATATATTTTTTCATAATGTGTCACAAAAGTAAATACACATTATTTACATTATATGTATTTATACATCTAATGTAAATAATATATAAATAATTTTATGACAGTATTAAATTTTTTGTAAAAAATTTAATTAAAATGGTTATATTTAATTCTGCAAGCGTATCGTGCAAAAACGTTTGTTAAACAAAAACAAAATTGGGACTCTCAGGTCCATAATTTCAGTGCTTGTTTTATAGTTTTCATCCTCTGGCTGCAAGAAGATTTATATCCCTCAAATTTATGTAACAGCTTGTATTTATTTGGCTAATGCAGAACTTTGTTTGTCCTAAACAACTGCTTGAGGTAGGTCCTACTACTGATTTCCTAACATCTTAACATCCTGGTTTTTTTGCATTCGCTTTAAATTCAAGCCTTACAGAAGAAATTGTAATTTGATTTTTTTTACAATAATATATTTTCTCCTCTTTGACAAAACTATTAGAATCAATTTATCAAAACTTTAGATCACTAATTTATGAAAGTACTAAATTGAGAATGCGATACATAAAAATTATTTGCTTTGAGTATCTAGGGGCAGATAATAGGGCTATCATAAAGTTCTTTATATAATAGAATAAATCAATTAATTATTAAAATAAATTTCAACTAATCGATGCAACACATTAGGAAGGTGTGTGAACTAGACCGAAAATGGTCAATTTAGTTTATTTTATTTATATTTTTTCCCAACTTAAAATAAAAACACTGCCAAAGAATTATTATTTATTTCAATACTAAGAACATATATTTAACTTCCACTCAATGGCAATAAACACAGTTTTAAAAAAGGACGAAATATGTTAGTGTACTCTGAAAAACTTATGTGTAATAAATTTACTTTACCGGATTTTGCTAATATTAGGACCATTTGTTATTGATTTTATAAACGTAGGAAAAAATATAATAGCTATAAACACTGCCTTCATACAAACATCTTAACACTTATCAAATAAACATATGCCAAAAAACCTAATAGAGACAGTTCAAGAAATGTTTAAAGAAAAAGTAATATAACAACAAATAAAAGCAAGGTGCTAAGAAAAAATAATTAAATAATTAATAAATTATAATTCTTGTAAATTATAGAAGAAATGTATACTTTTTTATAAACAAATAAAAAGAAAATAGTGAATAATTGATATAATCTTAAAAAATATATCATTAAATAAGCGATCTTCAAAAAATGAAATACAAAGCAAAATAAAATTTTTAATAAATAAAACTTTAATTTAAATCAATAATAAATAATATAAAATAATAAATTAACTGATATCGTTTTTAAATTAAAAATGTAATGTATAAAGTAAAGATAAAAGGCTCGATAAATTACATTATAAAATAAAAAACGAAACATAGATTTGTTCCTGAAACAATATTTTTTACTCAAAAAAAAAAAAATATAGAATATATCAACTCTTTTTATCTTATTTTTATTAGGATTTTAATACAAACCAAAACAAATACTCTTAAATTTTAGATACTTAAAGACGTATTAGTTTAGCAGGTTAGTTATAAATTATGAATACTTATTTATGTATTTTTCATAGCTTTTAAAATGTAGTGTTAAGAAATATATAAACATGTTTTTTATATATTTTTTAACACAAAAATTATAACGCCATTAGCATTTAATAGAAAATTTAATTTTAAAAATAATTTTAAAGTTAAGAAATCGAATTAAAATAATTTTATTTGAGATGAGATCAGCACAGTTGCAGTTAAAATGAACAGAATGCCTAGAAGAGAAGATTTTTTGAAAATATTTCAAATATTGCACAAAGCGCTTGTGCTCCTCTAAGGTTACTGTGCTTTTATCTTTATTTATTTCCAATAATTTTTCTTATAAATTAGTTAATAAATTTTTCTACAAAACTTTAGACTTATTGTTTAATTTAACTTTATTTTCAAAGTTATTTTTGATGCGTAGCAAACAGTAATAAAATGATTATTATTAAGTAAATTTGAGCAATAAAAAATAAGCAACGAAATAACATCTAACATTTTTAATAAATAAAAAAAATAAAAATGCAAATATTTCTAAACTTTTACGATATTAATTTATTTAACAAATGTTTTTTTTTGTCAAGTTTATTTTTGAACTTAACTTAGTTACTTAAGATTTTAATTATATTTTTTTATACATATTATTTTAATTATATATAATTTATTTATTTATATTTATGTTTTTTTATGCTTCTGTTATTTAATTTGTTTTTATTTTTAATAAAGAAAAAATAAGCTATGATGGTTTAAAATTTAATTCGCTTTGCGGTCTAATTATTTTTAATACACAACACTTTATTAAAATTTCTCTGAAAATAAGGTCATCAACAGCATTATAAGTTAAATTTAAAAAACACAGGACGCCAAAAAAATCGTCAATACTTTGTTCTCTCAAATTACCTTTATTTGCAGAGAACTGCACTGCAGGGGTGACACTGAATTACGCAACTACTGTTTCAATTAATCTCCTGCTCTGAGATTTTTAGTGGTACTTTTCCCATATTATTGAATATTCAAAATCTGTAACATGTTGGCGATTAATAAACAATGTATGCTGCCTCATGAGTTATTTTTATTACAGCCCACAAATATTCCCTCAATTAATATTTGCTTTTTAAATTGTCACCCCCGTTCACCGATGCAGAGTTTCCAGCTCAGCATAAATCAAGTATTAAAGAAAGAGAGAGAAAAAGAATTGTTAATCACATCTCTACCATATTTTATAAAAAGGATATGCTTAAAGGAGTTATAGGCATGATTATTGCTGTAACCTTAATATTTTTGTTAGTTTTTCTGTCTGAAAACAGAAATAATATTTATTTATGTGTCCTTAGGCCCTTGATAGCTCTCTCGTATTATTTTCGGATACTACAAATAATGTATCTTACATACCAAAAAATCCCTTTAATAAATTAAAAAAACAGGTCATCTACTTCAGTTTTGCAAGTCAGACGATAATGACTCATATTTTTCAATTAATTTTAATTTATTTATTTTGATAGTATTTTTTATTTTGCTTAAATTTTCTCTTAAATAATAAGGTAATATAAAATTAAACAAAAAAATCTTAGAAGCAAACATTTCCAGTTATCACTTATCACAAAGATTTTATTCAAAAGTTATTTAGAAAGCCTTAGTATGTGAACGACAAAACCTTCGTAGTATATAATTTAATGTAAATAATTAAAAATTGTAGAGTATTCGAGAGTTGAGAACTAATTTGCTAAATAAAGAACAATAAAAAAAAATAATATTGTAAAATAATAAAGCTAATTTTAAATAATTAACTGCCAACATACAACTTATAAACATAGATAGAAAGCTATATTAAAATTAAATTACCAAAAAAAAAAAAAACTTGCTTATGGGTTTTAAATAGGACGCAAGCAGAAAATACAATTATGGGGAAGAGTCTATGGAAGAAGTTTTTAAAAGAATTAAAAGCTTTTTTAAACTTTTATTTGAAAATAAATAAGATGGATAGAAAAGTTTTTTTGTAGTTTTAGTTTTTAATATAAAAAGTGAAAAAGGATTTAGAAGACAATAATTAGAGAAAAACAAAAACAAAACTTTAAATGCTAAACAAATTAATTAATTTCTTTTTATTTTTGTAAAATTTTATAAAAATAATAATTTTGGTTTTCAATTTCATGTTTTTATTTTGTAGCTCAAAAGTAAGAAATTAAGTAACCATTTTATTCGAAAGCTTCTAGTAGTCTTCCATAATATTTAAAAGATAACTAATGTCTTTTTCTGTTACTGTTTATTTAAAAAATGCACCCGATATAAAATTAAAAGAATAACTTCCAAATAACTTGAGTAACTCCACATTATAATTCTCCCCAAAAGTAGCATTATAAAAGCTTAAAAACTGGTGTAATTGGCTAATTAAAATTACTTTTAAACTCCATTTGTCTATCACAAACGATAAATCTAATGTGAACGCTGGCACCACTTCTAGTAATGAAAAAGCAAATAATAAAATAAATAACAAAGGTATTGCAGCAGATTTTGATTATTTTTTTATCAAAAGAGATTTTTCCCAAAGCGCTGTTCATGAACTAATGAGATTCTCAATACGAAAATTTTCTAATAGTTCAATAGTCAGCCTTTATCTGCTACTTCAAACAGATTTTTAACCAGTTAAATGTTTTTAAATGGCGGAGTATATACTTATATTTAAAGTGGTTATTAAATATATAACATTTTATACTATGCACCAAAGAATAAGAATAATTGTCCTAAGGAATTAAGAAAAAGCCAACAAAACATTGAGAAAATGATGAAATAAATTGATTTATTTGCAAAATAAAATGAAAGGTTTACCAAAAAAAGATTTACCAAAAAAACATAATTGGTTATAAACAAAAAAATATATCAGTTAAAACAATTATGTCTTACAATAAAAATGCAAATGAAATTGTAGTTTGGTCCGCTTCAGAATGCGCTTGAACTTATTCCCCAGCAAGTTCAAAACAGTTTCTTGGATGCTCTTATACAAAATTTAAAAGAATTTTAGCCTACATAATAGTCTAATCCTTTTTACGAAAAAACTTGAATAAACCTTTTCTCTAAACGCTTTTACTACCTTAATAGTTTACATGTAGCATACAATTCGATCGACTACACCATTTTCTTAAAAAAGACAGCACTTATTTCACACATTATTTTATATTTAATTATCTGAATAACAAAATTATTAAGAAAAAAAAAAACAAAAAAACAAAAGAACTGCCTTAAAAAACCAACTAATTTATAAAAAGGAAAAATTGTAAATATTTTATGAATAACTGGTGTAAATATACAGTTAATGGGCAACAAAAAAAAGTAATTTTATCATTATTTACTATAAACAACTATTGTAAATATTCAGTTAATGGTAAAAAAAATATGAAGCAATTTTAACATTATTTATTTTTTATAAACTAATTTAAAAATCATTATATATAAAAACTACAAATGTGTAAAAACAAAAAGTAAAGCAAAAATAATAAAATTGCATTATAATATGAAATTTAAAATAAATTCGCCGATTGCCTTCAATTAGAAGAATTTTTTAACTTTTATTTTTAAAACTAACTAGCAAAAAATAATAGTTGAAACAGCAAAAAATTTAAAATCATTTACAATAAATTACTAACAAAAATAAGGAAGCGGTATATTACATAATTCCCAACATACAATTTATACAATATCATTAACTTAAATTCAACACAGATCAACAACAAATTCCACTATTCACAAAACCAAACTTAAATGTAAAGAACAAGAACTGAATAATTGAAATAATGATTTTATTCTGACAGAACAACAAAGCTAATGTTTGTCTAAAACAAAAAAACAAAAAGAAATTATATTAGTTTTTATCAAATAAGATAAATAAATATACACTATATACTCTCAAAGAAAGATACAACAAATTACCACATAATTACATATAAATATAAATAATATTATACAAAATACATTTAAAAACAAAATCCCTAATTAAGTAAACTAAACGAAGGAATTTAAATAGAATTAACTTATTATTAATAAACATAAAATTAATTTATATAAAAATAACATAAAATCAGTGAAACCATACGCACGAACTCATACATAGAACGGAAAAAAATGCCCTCAAATGGAAAGATTGATGTAAACACACAATTGGAAAACTTGCAGCAAAAATATAAAGCTACAAATTCTAAATACACAACATAGTTAAACAAAAATTAAAAAAAGGGAATATCTACCGATTAGTACTGTTTTGAATTTTAATTTAATACAGTTGAGAATATAATTTTAATATTGGCTTTTTGATTGCACTGCCCCACAATATTTCATTACATATATATTTATGTTGGCTTAGTTAAAGCTGATTTTCATTCATTAGAAATTCAATTAATTGGGACCAATTTATTCATATCTGAATCAATTGGAGTAATAGAACACATTCACACAATTTCAATTTCGGGTAAATTTTATGTTAAAACTTTGTTATAAAGCTAAACAAAATTAAACCCTTAAGGTATGCTTTAGTTTAGTGAATATTACATTCATTTTCACAGACTATGTAGCCAGACTACTGAAAGCATTTTTTGTTTTGTTAATTTACACTAATTATTTATAAGTATTACAAGACCAAACACATGGCTCAATATCGATTCATTCTGTTTGGGTCTGAATGCATTGCTGCAATTCCGAAAATAATACTTTTAACACTTGAGATTTCGATTCGACATTAAACATTTTTTATGCTATAACTATACATTATTTTAGCAAAGTAAAATGTATAATAATCTTGGGCATTTGGTTTAACTAACTTTATTTTTTTCTTTAGGGCCTCAAATAAATTATTTACGTAAATTAACCTTAAATAAATATATTAAAAAAATGCGTTGAAAAAACGTTTATTCCATTTCGTGATTTATTGCAAAATATTTTGTAGCTTCAAAAGCATGGATTAAATTCCTTACTTATCGGAATTTCGCTTTTTTATATGGCTGATTGATTTTAAAGTATTTTATTTCATCCCGAATGCCTTAATATGGTGCTTAGTTTCTAAAGAAAATAGATTTAGTAGTCCAGAAATTTTGTGTTGCATGGATTTAAGTTAGTTGATCTAAGCTAATGGATTTTATTCGAATAAAGGCAAACTAAGTTTTTTATATTTTTCACTCGAAAATAGTTCTACATATAACTTTAACATATAAATAGCAGGAAAGAGTTCTATCTATCTGTACATGAAAATATTTGGTTTTTAAAAAGAAGATGCTAGTAGCAAAAAACATTTTGTTTTTCTGGTTAATAAGAGTGTACAAACAGTTTATCTTTCAAAAAAAAAAAATAACGTCTAATGGATAGATCCGAGATATTACTGTAATAAGTGTGCAAAAGCAAAGCTGATGCAGTCAACAATATGTTAATTTTTCAAAGTATCGAATAAAATCTCGTTTAGCATTATTTAGTTGACTGCTAATAGCATACCTTAAGGCAGAGCAAGTTCTTATTTACATTAAATTTTAAGTCTTGCAAAGCTATTATTAAAAAACTAACTTACCTTTCATTAAGGTTTGTTCTTCAAATTTTAATTATTAACTTATATAATTTTATTGACAGTAAATATAAACACTTAGTGAAATAAAAATGTAAATTATTAAATCAAACTAAATAACATATTTCACACTTTATATATACATATTTGTTTTTATAATGATATATAACATTTTAGTATAAATTTTAAAAATTATGATTTTGTTTATATATTTAAATAACAAAGCGAGCATGGTTAATAAAGCTTTAATTTGAAGAAGCTATAAATAGTTAAAATAATTATAAATGCGTCCTCAGTTATATACATTTTTTTCAAAATGAGTGACCACAAAATTACAAATACTTAGTATAAAATTAATAATAATTACTTAATTAATCATAATTATGAGAAAAACTTTATTAATATTAGAAAATAAAATAAATAAAAACGTTGACATCAATATTTCCATTAAACATTAAAAGCAACTTAAAACAAAATTTTATTTTAAAGAAATTTTTAATTTACAAATATTACAATTAATTTACAAAATTACAATTTAAAAGAAAATTCATGAAAATCTTTAGCTTAAATATGTTTTAACAATTATTATAAAAATTTAATAATGACATTTATAAAATTTAAGTTGAATTAGTTTTTAAACAAAAATAAATGAAAAAAAAATACAAAAAATTAACAATTAAATTAAAAATAAGAAAGAAACATCATTTTCAGGATTGTATAACATATTATTAAATTGTAGTATTTATTAATAATAATTAATTATATAGTACAGTTCTATTACAACAAACATTTATTAAGTAAATAAAAATAAAATAATAAATATAAATAAATGAAATTTTAATTCAAGACAAATAAGAACAAGAAAAAACGAATTAGTTTTTAAACAACAAAATATATTTAAATAACAATAAAATTAATATAAACTAAAATAAAATAAATAGAGTTCAAAGCTGATTACTATAAAAAATCATCTCATGTAATGTTGGTTCAAAACCGACATAAAAATCAGTTGTTGGTCTCTTTTTATTTAATTTTAGTTTATTAATTAAAGACTATACAAAAGAAAATAAACTTAATTAGAACAAAATTATTTAAGGTTTTGTAAATATGATTTAAAATTAAAAAAATTTAAATGCACACATACAACAACCCTTATAAAATTAGTTGATTTACTGTTAACAACAACAACAATTAATATTAAACTTATAAACAAAATATACAAACTATTATTAATACAACAACAAAAACAAAACATCAACAACAAAAAAAGAAATAAGAAAAAGTAATGGTTTATAAGGAAACGATAAAACAAATACAATATAAAACAAAATTATATTATTAATTACATCATAAATTATTATAATTAAATTAAAAATAAAAACGATAATATTATTATATAATAATGCGTAACAAAATTATTAAAAACGTATTGACAACGTGTATAATTTTGATCAAGAAACAAAGATTAAAAATAAAAAATACAATTTTTCGATTTGTTAAAAAATATACATAAAAATAAATTAATATTTTTTATTCATCAAAATATAAGAGGATTAGGTAAGTAACAGTACAAAGTTTTATTAAATGACAAAGACGTGTTAAGCAATAATGTTTATAATAATAATAATAAACATGCAAGTGCAGCACTGCAGCAAACTATAACGGTTTTGAATTAGTTTGGACTATTTCGTTGTTCCTTTGTCACAAAAGCCTTGTGTCCTTCCTTGTCCTTCACATCGGCTACGTTTATATAGAAGAAAAGCTAACAAATATAACAATAAAACTGACTGCCCATTTCTCGTCTCAGTCAGCTGTCAATAAGAAGGTGGCCCTGTAGGCTAGTAGGTAGTGTACTAGCTTGTAAGTATGGAGATTATTGTGGGTTCGATTTCCAACGAAGACCTTGGTTTTTTTCACTACAAATATAAAAATTGACTGTCGGTGGGGCTGTTCAGCGATGAAGGCATAGTTACTGGTCGCTGCCCTATATACGGCAGTTAATTTTTGACAATCCTTCTACTTTCAACACCTGTTTCATCTATTCTCTATCCCTTTCCTAAAGAATGTAGCACGGTACTTTACTAAATAGGCATTGTTGCCTGAAGTGCTACTTCTCTTTAAAAAAAAAATAAGAAGATATCAATCTAAAAAAAATTTTGTTTAATTTTCTCAAATTTTGCGATAATTTTTATGAAAAGATCCATAATATGTATGTCTTACGCAATGAACCTTAAACTTAAACTTTCTGGTAAAGCTACAGGCACGATTTTGATTGTGAATATGTTGGTCCAGGCGATAATGAAAAGAGCATTATTCTGCAAAATACTTATCTAGTGGAGGTTAGTGGATATTCTGGCGAACATTTTCATTTAGGAAAGGTTATTTCCACGTAGCTAACAAACTGACGGCTGTTCGTCTGAATATGAAAATGCATAGAATAACGAATTATGGGAACATGATTATATTCTGAAGATACAAAATGTTATTCCAGATCTCGTAGATTATTGGACTCTAGAGTATTCCTTTATAAGTATGTTTGTCTTCGATCACTCTCCTAAATCTCGAGCACTCTTTATTTATGCACATGGTTTCAAAAGACGGAAGGGAGTTTGGAAGAGGTTTAAATAAAGGAATTTGGTATTAGAATGAATTTTAGGCTCTCAACATTACAATTTTATCGCTAAATTCATCTGCAATTAGAAAATCGGCAAACAAATCAAAAAGCTATCGAATATCCAATAGTACTAAAGATCTATCTCTCTATGTCCATAAAGCTTTTATCATGTCCCTTAAAGGTGTATTTACTACCTTAAAACTTATCTCCCAATGCATCCTTGAAAGTGATATCGAAAAATTCGATAGTTGTTAGGTGCAGTTTTTATAACTCCGTTGTTGATGGAATGGCTAAAAGTTAAAAGGCATTTCCCTCTGTCAGCATGCCAATGCTATTTTTATGCTATAGATTGTGTCAGATGATCTAGTGAGTTGGTTTTTTTTAACAACTTGACTTGCAAGCTGCAGAAACTAGGCATCACCTGATTAGTTCACATGCGAGCATAGGACTTCCATACAATTATTTTAGCAGAAACTGTCAAGGCGAGAACGAGGAGCAAACGATCGATAATTTCCGCCTACACTCAGTACCGGAATAACAATTATTACATAAAATGTTAAGTACTTTATTAAAAGTACAATATTTTGCAAATAATACTGAACATCTATAGTATATACTTTACTATAAAATAAAAGCTTGACGCTTAGCATTCCTTTAAGTACTAAGCAATTAATAAAAATTAAATATATAAATTTTCAACATAAACATTTATAATGAAAATAGTCCTTGAAATGAAGCGCACAAATTATAAAATATGAGAGTTGGAATTTTGAAGATGATTTGAAAATAATACTCAGACGTGTTCTTAGGTGCACTCTAGGGCATGAAAGAATGTCTTTGAAACATAAACCATAATAAAGAAAAACTAATAAATTAATTCGTGATTAACTCTAACGCACCTTATGTAAATGATGACGGTATTTTAATGCGAAAAATTTTTCACTTGAGCTACGGTAAAGTTGGGTTATCCCAAAGAAATTGGTTTTTTTTGTGTTTTAAAAATTAATTCAAAATAGGTGTAAGACATTGTTGTAATCTTAAACTAAAGTGAAGCATGAAAAAAATACATATGTTAGTTTAAATTATTTGAAATTGTGGGAAACAACTTTATTGAAAACGAATCGCCAACAAGTTTTTGAGTCAAGACAAAGTTAAGTACATTAAAATTTTCGTTAATTGTGCTATTTACTGGAATAATTTTGAGCAAAAAAAATGAGAAAATATCTACTAAGTTCGGAAAAAAAATATTGTTCTCTGCTTTCTTTGTTTGTGGTATGATTTTTATTTATTTATTTTTATTTGCTTCAAGGAAAGCAGCACAAAAAATGATCACACATATGGCCAAATTTGCTGTCTCACCAGTCTTTGTATTTAAGTAGACGATACAAATTTGCTAAGTTGCAGAATAAACTGCAATCCACAGTTTACGTTTAAGTTTAAGAAAAAACAAAACTCAGTTTTTATAAAGCATAAAAAACGATAAATGTTTTAGAAAACTGGTGAGATGTAATTATGAGGAGGTGATAGTGTCGATACATAGAGATCGAGAAATAAAACTGTCAGTTTTTTTCTACAGTCTTGATCGTGAGATACGGCCAGAAATGCTAAAAAAAAATTGGGTCTACATTGGACATCCACAATGTGTAATTGATCCTGTATAGCCTCGATTTGTATATGTCCGATATGGTTTTACAATGTTACTGTCATACATATAATAATAAGCAAAATGCTTTAACTAACAATAGGTTAGCTATTAAAAGTAACAGGCATTTATTAGCGAAGTATTTTGTAAAAAGTTTGTCGCTTAACTCTTCAGTTTTCGAAATTATTAAAAACAGATTATTGACAAATTATTGACGTAATATCATATCCAAATAAATTATAAATATGTCAATATATGATTAGAATTGTAGCGTGATTAGAATACACAAAATCGGAAAAATCTAACTGGAACATAAACGTGTCAAAGAGAGATAAAGTTTCACTCAACACTTTAATTTTTGTATGTGCAATAACTCACAGTGTTTTCGTTGAATGCAGATATTGTAAAAATGAAAACAACTAATATGACATCAGATTTTTGTTTTAAAATACATGTACATTGCATAGTAATCAGTTTTTAAGAGAATATAATATAAGGTGTACGTAAACTTAAGTCATAAAAATATTTTCTTATTATTAAATTAAAGGTTTTTTTAACGTATTTAAATACTATAGTAGTTATTTGTCTTTGGCAGTGATCATAAAATGTTTTAATAATTTAAAATCCAATAGATTTATTTTGAGGAGCCAGACAAAAATTTAAGTTATTTTAAGTTTCCTTTAATAATATTTCATATTGTGACAGTAGTACCACAATTTACGGCTGAAACTTCAATACTTTGGTAATTAATTAAAAAAAAAAAAAATATATATATATATATATATATATATATATATATATATATATATATATATATATATGTTATAAATAAAGCTAAATATGCTCCAGTATTCTAGGCTAATAATATGTGTATTTAAGCCTTTTGCGAAGCAATATCAGTAAAATATTAATTGTGCTAAGAAGTATTAGTTAGCTAAAATAGAACTACATCCCCTAACAAAAGTTTATAGTTGATGTTGATGTCTTCAAAGCTTAATAACGAAATATTTGCGAGTTGCCAAATAAAAAAGAGCAAATTTCTAACAAGCCAGCTATATATACATATTAACAAAACCAACTGAATATAATTAAAAAAAACACAAATAAATTCTAACACCAACCAAAAATCAACGAAGCTGAAAAAATAATGTTTTTTAAACACATAGCCAACAATAACGTTTCATCAAGCTAACAAGATTAAAATAAAAAATATAGGAATTGTGAGAGTCAAAAACACAAAACTTACAAACAAAGACAATAAAAATTTCTGACTATAAACTTATTTACCTTGAAAAAGATATAAAGCGAATAGAAACTCCCCTCAAACTAAAACAATAATAAAAGCGTTAGTTAAAAATATTTTAAACATTAGAGTTTACAGTATGGTGAGTTTAATGATACAGAGTACTTGTAAGCATTTGAGAGCGAAGTTAACTGACTAATTTGAGTATAGATCATTATAGCGCTGATCAAGTAAACTTTAGCTTTATAACGCTCGTAAGCTGTATGGTAAGTTGGTATTTTTTAATCTTTATATACACTTTATGGATAGAAGACCGACAGAAAGCTAAACACATAGGCACAAACAGGCAGGCAGACAGGAATGGCAAACAAAAGCAAAAAATTTACAAGTGATTGGAATGGCTAAAGCCAGCAAAACTTTTGTTGTCAGTTGTGAGGTAGTATCTGAAAAGAGCGGTTGAATATTACGGAAGGTAATATCAAAACTTGTTAATTTTAAAGTGAATACAATAATTTTCCTAATTCTCTAGCCAGAGCATAAAAAGATCTTAATTTTCGTAACAGTGCTGTTTAAATTTAAAAAAAAAAGTTTTTTATAATACAAATATGTTTAAATTTTTAAGCCAAACAAAAAATTATACAACAAAAAATTGAAATGAGACTTGTTTAACAAAAATATATTTCACAAAAGCTGATCTAATGCTGTTAAGCTTTTGCACGATGGCTATATAGTGGTTTTTCATACAGTGAACATAACGACTACTATGAAAATAACAAGAAAAAAAAAACGCTCACATACTTGATAACGTCAAATAAGAAGAAAAAAAAAACTAAAATTATTACCATAAAGCAAAATTAAACTGTGTTGAAAAATATTTGTAAAAAAAATTGCTGACTATTAAATATTAAAAAGCTTTTAACATTTACAAAAAATTTTTTTTTAAATATTTATAATGAAAATCAAGAAAATATTTATTCTTTACAGAGATGATCTTATAACTGAAGAAAATAAATTTAGTAAACTTATAACATTAACTGGTTAAGTAGTACAAAGCGGCGAAGGTCATAAAACCAACGCAATTCTCTTGACATTAAATGTACAAGACCCAGCTAATTAAACACAATAGCATTACTTATAAATACATATAACCCACATAATATGTAAATTTGTAGGTATTGCACAAATTTTAATAATTTAACTGAGAAGGTTTAATACAAAAATAAATGCAATACAAATAAAACTACAACCACAAATTATGTATGTGATTCGTTACTATAATTTTCTAACTCTTAATAAAATTTAAATAAAAATAAAAGAAATAAAATCTTAACTGAAAATACAAACCAGGCTCTAAAGTTATTTATAAACTTTTTATTTATTATTTAAAATTAAATATATCCCAGCAGTTCTATTGTAAAAAGATTTAAAAATGTGGGTAATTAAATTAAAAATAAAAAAAAAAAAAATAAAAACCTATTTAAATATTCAGATATTAATATTAAAAGATTTAACACTGATTTTATTAACAATCTTCCAAAAACTTTTCTACTCACTGTTTGTTATTGGGCTTATACACTACGAAATCTAAATTAATTCAAAAATTATGGAGACTTTAATTAAATGTAAAAACAATAGAAACAAAACTTCATTTTCAAAAACCAATTGAATTGCTAAATATTGATGATGTTTACTTAATATGTTGCTGGCTTGTTTGTTTTATTAATTTTAGTTCACAAAGAAAAAATATAGCATAAATAAACAATTTAATACACGTAAATCAGACAATAAAATGAATCAACCTATCGTTGTTATGTAATTTAAGCAAAAAGATGTCATTTTAAGATGTTGAACATCAGCAGCAACATGATCGTGGGCTGCTTTAAAAATCCAAGAGCATTCTAAACATTAACAAGCTATGAGTGCATATATTTCGATTTCCGTACTTGTACCTTCTAACCTCTATATAAATATATTGTAAAAACTAACATAGATACCAGGTGAAGTTTTTGGGTTTGGTCCGTACTTCCATTATAATTGATATATTTCATTAATTTACAATAAAAATGTTTGAAGATTGTATTGCATTATTTTGAATGTAAATATTAGCCGGTGCTAACATTGAACAAATAATACATAATTTTTACTTCAGGTATTGTTTCATGATGTTATATTTGTGCTTTTTTAAATATAAATAAATAAGTTATAAATCGTTTAAAAAGTTACGCTTCGTATGCTAGCTAGTTTAGTTTAATCGAATTTACAGTGACTGAGATATAGTGGGATGGCTCAAATTTATACAAACAATGACTGAAGTTAAAAGGAAAGATTATTTTTCTTAGTATCAACATTCACTAATTAATCCAGAACAATTTAATACAAATTTTAAACATTTTTGCTATGAACCAAATTAATCTATCAGTTATAATACAAGTAAACAGCAAAAAAATTTTAAACCATAGATTTAATAATAAAATCGCGCTATTTTCTTGCATTATACTCCGTTTTCTTGAACCTTAACTACTGTCAGCTATGAATTGTTTGTGGGGTAAATCCTATTTTCAAAATTTTTCATAATAATATTATATAAAAACTTTATAATGTTGTTTGAAAGAAAACTAAACCCATAATCAACGATTATAACGGTGTTTTGTGGAACTGAGATACCCATTCATAGCAATTAAAAAAAAGACAAATAATATTAATATCTCAAGGTAATCTAGGTTGCGTGTTGTTCGTTTAGTTTTTATATTTTTAATTTCATTTCTTATTTATTCTATATATTCTCTGCATTAAATTGTGTTAATTGTATACAGTTTTATTTCAACAAAAGAAATAATATATATTATGGTTATTATATAAACAAGTAATTATAACAACTTATAAGTGCAACAGCAACTTCGCTAAACAATATACATATATACAAATGTATGTACATAGTACACGCTAATACATGTTGTAGTTGTCAAACCAGACCTTAAAAGTTAAAAATCAAATCAACAAAAGCAACTTTTTTTTTGTGCAATATATATATATATATATACATATATATTTTAAACATCTTTAAATTAAAAAAACAAAATCAATCTTTCATTGCAACAACAAAAATTTAAACATTTTATTTTCATTTATTTTTCTTAGTGTTGAATTTTAAATTATAAAAAAGAGAAACGAAATAAAGCAGCTTTTTTTGAAAAGTATGCAATTTTGGAGACTTTTAAGAGAGAAATATACCAAGAATAATAACAGCAAAATTTTTTAAATTGTGGCAGTTTAAACAACATTTCCTATGTAAATATAAAATTTGGGTAAGTTTTTAAGGTATAAATTTAAGCAAAAGTCTTGTTAATGAAAATGGTAAAAGTTATATTTTTTTAACTTTTTAAAATTAAATTTAAAGTCAACAATTTTATTTTTTGGAATCATTTTTGAAAAGAGAGTTTTTTATAGATCCTTTTTTGATTCTTTTGTTTTGCTTGCTGTGTTGTTTAAATAAGAATTCTAATTTAATCAATTTGGTTACAATATAAGACTATTGAATTTTGTATACAAAATTTGGGGTAAAATACACTGATGATGAAATGTGAAATGGCCATATGGATATGCTTTCCCCCGCAGTAATACATTTCAAATATATTTTTTTAATAATAAATATTTTATAAGAATAGCATGAAATTAACGTAGATTAAATTAAATTTAAAATCTTTATATAATCATACAAATATCAAGATTTCTTGCACAAACGCAAAAATACATTAGAATAACAGAATTTAATTAACTTTTGTTTGTTTTATTGTGTGCGATTCTATACCGTTCAAATTTTGTTTTTGAAAGCAAACAGATTTTGTAAACTTATTAAATATAGTAGATTTCATTTCTGCACCTCAATGTTTCTTAATGTCAATTTCCTTACAAAAAAGTTGTCTCATATGTTATTCGCAAATATTGCAATTATCAGATTATAAGTTTACTTCGTTTCCTACAAGAATGCAAAACAAAGAACTGTGTTATTAAAAATAACAAGACCAAGCAGATTTTGCCAAAAATAATTTCCATTTTATTAACTGGATTTACATTAAAATCTTGTTCAAGGGCGTTATAAATTTTGTAGTATACTGCATATTATTGATCTCATTTGGAAGCGATTTAAGGGCTCAACTTTAATGTGCATAAGGGAAATTAAGCTTCTTTTAAATACCTGCCAAATGCTTAAACGAATCAGAAAAACTTTTTCGAGAAGATAATATACTTAGCTATACTTTCAACCTATTATTCCGTAATTGGAAATTTTTAAAGCATTCGTACTTTTGCAACAACTTAATTTTTTCTTATGATTTCTGTGTAAATAAATTTTATACAAATAATAATGAGTCTAGTTTAGATATCGAAACCATATTGTTATTTTTTTTAGTTTAAGAGAAATTAATAACTAAACTACTAAAATAATAAATAAAATACAGCTTATAAGATTAGGGGAGAAAAAATTGAAATCGGAGTTAAATAAATTATGAAAGACTGTATTGTCATTATGCCCTTGCTGCTGTAATTTTTATTTATTTCATAATAATTCGTTACAACTTCTTACAAAAAACAGGCCTCAAACAGATAAAAAGCAAGGATTAGCAGTTTTTCTTTTTTGTCATTTTGGCATACTTACAGAAAAATAACTGATATATGAAATATATAATATTTTTAGTACTCTTAATTTCTGTGGTTATATTATTAAAACAACTGAAGACTCTTTGGACCAATGAACGAAGACTATATTTTTGTGTTTACTAGTAGCTTCCAATCTGACGGTAGATTGGAAAATAGAAAAAAATATATAATAAAATATCAAATCAAGTTTCCAATTCTGGTTATGATTTTTAAATGCGCTAAGCTTTAACACACACTTTTACAAAACACCCACATTTGCAGTTATTAACAGAACATTTTATTAATGTTTGCAACAAAAAACAAAAATATAAAAGACCGTAAGAAAATAATTAATTTTATTGATAATGATGTCGTTTTTAATGATGATGGATTTACCATAACAGTTAGTGAGACACCTTGAACCACTCTTTATTAAATTAAACACTGACAGATATTTATTCAAGTTGTTAAATAAGTGGATAAATAATACAAAGTCCGACTAATCAACCATAAAAATTTCATACGTGTTTTTTGCAAGCCTTATATTCATTCATTCAACAACAAGAGACATGGATGCGCATAAGTTACTGTAAAATATTATTTATATAATTAATATTTTTAAATTTACACACCCTGTTGTTTTGCTAAAAGAACTTGTAAAACACTTTATTAAAATTCTGCCTTGTTTGTTTTCTTTTTTAAATTATTTTGTTTTCTATTGTGTGCTTAGTAAAGTATTCAGTATAGCACGCTCTTTAAAACACGGATATTTTGTAATTGTTATTTTTCTTTTATTTCATCTAGTTGAGGTTTTTATTGAAAGGCGTTGAATGTCGAAGTCAAATCTATCTTGATTTGTTTTACATTTTTATGAATCTGTCTAAAAAGACTATAGGAAATATAATAACTCGTAAATTATTTTATTGTGGTTTTATCTATTTACAAATATGTATTACACATACTCGTACATACATTTTAGCATACAGTCATACGGATATTTGTTGTTTAATATTTTATGTATTTGTATTTGCCTCTTAATCTAAACAATTCTTTATAAGTCAACTCAAAAGTACTTTAACTCTTGTTGGTTTATTTATTTTCTTAAGTAAAAGCAAATAAAAAACTTTAGATTTTTACATGAAAGTTACATGGTCACTAGAAAATTTATGAAATTAAATTCAAAAGAATAAAAAAGGAAGAGACAAAAACCCTTCAATTTTCGATTTGCGAGAATTTCTTAAAAAAAGTGGCGGTTAATTTTTAATCGCACGTATTTGTAGAAATGTTTCGAAGGGTGCAAGTAAAAATAAGAAGGTAAAGTTCTAGCTAGGATTTTAAAAACTTTAAATATAATTGAGAGTTAGAGTCTGTAGCGCCCTGCAATATTTATTGATTTTGTTAATCGGAAAGAAAAATAAATTTTTGATTCCAGTAGTGTTATATAAAATCAAAATAAGATTAGCTGCGATGCAAAACAATATTTTGCATTCAATATAGATAAAAAATTAATCTACGTAAATTATTTGCATTTAGAGTACCAATAAGAAAACTTAGGACTTTAAAGTTTTCAAACCTAAATTTGAATCGACATATTCTGTAGAGTCATAAATAAATAAACAAAATAAGAATATCCATTTTAAGAGAACAGATTAATTTCAACCATTAAAATTAAGTCGTTAAGATGTAATTTTTAAGGTTATTCTGAAGCCATAATTTTAATTGATGATGAATTATTTTTATGGCAGTTGAATTGTGATTACTCCTTTATACAGAAATAACGAATCAATTGTTATTTTAACAATTGCAAAAGTCTTATGATCCATTTGTAGTAGTTACAAATTATAGCAAATTATTTAAAGACTTACTCCTGATAATATTTTTTGCTAAAAGTAATGCAACATTTTAAATTTAAATAATAAATTTAAATATTTAAAAATTTAATCAATTTAAATATGCTCTAGGGAGCATATTTAACGAATTCTCAAATTTAAGCTACAATACTTAGGTAGGAATTAGCAATATCATATTAGGATCGGTTGGATTTTAGGCCGTGGGAGTTGTGGCCATAGTAAGATGATTGCTACAAGACAGCCGATAACGACCTCTATATAGTCTGAGTTAAAGGAAAAAATAGGAGAATGTATATCTGTCTGCTACATTCGTTGTAATTAATTTTTATTGAGCGGTTTTCTGTTTGTATGTTTTTTAAAAACAAAATATTGAAAAGAATTAAATTATATTGAGTAATGTGGTTATTCGTATGTTCGTAATATAAAAATATCAAAAGATATGGCTTTATTTAATCTTCGCTATCTACTTGGCATCTGTACTTTTAATAAATAGTTTTTTTAAATTCAGCATTGAATTTATTTTTGGCTTTGTAGAAAATGTAAGTTTCATTTTGCTTAAGCCGTTAACCTCAAAAAATTGTTTGTTTTAAAATATTTTGAAATATTTCATATCGATTATATTTAGCAATATGTTTTTTTTTTACTAATCTAAAGAATTTATTAATTTTTAAGGACGAAGGCCACTGTAGCCAGTTCCTATAATTATAGTTATTGATTTGTAAATTTATTTACTGTTAATAAATAAATAAATTAATTAATTTATTAAAAATAAAATTATCATTACCTTAAATTTCCTAGAGGGCATGAAAATAGAATTATTGCTTAAAATAAATATGAACATCATACTTATACAGTCGTTATACAGGTTTTTGAGATATACATACCGCCTTTGCATTACTTATCCAATTGCCAAATACAATAATGTAAAATTATAATGCGTAGGCTGTTTTCGTTCCTTTCTTTGCAAGCCAAGCTAATCTACGCAACTTTTGTTAAGTAGTCTTTATATATGACTGTTAATGGAACGGCATCCAAATTTTCTTCAAATTTGTTGTAGGTAAATTTTTTTTTACAATTTTAGATACACATGTATCTCTTTTTTTTGTAATTTCACAGAAAGTTATAGTTATTATGTTTATAAACAGATACCTGCAGTATACTTTTACATACATATAATAAAATACATTTAATGCATTTTACTTCTTATAGAGAATTTCGCATTCACCATCTTAATTTCTGTATTGAAATGAGTGCTATTCACAATATATTTTATATTTTTATAGCTCTTTTATCAGATGAAGTCAGCTGTATTTTAAATTAAAACTTTTTTGTGATTTGTTTTGCGGTTATTAAAATTTTAGCACAGGTCATACTGGGTTCATTTAGATAATTGTTTTTTTAAAGTTATTTTTAGTCCCTCGTAATTGTGGCTTTTTTTACGTATTTTATGTTTCAACTCACCTCAAGTAGCAAGGTAAATTATACTGTATAATTAGTAATTTTATAATTTAAAATTAGGGTTAAACTATATAAAATGTGCCATGGCAGCGAAATATTAAATTGAAAAATATTTTCATCATCAGATGTTAAGTTTTAGTTAGTTATCAGGGTAGGGTATTATTAGGTACCAATTTATTTAATTATGAAATATTTTGTTTTAGTTTCCAATTTAATTATTTACAAATTAAATGCAAATCATGATATTTCTGCTTTAATTTTATATATATATATATATATATATATATATATATATATATATATATATATATATTTATTTATTTATTTATTTATATATTTATTTATATTATATATATATATCATTCCAGGCTATGTTGAATTTTAGGTATTTTCATTTTTTTAGATAGCGTACACAATGAAGAAAACTTTGCTTAGGACGAGAGTATAAATTAAAGTATACAATGATTTTATATATTATACTAGCATTAGTTTATCTGGGGTATGTCCTATCGGATAATAAAGATAAGAAATATGAGTCATTTGCGTTTAATATCATGACCAATGCAAATTTCAATGTATTTTATCCTACAATTTACACAAAAATAACGAGGAATTTTATGGGTATTTGATTTTTGTATTTCTGTCGGTGGCTGTGAGATGGACAGTATTAAGAGATCAACAAAAGTAAATTAAGATCTTTAATTTGGTTATATAAACTGTTTTTATCGTTAACACATTTCTTGCAAAACCAAGGCTATCAATATATATTAGAGTTAAAATCGTAGGTGAGTTTTTGCATTTTTATTTTTATAGGAGAAGTAATTTTTCTGGCTGATGTCAAAATTTAAATGCATGAGCGATAGTCACGTCTAATTTATAATAAAGCAAAAAATTCTACTTAATTGTAATCATATAAAAATTAGCGATTGGTATTACTCAAGAAACTAGGAACTAGGAAATTAGTTTATGAGGAGGAGGAAAAAGGAAGTAAAGTTTGTGGACAATCAATTTAAACTTTCCTACATTGAAAATCACAGGAAAGGCCTCTGGAGGGAGTTTATTTCACATACAGACTGTTCTGCTAGAAACCGAATTTTGCCAGTAATGTGTAGTGCGATTCATTGGGGAATCCATCAATCACAAATGGATGTGCTCTCAACGAAAATCGAGTTGAACGCAAAAACGTGCGAGTAACGGAAACAAGTTCTCTAATTTCATTAGAGCACGTACCATTGTAGTAAAGTAATATATTCCACATTGCGTCGATGCTCTAGAGAACAAGCCCAAAATAGACTTTGGGGCGTCGGGGCATACATGAGAGTTGTACTCTACATTTGGAGGGATATAGGTGGTATAAATTGTACGAAGATTGGATGGAGTGAAGTGTCTATTACATCGAGGTACTTAAAAGCTTCTTTAGAAACCTGAAAAATGTACATCGAAAATCACACTGAATTTTCATGCCAAGAACATCAAGAGTTTCCGATTCCGTAATACTTATATCACCCATAATAAAAGATGCAGCACCATTTTCGAACATAGATCTATGCGTAAGCTTGCAACATTACGTCTTACGGACATTAAAATCGACTCTATTCGCACAACTCCATTCTAAAATTGTTGCGAGATCGTGATTAAGCGTATTATTGATAATCCGCCTTTTGAAACTTACCGCTAACTGCTTCGGTCTATTACTAAATGATTACGAAATGCAAACGTTTGACATTTAGAAAAATAAGAACTAGAATAGGAGCAAGAACGGAGCCTTTTTTAAATTGAAGCGATGTCTGATATCTAACTGAGTTCATATTTTTCAATTATTTTAAGAACAGAGGTACTTGCCGAGCATTTGTTAATAACATTGATTATCAAATCTTAAAAAATGACATATTGAAAATGTATATTATGAACTCTGTTAAAATAGAATTAAATTACAAATATCTTAGTAAACAAGTTAATTTCAGCAGTTTTTTAACATTTTGGAAAAAAAATGGGAAAGTTTTGGAGTAGCTTTGATATAACAAAGGAATTGGCAATTAATTGCAAAAATCTGCAAGATAATTAGAAAAATAACCTATAATATCTGCAACTTCTTTTTAAACACTTATTTGCTGAATCAGATAATGGCTTAAAGAAACTTCGTAGCTATTGTTCTCACATATATAACTTAATATGGAGATCAAAGCGGTAATTATTCTTGCTCTCAGCAAAATCAATGATGAACAACTTTTACAAGGAATTTTTATCAAATCACTGCAGCATGATTAATTTGCCAGTACTTTGAATTTTACTTACGCCCTTAAACAAATAAATTTGCTATATTCTGCCAAGATAATAGACGAGCAAAATGAAAAATAAAAAAACGTAAAGCAACTTCAAATAAAAAGCCTAAACATAATTCTTACAAAAGTGTCATAAAATTTACATAATTACGACTGAGATTGTAGACATAATAAAATAAAATAACTACATGGGCTGGCGCACTCCAAACACAAAGCACCAGCAATCTGCAACAATCTCTGATTACTATAATTTATAAGCTACTCAAAACTGATGACCGACCGCACAAAGATGAATAATGATGATACGGGAACATACATTTGCACAACAACATTTATGTAACAGCCTTACAAAAGCATATACAGAATGCACCTGCTGAGGTGTGCAACTTCAACAAAATAAAATAGGAACAACAACATTAAAAGTAAAATAAATAGAGTTGCAAAAACTACGCAAACAAACAAAAAAAACATATTTTAATGATCCACCACCTCTGGCTGAAGATTTCTTAAAGCCAAAATAAACTCAGAAAAAATAAATTTAAAGAAAAAAAAAAAGAAATCAGTTCAGCAAAGAATAGCAACTGTGATTGTTACAACCTTCATGGTGTTAGTCACTTATTCATTGGGTTGTCTGCTGTTCTACTTGACTGTCATACGTAAAGTCAGATTCAATTAGTTAAGCCTACAAAATGCAACATCATTTCGCATGCAGCTCATGTTTTATTATTATTGCTCATATTGTGGCATTACAGCGCTCATAGAAAAATATTAATAAAATTATAAGTTTGATAGGACATTCTAGAATTTGGTAAAAATATAATCAAGAAAAAAGGGCTCAATGCTTTTTTTTTTGCAAATTTTACGCTGCGTTTTAATATTAAGCCACTCTAAGTACCAAAAATTATTCCGAAAAACTCACAAGCATAAAGAGCAGTGCGATAGTATAGTATGATAAATATACATGTATAACAAAGTATGGTTAATTTATTTTATTCATTATGAAATCTGAATCATTATGAAATCAAATGCGTAATTTAGAAATTGTTAATACTGCATGAATACATATTTTATCATGTATAGATAAAATTTTTAATTTGATTTATTGTGAAATGCATTCTCACTTGTCAAACTTTAATACTTTATTTTTAATTTCATATCAAAGTTTGCCAGAATATATATATATGTATATATATTTGTTAATTAGATAACGGCAACTATATCATGTTTCCAGGCTGTAGTTTGAACTAAAAAGATACTGTAAGATTTTAAATGCTTAATAAAAGTATAATATTTCCAGTTTAATCAGGCGTAATTAAATCAAGCCGAAAAAAATATTTTTTTTTTAAAGTTAAGTTGACCTTATTTTTGGAACATTTTTTGTCAATATTGACCACCACATTTAATTACGTCAGACAAAAAAGTGATAGTGAAGTTACAAAAAAGTGCGTAACTGCTGATATTTCCCCAAGAATTGACATTAAAAAATTGGTAAAGGCATATACATGCAGCTTCAAGATACCAGAAAATTGGTAATAAAAAATATAGAAATTCACATAATTATAACTTAAGTAAAATTATTTATTAATTGTTACTGAAATAGTTCGACTAATAATTTCCAAATTAGAAGACAAAACAATAAATATTATAGTTTATAGCGACAAAGCAAAATATCAGATGAGATAAATAAGATGACGTTAAAAAGCATAGACCTAAACTATAGACAATTTAGTTAAAGCCTCAGGAAAATAGACTTTATGTAGTTTTGAAAATAAGTATTTAATTCACACATAGGTTTTTATGTTTAGTAAAATAAAGGATTTAATAAATGGTACGTGTGAAAAAAGTTCCAAATATAACATTAATTGTACATGGCTGTCGGGTCAACAGGTCCATAAGATGCCCCAATTGGCACAGCACTTGTAAAGCTACCTACCGTGTCAGGGTCACCAGGACAGTTCGCAATCTATAGCAGGACATACAAGAATAAAAAAATATCAGAAAATCAGCATAAACTAACACATATATAAAAACCCCAAAGAGAGAGTGATGGTATCTACTTGCCCGCTCCACAAAAACATTTTTACGTCAGATTTAGGTTGATGAGCAATCAAGCGTAATAAAAAATTTTTTCTTTACTTAAATTTTATCTGGTGCTTATCATTATATTACTTTTTAATTACTGTGAGTGCGTTTGTTTTTTCTGTTTTGTTTTGGCGATTATGATTTTAACCATGCTGAAATTTTTTTCATTGTCATAAATCTTACATATTCGTAGATGCTTATTATATCTATAAAAATTCTTTTATGAGGTTTTTATAATTTACTACACCCTGTGTACTTACTCAAGTAATTGTACATGTACAGATAATAGTGATTTGATGACGACAGCCCTTATTAAGTTAATCCTTTTTTGCACTTTGATGCGTATAATTTTTTTTTTGCAACTATTACATCAACTCATGGTTGTTATTTATTATAAATTTATAAGCTGTTTTTTTATAGCCAATAAAATATATAAGATTAGGACGAATGTAGAAAAATTATGGAACTAGTTAATAATACTGCAGTAATGACCTTTAGAGTTAAATGTAAATCGGACTTGGTTGTACCATATTATTATTATTGAGCAGATTTTTTAATTCATCTCATGAATGTTGAACATTAAGAAGATTGAGTAAGGAGCAAGTAGCTCACAAAGTGTGTAAATATAGTGATAATTTATTAAAGACTTTACATAAAACACCAAGCTGTTGAAAAAAAAGTTTTATTTATTTGTAAAGTATGAAAACAGAATTTAAAATTATTATAAAATTTATCTAAAGTAAATTTTTAAGAAATAAATTAAATTAAAAAGAAATTAAGTTAAAAAGTTTCAAAGAATATATATAAATATATATATATATATATATATATATATATATATATATATATATATATATATGTTTGAATTTAAAAATAAAAAATATCTAAATTTATTGATACTGCAAATTCATTCTTCAGCTCTACTTATGTTTCTGCTTTACGAAAAGAAACAAACTTTTATTGAATTTAAGAAACATATTTTCTTTAAAGTATCTATTCTTCTGATTTTATATTGCTTAAACTATAAATATTTAAACTATAAATATTTAAGCTTAAACCATATAGATACATATCCGTACTCAAAAATATTTATACTCTTACGATGGTTAGGAATGATTCATAAAAATTACCAAGAACCTGTTATGAATAATTATTATCAGATTTTTGTGCTCACATTCTTCAATGAATTGTTTCCTAATGTTAGTTACAATCATTGTTAACAACATTTTTTCTAACTTAATATATATTTACGGATGGATAAGGCAGCAAGCAAACGAAACATGTCTATATAATTCACATCTCGTAATCATACATTTTTTACAATATTTTTATTTTCTATAGACCAAGTCATATCACTGAATACTAAAGTGGCAAAAAATAATTTAAATTTAACAAGACATTTCCGTTTTGAATTTTGTGAAGCAAAAGGGAATAAACAATGCTGAATGAACATTATCACCATCATCTTCATTGTGATACTCGCAATGAATAAGTGAAATATAAAAAAAAATTAAAAAAGAATTCATAACGGTAATATTAAAGAGACTTATTAGGTAAACATAAAGTAAAACAATTACAAGGTAGTAGAGAAAAAAGCAACAAAAGGAAAAACATTATTTAAATTTTATTTTTGCTATGTGCAAGTAAATTATTCTATGCATCATTACTCTTAAATATGGATAAGAAAATATTTAAAAATATTTTTTTAGACGTGTAACTTCATTTTAGTGGGATAGCCGACAAGAACAAAGTATAGTAATTGTATTTAGTAGTGATGTTTGTTTTATGTACTATTTCTTTTATAAATATATATTATGAGAATCGATTTTGTTGCAAATTTAATTTTTCGGTTATGTGAATTATTTGAAATTCTTAAAAAATAATTTGCCACCCGAAAGCATTATTGTGAATTAAATAAAAAAGATCGATATTTTCAGATTAACATAAAACAGAATACAGGTTTCAGATAATATAATATTAATTTCCTATCATTTTAATTAATCTACGTATTTATATCGCTACCCAATTAAAGTTTTGGCAATGCTAAATGAGAAACAGTTAACTATTTTTGAACTCATCTTCCGATAATGTAAGTGAATGAAATTTTCGCCACTTTCAACAAATCTTGCATTTATTTTTTTAAATAAAGTATTGTTCCAACATTTTATAATATTATTACGGATGCGTTTTATATAAGTTTTAAAAGAAAAAAATTAAGTAATAAAGTAAACAATAACAATTAGGTATGCTGTTCACTAACTGCGTAGTTTGCTAAGAAAACTTATGCACGCAAGAAAACAACAACTATCTTAAAATAAATTCCAGGAAGAAACTTTATTAGAACAAAAACAAAAATACACATAGTACAACAGGCGCCTATACATTGAATGAATAACATAACAACAACAAAATGTGATGCAAAGGGAGTAGAAGATTTTTAATTTTTCTAGATCTCTAGTGGACAAATATAAAAGGCAGCGTCTGAGTTAATAGTTGCTTAGTTGAAAAATTAATCTCGTGAAGTAAAGACATGCATCTTAAATAAATTGTTCAGTAGTGTCAACTTTATGTGTAGCTAAAGTAATTAAACTTGTGATTCAAAGCGTTTATAAGCGTTTGATTAAATTTTACGATTTGACGAAAGCTTTTTTGTGTTTCACCTCTAACATATAATTAAAAATACTATTCACTTGATACAGCAGCGCCCTAATTAACTTGCAAGATTTGTGAAATATTTTGGTACGTACAGGTAAATTAAGTCCAAAAAATTAATTAATATTTGTACTACTCGTTTAGAATATAAAATTCATAAAGTACTTTCGACTATAATAATGAATACAATTTTTTCAACTCTTAACGTTTTTTAAATTTTTTTAATCAAAACGAATAACTGGTTTGATGTTTGTCTTACATGAAATAAAAAGTTTTGCGTCCGTCACATACAGCTTTCTTTGTTTTAAAAATGCAATTTAAGTAAAAAAGATTTTAAAGTTTGTACGTTTATTGATCACAAGGTCAATTGACAGGCAAAATTTAGTTAAATGGAGAAAGAGATGTTTTTTAAACCAAAATTGAAAGTAAAATAAATATGTATAAAACTGGATATTTAACTGAGTGAAACAGACGTCATTGTGTTTCTCTTTAAGGAACAAAATTCAACTTGTTGTTTTATCAGGTTTTAATACAGTTTTAAAAGTTTGCGTCTTTTAAGCTAAAACCGCATACTCCAAAATATCTGAAACATGAAACTTTTATTTTTTAACAGACATAAAATTAAGACATATTAAAGAACTTCGGTTAAATAAACCATTGTGGGACATGTTCATACCTACATTCTTTATCGGTGAATTCAATTCAATATCTATCTACAGTTTAAATAACTTTTTTTCTGGCTTCAATTTCAATAAAACCATTTATTTAACAGTATTTAAGGCTATTGACCTTCTTGCAATATTTGTTGAATGTTTGATTCTTTACCTGTTGTATTTTGTTTTCGTTGTCCGTTTTGTAGAATTGACGCAAACAATAATTAAACTTTCTTGTGCAGAATGAAGCAAAAACAAAAAAGGTAAAAGAAGACGTATTTTATATGAATGTAAGTTTTAAACTATTTTAAGATTTCAGCAGATATGTGAGAGTGCTGAAACAGAAATTTTACAATCTTTATATTTGCTAAGACAATCTACTAAATTTGTGAAGCTCTTAAATTATAAGTTGTAAAAAAAATACGGCAAGAAGTAATATTCAGTCAGTTGATAGTTATTTTATTATTGTTGATTCATTGCCATTAAGGGCCCAAATTTTGTATACCCAGGTTAAAATCATCAACCTTAACAGATATGCAACATACACATTTGCAGTCAATATAATAGCACCAGTTGCAATATTCTGATTCGAAAGAATCAGAATACTATATTATTTTTTTAGTGCAAAAAGCATTTACATTTTTTATGCTATCTCAGAGTGTGTAAATTTGTTGTCAAATTGCGTAACTGTTAATCAATTGTAAAAGATCTTTTGTCAACACATCATTTCGTGCAGTTAATAAAATAACACCAGTAGGCTTTTTTAAATTGGTTTTGCAAAATTTTGAGAAAAAAAGTAAAAGCGGAAGATAATTCAAATTATTTAATATACTTTCTATAAATTCATGTAATAATTTTATAAAAATTGTATAGTTATAGGTCGCAGAAAGCATTGTTCCCATGAAAAACGTGATGTGATAAAAAAAAAATTGCGTCCAAGGGTAAATCGTATTTCTATATAAGGGAATTGCTGGGCTAATGCCCCAAGATATAAATCCCGTAGTAGGAAGCGAGTTTTGTCACCCTTAAAAAACATTTGATGTACCGGCAAGCAAGGAAAGTATTTGCCGTAGACATCGAGACAATAGCCTCAATGCATGTAGTCCTCGAAAAGTGTCAATCCTAAGCATGTTCCTAAACGGATATCTTTGCTAAAGCACATCTAACTTGCCCAAAATAAAAGTGTAGAAATGTGCTATGGACTGACGAATCAAACATTGTTTTTTTTTTGGTGGAAATGATTTCAGATGTTAATAGCGAATACAAGCCGCATTTCACAGCAACAATTATCAAACATGGAGATCATAGTATTATGGTATGGGGTTGCTTCTCGTATCAAGGTGTGGGTCCTATATATTGGATCAAAACGATTGTGGATTCAGCGGTTTATGTAAAAATCCTTGATGAAATTATGCTGCCGTATGCTTCCTATGAAATGCCGCTGGTGTGGGTCTTCTAGCAAGATAATGACCTCAAACACACCAGCAAAAGACCATAAAAGTGGTTGAACGATAACACTCTATCAATATAAGGGAGTGGCCTGTACATTCCCCAGCTTCGAACCCTATCGAAAATCTGTGGACGGACTTAAAGAAGTGTGTATCTACAAGAAAACAAACGAGCGTTGAAGGGCGTTGTGCAGAAAGTTTGGAGTTCCATTAAAGTTGAAACATGCCAGCATTTAGTGGATTTTATGTGAAGGCGTTGTACCGCGGTAATAGCAAACAAAGGACACGCGACAAAGTATTGAAACCATACAATTAATTTATCTACAAGATATCTCAGTGAAATAATTATTTACTTTAAGACCACTCATTTTTGTTAAAAATGCTATTATTTTGACTATGTAGTTTTTTAATTTTTTGTTTAAATGAATTGGCGTAAAAAAACCAAATAATTTTCTTATGATAATAAACCATTAACCTCAAAGAATTTATTATTCCGTTAAATCGGCCCAAAAGTTAAACAGATGTAAACGGAGTCAGTATAAATTTGTGCGTGGTACTATTACATTGACCGCAGCTGTATCTATGGGTTGTCTGATGCTGTGGTTGTTTATAATAAACGTTTAAATAAAATAAATTTAACTTAAAACAATTTTGCAGCTTTATTAAACGCAGTAAATATTTTCTCCAGTCAACATGCGGACAGACAAATAAATTTATAAAGTTGTGAAAATGTTTTTCTTTCTTCTTTTTAAATTTTTCTTCTTTCTTCTCTTAATCGTATTTAAAACCATTGCACATTGGCGTGCAATAATATTAGTAGAACAATAATAATAATAGCACTGCTAAAGTGACTGTTTAACCAGCACAAAGAATTTATTTACCTTTTTTTTGTATTAATATTTAAACTAAATTTCTGAACAACGGCAGTAAACAATTACATAATTCATGGTAAATAGCGTTCTTCACCGTGTAAAATAAAAACAAATGCCTTAATATTTAATATTTAAGGACAAATTTTGAATAGTTTGTAATAGGTTTGGGTATGTATAGAGCTGTACCTTAAAACCTGCATTACTATTTTACACAAATGGACTTATTACTCGATTATCTCGCAAAGTTTTACAAGTTTTTACCGGTTGTTTGGTACCTAGAGAACTTTGGAAATATATGAGTTCTTCCAAGTTTTATTTGTTATGGCGTTGCTAGTTCGTTAATTTATAATGAACATTCTCAACTTGGCGAGTTTTTATGGTATAAAAGGAGACAATATTTAAGCAAAATAAAATTAAAGGTCTTCTCTATCTTATATTAAGGAAAGAAGAACATCAGTGTCTCATTGCGGCTTTAACGAAAGTTTATATATAAATTTTTAGGAGCCTGTAAAACACATTTGAAATGATCATTCAATATTTTATAAATGTTTATGGCATTCGAATTGAGAGTGTAGTCAAAATTTTAAGGTTGTGTATTTGCTCGTTAAAGATTTCGCTGCTGACGAGAAAATTTTAAACAATTTAGCCAAAAAAAAATAAAATAGTTATTTCTTCGTATAATGCGATTTGAATTTTTTAATTTTTCATTCATTATTGTATATCCTTTAAATAAATAATAAAAAATGAAAAGCGATTTTAATTCGAATAAAAACTAGATAGATAGTGCTAGAACGGAGCTTCTTAATATTTTCTACGGATTTTATAGCTCATAGCTGATTGCATATATTCGCCGCAATAACAAATTAGTAAAAGAATTGCTTAATAACAATAACAGAAATTGAAAAGATTTCAAGGATAAGAGTATTAATTTTAATTTAAACATTAATATCATTTTTTACAATCTACTTTATATTCGAATAAATTTAATATTATATTCGAATAAATTTAATATTATATTACCGTTAATTATACAAATTTCTAATCGATTACCTTTTTTTGTTAAAAAGTGACTAGCATGACAGTTATATTTCAAAAACTTTGTTATAAAATACCTAAATGTGTACTGATTTGCAATAACTTCCTCAACATTTTATTTCCATTTGTTTGTTGCCTTTTCACAAACCCACTGTTTTTATAATGGATGTACGTTTGATGTTGATTCAGGAAGTTTCTTGTTTTTGTTTCTTAGTAAACAACATTACCAGCACCTTTACTTCTTCTATGTTTATCACTACTATTATCTTTTCGGGTTTAAGCTGTGGTACGTTTATATTTTAAAATCATGCTTTGCTGCCGGTGTGTTGTCATGTAAATGCTAAGTATTCACATGTACTTGCCCGAAAAAGTAACAACTACAACAATAATATAAAAAGAAAATATAAAAATTACAGCAATAACAAAAAGAAAATAAAACTTGGGTTACTATGCTTTGAGCTCAGTAAGTTACTTGGGCTTATATTTAGTGTATATTTGTTTATACCATTTTCCAGCTATTCGAACTACTATTTGGCGTAAGTTGAGTTACTTTGTATTTTGTTTACTGGCTTTGAGTGAGGTTTTATCCGAATGTTAAAGCTTCTGTGCACATCTTAAACATACACAGTTTAAGTTTGGCAATTGTTTATGATGGTGTGTGCTTGTGAATATTACAACAAAACAAATTCACTAAAAATTTCTTTTAAAAGATGAAATTAGCTCAAAAAAACAAAAGGCGAAAATACAATATAAAATAGAGAAAGAGAAAAGAGGAAATCATTTTTAACCAAACAGACAATGACTGATGGCGTAATGAGAAAATAATTTGTGGCCTGTATTATTTTCTACCATTTTTAATATCTATTTGTTATGCTTTTTAAGTTTATATTGTTTTTGATTATGTTATTGTTTTAGTTTTTGTCTTGTATTTAATTTATAGCCTGTTTTAGTTCATGCATACAAAATGTTTACTTGTGTTCATTATTTTTTTTTTCGTAATACGTCTTTATAATAAAGTTTTTGTCCCAATAAGCCGGCACTATAAATTTTGAGAAAAAAATTATCAGAAAAGTAATTTGAAAAGGTCCCTAATCTATTTCATGTCACTATATATCAAGTATTTTGGTGTTTTTTTATTTATTTAATTTTATTTTTCTACAATTTGATATTATTTATATTTATTATTAAAAAAAATAAAAATACCTTATAATTGAATAATTTCCAAAATATTTGCAAACAAAATACTCATGAAATAAAAAATCTACATTGATTTTTTAACAAATCAAAATATTTATCAGCGAATTTACATATCCCCGCAGAAAATAGTCTAGCGACGTTAAACGATCTTGGGTACGAAATGTTAAACTATGCAGTTCCCAAATATTTCTTTCAATAAATCCATTGTGGCATGAGCTGTGTACTATTGCGCATCATGGATGTTCAATTGACCAATGAAAAAGTCAGTAACCATGGCTCTATAGTGGTCGCCATAGCCTTTAACATTCTGACTAGCATCGCTTTTAAAGAAGTACGGCTCAATGATTGCACCAACCCATAAATAACAGTCAGTTTTTCTAGATATATCGTTGTCTCAATATACACTTTCGCTAAACAAAGTACACTTACGAAAGTCAGGTTCAACAGTAATCTTGTTTTGGGACCAATCCGAAAAATTTGGAGGTGTTATTTAGGCGTCAGTCTATATACGCTGAAATGTCAAACCAAACTAAATGTAAATTGCTAGCAGGTGTAAACATGGCTGCCAGCTAAAAAAGTGTTACGAACTTAAAGTACTATACCTCTATATAAAAACATCCGATAAAACTAAGAACCATTGATATTAACTTGACATAAACACAAGCAGCCAACTTCATTCACTGGAATAATTTAATTGCTGAGAGTTAACGCTGTGCAGTTTACGTATGCGTTGTGCATTTTGTTTAAGCATTAAAATATTTGATATTTAGACCACACTTTGCCCCCTTAATTAATGTTTGGAAGTAGACCTTTTAACTTTCAGACATCCTTATATAATTTTTATTTGAAAATAGCAAAACAGCAAACAAATTATGTATCGCTTTGAGAAATAGTTTTATGCAAAAACTTTAAAATAAAAAAACCAATACCCAACTGGATTACGGTCGTTACCTTTTTTCTTTCTATTTGACTGCCGAAGTTTGTGTAGCAAATATTAAACAGCAGCATTGTTGCCACATTTTACTTCCGTAATAGATTTTTAAGGTTAGAAAAAATAAAGAAAAATCATAAGAAATTGCTTGAAGTGGTGTTAAATTAAAATTTTAGTCTTCGGCTTAATTTTTTAATAAAAAAGCAGCGAACCAAAACAGGATTTTATTTAGAAAAAAGAGTAAAAAACGAAGAAAAACAGTGTAAAGATCTTTATGTAGAAATGGTTATAGTGTTCTTCTCGCAAGGTTTAATTATTAAATCCTAATAAACAACTGCAAGAATATATATTTCTTCCATGCGTTGAAGCATAACAAAAAAAAAATTTAATTTAATTCTCGTATACCTTTAAAGAAATGATATTTGTTGTAATAAGTCGAATGCCTTACAATTAAGTTTCAAATTTTTTATTTAAATTTAACATTAAACCCTACATAAATAATAGTTTTTTATGAATACGGGTATAAGAGAATTGTTGTTGATTTTTATAATTGTAATTATTCAAAATTATGCATGTGTCCATAAAATAACTTTTATTTTTAATAAATAAGTTCCCATTCTGTGCATAAATACCTCACGCTAACAATATACACTAAAGTGAATTGAATGAAAGACGATAAAGTTAAGAAATTTTCAAACTTTAATTATTTTTATAAGAACAACAGAAATATAAATGTAAAACAACAAAATTATCACTTTATTAAAAGCCTTTAAATCATAAATTCTATAAGCATTTTTAACAAAGTGGAGTGGAGTTTTAATTAAGATAAACAAGGAAATTTTTTATAATCATCAGTTGTGTTCAGCCATCAGAGTTAGTAAAATGTTTTTTATTAACACACCATACATGTTAAACATAATGGTTTCTTGATTGATTAATGTTTATAACATTTTTTTGCTTTTTATGAAAGTCAAAACATACAGCCAAACATCTGTCAATCATATTTGTTTGAAAGCAATGCAGTAGAAAGAAGTATTTAAACAAACACACGAGCATGGTTTTAGCATATTGCGTTAAAAAACACAAATTAAAAAAAAATAATATGTAATCAATGTAATACCAAATTATTTAACAAATAGTTAAATTATGAATATTATTTGAAATACCCTATTAGGTAAAAGCAATGCGAAAGCTACCAGAAGACATGAATTATTAATTTTCATTAGAAATATATGTACTCGTATATTTTTACATTGAGTAGATAAACCATTTGTAAAAATAAAAATAGTAATAAACTGTTAACAATTATAGCATAACCTAGATACAACAGAACATATAAAAAGGAATGACAATATGTAAATAGGACAATGGAGTGTAAATAAGCTATAAATTATTATTATTATTTTGAGTCAACTGTGTAATTTTTAATATTTTCTTAACATATACTAACTTCATTTTTATATATCTAAAAAGCGATATTAGACGAAACGGTTATCTGTTTACCCGTACGTAAGTTACGTATTAGTTTTTTTTCCTTTGTAACTACAAAATTGCATTTTACATACATTTGTTTAATTAAAGCCTCATAACCGACACTACACTTTCGTATAATAATTAACTTAACCAGTAATAATGGAAGAAAAATAATTTAATACAAAAATATAAAGTATAAAGAGAACATTGAAGATGGCAAATAGCCGCAAACGGTTTGTTCACAAACCAAATTTGACGAGGGTCGACGTAAAGTAATACCCAACAAAATATAATAATCACTTCTTACCTAACGAATGATGAGTGAGTGGGTTTGGATTGTAAGGAATTAAATACAATAAACTTCATACTGGCATTTTTTGTTTAATGTTCTAAAGAATTAGTCATAACTGAGAAGTGGTAAAATCTTTAACAAAAGAAAAGAACTGTTTTTGTTATAATCGACGTTGTGTGTAATTAAAGTTTAACGGGGTATATCGTTGTTTATTTATTAGTAAACAATTACTATTTTAGTGTAAATCTAATGATCAAATTTTATCAGGCGTAAGCTATTATGTTTTTTGAATCTAGTAATTTGTTATGAATTTCTATACTTTTTATATTCTAATTTGTTAAGAAATTTATGAACATATAGTTTCTGTTATCAAATGAAATGAATATATTAAGACAAATAAGAGGCAAATTATGTAGAACTTTATCTCATCAAAAAAAGGTGCTTCCATTAAAAACCACAAAGCATATTTTCTGGATATTTTAAAAATGTAAAACCATTACATTTAAATGTAATGTAAAACCATACTTTGAACAAAAAGCCATACATACGTTTATTGTTAAAGAAAGTGTTTCCTTGTTGCACAGTTTTCCTGACGAACATTTTTCTGAATAGCTATCAATATGACTTAGCATATCGTTTATGCGATAACGTCTTTTGTCGACACTAAGTGTCGCTAAATAAAAACCGAAACTTTAGCGTTTAGAGTATTAGAAAAAATGGGATAATATTTTTTAAATTAATTTTAAAAAATGACCATAAAGTTGTTATTAAATTTTTATATATAATTATCTTTAATAAATATCTTTTTTCTTTTTTAAGATCATTTTTATATATTTTTTCTTCTCGATATTTCGCTTTGGAAAGCTTCTTCAGGAAAAAATTTTATATTTTTGAAAACAAAAAATTATTAACAAATAATAATAATAATTTTTTTGTTTTTTTTTTTTTTTTTTGTTTTCAAAAATATAAAATTTTTTCCTGAAGAAGCTTTCCAAAGCGAAATATCGAGAAGAAAAAATATATAAAAAAGATCTTAAAAAAGAAAAAAGATATTTATTAAAGATTAATAAAAAAAAGATCGTTTAAAAAATCTATAAAAATTTTTTTTATATATTTTTATTAATTTTTTTCTATTATATCATTTTACCAAAATTGAAGACAACGTGACACCTCCTACTTTTACCTTACCGTTGCATGGAGACAAGGCCCTCTGTGTCAAAATTCAAAAATAATGAATGTAAACACAAATTAATAGACGTCTATAATAACATTCTGTAATGTTATTTCCTTGCACGTTTTTAATCAAATAATATTAGTTTTCACACATGGATGGCAAAGCGCAACCTCCCAGTATGTAGGTGTGTATAAACCCAAAAATATAGTCGGAAATTATCGTAACCCCATAAGCTGCAATAGATGTTTTATTTTCAACGATGGTGTCTAAAATTGCAAAACTTAGATCAGTCACTGCGCTAGAACACTCTTAACGTATATCTCTATCATATATCTCCAATTTCCCTCCATTATTTTTTAGTACCTTTTTACTTGCTGGATTGTCGTTTTTATGTTCACATTTTAAGGTTCATTTGATTACATCATACATCATGCACAATTAACTGTTTGTTTTCTTGTGTTGTTTTTATATAGTTGGTGCATTCTGCTGGCTGACAATGTGCTGTGAAGATGATCACTGTTTCATTATTATCTTCATGGCCGTCAACATTCTAAATTATTGTTAAAAATTTATTTTGCTTAAGTTTTTTTTTCTTTATGCAATTATAATTAAAGTGTTGATTCTTTCAAGTGATCATTTGTATTGATTTTGTTTGCCTCTTTTGCTGTTAAACATTTCAATGGATTTGACATAATTATGGTGTTTTGCCCATATTACATTTGTAAATATAAAAGATAAAAAATTTTGTGGTGAATTTTTAAAAATTTCCTTGTGGCAAAATTTTTACTAAATGAATTTTGAATTGGAATTTGAATTAATTCTAATGAGGATACGAGAAACAGATACAAAATATGAAAACATATACAATAAAATTTTTGTGTATTTTATGTTTTTTTTAAACCATAAAAAACATCATAAACACCTAACGAAAAAATAATAAATTACATAGATACTTGACGCAGAATATTACAATTTTTATGTGTGAGTATTTAAAAAAAAGCAAAATTTATGCTTAAGCAAAACTACAAAACTTAATATTATTTGCATTCCAAACACTATTTCCATTAAAATAAAGTTTATAGATATTAATAACGATTATAAACAACTTTTTAGTTTTAACAACGAACAACATTTGTATGGCATTCAATTTTCGCCAAAAAACAAGTTATTGTCTTGAATATTAAGAAACAAAATTGGCTATACAGCTGGTAGATTTTTTACACTTCCCTTTCCGATATCTATAGAGATAAGGTAAAATTAATATGATAAGTTTCGAAGTAAAGTTTTAGTTTCTCAAGCAAATGGTGTAAATGCAAAGATTACTACCGGCTTAAACAAATTTTTTTATCAACAAAGAGGTATTTTTCTTTTACGTGTTTTATTACACAATGTCAATGAGAGATTGTGTGAATAGCATTGTTTGAAGCGTAAAAACTGATTTTTAGCAAGTGATTGCTTCAAGACAGATACAGTATAAAATTTTTATAACATAACAACAACTGATCCATGTTATAGAACATTTGATATGCTTCTTCGTTTCTATTTCTGTTTCTTTTGATAATTTTCTACAAATTCAAGTTCACACTTGAAAACACTGTGGAGAAAGAAAACTCATTCCATGGCATTAGAAGAAGATCATAAATAACGATGGGTATTTGGTCAGGTAGTGATTCAGTTAAAATAACCAGAAAATAACTTGAAAGGTTGTAAACAAAATCTGACGCCTCACAAGCAACCACTAACAAGTTGAAAGTGAGTGAAAACGTGTGTTATTTATATTAAGTGCTAAAAATTTATGTTTTTTTCATATAGTGTAAATAATAGGAGAAGTATAATAATTTAAGCATGAATAATCAATAATAAGAAGCATAGTTTAGTTGCAAATAAAAGAAGGTACTTTCATAATTAAGTTAAACGCTTAATTAGTCTAGTGATATCCATAAACAATGCTGGTGGAAGAAATTATTTGTAGAAACTTTTCTAAGGGAAACACAATATTCAGAACATTACCAGAACATGTTTAAATCCACACAACTTCAATTTTCTCTTACGAGAATATAAAAAACTTATTGAAATTTATGTTACAAATATTTAAGTAAATATTGAAAATAACATATAAATAATGATTAGAGATTCTTTCTGAGTATCTTATTTGGTAGGGAATTTCCACTAAGAACAATTGTGTACTTAAAGTTTGCTTGTAATTACGTTAAAAAATAGACTACAATTGTTCCCTTTTTTCAAAAGAAATTATATTAATTTAAAAGCAAATCTAAACAAACAGTTTAATGTCATACTTTAATGATATCAAATATTAAGAGCCATTAAGAATATTGTATATAAACACTGTTTGATTTAATGAATTCCTTGCCGTGTTCCACGACTTTGTTTCTTTTACGATGTGAATCTTTATGTTCATAATGATTATTCATTAAGAACTATCGGTAGCACAAAAGACTATTATATTTATCTGTACTTTGCAGACTCAACTTAAATATAGGTCACTATAGAAAACAACGATGAAGAGAATACTTTTAGTGCTTAAAGAAAAAGCTAAACACGTATTTTGTTGAACACTTTTAAGGAAGTAGTGAAAATTTAAAAATTATTCTTGAACTTTTTTCAATGCCCACACAAAGTACATATTCAACAACCAAACAGGTAAATTTAGAAGAAAAAAAAATTAAAAAATGAAGTGGTGAATAAAGTAAAAGAAACAAAAGATTTTTTTTATATCATGACATTGCCATCACTATTATCACAAGCATTAGCAGAAGCGTCGTTATCATTACCGTTTTAACGATTTCTGCATGTCTTTGCTATTGCCACTGCTTGCGCGTTAACTTCTTTTCTTTAATTTCTTTTGCTATTTCTACACTGTACATGACCTGTTTTTTATACAACCTAAAAGAGTCTCATCATCGTCTGATTAAGGTTATATCAACACATTCATTGTCAGCAGAGATATAAATTTTTGACTTATAACCAAATTTTATATATAACAAATCATATATACTATAATAATTGTATCTGATAAAAAATTAATTTAAAAATAAAAATGATTGTAAAAATTATAATATAAAAAAGATTAGGTGAATAGAGAATAAAAAAGTTCAGATAATAGCAAACTTCAATTCTGATTTTGCATGCTCTTCTTCAAAATTTTAATATTCAAAAACTATATTACAATACTAAAAAGCCTTTTTATATCAAAGAATATCTTATCATTTTATCTTATATTTAATTCTAATATACTTGCCAACTAAGAAATTGATCTACACTTAAAAAAATATTTATTTAGACAAACTATCGGGAATAATCTATAAATATTGAAATAAACTTTAACATAATTTGTTCATTGTTAACAAAAATTTAATAATGAATACCTTTAGAGTTCTTCTATCATATCTTTCTTAAATTTTCTCTGAGAGATAGATTAATAAAAGCTTAATGTTCTTATATATACACACATATAGCCGAATTGTTTGTTAGTGTTGGAAGATTCTTAAAAAGATATATATACATATACAAATTAGTAAGCCAAGAAAGTTAATCTAAACCACAGGTAAAGGAACTTTAATTTTATATTAAGAATTATTAAAAACAAAGGTTCAACAACTTTACTAAGATTCAATTTCGTAAAAAATGTTAATATATTGGAATAAACTGACAATGTTAAAGTTAAAATCGATAACAAGTTATTTTATGACTTTTTAACTGGACAGACGTTATATGCTCTCGAACTTTCCTATAAAAATTTTAGTTATTTTTATAAAAGAAAAGTTACTAAAAATAATCTCCAATCAAAATTATTTTAATAATTTAATATTAATATTTATAAAAAACAATTTGGATTATTTTAAAACAAAACTTCATACAAAATTTATTTTATTTTAGTAACTTAAATAAGTAGAAATATAAAGTATACATATTTTCCTCAAAATATATTTATGTCATTAAAACTATTATTGCTGAAATATTAAGGTAACCATAATTCCAATCGCAACCTCCTCCCTCAAAAAAAAGTCTATCGCAATCGCCAATATTTTGCCAAGGTTTATTTTACCCTTTATCTGAAGATGTATCTGTCTGTACTCACATACTTAACACCCGCCAGTGCTAAACACTTTCTTTTCTGCACTATACCCTCAAACAATTGATCTTTTTTGTTAAAATTATAGATATGTAAATAATATATTTTATTTTTCAATGCAAAAATTTTGTAATAAATTATTTTCAATTATTATTATTACTAAAGCTTATATTATTGCTATAAAACATTGTAGTTATTAAATTTTCTGCACCATAAAAAATGGAGAGGCATAAAAACTATGAAATCCTTGAGAACTTGTAACAAAATGTCAAGTATTTTGCCAATTAATGCCAAAAACTATGAGAGCCTAAACTTTTCACATTATTTGAAATAATTGACCAAACTCTTATCTAAGCCCTGAAAAAATGCACGAGTAAAATACAACACAACTAACTTTAACTAGGCTTGGCCAATGCGATTAAATAAAAGAAACGTTTTGGCAATGAAGACAATATTCTTTTTAGAGCTTAGTTCAATAAAAAAGGAGAAAACAAGGAAACAACTAAATGGACATATGTATTGAAGAATAAACTCACGTTTGCCGTAAAATAAAAAAGTTTTATGAGAATATATAAATGTCCAAATGGAGAAATAAATGTCTTTAAATTTGTAATAACATCAAGCATTACTAAACATTAAGGTAAAAACTTAAAAATAATTTGGTGTGATTTTAGCAATTGTTCTAGGCAAGTTGAGTTTCATTAGGCATCACGACCAGAAAAATATATAAAAACAAAATATTTCTATTTTTCGTTTTAAGTTTCTTTTTTTTCGACTAAAATGCGTTGATAAAAAACAGAAATCTAGCTGCAGAAGAAGATATATCGAAGGTTAAAAAAAAGAATCATAAATATTTGTAAACATGTTTACAAGCATAAAACATTGGTTTTATAACACAATAAAATATAGACCTACATAAAAATTGATACTGCACATGAAATAGTTCATAGACATATAAAACCACGTATAGATGGATAAAAGCCGGCAGACAAACGATATTTATACAGGCAGGCAGCCTGCAGTTGCTGCTCCTGCTGTAACTTAAACAAGTAGATGTTACCAAGGCTGATTATGGTGTTACTATTGTTGCTGCTGTTATTGGTTAAGCCCGTGAGCCAGCCATCAACTATTCAACCAACCGACTTATCTAGTCTTTTGTTTCTTATTACAATCATACAACCACAATAACTACCATTTAAATTGCTTTATATATTGCACACACTGCATTGTTTTTATTTGTTAGTTCATTTCGGCTTTCGTTTTCTCATTTCTGTTTTTATAACGCGGTCATACTAAATTATTTTCATTTAAGATGAATGACCATCTAAAAATGACACAAAACTCAGACCAAACTGAAGCAACCAACAAAGCATTCAGCCATCTAGTCAAACTAACAGGCCTTAACCAATAATAGGACATACGTAAAGCTCTTTAGAGTTTTATCTTACAATTGTTTGCTATTTGGACTGGTTGTGTCTTCATGTTGTCGTTATTTTTAAATCTTGTTGGATGGTTTTTTTACAAATGTAACGATCTAGTATAACATACATAGTTACAACACCTACTTTATACACATTTAAAAACACTTACTTTTATTTTGTTGCACACCCTACTTGTGGTTATATAAGCGTATAGGATGAGATCTTTTAGAAGAAGCAAAACTGCGAAAATAGTTTAGGATCTTTTAACATTGGAACACATTTTTTTTGTAAGATACAAATCTACCTCATAGATCACATTTGTATATAAAATTATTCACGTATAAAAATGTCGGATTTTTAATTAATTTTGAAACACTTTGCATTGACTTTTTTAATTTTGTAGTATAAATACAATGTGAATAGAAATTTGTGGACAATAAAATAGAAATTTTATAGCTAACGAGTGATTTGTATACCATTCGTAGATATCTGCTAATTATACAATTTACATAATTAAGTTCCTATTTGAACTTAATTTACCAAATAAGACATTATTGAATAAAACGTGTTTCCATATACAGTATATTTTAATCATATCTGTCTAAGCAAAGGTAGTTTACAGTAAAAACTCAATCATATTACCTTCAAACCCGAAAACCCAATTTTTATATTAAATTTCCTCAATCGGATCTTGGAATCTAGTAGCCGAGAACTAACTGATATTCTCGCTAGTCCGATAGCTTATTTGGAGACACAAAAGCGTTGATGAAACATTAATTCACCTAGTAAAATTCCCAGTTCAAATTACTGAATTTTAAAAGTATAACTCTATTGATATTATTTTGGTTACGGTTTCTGGCTTGTTAATGAAATTATCTTTATAAAAGCAAAGATATTAAAAAGGAATATAATTCTCTTGAAATCTAGACAGCAGTTTTTGTTTTGGCAATTGATAAACTAACTCAGCTCTTATCTTAGATCACATTTAAAATATCTTCTTTATTTGCTGGACTATTTCAGATCTTAGTGGTGTGGGAAGTCGGGAAGCGCTCGAAGATGTATTTGGAAATAAAAGTATTAGAGAGTGAATTTCTAAAACTTTTGTAAGGTTTCCATTCCGCGCTTAAATGGATTTTACAATAACATGAACTTAATTTTTTAATTTTATAAATAAAACATTGAATTCAAGACTATGTAGTGTAATTAAAGAAGGGTATTTAAAAGTTCTCTGCCAATGTATAACTTTGTTGATTTTTAAAATAAGGAACCTATTTCTTGAAAAATAAACATATTTTCCTCTGGGATTGTTTGTTTTTTTTCGGTTTTACATTGGTTATAATTGATGTGAATCTTCTCATCATATTAAGAAAGAGTAACGCGTGCCAATTCCGTAAATAAACTGCGTGTATGTTACAAATTCGTTATATACTATGCATTTATATTAACAATAAATTAAAACAAAAACTGCAAATTTAACGGCTTTGTTAAAGAGACATGTTTATATTACGTAACTAAAGTTTCTTAGTAAACCAAAACTGAAAATAAAAAAAAGAAAATTTTACGGTGAAAGTTATGCTGGAGACAGCAAAATATATAGAAAGAATAAAAAATTAAAGAAAAAACGGTAACATTTTTTTTAAACTTCAGTAAATTTACCAACAGCCTAATTTTTTATAATGTTAAGTTTTGCTAATTAAGTAGCAGTGTTGCATGCTACTGCCTATAAATATTATATATATTTCTATTGAGTAATTTAAAATATCACCACAGTTGTGGGTATTTATTTTTGTATTGGAGAATTTTTGATTTCCATCTGCATCCTCTTTAATTCGCATATGTATCCTCTTAGTTTCTACATGTTAATCCGTAAAACGTATAAACGTGCTTCCTTTGCAGGATTACTGTTTCGAACTCTTCTGCGTTTCAAGAATAATCAAACAATAACATCAATTTTCAGAGCGTTTGACCACGGACACTAGTTTTATAACTTGCAGTTATATTTTTATTCATCTGTTGCATATCAAACCCAAAACTACTAAACGTCAGGTAGAAGAAGGCATTAATAAAGTTATATAAAATTAATTCATCTATATGCACATACACTTTAAAACCCACATACCTCTGAAACAAATCGCAATTCGTAACCATATTTCGTGTGTATAAAAAATAATAAAAATAACAGTTGCCTTGTAGGAATTTAACAAAGAAAACCTTGAAATATTTGCGCAGCAATTGAAATTAAGAAGATTTATAAAAAAAAAATTATGACTATTTCTTAACTCTTTAAGAACATAAATTGAAAGTTGGATGACACAAAATATACCAATATAACATTTATTTTAAAAGTTAAAGCATGTAAACTGTGGATATAGAATAGACAATAATATAAAAACAACAGTAGAAATTTTACTATACGTGTGTCCTTACATATGTATGCTTTTTTGATTAATATTAGTAAAAATATTTTGATTTAATTATACGAGCTAAAAGATACTTAACACAATGATAAACAACTCCATTCTTAATTCTTAATTTTTTTAGTCATGAATAAACTATTAAGAAATACTTTTTATTTTTATTACAGGCAAACAGCTTTTAATTTAAATCGTAGAAAATTACAAGATAACTTTACATCTTATATCTTAACATATCCTTTGGAAAAATTTCCTTTAATTTTAAAAAGCGTTAGGTCGGTAAGTTTTATTAAACGGCCTAATTTCTTATCACTATTCTTAAAAAATCTATATTTTTCGTTGAAAGCCACCATCTTAAATGCCTTTAGTATGGGGCAGACTTGTAGTTCAGCTTTCCCACGCAGCAGATGCCCCCTTGCCGGTCTTGAACAGGCGATATTTAGCTGAAATTATATATGAAGGATTTCAATCGTTTCTCCGTCGATATTTTTGCGCTATCGCCTTTTCGTAAATCTGGTTTTTCAAAGTTGCTGCAAAAACTGCATTTTAAATCCATCTCTTGTAGAAAATTCACCACGTTTATTACTCTAAAGTTATCTAAAAAATCAACATCTTGAACCATTTCAGCGATTCGTTCTCTGTTTCAAGGTGTCTTCTAGAGGTTTCAATCGGAGTTGTCAGAGCTGTAGTACTCTCTCTCTCTCCTGATCTTTATATATTTTCATGTTTTCATTGCAAGCTACGTTTTATTGCTCTGTAAAGCAGTGTATTTTGATGTTTTTAGTTTTATTGTCATAAGAGAAATAGTTCTAACGACTCCCATCTAGAAACATGTCTCAAATCGCCGCATTGCAGTCAAAAGTTTAGAAGCTATCAACAAAATGCCAGCTAATTCGATTACCTTTTAAACTTTTTATATTTCATATAGATTTTATTTATAGATAGCATAGAATATAAAAAGCCGCTGCCAATCAGTTAATTTTTTCTAGTGTATTTTAACCTTACTTTTCTAACACATACATAAATCATATCTCCTGCATTTGCAGGTATATATCTACAAACTAAATTGTTAGCAAAGTAGATACAATTTTAAATTCTAGAACCAAACATAAGGGAAAATTATGTAATTCCATCTATCTAATATTCTCCGGATATAAAATCTTTATCTATACTATATTAGTGCAAATATTAAATTTTTAAACTTAAAAACATTTAACTGCAGAATTTTAGGAATGCCACACGTACAACACTACACTCACCACTGTTTGCATCTGAAAAATAATTTCTGCGCTTTTAAGAAACTTTGAAATCATTTTGCTTAATATAATTTTTGTTTAAATTGACGAATATTTCGAATAGAAACAATATACTCATTGTTTCTGCTTAAAATTGTTATGACCATATGAATATATTTTAAACAAACACTTCAAAGAGTGTCTCATATTTTATTACCTTTTGTTAATATACTTAAACAAGTTTTTGTTGTTAAGTATAACAAAGAAACTCATACACCTACAAATAATTCGAAAGGCATTAAAAAAATGCAGTAAATTTTTTTACTTTAGACAATAATGGCCCATTTTATAAAACCTTTGGTTAAAATCTTAGCAAAAAACGCATTTGCACAGCTGTGCTGTTTGACCAAAAACAAAAAAAAAATATTATAGCTACGGGTATTAGAAATAACAAACATGAAACATGTTTGAAAAGACCTAAAGAGATAGACAGAGATAGACAGTCGACCATTTAGAATATTGGTCTAATGTTTGGAGGGGACATTTGAAACTATATAACAAATAAACCAGTAAGACTGATAGCAATTTTTTTTAAAGCTCACGAAGAAAATACAAAATTGCTTAAATTTATAGTTGTTTTTATTTCAGTATTGTTTTTTTATACATATTTTTGCATTTTTTGTGATCACAGCACGCTTCACTAAGCCTTGGGTTTAATTTTTGCTATGACCGCTGAATTTGTTAGTTTCGACCCAGAGATTGACCATTTTCCATTTATTTATTTCTCTATTTTTTGTGTGTATTTTTTAATTCGTAATCATACCGCAATTGTCTAGAAACCAAGATACAATTTGTATACAATGAAGTTTTCTTATTTAACAAAAAAAAAAAAAAATAAATAAATATAGCTTAACCCATACAAAAACAAAAAATGCACATAACTTTATACGAACATGGTTTACTGTTGTCATGAATATTAGCTGATTTTAAACTTATCGTTAAAAATAAAATATATTTTTTTTTGTTATTTTGCCACTGAAAATCATATAAACAAAAGATTTAAGAAAAAATACTATTTTGTTATTGAATTAATAAAAATTAAGTAGATGTAAGCTATCAAGGGTAGAGGTGGAAGTATGGCACTTACTTACATGCTACTACTGATTTTATCTGAGTTTTAGATATTAGAAATATAAAAAACACATTATGCCATAACAAGTTTGCACAAATGCGATCAAATATCTTGCTTCAAAGAACTTATTAGCAATGACATTTGACTTCAAATAACTCCGTAGGTCATTCTAAGGGACATTTTTAGCCAACGAAAGCAAAACTGCATGACCAGGAGCCATGTCTTAGCTTTTTTGACAAACTGTGTTGATGTGGGACAGTTTTAATGGCATCACGTCAAAAGCATTTATTTAAGGTATGAACAACGTACTGTTAACTAACGATATCAAACACCATTGACATCGTTGTTATTTTTCTAAAAACATAACATTAACAACAGTAATAAGACATGCTTTATTCTTAATTTACTACAGCCAAAATCAAACCTTTCAATGCTGTCTTACGAATTGAAAAACTTAACTGTTCATATATGGTTCGCTTTAGATTTTGTAACAATTTTTGGGACGTCCTACTATCATCGAATATATCAAAAAGTATTTTTAAATATTAAACAAAATACTAAAAAATAATTATCATAAATTGTCTTTATTGTTATCATAAATTGTCTAAATTGTTATATTGAATTCTTTTACTGTAACATAATAATACAACACTCTAGATTTTTAAATCAAAATAGACGATTTATTCACTCTAAGTACACAAAAAATAAACAAGACGGTAACTTCATCACTATAACCCCTTAAAAATGCTTTATTATTTTGTTCTCTTTACTCAATGATGTTTGAACTTGAAGTGAGGATTTTTAGCGGTTCTCGGATATACAAGAATAATCTACTTTAACGCGATTTCATATTGTTGATATGATTATGATTCAGTATCGGCGCCTCTTTGGCTGTGTGGTTTTTTATGCTCTGTATTAGATGCTTTCTGTTAGTTCATCGAACTTCTTATAAGCATGTTGTTGTTGCCTTTTGTGCATAAAATTTCTTAGAAAACTAGGGAATTTTTAAAATAAAGAATAGGTCATTTGGTTTACTTTTTTATTGATAATTATTTTCTTTTTAAAACCTAAAGAAATTATCTTCGTAACAATATTGATGTGACATTTTAAAGAAAGTGTATAGATACATAATAATAAGTAAGTAAGTAAGTACGCAGTAATAGACTTTAATAAGATGTTGAAAATTAATTATTAATAATAATTAAAACTCATTTTCTGATATAAACTGATTCCTTTTCCTCTATTCAGACAACGGTCCTGATCATTCAGAAAGATCAAATTCTGAAAAGTTATTAAAATAAATTTCTTTTTATAATAATTTTGTTTATTTAAAATACTAAAGCTATTGCAAATTCAAATTCACTTTTCACGCACGCTTAGATTTTACTTTTACAAAAATTCCAAAAGATATATACATTTAACCAGTTTGGAGCAGTCAAACAACAATGATAGTATGCTTTTCTATCGGATTTTTCAACGAGAAGTTTGTTTTTCAATCGTGTCAACACCAACAACATAATAGTTTTGGCGTTTAGTTTTTTGACGTAGTAGATGCATTGACAATTTTTATAATGAATTCAATCGAATGAAAATCGTATTAAAATAAGTGAAATCTACTATCAAAATTCTGGTACTGTTAAAGTTTCGTAAAATTCGTGATATTTTCGGACAACAAATTTGTCCTTCTGAGATCGCTATTAAGAATTTGGTTGTTAAATTTGAGTCGACAGGCTAGATACAAAATGTGCGAACACCAACGCGTGTACGGCCGGTCGTTCTATATTGCAGCTGTTTATTCAGTTTCTAAAAAAAATATTTTGCTAGACGAAGCCCACTTTCACTTGTCAGGATGTATCAACTAGCAAAATTTCCGCAATTGGACTTCTGAAAATCCAAGATGATTAATGTGAAGCATTTGCAGAATCAATATGTTATTATATGGTGCGCCATGTGATCTGATTGGGTCGCTTTTTTCATAGATGAGGCTGGAAATGCGGTAACGGTCAAAGGATCACGTTATTGCAGATGCTAACAAATCAATATTGTGATATTATTGACGACGTGAATATCACTGATATGTGGTTTCAACAGGACGGTGCCGCATGTCACACAGATAATGAAAGTATCAATTTGTTGCAAAGCAAATTTCTCGATCGCAAAATTTCTCAACAATCAGCAGTTAAGTGGCTAGCCAGATCATGTGAGTTAACACCATTGGATTATTTTTTGTGGGGATATGTTAAGCATAGATTATTAGCGGAGCCAATCGAATGTATTTCAGCTTTAAAACTTAAAATCCGTGATGTGTTAACCGACATAGGACCGTTTGATAAAAGTTTGATAAAAGAATAAACATTTATTAGCGTGGTCGTGGTGAGCATTTGCCAAATATCATTTTTTACACATAGTTACCGAACTTCGTAGTACAATAAAAATTTTAATCATCGTTATCTAAAATGTTTGCTTTATTATGTTTTAGAAAGCAAACTTCTTTTTGTAGAACCTTATATTATAGAAATATTAAAGTGGAATTATATGTAGATAAACGTTATGTTAAAAACAGAAACAAGCTATAATAAATTTCACGTATTAAATTTAACTAAAACAAAACATTTATAATGTCAAGCGTCTTTAATCCAACTCCGTTTTTATTTATTTAATCCAATTCATTCCATTTAACCATTAACAGAAAATTATATGTTTAAAGATAACGAACAAATATCAAACAATTAATATAATTTTTATTTGGGTAATCATTTGCTATTTGTGTACTCTACTTTGGGTAGTTGAGGGATTTAAAATATTTTGTAAATTCTACAAAGGTATATTTGCCAATCAAATTAATTGATGACTAAACTGATCGGCATTAAATATGCAAAACTGATAACAGAGACGTAAACATATTTTAGTATAGTTATTTTTGTAATTAAAACATCTTCTACTTAAATTTATAGTGTAGTGTGATAGTTCGATTTTTAAAAACCTCTATGAGTTACCAACAATACATAACATTAACAATAGTAATCGTCTACAACCTACGATTACCACAATTACACCCCTCCCCGTTACTTCATATTATCATCGAATAAAAAATATAAAATCAATTTTTATCAAATATACCTCTTAACACTTCAATGATTTTTAAAGCGAACACAAACGTTAAGCCAGCCTGCCTGCCTTCCTTCGCTCACTCTATCTTTTAAAATAAAATTAAATTTTTTTTTGATATTTTTTCATTCTATGTAGATGAAAAAAGCGAAATGTTTACTACTCTTTTCATTTTTAACCGCTTCAAATCGCACCAAAACTTAAAAACACACAAATGCCGTTTATGTATTAGTGGCTGTGTAAACGGAAATTATAACAATCCGAGCTTGTCATCGCATGGCGGCGTTTACGAGCATGCAACCCACAGTGTTTTATGAACGTGTTTGTTTGTGGGTCTGGCAATTTATCTTCATTACTTGAAATTTGCTTTTAACCATGATGGATATTTTTTTTTTTTTACACTTCGCAAGAGAGCAAAATAAAAACTTGTCACGTTGTAGAAAAATATTCTGCAGCTGTTTTTCGCTGACATTATCCTATATGTTAGAAAATTTGCAGCTGTGCTTTTATTTAATATTTAAGAAAAATATCTGAAGAAAAATATTTAAGTGAATGTAGCAATGTGTGGAAAATTAAAAGTTGTGGTCAAGTTACATTTTTAAAACTTAAGCTTGTTAGCTTGGTGAAGACAGCTAAATAATGGGAATTTTCTGAAATTTTTATTTTAATTTAAGAGATTGCTGATCATTATTTTAGATATTGAAGATCTTTTTATATTAAATTGTTACAAATAATTTTAGTGTTAATTCGCCTGTAATTAAGGATAATATTTTGAATAAAGCATTCGAAAATGTTTAAAGAAAAACACAATAATTTCAATAAATATGTACCTCCGTTAAAACGAACTATATTATAAACCTTATTTGCACGTTATAAATATCTTGCTAATTGGTGTTAGTTTTAGACTCTACACTTTCATTTAATATTACTTTTTTAATGCCCATTCACATATGGCTACTTTACACTAACACCTCAAATAAACATTCTTCTTACCAATTGTAAGGTGTGAGATAATCACAAAATATCTATCGTAAGCAAGAAAGGAATTTACTTTTTAATTAATTAATTAATTTATTACTGTTCAAAACCTGCACAACAAGAAACAATCTTATATTTAGAAAGTGCTATTGATAAATTAAGTAAAGATGGCATATTCAATCAAAATTAGCTATAAATTAATTATGTAATGGTACAAATATTTATTATTGAAAGTAATAGTTAAATAAAAATTGTTTAAAGGTTTTGCATAGCTATTAAGTTGTTGTGATTGAGGAGGGGCATTCCAGAGACGCGATGCATGTATGAAAAACTGCCATTCAGGTGCAAGAGAATGGTATAAAGGACTATAATTCTTTTTGCCCTAACTGATTTTATCAATAAGAAATTGTGGCAATTCTATAAACACATTTTTATGAAGAAATAACACCACACTGATGTTAAGGAGGTTGCTGAATGAAACTCCATGTAGCTTCGATGAAAATTGGGAAGCATGATCATGTCTTCACAATCCGTAAAAATATCTAATGATATTGTTGTATAAGACGAACGTCTTGCTTTTACTATTAATGTCACATGATGCAATAAGTTCACAATCATAGATTAACCAAGAAACAAGATAAGATTTTGCAAGAAGTTGTCTAATATTAATAGGTATATAGTAGTGATTAGATTAGATAGTTTGTTCTCCATTTTTTACAACATCAACATAGGTAATATGATTAATAGTATTCGTATGAATTAAGGGGGCTTAAACAAAATCCACTAGCAGTTGCCCAGCAATAAAGTAATTTAAATTTTCATTCCTAATTGAATATAATTTATCTTTAAATGAAGTTGCAAAAATAAATAATTGCAATTGCCGAGCAAATTTGGGTGAAATCTACCAGTTATCTCTATCAGCAGTATGGAATTATTTCCTTAATATTACACAGTTCACTTTTTCAGCTTTTTGTTCAAAATGGATATTTTGTGAAAATATCGCAATGCTTTTGTAGTAAGTAGATAAATTTTAAAGCTCTAAAATCGGAAAAAAGCCTAACTAACAAACAACAATAACAAACAATTTTCAAACTTTATTTTATTCACCCCCATTTTGCAAACTAAAGAAGTAAAAAATAATTAAAATTAAATTTAAAACATATCCTTTTGTAGAATACGCAACATAGAGAGGACATTTGTATGAAGCTTAATTAATTTAAATAAAATTTTTAACATAATCCCATAAAATAGTCTAAAACCCGACAATGTACATTGTTTTACGTGTTAATGGTTTTCTAAATCCTTTTCCACGAAGGCACTCTTCGGATTTAATTGAAATTAAGGCATATTACATATTGTTATATTTATTCCTCTTAATAAGCGTTTTATTATATTAGCTCCTTTATTGCAAAATAATAATACAGCACTTTAGGGTTTTAAATTAAATTAAACGATTTATTAACACACACACACACAATAATCACGATGGGAACTTTGTTGTCTTTACTCACTGAGCACTCAACTTGCATTAAGTAATTTGCCCAGCAAGTGTTGCCCACATAGTTGCTTTAAGCGGTTCTAGCATCTACAAGAATATTCTACCCTAAAATCGCCCCATATTTAGCTTGTTATTGTCATTTAATCTAGGCCCCTGCCTGGCTATGAGCCTTGTTTTTGCTCTGTGTTAGTTTTTTTATGTTTTCTGTTTCTTAGCTTATTTCTTTGAATTTCTTAAAAGCAGGTTGTTGTTGGCAAAAGTAAATAAAATCTCTTAGAAAACTACGCAGTTTTCAAAACACACAAATTTCGTTTCCTTTTTTTGCTGATAATTATTTTCTTTGAAAACTTAAACAAATCATCTTCGTAACATGATGCAAATGGTTAATGTGGAAATGTTGTCGTGACATTTTAAGTAAGTTCACGGTATTTAGAAATAATTTAGCAATAAGTGTTAGTCTAAGAGTTGTTAATGACTCTAAACTTTAACTAAATTTAATATTTTACATGAACCTGTTTCCTTTTATAACAAAATCGGTAATGTCTGATGGTCCAGAATATTTACAATAAATGCCACAAATTTGCTGATAATGCAATTTTTGACTTTGTTAAATAAAAGAAATAATAAAGAATCAGTATTATTACACCTCGAAAAAAGTCCAAGAAGAGTCTAGAATAAAAAAGCCACAATAAAATAATAACAACTAAATTGTAAAAAAATTATTTACAAAGAACAGTACAAGCGTAAGAAGAATATTTATAAGCTTTAAGTCTACCCTAGAAAACTGGGCAAAGAGACTGTATGTTTATTTAAGCATTACTTTATATGAGTATTAACAAATTGATGGAAAATTACAACAAAGTTACCAACAATCAAAATTATAGCATCTAGAAACTTTACTCAGGTTTTAGTTCAAATTCGATATCGATAAAGTCAAAGTTTTATAAATTGCAATAATTAAATTTTTTAATTTAATTTTATATACTTACATAACTAAAGACGTATAACATTGATTTCGTGAATGTTACGAGTATTCCTGTTATTAAAATATAAGCAGTTTGGTAATATGATGAATATGAATGATATCAATTCACTGAATAATCACATACCATGTAAATTATTTTTTTGTTGTTTCTTTACACTCTGATGTCATTTCTATTAAGCGTATACTTAGAAGAAAATAAATATTGACATCAGATATTGCAAAGTTGCACTGCATTTTTAATAAAACTATTTTTTTAATAAATAGTTTTTCGAAGATTAATAAGATACGAAAATAAGTTTGTTTCCATAAAATCGAAAATATAGTAAATGTAGTGTATGAAATGTTTTAAAAAATACCAAATTTATTTTATTGCAAAATAATAATACAGCAATTTGAAGTTTTAAATTAAACGACTTAGTTATTTTCAATAGACTTAAAATAAACACGATGGTAACTTCACCACTGCAATGCCTAGCAGATGCTTTACTATTTTGTTATCATTACTGAATTTATCTCATTTGCTAGCGAGTGGTGCTTATATATCTGTTTTAAGCGTTACTCGCATTTACAAGAATACTTTACTTTAACATGATCCCATATTTTTATTGTTATCATTATTCAGTGTGGGCGTCTGCCTGGCTGAGTATTTTGTTTTTGTTCTGTGTTAACTGCTTTTGCAATTAATTAATTAAGATTTCTTAGAAAAGTACCCAGTTTGTATAATACACAATTGGTCATTTCGTTTAATTTTTTACTGATAATTTTTTTCGTTTAAAACTGGAACAAATCATCTTCGCAACAATATAAACATACAAATGTATAAGTACAGAATATATAATTGCACACAGTCAAACTTTTGTTTTAAACGACAAGTTATTTTAAAACAATAAATTCAAAGTAAGAAAATGTTTTAATGGGCGATTGAAAATTCATAAAAAAAACAAAAATAAAAAGAAAATAATTGTAAGTTGTATCTGAAAATCTTTAATACCCTTTAAAATTATCTTAAAAATTAAAACAAAGAAAAAACGCAAAGACTGATAATAAAAATATAAAGTTTGTTAAAAGCGAAACTAGCATACAAGATAAAAGTTTTCCTTACAATGAAAAATTTATTCAAAATTCCATCCCTCACTTATACATCAACAGTTTACAAAAAATTGTGTTTTACCAAAAAATTCTCGCAATTTTTTATTTAAAATATTTACATATTAAAAATGTATACTCTTTAATAAAAATCACTTAATCGCTTGGGAAACTTCCCCAACATGAGCTTTTCTTTTCAAATAATATGACGACATACAGCCAACAATAGTAAAAAAGTAAAAAAGCCCTTTGTAAATTTAGTTTTGTAAATTTCTTTTCAGCAAAAATAGTATGCGTGAAATTACATTAAATCAGTGAGATCGGCCAGAGAGAATACGGCGTGCACTTAAAGGTCGTTCATTGAATTCCTTAATAAATACGACAATAATAATATTAATATTAAAAACCAGAAAAAATATTTAGTCTTGAACAAGTTTCTTATTTAAAGTAATAAAGTAAAATAAAAACAAAAAGTCTTAAAAATAAAAACAGAAAATATTTAGTAAGTTACCGCCTTAAAAGTTGTATAGTTTTGACTCATATTTCAAAAGAGTAGTGTTTGGTAAACTCTAATAAATATCATCATTACTGCATCATAGTCAATGTTATCCCTTATTGAACATATAATCTGATATTCCTTTTTTGTTTTAATTCCATATAGGAACATTTTAAAAACACTGATATTGTTAGCCAGATACGCGCTTTACAATTTACTCACAAACACTTTAGTTTTATTGTTTTCATGCACAGCAACAGAGCTTTATGAAAATGTTTATTAAGTTATTTTTGTTGTTGTTTTATTATGCTAGGATCCATAGATGCAACAGAAAATGTGGATAATTTGTTTTAATAAAAAAAACAAAAGAGGAATCCACATTATTGTACATCGCATAAGCAGTTGTTGTTATGGCATAAATATGTTTCGGGTAACAACTAACCATGAAGTTGTTAACATCCTGATTTGTTTCTTTTATGATATTGTAGTTTATGTTGTCTTTATGTTGTCTTTTTATACTTTTTGCTTTTTTGTACTTTTTCAGCTAAAAAGGATTAGGTTTTTATGGAAAGCTATCGCGCTATACCAGTTGGAAATTGAAAGAATAAAACATATTTATATTTACTAAAGGAAAATGAGTTTTAAGGAAATTTTCAAGGCAATAACGGTACAACAGTAAAGAAAAAAAATTTAAATATATTTGGTTGAGGTGCATAAAAACCAAGAACGATTGAGGGTATCACTATAAACAAAAAACAAGACGAAAATCTACAAGATCTTTCTGAGGTGGCAAATATTTTTATACGCCAGTAATTTATTTTATCTTTTTTTTAGCCAGTTTTTTTCTTAGCCATAAATTGTTGGCATAATCTTTAAGTAGTAATAAAGCAGCATAAAAGCTAATGCTATAAAAATTTGTACCAAAAGGATAATCAGCTTAATCCATTTGGACGTGACCGAATTTATATCTTAAAGGTAAATAAGATAGATAAGATAGATAGTTTCCGAGATTTTTTTTTACACTAGAACTAGACAAGACTAGACTACACTATCCATTTTACCAATTGTTGAAATACACTGTATTTCGACAACACTGCATAAAACTAGCTAAAAACTTTATAAATATTTTTGTAAGCTTCGGTTGAGAGGCTATTTTCAATTACTTATACTGCTTGTATGGTTTTTTGTGATATAATTAATTGGTTACTTGTTCAGCATTAAAATTTAGTTTGAATTTTCAAGGTTTTAAAACTTTATATATTTTACATCCTTTTAGAAATACATAATATAATAATGATGTTTTTGCTTCAATGATATTCAACTATAAAAAAATTGAAATTTGATACTATATTTGAAATATGAAATCCACTTTAAGATAATTTTTTGTAGTTTAGGCAATGAAAATCAATCATAAAACAAAATTACGGCATGATTTTCGATATAAAAAATAAAATACAAACTTAAAGGAAAAAACTTAATTAAGCACTTGTTTAGTTTTCACACATGATCTGGTTGCCTAAGATAAACAGAATTTGCTTCAATGCAAAAATATTGATGTCTCTCTCCATTTATATGTCGGAGAATATTTTTTAATTCGCTAAAAAATGAAATATTAACCGCATTTTATGTATTTAACAGCTGAAAAGTAGCATACGATTATAATATCCAGATAAAAATTTAAAAGTACGTATATATATTCGTATATATGTACTTTATCTGCTAATAAATTACATATACCAAGTCGCTTTATTTACCACTCTCCGCATCAAAAATAATCAAACAAAAAAGTGTAATTTCAATAAAAGAATATATCGTTTCTTTTGGAATCTGGCCATCATTTCATCTTGTTACTATTTGTCTTTTTTTTAATTAGATTTTAAACGATAAAAACATTTAATTTTTAAATTCGCTCAATGCTACTAACAGTATTTAGTTAATTTTTATGCTCAGTTTTAAAGGTAGTTCAGCAATACATGCTCGGTATAAGTTTAGTGTCAGGTTAAAAACACGAGGCCATATGTGTGAAGATAACATTAATATTGACAAAACCTTAATTGAGTATTGCTTTACTACTAGTAAACATAGTAGTATATATATACTATTTTAAAGACAAGGCCATGCTCGGTAAAATCATGGCCTAAATGTAAACACCCTTTGATTCTTAAATTTGTTGTTCGTAAATATTTTTATAACAGACATACTTGTATATATTTTAAATAAATCGTTGATGGCTGTTGCTATGATTATAAAACTAAAGTCATATACATTAAAATCACGTAACTATAGGAACAAACTTACGTCAATATCTTCATTTCCTTTAATTTAAAGTTTATTTTTTTACTTTATACTATAGGGCACATAGTGTTACAACACTATTCGAAACAACCTTAGTACTTGCTATAGCAATAGTCCTTCTTTGAAAATTTTAAGACTCTACTATTATCGTTACAGGTACAGACGGACAGCCATTGCAATGAAAAAAGTACACTATGTGTTCAGAACACAAAAACTGCTTTACATATAAACACAATTAAATTTAGTGAAAAGCAAATTAATATTTGATTTAAGGTTCTTTAAATAGTAAAAAGGATGCGTTGTCAGTCGAGTATAAGTAAATATAAATAAGTATAAATAATTTTATACATATAAAGTAATTTTTGTTAATGAGAATCCAATAAAAAGTAATTTACATTCAATTCTATTAATATTGGCAACAAAATATTATTCAGCACTATTTTACATAAAATATTTCCGTCTTTGTTTTTTATCTGTTTCTGGATACACGCACAGATTTTCCCTTGCTTGGGCTATGTCACAAGGAGGTTACAAACCTATATTCATTTGTAAAGGAATCCAAATTTTCATTTAGTGCTTCAGCGGCTTAAATAGCAATATGAACAACTTAACAAAATTTTACTAATAGTATTATGAATCCTGTGGCATTAACTCCAAATATATTATTGTTGACAATGCAATTAAATGAATTTATCGAAAATACTTTGCTTATCTGATAAGAGTATAATCTTAATGAATATCTATATCGTAGAAATAATGAAAAGTTAATATAACAGGATAAGACTAACTTAATTTAAATACGTTTAAACTTGTGGAATATCAAAATTAGTATAACAATTCCTTTCAAACGTACTAAACTTAATAAGCAAATACGATACTATTAAACATAACATGTCAAAGCTTTCTTTTGTAATGTGTGTTTGCTATTTTGAATATCTTTAAAATAAAATTTTAAAATTCCATATTCAGAAATATTTAATTTTAAATTGTTTTCAATGCCTTTAGTTTTTCGTTACTCTTAACTAACATAAAATAAACCAAAAATTACAAAAACCATATTGATAATGGGAAAATAACCTCTTTTTCGAAAATTATAAAAATTTTTAATATTGACATAACATTAGAAAAAATTTGTAAGAATAAAGATATGGTTTTCGAATATTCTATTAATAGTGCCGAAACCACATATTAACTAAAGTAAGTTACGCATTAAATAATAAAAAATAGTTTTAAAATAAATCTTGTTAAGCTTTTCAGCCGATCATTCATTTTTAAGTTGCTCTTCTTTTATTTAAGCGATTTGACTCTAATGTTGGCTTTAACTAAAGACACCAGAATGAGCGTTAAGGTGATAAATTTTAAAACTGACATTAAAGCTTAAGCTGAAGTACTCATACATAAATGTGCTTAAAGACATAAAAAGATGAATGCCCACAAATAAGAAAATATGAAGAAAAATTAAACCCATTTGCATAAATACACTCACACTATATAAACCAACACCACAGCCATCTAAATGAACATTTTCAGCTCCACCACAAAGATGCCCACAATAGTTACTACTAAATAAATTGCTTAAAGGTTAATTGACAACATAGGAGACGGTGTTATTTGGTTGAAATGGATGGATCATTGGTAACTGAATTGTGTAGTCGATTGTCTTAATGAGGCTTACGTTTGTAGTATGTGCAAGATGATATGAGGCTGCTTGTACAAGTATGCTGTAAAGAAATGGGTCTTGGATGGTTGTTAATTATGGCAATTATAAAAGTACTTTTAAGTCGGCGAAACGAAAAAAGAAAATATAATTGTTAATGAGCGAACTAGACTAGTAGTATATAGGAGAATATATGTATGTGGTTTCTAAGTTAAAATACATAGAAGGGCTCCAAAAGATCGCTTTCATATAACAACCATACATGCTAACCAATTTATGTTATGACTTGTTTTTCGTCCTATACACTGCGTAAATGTCTCTCTATAAAATTTGTAACTAAATGTGTTTTATAGTTCCCAGTTGTAGTTTTAGGCATAAGTAGTGGTTTGTGTATGAAAAATAGTTTGAAGAATATATTTTGTTTTTTATAAATTTAATATGTTCTGGACGCTTATATAAAACGCTATGCTAACTTATATTCCCATTATTAATGTCAGAAACATAGTTTATGACTCCATTGGAACAAATAAAAATAACTAATTTCAAAGGATATGATTATAAGTATAAAAAATATAATAATAGCCATTTGAAGTTAGTATTAATGTTTGTTTGATAAAAACTTGGTTACATGTACATATTTGGTTCTATCAAATGTTGAAAAGTGGACTCTAGAAATCTTCTGTAATCTAAAAATAGTACAAATTATATGTTATTCGTTGTACAAAATATACTTTGTACTTATGTACGGATATATACACTAGGACTTTAAGATTTTATTAAGACATAAATAAATTAATATTAAAGTAGGTTTGTAACGGAGAGATTAAAAATTACTACTGATGGAAATAAAGCAATTTATTTGTAATTGAAAAGAATAAATGTTTACTTTTAATGGATTAATGATTATTCGATCGAAAATGCTATTAGCTATTAATTTTTGAAATAAAATAAATAACTTTTACAAAAAACTATCACTAAGAAATTGTTGGTATTTATATTAACAAAATATTCACAGTGCATTAAAAAATATTTATTTTCATCTTTTGTACTTTCAGATGTTGACGTAACAATAATTTAAATATAACTAAAATTTACCCAACAAAATTAAGAAGAAAAAACGCTTAAAGAAATACAACACAAACGATTCAACAAACAAATTTCTTCAAATTTACTTCAACATTAAATAAAAGAACAACTTTCAGCAAAGAAAGCAAAATCAATACTCTTTCACAAAAACAGAATGAATGAATACTCAATAAAACTGTTGCCGTTAGCGGCTTTGCTAGTCACGAGTTGTCTACAATTTGCAAATGTAACTGCACAATCGAATTATGTACAACATGGTGATAGTGGAAACTATACAACAAATGGTTTACCCGAGGAAGCAACTCTTGATGGAAAGGTAAGAAAAACACTATATGTAAAGTTGAATTTTAACTGAATAAAATAAAACTAAAATCTTATTGTAGACATGAAACAATGTTGTATTAAACTTATCATAATTTTCCTAACAACTAACATGACATTTTGTCAGTTTCCATTAAAAGTAGATACAAAAAAATAGCAACAAATGCGTTTACAATATGTTGACAATCGAATAATTCTACTGTTGATGTTATCCTGCCTACAAGTCAAATTCGCATAGCGTAACTCATTTGCTTTCTTTTGCTTTATATCGGGCATTTAAGGTTTACGTTCTATCTTATTGCTAGTTTTAAATACCTTTTTAATTTATTAAAACACAATTTCAGGTATGTCTACATTAAACTGCGGGAAAACATTTAATTTTGTAAGAGAATACACTTAGAAAAGTAACGATGAAAATAAATCTAAATTGTTTTGATAAATATTAAAAGAACTTTACATAAATATATTTATCATGATCAAATATACAACTGAATAATGTTTTTATTTATTGATAAAAATAATAATAATAATAATAATAATAGGACTAAAGATTATAGTGTTTCTTCTAAACTCAGCCTAAGCAGCTGTTTAATCAACCAAAAAATACGATGTTATCTTTTGATTCAATTATGGAATTCAATTTCATTTTGGGTTAAAAAATTATTTTGACCACGAATACAACTGGTGTTAAGACAATGATTAAGAAAATTTCCTTACGCCAGACAGCGTTCTGTTAAGTTTATTATATTTCATATTATATATGAAAGAGTTTAACTTTTTCATTTATTGCAATATTATTTTCATTTATTGTATAATGAAAGTAAAATAACTTTCTTTCCGGGCAATACGTTTTAAAGAGGTTTACATAATTTACTGGTTTTTCCAGTTTTAGATTTTAACATAAAGCAGTTATATTTCTATCCTCCTTGCACATACATAACTGCGACAAAGTGGCAACTTTCAAATTATGCTGTCAGCATGAAATAGAGAAAACGCATTATATAGATAGTAAGTAATGAATGTGGTAAACTGCTGAAACATGCTGTTTGTGAAACTATTTATTGCGACTTTAAAAATCTAAGAAGGAATACTTTGCAATTTTTATAAATTTTAAGGTAAATATTTCTACAAAATCATATAGAGTCTGTAAAAGTAAAATATCTCTTTTTGTTTTACAAAAATATTTTTCTAAAATATTTATGTGTAAGTAAAACTTTACATGGTATTGTTTTGGATAACGAATTATATTTTAAGCCAAGCCTAAAATCTATTTTATACACTTATTTTCTATCTTTGCGTACACGTCTATTGAGTTAATAGACAGCGTATTATATCATGTGCAAAAAAACACCTTAGCAGTCGCAACAAACAGCAACATATTATAAAGAATTTAATGGGTTTTCTCACATTCTTTTATGCAGACACTTGGCCACAAAATAATTCGTATGTTATAGTAGTAATTTTAATATAATATAAAGTTTTATAACAATTTTTTATTGTCTTTTGAAGACTGCTTTTTATTGCTGATATTCTGCTATGAAAAGTTACATCTTTTTTTATTTGTTTGCTCACTTCAAAGGGAACAAGTACATACGTACGTGGACGTTTTAATGTCACTGATTAGGATTGTTTTATTTTTACTTGTTTTTCAATTTATTTCATGCCTATACATACACGTATCTGTGGGAGCGCAAAAGATATATGTGGTTGTAAAAACCGTCTTGCCGCAGATAATTCGTATTGGAATTTTATTTTGCAATGAGTGAATTTTTGTTTTTTGTTGTTTTTTCGCATTCAACTGCAAGAATTTTGTATATGCCCCATCCATAAATATTGAGCGGTTGCCTATTGCAAAGGAAAAAACTAAATTAATGTTAAATAAATATCATCCTCATAAATGTCTTGTTTAGAAGAAAAGTTGAGCGTAAATTCTTTATTTTTTCAAGTATTTTTGATTTATCACTACATCATTTAACTTGTTTCGAAACATATTTTCATCTTTAAATGTAAGATTCAAAACATACTTCATACTTCTTAGCAATAAAAGTTATCAGAATTTTTAAATGTCTTTCAACGTGCAATATACCTAAACCAAAAATTACAGAAATTTCAACCTTCAAGATATTACAATTTTACCAAAGCATTAACATTTGGATAGTTTAGTAGCTCGTAAACTACAGATTGAATTGGAAAAAATTGTAGCTATGGTTGAAAAGATAGTTAACTGATCTGGAAGATCACACATTTTTAAAGAAAAGTATTTCCATGGGCCAGCATGCACAAATTTATATATTTACGACTTTCAAAAAATAAATTTAAACTGTATAAATTTTTATGAAATTAAAAGAAATGAGAACATTTAAAGGTAAATTAGACATAAGTGGAATATAATAAATCTTATCAACTTTATACTGTTAAAAAAAAACACATAGCCGAATCCGGTCTGTTAACAAACCAAATTTGACGTTGGATTTGGGAAATTTGACGTTTTTGTTTACTTTTTCTATTATTTATCTTTATTAATAAAAGTACAAATTCTTCCTAGTTAATTTCGAAATGGCGAATTCGGATAAACCTTCATTACAAGGGAAAGGGAATTTATTTTGTTTTTAATTGCGTCATTGATTTTATTTTTGTAACTTTAAAAATTGTAATACAGGGTGTCTGCCGGGAAGGTATAATATTTTGTTTTGCCGCCATTTTGGTAAACATTAGTCCTGACAGCTCATATTTGCAGTCGTGAAGTGGCAAATTTATTGCGGAAATATTATCAAAATCAATTATCGGTTACTGTGACAATGAGAAAGTTACATGAAATTTTTGGGACGTGGCAACAAAACGCACTATTAATCGTGTAGTGAATGATTTAGAAGAAAGAGGTTCTGTAGGTGTTAGGCCCAATTATGTACCACAATGTACTGCAAGTTTGGCTGAAAACATTACTGCTGCTCAAAAAAGTATTCAGAACAATCCATCAACCTCAATTCGACGCTCAGGAGCTTGGTCTTCAAAAAACAACTTTGGCCACGATTTTGCACAAGGATTTGCATTTGTTTCCATATAAGATTAAGCTAGCACAAGAGCTTCTTCCACAAAACCATTTAGGCCGCCGTACATATGCCAATAAGATGTAACAGCTCACCCATGACAACCCCTAATGAGTGACGAGGCATATTTTAATTTGAATGGATATGTGAATAAACAGATTTGTCGCTTCTGCGGAAAGAGAAAACGTCAAATTATTCAATAGTCAAGTTTGCATCCATTAAAAGTGCCAGTCTGGTGTTCAGTTTGATCTGGCACAATCGTTAGACCTTACTTCTTTGAAAATAAAAACGGCGCAACGGTAACTGTGAATGGAGAATGGTATCTTGATATGATTTTTAACGCCACAACCACATTCTTTGGGCTTGTTTAACATATGGTATCAACAAGACGGTGCCATATCGCATACAGCCATAATTACAATGGAATTACTGTGAGACCTCTTTCCACAACAAGTTATTTCAGGAAATGGTGATGTTGATAGGGCTCCACAGTCGCCTGATTTGACTGCTCCGAACTTATTTTTGTGGGGATATCTAAAAGGCAGAAACCAGAAATACTTGATAAACATAAACTAAACATTCATAATGAAATTAACGAATGTCCCGTGAAATGTGTTAAAATGTAAGGAAAAATGTGCTCAAAAAGGTTCGCGTTTCAGAGGCGGACATTTATCAGATATTGTATTCCATACATAATTGTCGACATTAAACAAAACATTTATCAATATAAGATCCATTCTCTCTCATTTAATCAAATATTATAAACAAATTAGTATACCTTCCCGGCGGAACCCCTTATTTACCTTACAGTTGTGCTTTTAAGAATTCACTACGGTAATCCACAATTGTGTGCTCTTATGAGCGGTAAATCTATTTGCGGCTAACAGTATATCTTTAGTACATCAAATTTATATTTTTTAAGTTTTAGATCCAATTACTTTTAAAGATATACCAATATCCAGAATAGCCTCAACAACCTGCTTTATATAATTAATGTTATTGCTTAATACCAATTGAAACATTAATAAGGAAATAAGCATAAATAAAAACCCCAAAATTTATTTTATAACACTTCATTTAATATTAAGTACCTAATATAAGCAAACGATTAATTGGTATCAACTTTATGCGACTATCATATACATATTTATCCAATCAATTAAAGAGAAAAGAAAACCAACATCAAAACAATAAATTAAAATTTAATTAGCTCTTGAAGTTTTTTTATAAAAAGTAGTTTCGAAGCAATTAATCGATGTCGGTTAAATTAGGTAGTAATAAGTAGAAAGTTTTTCGATTTATTTAAATACACAATTTACCATGTATTCATCACCAAGAAAAGTGGTAGGTATATATAAAAGAACTACTGCTACGCAACGTTGACCTTTTTTGACCTTTTGCTGTGAATGGAATATAAGTCTATATCTCTTTGAAGTTCTTATAGATGACGGTGGCTATTTCATTTTTTGTAACTTTTCAATTGGTTTTCAATCAACTATTTTACTGTCGAGAATTTCAGATTGTTTTATATAATATTTTTTCCAAAAATTTGGATAAAATATCATGAATTTATTCATGATAATAACACGAAAAGATTTCATTTTACGGATTAGACTTATCTATTTTTTGAATATCTGTAAAACCGAATATTGTTAAAATCGATTCAGATACATTAAATTTCACCAAATGTCTCTTCCTTTTTTAAATCAAATAAGAAAACGTAGACCTACATAAATATTTATATATGTTTCACATTTAACCATGAAATTTAACATGTGAAATGTTAGTAATTCCTTTTTGGTCTCGGATTTTTACACCGACATAGGCTATGGTAGCTTACATTTGAGGAACTATTTTTTTTTAATTTATTTAAAATCGGTTCAGGTATATAACATTTCAAACTTTTATTTTTCACCCCTCCTAGTCCACTCTTCTACACCGTAGAGAAATTTGATCAAAATAGGTTTAGTCATATAGTCGTGATTGACTCAGCTACAAACGAATAATAAATACAAAGAAATTTTTAATATGTATTAGATGTCCCAAAAAATAATTTGTCATTAGCATTTAGAAAAGTTAAATAATATATTTAAGCTGCGCTTAGCAATGAAAGCCGAAAAGCATACTCTGATTTGGCTAGATTGATAGAACGAATCAATAATCACAACAGAAATAAAATTTACTTTCAAATCCTATTAAAAAATAACATTCAGTTTTCCACAAAACAGATAAATTAATCCATACAAAACAATAATCTGTAACGCAACATAACACTAGTCATTTACTAAAAGCTAAGCATGTGTTTACGAAGCATACAAATTCTATATAAAGTTACAGTACTAGAAACATATCTCTGTTTCAAAATGAATCAGAAAATTCTCACAGTAACAAATTGCGATTAACTTCAAAGTTTTTAAGGACAAATTGATTTTATGCGAATTCAAATATGTAATGTATTTTAATTTGTTCACGGATGCATTTTTCCGAATTTCAAAACTTTAGCGATAAAAATAGGAAAAGCGAGTAATTTTAAGGTCCAAAATGAATATATTTAATATGAACAAAAGGAAGTAACGCGAACAAAGAATAAATTCAGATAAACACCATACAACATATAAATTGTTACGTTACTGTAAAAGTAGCATGAGACAAATTTTACCTTTCCAAAAAAATGTTACAGTGCCGTCTTTAAGGGTAATTTATTCGGGTTATTAATTTGTCGTACCGTTCTTGATTGAAAATAAATTATATAAATTACATAAAGCTAATCAAATAAATCATTGCAACATAGTTTAGGCTTTTTATAATCGTGACTGTATAAGTTTCAGCTTTTGCAAAAGCAGAGTTTCTTCTTTAAAAACATGCAGCAGAGAAATGTGTGAAAAATAAAAAGAATTAATTTGTTTACGCAAAAATATTTTTAAAGGTTTTTCCTAGAATTTATACTCTTCATAAGTTATTTTCTTTTTTATTTAATTCCTCATTATACTGAGTGAGTAGCTAAAATTTAAAGCATTTTTTGTGTTTAGAATACACTCCCTTAAACTTATTTGTAAGACATTTTGTGAGAAAAGCACATCAGTATATTGTTTGTGTTTATATAACAGAGATGGAAGCTTCAACACAATTGTGGGCAGAAATCCAGCACAAGATGTGATAGTATATTTAAATGAATATTTTAAATGCAAAGTAATTTATTTGTTTTCACCAGGTATAGTATTTATGGTGCCAAGAGTCTCTGAATCAAAAAAAAAATAACTAGCTTTCACAAAAACTAACTCCAGACAAAATGGTCTAGTATAAGAATTAAAGATGTTTACACTGACGTCTCTAAGTTGCAGAATAACCCTCACTACAAATACAAAGTCAGTATTCTGACATAGTTTGAGAAATCCCAAACATTACTCACACGTGCTGGTCTGACATGAGTAGGTAGTGATCAGTAAAATTTTGCGATTTACACGAACTAAAAGGTCTCTAACAGTAATTTTCAATTCATATCTGCTACATTATTCACCCTTATTCTGCGTTTCGATTACGTTGCTGCATTATGTAACGTTCTAATCGAAAATTGGTATTCCAAAACAAAACCTAATCGAAAGAAAAAGAAGAAGAGAAGAGTATGTTTAAACCACCTACTTTGTTATGAAACGTATGAAATTGAAACACAAAAATATACAATTTTGTAAACATATCAGTAGTTAAACTATAAAAAGTAAAATTTTATGAATAAAAAGTGATAAATACATTTATAAAAAACTAAATACTGTTATTACTATAGTTAAATAAACTCATTAGTTAAGTGCGGAAAGGAAGAAAATACCCGGGTTATAGGGATATTCGTGGCCAAACTATTCCAGTGTGAAGAGTCCTTAAGCTCTGAAGCGAAATTTTCATTTTCTACATATCACTGCAAAAGAAAAATTTAGTTTAGAGAAGAAATGGATTCGATATATACAGACGCAATATCATCCTTCGTTCCCATTAAACTCGCCAGATTTTTATACTGCTGAGATGTTGTATTTGCCTTTTTCGCAGAATAAGGGTGATTAATAAAAAATATTAGCATGACTAATAACAATGAATCATACTTGCTAAACTCTATAAATTTCACTTGAGTTTTAGAAACTTAAACAAAACGAATAATGAAAAATCTATTAATATAATATAAAATATATTGCCAAAATATAAATAATTAAATTGCTTATTTTTTAAATAAAAAATTCAATATATTGAATATATTAAAGTTGCAAAATAAAACAATTTTCCATCTCTGCGTTAAACATATACTTATATATGGTCGTTTTATTTCTCGTTGACATAAACTTAAATTTGCATACGAAACACGTTTTTAAAAATCCAATGCATTTTTTTTATGTTACTCTACTAATTCGAAAATTTGTATTCAAACATTGATTTCATTAAAAATAACAATATGAATGAATACAAGTTTGAAGTTCAACATTCAAACTCTACATACATGAATGTACATTACATTTAAAAACTTCAATTTTGTATACCCTGTAGTTTAAAAATAAAGCTTTTATAAATTATTTATATATACAATTACTGATGATTGAATGGAATTTTATTTAATGGAATCTTAGTGAATCATAACACGAGCTTTTTTAAGATTTCAGCTATATAATCCCGTTTATCAGATACTGGTTTAGGCTGTTTTAGCACATTAACAAATTTAACATTTGTTTTTAACTTATTTATATATTTTTTTAGAATTTTTGAAAAAACAAGATGGAAAATGAAAAAAATAGATTCATTTCATTATTATACAAGACAATTAAATCACTTATTAGCACCACATTAAGGAAAACCTAAATAAGAAACTTTAATTATGGTGAAACAGTATTACAACAACTTTTGCATCTATTAATGCATTCATGAGCACTACCGTCTCCATGATGTGCCTGAATTAATAGTCGTTAGTACAATATTTTTTGCTATTTAATCGAAATTGCGTAAGATGTGTATATTGAAATATTTGTCTAAAATCGTTTTATCCATTTGAAGTTGTTCTTTCCGAACGTAGAGAATTATGATAGACTGTAAAATTTTCACATTTTGATTGTACTTGAATATTCTTTGCATATTCATTAGAAGAACGATCTTTAATAACACGTGAGACACCCAACCGATGCTTACAATACGATCCGATGGCGATGACAGCGATGGCATTCCTATATATGGATTATTTTATATCGATAATATTTTTATTACTTGGATAATATTTTTATTACTTTGAAGTACAGCTTCTGACATTATCTGCATACCTAATTTGTTGCCCTAATTTTAGCAGTTCAGCCTTTATGTCATTTATCGGCGTTGAATACTAAACATAATTGGGAACGACTCTATGTATGCTTTCTGATTAAGTTAGCATATGTGATAACATATATTATTTGTTATGAAATAATTTTTCAAAATGAATCAAAAATCTTAAGAATTAACCTGATGCTTTTGATTTTCAATAATTTATAGCTGAAACTATTTTTTTAAGTTATATATATGATATTTTGATATACATATTTAAAATATCAGGATTCATAAATTTATATATATATATATATATATATATATATATATATATATATATATATATATATATATAAAATATCAGCAAAACACATATTTGTGGTGGTTTTGGTGTTTATTTTTATCTTCCACATAATTTTTATTGTTGTTTTCACCTAGTAAGAGGTATCGACTTCTTACGGTTTTCATAGAAGTTCATCTTGCATCTTAGTGATAACTAAGTTCCTTCCTTTGTTTTATTTTGTATTTCCTGCCAAATATTTAGTGACTATCACTTTCATCGCTAAAGTAAATAAGCATTATCCAGGCTATATGTACGACATGAAATTAAACATTTTATACGCTAAAATATATATGCTTTTATTTTTGGACTTATCCCCTCTATAAATTAACAGGCATATGCAAACTTACATATTTGTCTGCCAAAATTGAAATTTATCACATATATATAATTCATAAGTTAAGCGGAAATTCAAAAGAAAAATTAGTTGTTTAGGAAATAAGAAATAATAAAAGTAAAATATCGAACTGTGTATTTTTTCATCAAAACTGTGTGTGAGGTGTGCCAAAATGTTTTTTGTTAGAGAAGTAAATAAAAATTAATTTACTAAAAAATATATGCAAAAATAAGTTTTGTTATATTATATTTTAAGTATTTTGTCCAAGTAGCTAAGAGTACGAGAGCTAGCATATATGAAAATATTATACAGTTTTTTGTTTAACAGCAATTATATAAAATAATATGACGGATAAACGTACACGTCTTTAGAAATGATGTTTTTTTTTAGCTGCCACCGTTACTAAGTAAGTTCATGGGTCCAACGATAACCATTTGAGATGTAAGAAATTTAATGATTGTTGCTGAATGGCACTCGGAAGTATACAGGAAGCACCGCATTGTTGCGATCTTTTTTAGCATATGATTATCTTTGCCAGGAAATATCTATTAGAGAGGGGATTTTAATATTCGACGCTTAGGCCCTTTTTTGAATATTTTATTTTTGTAGTGGCAGATCTTCGTAGCCATTAAAAAAAGGCATTTTTGACTGATGAGCTCAATTTAATTACTTAAAATTAACTCTTTCGTCTCATGTGCAACACTTAAAGTCTTTGATTAAATGCAAGTTAGTTGGCTAGGTTATTTTAAAAGGTTGCAAATATATGAGATTAGAACGGAAGATGGGTAACAAGTATTATTAATACATCAAGTCTAGTGAGAAAAGATTATAAATAAGAAAATAAGTAACCCTACATTATAATTCAATGGCGAATTAAAAATTAGCGAACCACATAAATTAAGATGAGTATTTTTTCCATAGAAAGCTGTAATCGAAGCGGGAAAATAATTTAACTACTTTGTTGATGTTGCGTAAAGTGATCCCTTTTTTTACAGACTATAGTTTTTATTTTATATCAGTTCTAAATATCAAAAACTTTATAATTATTCTTGTGCATATAGTTATTTATTAGCAGTGACATAATTTATAGTTTTATATAAAGATGCAAGAGTATTATAAAATTTAAAATAAACTTTGCCTTTGCATTTCAAGTGAAGTATATACTGTAGTACTTATTTGCTCTGATAAAATTATACTCTACATTTTTTTCTTAAAGGATAAGGTAAAAATAGGTATTTCTATTATATCATGCATTCGTACTACTTTCAGTAGTATTAAAAAATGGAGAAAGAATGAAAGTGCTTTATATTTGAATATGATAATTTCTTAATTGTATTTCCAAAGTTTAACTTACCAATTTTTTAAACTGTTAAATATAGATAGCTTGAATTTCAGCTGATTAGATTAAATTTGCGCCTGTATCAGAGCTGTGTAAAAATTATTGAACTTTGATGATAGTGGTATTAAAAAATTCACAATCATAATTCATGTTCTGTCGTTTTCACTATTTAATCCCTAAATATTGAGAAAAAAATGCCTTGAAACGGATATTAACAAATACTCGTATATTGAAAGAAGAAAAATAACGCCAATAACACTAAAATTTTGATCAAGCTAGATTATATGGAAATGAGGAAAAATATTGTAGTTTTCTCATTAAATTATTTTCTGGGTGGTTTCAATCTTAACTTTAAATTTATATTATAAGTAATAATCTCTGTATTTGAAACTACAAAAATCCTCAAAATAAAGCATATCGACAGTATAGATTTTGACTAGCAAGAATCACAAATGAAGTATTCCAAATATTGCTATTAGTAAGACGATAAAGTCTTTTCACTCCATTATGCTTATATTTTACTGAAGAAGTAAGTTTATTTTTCTCATACATCCTGATTTTCGATTTAAAAGAAAATCCACCCAGACTTGCAAAAATATTGACAAGTCTGCACTTGGAAGTCTAAATTTATGGTATTACTAAGTATCCTTAGTAATAATAATCGAAAATTTTAAAAACCACAACTAGTGGTTATTTTTTGAAACCTTGCACGCAATCTCAAAGTTCTTCTCATACTTAAAAAATACTACAGCAAATTTTAAAGTTTTTACACGACTAAAAATTGAGGGGTTGCAATTAAAATTTTTTTTTTCTTGGAGTCCTTTTTTTGCGTTAATTAATAATAATAATGACTAATTAATAAATACCTAACTGGAGTAAATTATTTTGTTATAGTACATAATCATTACTTTACCAAACAATTATGTATTAAGCATACCTGTTAAAAAGTGAAATGTAAATCTTGTTTTAATTATCAGGTTACCAAGTTGGATGACATAAGTCCCTTGATATTTTTAAATCGCACCAAAGCAGCCCTTAATTGTGCAGCCGGTTCCATGCAGGTTGGTTCAAAATACATACATACATATATTTTCTATATTTTTACTATATAAATCAAAAACTAATAAAAACTGGTAATTTTATAAATAACTAATACATGCTAATAGGTTGACATGAAATTCAATGAACCATTCCACGGTATTATACAAGCTGATTACGATCGCAGCAGTGCTTGTCGCGTTAATGGAAAAGGTGCATTAGCTTACAGATTGGAATTACCATTAAAAGGATGTGGAACTCTGCAAGTACTAACATAGATATAACTTGATACAATAGCTATTTAAGTTTATAATTTATTACAATAAATCTAGAATCCGACACGTGTTTTTACCAATAATATAATTGTGCGCTTTCATGCCAATTTAGAAATGGATGGCGATGAGATTATTACTATAGTGTGTCGTTATCCACCACCAATACCGTCACTGCCACCAGCATTGCCAGCTCCTATGTAAGTTTATTGTGATTTAAAACCTAATAATAATATTAAATTATTTTGTTATAGTTTGAATCCTATTGCTGCTGGCACTGTGATCCAACCACCATTAAAAGGCATTCAAATCGTTATAGTTATATGTGCTATTATGTTCTTGACGTTATTGTTGTTGGGTTTAGCTGTTTCATACTATTGCCTGCGTAGTCGTCCCATACCAGTGGTTCGTCGTCTTCCTATGTCAATGGGAAGTGGTTCGGAAATTACTAAACTAAGTGGCAGTAGCTTGGGTGGTATTGGAGACTTTGAAGGTGTTAAAATACCCAGAGCTCACGCTGCATTAACTACGGTACACAGTTCATCGGGAAGTGAAGGTGCACTTATACCTTCGGATTATCCCAGCGAATCGCATTCTGAAATCGAAGAAATCGATACTAGGTAAAAATAATTTCCTTTAATATTTATTTGATTATTATATTTATTTTGTTTATTATAGGTCGCTGCCCTTCAGCTCAGCTGGAAGTTTCGAAAACCGTGCTTTTGTCCAAGAGACATCAAGCATTTATAGCGATCATTATGGTCATACGCAAGAAGTGCAAGCAGCGAACGCTGTAGCTACTGCTATACCTCGTCATCCAATAGCTGTTAAAGAATCTTCATCGCCGAAATTCGATGTGCAAGTACGTGTTAAGAAATCACCACCTCCACCACCATCCCCTCAAACTTCTGACACTGAAAGTATTGCTACCTTACGTCCCGATCGCAATAATCTTTCGACCATAATGGAAACTTACGAAGATCGTGAAAGTGTTATTACAATGGGCTCACTGCCTGGCCGAGAAGAAACATTACATACACAATTCGTTTATACACCTGATATACACTCATCTCCCCACCAGTCTGAAACTACACTGCCGCCACCACCACAACCAGTATTCTCTGTTTATACTCGTACACATCACGAAGTTGTGGATGGTCGTCCGGAAACCTGGTCCGACTATACTGATGCACCAGCCCTGAGCGAAATAACCGATGTAACTTCTCGGGCTCCTGACATACATTCTGTAGCTGAAATGGTTGACACTTCACATTTCGTTGAGACAGACTACATACCACCAGAACCACCAATTGTCGTTAAAAAACCTGAGATAACCTCCCATACTGTAGATGATGTTTACTTGCGTACCATAACCGAAAAGAAAACTATTGAAGATATTGAGTCTCATAAACGTAAGATTACCGAATACAAAGCTAAAACGAAACCACTGCCTCCTCCCATACCAGATCCAACTTGGGATGTTAAAATACGCAATTATCCTACGGAACGTGAACAACAGCAGTGGGAAAATTTCTCTGATATTTCCAGCGTTTCTGGTTTAACTCTTACACCCAAAATGGAAAGATCTGAATTGTCATTGCCTGCCAAAGAACTGCCACAGCAAATCTATGATAACAAACAGCAACTGACCAGCCCTCAATTAGTAGGAAATATGAAGCCTATCGAAATGCCACCCGCCGATAAAGCCGTACCTAACTGGGATGTTTTAATACGAATCTTAGAAGAACCGGAGATGTCTGAAGCAGATGATGTGAGTTCAGTTCATTCCAGTGTACATCCGTTAACACGGTTTTTAAGCTATGACGACAAAACCAAGTGGAAAGAAATAATTACAACTGAATCTTCATTACGTACCATGTTAACGGAAGCTGTAGTTAAGGAAGATTTCGAACGTATAAGATCAGATACCAGATATGAACGCATATTTGAACCTCAAACTTGGGATATTATCATACGCATTTTAGCGCCTCCTTCTGATGATGAAAGCGACATTGAACTCAGAGCACCTAAGCGTGGCAAGAAGACCCAACCATGGGATACGCGTTCTAGACGCAGCTCTCTGCCTACACTTTATGAATACGATAGTGACGGTGGTTCTAGTGTACGAACAATTCGCATGGACACTGCCACACCCATCAACCCTAACGCTTTTAATACACAACGTTCTCGAAGATCTTCGCGCACCTCTTACCATACAGATCATAATGATTTCCGTTCAATGTCTGAGGTGACAGTAGACTTTGGAAGATTAGATAATATATCGAATGCAAGTTCATTCTATCCAATGCAATATGACGACGATGACATAACCGAACGCCATTCATTCCATAGATCTGTTAGCCATCCTTCTTTGGCTAGGTCAGCTAGTGAATTTACAGAACACTGGGCCGCACCAGACGATATATCTTCTCCAGAGGGTACTCCAGTACCAAGAAGATCACAACTACTGGTAAAATTGAGTACAAATTTAAATTAAAGTCCAATTATTAAACAAGTTTTTGTTTCAGGCAACATTTCAGCCAGGCAGTGTTCCAGCACCTCCACCGCCACCACGAGCTGGCCGCATAGTAGCACAAACGCAAAGTGAATATGTTGAAACACGACGTTCTTTATCATATCGCAACGATATTGGATCCGCCTCCAGAGATTGGTAAAACAGAGTGAAATGTAAAAAGATTTAAAAAGCCTAAAAGCGGCAGGAACCGCAAGTTAAAAATTGAACAAACTTCCAGCTAACTGTTTCATAAAAGCTTTTTCAAACTCTTTGTGATACCCTCCGTCCATATGGATTTTAAAAATTCTCTAGTTTTTACACTGGTCTTAAACAATCATCCAATGTTCTGTAATTTTCTCTCTACTTTGCTTTTTTGCTTTTTCACTAATTTGTTTTGCTTTCTAATGCTACTTACACAGAGAGAAAATTATAATTATAAATAATTTCTTAACACAAGTGCCAATTGACAAACCATAAGATATTTACGTTATTATTATTTAACAATCAAATCATTCAAGTTAACATATAAAGAACAAAATTTTAGATAGTTAAATATGATAATGTTCATGGTTAAAAATATTATGAATTAAAACTTTTTTTGTATAGTTTATAACCATTAATAGATTAGTATAAATTTTGTTAACTAAAGATTTCCTGATCAATATAGAAAAAACTACATAAAAAATTTGATATGAAAATGCTAAATATTAACGATTTTTAATGGCCATCTTGAATGTTAACGCATCAATAATTATTTTATTATTATCTTCTTAATAAGATAATCAAATATTTTGCAACAAAGAAAATCTCTGTAAATAATATTTTTCAATTAATAATTAATTAGCCAAAGAATTCGAAATTGATAAAAAGGAAAAAAACGTTCTTTATATCTTTTATGTTTCAGTGTAAGTTAAAACAAATTTGTTTTTTAGCATTGTCCGAAAACAAGTAATTTTTTTGTTTAAAATGTCATATTAAAGACAAGAACTGCGACAGTCCGTAAACAAATTAAAGCTAAAATTGCTGATATGAAAGAGCATTAAAACAGATTTTTTTCCATTTTTTAAGTTCGTTTTTCTTAAAACATATCTACAGACGAAATTAAATTTAAAAGAATATAATGGGTTAAGCAAATGTAAATACCCTTATATATAAATATTTAAGTATATATTGCGATTTAGTTTGTAGCAATAATGGAGAAAAATCTAATGTCGCCGGCAGCAACGAGTCTTTATTTTTTTGGTTTTTGTAATACTATAAACGTTATTGCAATAGCAATATATTAAGTTCTACACCAATATCCTCTCCAATTCAAGGTGACACAGTGCCGAACAATACTTTATAATTTAATGCAACAATTTGTTTCTTTGTTACGAATTTGTTGTTTAGAACAAACTAATTTTTTTAAGTGCAACAAAAAGTATGAAATCGCAGGAATTATATGTTTGTTGTTCGGTATTTTTTGTCTTTTTAGCAACCCTTTTAAATACGTGTTAATGCAAATAATCCAAGCACTTTCTTCGACGTTTCAAGTTGTTAGGCAGATGGAGCAACAACTTATAAATTAAATAAAAGATTCTGACGAAATACTACTTTAATACATAACTGCTAAAAAAAATAATAATAAAAAAATTCATCCACATTGCAATGTCACAATACTAAAACTAAAATCTTGCCATTTTTTTTTTATAAAATTATTATTAGCATTTTCATATTAGGTTTTACAACAAATTTTGCTCTTTTCAATACATTCATGAATTATTCTAAAAGATAACAAATTGAATTTTTGGAAACGGCTGAATTGCGCAACTTTATATTAATATTTAAAACAAAATTATATCATAAGGTGGTGGGGATCTTATAGCAATTATGCTTGATTTTTTAAAATTTTTCGATTTAATATGTGAAATACTTTTATAAATATGCAAATATATAAATATAAATACTACACAAAAAGATAAAGTATTAAATGCTACCTTAAATAAAATAAATGCAATTATAATAACTAGAAGGAAACTCGAAATTATATACTTTTATAAGTTGATAATATTAGAAATGCGGAATATTTTCCAAAACATGGTTTTAATTTAAAGTACATATTGTGAATTCAATAAATGTTACTCAAATTCAATAATAATTTAAATATAAAACGAAAAATTACTAACAATTTAATGACTTTCTTTTCATGCTCGGTTTTTTTCCCCCATTATACATTCACGTGTAAACAGAAAGAATTTGGTTCTACGTTTTCATATTGAACAGTAATATGTTAATAAAAGCGTTTGTTTTATATAACTTTTCGTACTAAATTCAAACAAAGTATACTAAGAAAAAAGAGATTAAAAATTTGTCAAAATGTTGGACTAAATCGTGTCAATTTTATTGTTTTATTACATGTAATATTTTACAAATACGTCCTTAATGTATAGTTGCTTCGCCTTCACTTTTAAGATTGCTTTCTGATTCCTTTTTTTATTTTGTTTTTGCATTATATTTTCAAACAATCCGTGACACAATATTCTTAAAAGTATTCTTTTGAAATATAACTTAAACTCTTAGAAGAAAATTCTTATTGAAAGAAGGAAATAGTTTTGGGTAATTTCTCCAACGTAGTATTTTATGGCAACTGAATCATTTCTAAAAATTTGCGAGAACTGCTAAGTAGCTTTACAATTTCTATAAGATCATATGTTCAATTTATTTGTTTAAAGAATAGAAAATAAAGGTGAGTGAATAAAATTATAACCATAAAACATTCATAGTCCTATTTGCATAATCTATCAATTTATGCCACAATTGTAGAAGGTTAAAGACCTAGTAAGAAAACCCATTTTAAACCAAAGACACAATTGTAGAAGATTGCCACAATTGTAGAACATTAATGGCCTGGATATATATATCTTTATTGGCGTCTTACTAAGAAGACCCATTTAAAACAAAAAAAAATTAAAAAACTTAATTGAACCCTATTAATTTGCAAAAACACTTCTCTAAGCTTAAATTACAAATAATTGTTTTGTTTTCCTAATATAGATTGCTTTCTGGTCTGGTACTCAATAAAAAATTCCTTCAAAAGAGGGTTTAAATTCTTAAAAGAAAATTTCGTCCTCGAACTAATATACTCTTAGAATTTTAGTTATAAGGTACTTCCTCACCTTCAAACAAGGAAAAATTAAAAGCCGCTAAAATAAGATTCTGGAATATCCGCAAAGGTTTAAATATGCCATCCGCTGATGCAGAAATCGCAAAACATACTTCGAAAGTGTTTAAAGAAGTTTCCAATGTATCCAAACCCGGTGGAATAAAATATACTTAACATTCGTGACTACATTTGATTGGAAACGGAAGAACGTTATCTGATTGATTGAATAGTAAGAAGCAAATTTGATATCGATGGATATTCTAATAGAATTTCAATAGATTTTAACACAATTTGAATATAAAATTCAATCGATATCAAGTTCCCTATTTCACTTCCAGAGAAATGAAAGCGAACAATTTTATATTTATCACTGAAGACACTTAATTAAAAGTCTCTGTTAGATAAAAGAATTGGAAGCTTGTAAAAGGTTAACCAATAGAAAAACAAACTGAATACAAATTTTATTAAGCACATTTAGCTCTTCTGTTTTAAGAAGAATCTTTTAAGATAATTAAAAATGTTTATTAAAAGCGATAAAATTAATTTAAAATTAAATATCCTTATCCACAACAGGACATTAATTGTAATGTAAAGGAAAAATTTTAATAAAAAAATTGTTGGCAGCAATAACGTATACAATCAATCCAGTCCAATCTAGTTACAATCTTTAAATTGTACCAATGAATACACACAACATGTTTACTTGAAATTGTAAGGAAACCATACCTTACATTTTAGTTTGAGAAGACAATTAGTTTGCCAGTTCCTTTATAATGTTTATTTTGTATGCAGGTAAGTTGATTAAGGGATGGTAAGATATGAGCAAGGAAGCCAAGAAAGCAAGGAGACAATTTCTCGGCTAATTAGTATTATGTGATAGTTTTCATACCATCTTACTATACTTGCTTTGGTTGAAATGTATAAAATATTCAATAAATACATTTACATTTAATGCTTATTGAATCGACGTGAAAAATATATATTTTTCTTTATACTTTAACAAAATTTTATATTTGAATTAATTTAACCCCTGACAGTGAGGAAATTACTGTCCATGTAAAAAAAAGAAAGCAGATAGGTTCATATAAAGTTAAAATATATAAACAGAAATTAAATGGAAACACTGTATAAAGTGAAGAAAAATCAAAGGGTTTGTCCCTGTAAAGAAAATTTCAGGGTTGGTGCATAAACTCTTTATAATTTCTAAAAACACACAAAAATCTAAAAACTGCACTCACTTGGAAAAAAATATGTCTCTGGGAAAAATATGATTATTATAAAATGGAATTAAAGATGTTGGCTATTTAATAAGTTAAGTAAAACAAAGATGCTTATAAATATTAGTAGTTTTATTGTCAATAAATAAAATTTATAAGGGAATATTGAAACGGCACATTTCAGTATAAGATAATGTAATTTTGTTCACTGTATAATTTTCAACTATTTCCAACAACAATTTATTTAATATCAAATCTTTAAAGAAAACATAATAGTTGACATAAATAAATAAGTAGAAATTATTAAAGCCTTGATAAAACAGAAATAAAATATCCTTCTTTGTATAAATTTTATAATTAAATCTTAAGAAATTCGATATATGTATTTCAGTGGTTGTCGTGTATCACAATTTTGAGTATAGCTTTAAAAAAATTTTAACTTGATTCGTTAATTTCAAAATAAAACAAAAATCGAATAATAAGCAACTAAAATTAAACCGGGTAAGTTGCAAATAAACAACTTGTCAATTGATTAAGCAAATACTAAAGTTTTATTTTAAAATGCTACAAATAAGTGTTAAAGAATATGAGCGACTAGGAGCATTTTTATTTTAAAGTCAATTCTTAATCATTTAATTTAGTGATACCAGCTTTTGTAAATAATATAGATTTCAAAGCATTGGCGAATTCAATAAAATAAAATACTTCATTTTAACAATATTATTAAATGTGATAACATCCCTAAGACTTACATACATACATTTTAAGTTGTTACTTACCCTGTTTATATTATCAAAATTTTCTGTTAAATATTTTAACAGTGAATATTCTAAACAGTCAAAATTAAAACCATTTTTACCATTGCACTTAAGTCTTGTGTATAACTTAGGAAATTTTCCAAACGCCAAAAAAGAAAAAATGACGCCATCTCCTTGGTTTAGTGAAACTAACATATACCGATTGCACTAATCTGTCCCGCTAGTTAAGGAAATAATCACATTAATATTAATATTACCACAATACTTTCGACTTTTTGTTCCTTAGAAAGCGAATTTAATTCATTCAGTTATATATCATATATGGATACTAATATTGAATACGCACTTTATATTATATAACATTTTGGGCTTTAATTTTTGATCCATACACAATGTTCTTCTCGTCTTGAGCAACATAAGGCGATTTGATACACTAATATTATCTCTTAACCAGCACTATTAGACTTAAGGAGGCGGTTTTTTTAGTTGTTTACATCAAAAATTAAGTATGCGTTCCTGTACTTAGTTAGGACGTTAAGACATTCAAAATGCAAATACGTAAGTTATTTCTTTCACAGAAGCAAATTATCAAATTGGAATCCCAATACCAAAGCATTTGTTAGGATTATTTAATTTACTTAATTTACATTAACGAAAATAAAAAATATTATTTTCAACATATACAAATAAATGTGTTACTAATTTAACTCACATTGCTTTGATCAGCGTTCTTGTGTCTCTTGTTTGATAAATTACCACAGGAAAAAATTTTTAAAGAAACTTTAATTGTAGTAACTTTGAAGACTGGAATGCCATCTAAGAAGCAATCAAAGTATTTAGCACAGTATTTATCAACAAGTAACTACAAAAAAAAATTTTACATCATAGCAGTGATAAATATTACAATAGTGCAATAGTAGGATTTTGTTGAATGGTTTTATGATTATTTTGATTATTTTGCTATCTTAATTTTTTAGTCGTGCGTGCTGCAACAGTTGTTTTTTGACGTAGACTTTCAAGGCAAATCCATATGGGGTAAATTAAACTAAAGTTTTAAAGGAGAGTTACCTTGAAAAGCTTTCTCTTTCGTATGGTACAAAAAAAGCTTTTATAACATTCGCATGTAAAGCAGTCCTTCTTTTAAAAGCAAAAACCTGTTCAAATGCTACTAGTTTTAATTTGACTAAATTAATGTCAGGATAGAAGTCGGAGAAATTTTTAAGGATGTAAAAGGAAAAGCAAACAATAAGAGAGTTACAATTTTTAATGTTGTTAAATTAAATGCACATATTTTGAAAATACAAAATACTAAGTAATAACTTAAGTAATATTAATAAATATAATGTTATATTCCAGTACGCAAAAATCAAACTTTTATTTATTTTAAAAATGTTTAATGCTTTCACACAAATTCTTATAATTAAAAGAAAACAAAACAACTATTCGTGTTATGTATTAGTGTGTAATTCCCATAATTTAAACAAAATAAATATTTTCTGCACACACGGAAGAAGAAGATTTATAAGCAAGCATAAAACAAATGCAACTAAGTAATTAATTTATATTTATGTGTAAATTAAATTTATTTGCATAATAATCCACAAAGTATTTTTGGAAAATAATTTATTAAATTTAAATTTTATAAAAACTACATAAATTTAATGCTTTAAATATTAAATAATAAACAAATGTTAAAAAAAATAAATGTTGTTAGACCTGAAGGTAAGTGTCATCCAAGGAACATCTAAACACAAAATAACATAATTTTTAATAAGTTTATGCCAGCAACTTTCTCTTGTGAAAAGTAACTTTAAGTTTGATTTTTTGAAAACTGTATACTTGAGCTGTATACTTGAGCTTATATATATATATATATATATATATATATATATATATATATATATATATATACATTTGATATTTGTAGTATAAGTTTTCATTATTTTAAAACCAAATACTTTGATTATCAGTAAAGTGTAAAGTTTTTAACACGATCTCATTCCTTGAATCCTAAAAAAAATTATGTCGGACAATATATGTATGTGTTTAAAATATTTTAGACTAAAAAACCCACACGTGTAAAAAAAAAACCAAAAATCGTTTGTTGTTCCGTAGTAAAAAATAAATGTACCCATGCACCTACAATATTATATGACCTGCAAAATTTGAATTTTATAAATTTCAGGCCATTGTTGCTTACTTTTTGTTTTGTAACAGTTGAGGATTTACTTCAGGAAATCATTTGGCGGATATTGAAATACAAAAATCACTATTACCCTTCTACTCGGACCGTTTGACGTTTCAAGTAGACACTACTACATTTTCTTTCTGTCATTGAGAAGATATAAAACCAAGTAACCCTTTCTTTCTCGAGGAAGCTAGAAATGTACTAAGCATCTATTTATTATTTAAATAAGGCAGACTATTCAAAGAAATAGTTCGTTCTTCATGAGCTTATTATCCCTTCAGTTGGGCGATTTCTAGTAGTTTCATATTTCGTAGTTTGATATCTTGAAATCAAGCACTATCTCTAATATTTCCTAATTTTAGTATATTTGGCATGGCTTTAAGAATCTGAAATATTTAGGTTTTATATTCAATATTTCAAGTCACTTTTTTATATTAAGAAATATCATTCGAAAGAAATCAAAAACAAAATTAGTTTTTACGATTGTAATACGAAATATAAACTTGTTATTAGAGTCGACTTTTGATAATTTGAAACTCTTTAATTTGAATCTTGCGATAATTTGAACTGTTTTCCAGGTCCCTTGAAAAACACTCAATATGTCTATTTAATTTGGTCCCCTCAATAATTTGAAATTATATCAATGGAATTTTGATCGTCGACTCTCTATAATTTGAATTTTTTAGCTTACTCTCTATAATTTGAATTGTTTTTGGACAACTGAACGGTGCACAATAATCCACCACTATTAGACCACGTGAAATTGATTTGTTTTCCGCTCAATACAACACCTGAATTGCAGTCTTTTTACTTAGGCATTATCCACAAAATTTTAAAATCCTCTACCGCAGAGAAATTAAAGTAGTCATAACTATTTTATCAGCTATAACTATGATTTTAAAGGCCTGGAAAAATGTCAGTTTTACAACCATTTACAACTGCTTCAAAAAGAGCGGGTTTTCGTTAACATCTTCAGCTCAGCTACCAGAGCCACCAGAAGTTACGCACACTAATCCAGCATAACAACTTCTATCTAACTCTGAAGAGGTGACTTTCGAGAACTATGTTCAGGTAGACAATAACATCAGTGTCTACGGTGCCCTAACCGATACTGTTGAATCTGACTGCTTTAGATGAGGAAGATGAAGCAGACGAAGATGAGCAACCACCACTTCCAGTATCATTAACCCAAGCAACGGCAACTGTAAGAAAGTTCACTATAAAAAAATTTTAAATAAGCTGTTGTTAATTTCAATTTTTTTCTCTTTCTTTTGTTATTTTGAAGTCTCGTTAATCTAAAAACTCGTTTATTTGAAAATTTTCTCTGGTCCCTTGAGTTTCAAATTATCAAGAGTCGACTGTATAACAAAGCTAAAATAAAAAAGTATGAATATATATTTTCTTATTTTATTTTGTTGACGCAAAAGAAAAAAATTCTATTAAATTAATTATATAAAAAAGTACAATAAAATTGTTAAAAGAAGAAGAATAAATATTTATGAGAAAGGAAATTTATGCGCTTGTTACAAGATGTAATTGACTTAATCTTTTCACAAATATAAACAAATGGAAATACAATTATTATTGCTTTTATTTGTATTGTGAGCTGAGCTGTTCACACTAAGAAGTATTTTCGACATGGAAATCCAAAGTAATGTTAACTTCTTTTCCATTATTTCTTTTATTAATTCTTAGTTAAGAGCCATTTGACAGTAGTATTTACATTCTTTACTTAAATAAAAAACTTTAATCTTATTTTGTCTTGTCTGCAAAATTAAGCAAAACAAAGGGAATATGACATGGCTACTAACAAACTTATACCTAAAAAATATGCAAATATACTTATTAATGACAATATAAGGTGATGTTTTGAGGTTATGACTTCTAAAGTCAGTTTTCTAAAAATAAAAAATTTTTCTCAAAATTGTTTAATATTACGTTAGAAAATAAAAGATGTAGAGGCTCCTCTTCGCAAAAGAAAAGTATTCAAAACTGAGTTAGTTTAAATTGCTATATGGAACCTAAAACATATGTTGAAAATATTGAAGAATCATAATATAAGATCATAAAGTACCATCATTTAATTACATGTTTGGGAAATAAAAAACTCAACTCCTCTTTATCACAAAACCAAAAATATATTTGAGCTGCATAAAAATGTCTAAATAACTCATTGGAATAAAGAAATATAATATGCCAAATTCACGTTTTATTTTAAATATGAAGCAGTATTTATTACCTCTGGTTTTAATGTAGTTGTAATTTATCAGCATTTAATTATATTCGATTGTCACTATTTACACTATACTTTTTATGTATGGATTAGGGTATGTATAAATATAACAACTTGGTATCTGCATAAAGCTTACGTTAAGAATTTTACCTAAAAATTAAATTTTTCATATAAAATTAAAATTTGTCTATTTACTTTTTAATAGTGCTTAATAATAAACTATTAAAAAATATTAAAAGGTCAAATAACTATAATTATTTGTCTATTTACGCTAAAAACTTTTCTTTTACTTTTAAATTAAATCAAAGAAAGAAAAGTAAAGTGAACACACCGGAATACGATTTGCAGTGTAAATAATATTGGGGAAAAGAGAACGTAGTTACAAGCTCTGTTAAAAGAGGTAACTTTGCAAAAACAAAAGAAGAATATTTAAATGAGAATGTTGGAAAAACAGGAAAAAGTATGTATATAAAATCTGGGGAGAAAAAACAGGGAGGATGTAATAAAATAAAATTTTTTGGGATACATACCTTCTTAGAACTTCCAAGAAGAAGTGGAAAAGTCTTTTAATTCTCAATTTTTCAGTAGAAGACCCTTTGTCTTCAGCATTCAAACACTTACGTTTACGTCTTATATTTTTATGTTTTCCTATTTACACACTGTAGTCAACTAATACAAATTTAACAAAACCCCTATGGATACTTATTAACATACGGGAATAAACTAGATTTTGTTTTGACCAAGATACGATTACGATTTAGAAAAGACTTTGTTATATTTATTAATATATATATAACGAGTGATCCATTAGAGATCCTGTTTTCAATGGCCTTTTTTTGACGGATCACGTGTGACTCGTGTCATGCTGTCATGACATTTCATCATGCAAAGACTTACGCGTGAACAACGGCTACAAATCGTTCAACTTTATTACGAAAATTCGCGTTCTGTGTTTCGTTAACTTCGGCCAACTTATGGTCAACACAGTCAGCCTACTGAGCGTACTATTTGCAACACCATCACCCATTTTGAGACCTAGCATTCATTATTGGATAATATTCGACCGAATAGACTATGTTCAGCATGCAGTGAAGAAAATATAGCGACAGTAGCCGAGAGTGTACTCGCAGATCGTAGAGAGTCGAATGGGCGCTGTTAGCAGCAACTCGGAATGATGTATGAAACGACTGAGACATTTATTGTCGGCGCCACTTCCCACACATCGCATCGATCGATCGGTTTAGCCACAAAGATCATGTTATATCACACCGTTAGACTTTTTCCTATGGGAATATGTAAAGTCTACAGTTTATGCAGACAATGCCGCATCGATTCAGGCCTTGGAGTACAACATCACGCGTGTCATTCGCCAGTTACCATTCGAAATGCTCGAATGTATCATCGATAAATAGACGCAACGGATAGGCCATCTGAGACGCCAATATTTGAAAGACATAATCTTCAAAAAATAAATATTTTTCCAAATGATAATAAACATTCCCCATTAAATTTCAATTTTCTGTGCTTTTTTCTTAAAAGTATTTGGGAACCTCAAAACGAATCACCCATTATATATTTTTTTATTTTTATATCTTTTAAAGAGAAGTAGCTCTTCAGTCAACAATGCCTATTTAGTCACATCAGTGGTACATTCTTTAGGAAAGGGATAAAGAGAAGAGATAAGACAAGTGGTGAAAGTAGAAGGATAGTTACATAGCCTTCAAGCTCTTATTTTTTGTAGAGAAAACAACCACCCCTAGATTGGTAGGCTAAGTGCACTACCTACTAGTCTACCGGGGCAGCTTTCATTTCTAGAGAGCCCATGTTGTCGGAAATTAACTGTCGTATAAGACAGCACAGCGACCAGTGACTATGTCTTCATCACTGAGCAGTCCCACCGACAGTTAATTTTAATTTTTTGTAGTGAAAACAGCCAAGGTCATTGTTGGGAATCGAACCCAAAACCCCCAGACTGATAAGCTAGTACACTACCTACTAGCCTACAGGTGCACCAACCATCAAAAATCGGTTCGCTTTCGTTTGCCCTTAAAAGCAGCGAAACCTACTTGTGCAGACTTAACGAAATGTACGCCCAACCCACTATATATATATTATATATAAGCAGATAAAAGTCTTTTAAAATTACTGGAAGACAATATATAGCCGTAATGTTGATAATGATCAGATTTTCAATTTCTGACTACAGTTGGAAAGAAGAAGCTGTGATCTTTCGAATGATATAATTATCTACGAAAACTTGAGAAATTTGGGTGTTATTGTCCAGCAACCACAAATTTTGTAGATTTTTCAAAAATTGTTTAACTTTAGCCACGTTTTTCTACATTATTTTATTAGGAAACTATAATTTTTATAGTTTTTAAAACGATCTTTTTTATCTTTAGTAAATATCTTTTTTCTTTTTTTTTTTTTTAGATCATTTTTATATATATATATTTTTTTTTTTTTTTTTTTTTTTAAAGAAAAAATATGTAAAAAAGATCTAAAAAAAAGAAAAAAGATATTTATTAGGAAACTATAATACTATTGAATTTATTCAAAAAGTACGTTTACTTACGATTACAGTGCATATTTGGGGTTAAAAATAGATAAGCAATTCTCAAGTTTTTGTAGATAATTATATATATAATTCGAAAGTCGAAAATCGTATCATTATCAACAAAGTTACAGGCTAATAAGTGCGCAAAGGTACAAAAACCGGGTTTTTAACCGTAAATCGGGATTTTGGAGGTGTCCGGCATATTTCACTATTGGAATCTTGTTCTACTCGACAAGCCCTACAAGAAAAATATTATCTGGTCCCAGGTTTTTCTATTTCATTCAATTCAGTAAAAACGTTTTAATAGTAATTTATGTGTGACGTTATGTTATTTAAGGATCTAAAAAAGTGTAAATTATAACACAAATTTTATGCAAATTCAGTAATCAATATACATAAATATTTAGCGGCATGAAAAATATGTGTTCAAAGTGCCAGACAACGCTGTTTTAAATTTTGTTCTATATACATTTTATGAAAATTTGTTTTATTCTGCTTATTAATTTTGTGATATGAAACTTAAAAACAGGAAAAAAAATATTAATATAATAACCTTTATTAAGTTAATTAATAAAGTATAAAGTTGTTTATTACGCTGGTTTCAATATAGTGAATATAAAATCTTATTTCATTCAACTGAATAAATAAACAAGTATAAACTACAAAAAATTAAAATACTTTTGCGGTTAAGGGGTTTTAATTCTTTATTATAACTATAGAAATGTTAAGTAAACGTCATACAAAAAATAGGTTTGTTTCGGAATTTTATGCTTTTAAAACTTAATCATCTAAAGAATTAAAAAAAAACGCTAAGCTTTTCATTAAAATATACGCATTCTGACTTCCATTTAAGAAAATATACCTGTACAAATACTAAGGCAATATTAAGAACAATACTGTTGCTTAACATTGTATTTTATTTTATTTTATTTTCTAAGACTATGTATGTATATAAAAACACAAAGGGCATTTAATAAATATTTTAAAAAGTAAAATTCCTGATAAAGATTCCCCTTATTTTAAAACGTGCAAAAAGACAACACTCTCGAAAGATTTTGCCTAGTCAAACGAACATTTATGTTTGTACAAAAGTAATTTTACCCCATCGAAAAGAAGAATTTAGTGATTAGATTTTAGGTTAAACTTATAGACTTCTTTAGAATTTCGTTCAGTGTTCGAGTCACCTTACAATTTACATTTGGAAAAAAAATATTAATAAAAGGTAATGCAAAAATAAATTACTTTAGTATAAAAGGGAGAAAGATGGAAAAACGTGTTTTTTATTATATATGTATACACATTTTATATACATATGTATGGTTTTTTTATCCTCTTCAGTGCGTGTTACATATAAATAAAATGCTCAATTTTAAAATTTTTGTAGAAAAAATTTTGTATAAAAGATTTTCTTTTTTCACTAATTTTAAGTTGAATGAAAAGGTCCTTATAAAATATGAAGCCGGCTTTTTAAAATTCAACACACACGCTTACAAATTAAATAAATAGAAATGGCTTCCTTTTTTCATCAAAACATATTTAACCTTTTTGTTAAAAAAATTGTATATGTTTGCCATGTTATTGTTTACAAATGAATACATTCTACACCCTACAGAAAAAATACACATTAATAAAAAAAATTTAAAAAAAAAAACAAAAAAACCAAGCAAAGAGAAAAAATAGGCACAGATGTAATAAAATATTATTGTTCCTTCCAGTGTTTTCCTTATTATTAAGTAAAAGGATAACTTATTCAACATGGAGTAAACATTGTTTTTTCTTTTTGTCGTTGCCTTACATTACATATTTTATGAATTATTATTATTATTACTTTTATTTATCTTCAGCAAAAAAAGAAATTATTTTTTTTAACACTGGTTTTGTTTTTTCAAACAAATTATCTACAAAAGCTTAATTAAATTATAAACGTTATCAAATTAAAGTTATCATATTAATGTAACTAACAGCTCTTTCTTTATAAATTGTCGCTCTTAGCTATTTAGGCACTAAAGAAATATTTAAATTCTTCTAACTTTAACTTAAGACTACCCTTGGAAGTAAACTGTGTGATTAGATTTACATCCGCGCCTGACCATGAAGCCTTAATCAGATGCCTAGCGTGAGTATGCCACTCCTTGCTCAAGTGTTGGAGACTATCCAACTCCTGGTCCAGAACACAAGATAAGCAAGCTCGCTAGATCCGAATTATTCATCCTTTGTTCTGAGTAGAGGTGAGAGGATCCTGGCCCCTTAATAATTTTCATGAGGGCCGCGAAACCACAACCACCACGATGTGTCCGAAGAGCCAACCTCAATAATCAGTCAGAGAACAGCTAAAAGGCTAAAAAACAAAAAAAGCTGAACTCTGGGGCTCACTGATTCCCGTGGAAACAACGTGAAATTGTCCAGTTGGCTCCTTGCTAGTCTTAAGGGGACTGAGCTCCCTTTTACCCACGGTGACGGTGAGATTCCGTCAAGAAATATAAATGTACCCCCGGAGGGGAATCCACCAGTTATAGAATTTTCAGTGATTGTTTTCGCAACCATGGATAAATTTTATTAGAACACACGAAAAACACAAATTTACTACACAAACTCTGCCCCGCAGCATTCCCTTTCAATATTGTTTTTTATCATTGTAGTTGGTATTATCATTAATCATGACAAGATACGAGCATTTATTTTGTTAGATTGCTATTCCTTGCTAACTGTTTTATCTTAAACATTAAATACCAAGACGATATGTACCATTAAAATAGTGACGGCTTTTGCCAACTGCGCGGAAACAAGAGAAGCAACTCTATGAATTTATTACGTTAATCATTCTTGATTTTTTTACTTCTTTTCACCAAATTTGTAATATTCTAACAATATATTAATTATCAAAAGCAAGCAGCAGAACGGATTTTTCTATTGCTGATAGAATGATTCCTTCAAAAACTTTGTTAGAAACTGATGATGGATATTGTGTAAGAATATTACGAATTTGTTTATTACTGATGAATTGATTAATCTCTGTTGTCTCTTTTGCCTTCCATCCTCAAGAAAACACATGAGTAGAAAATTTGGTGTCTTGTATTATTTTTCAAATATTTATTTTTATTTAAAATCAAATAGAATATTTATTTATTATTTACAGTTACATACTTTTAATATTACATTTTTCCCTATAATGTCAATAGCGAATAGCCACAACGTTTAAAATATTGACATAAAAAAACATACTTTATTGAAAAAATAGCAAGAAAAATATATTTTAAATAAAAACCAAATGCCAAAGCGATAATGAAAAGAAAGTTTAACAATCAAACTAATAAACACATTATTTAAAGGTAACAATGTGTTAGTAGTGCAAAATTACAGTGAAATAATAAAAAATAATACAAAAGAAATCTAAAACATTCCAATCAAACCAACCAACCAACCAATGTTTTCAATATCAAGTTCAGGCGATTCTAAAGGACAGGGATGCACACACAACAGCATTGGTGTGTGGCCATCAACATATGTTGAATATAAAAAACCAAGGTTGCGGATTAAATTTTTATACTGCAGGTCATAATACATCACGTTAGCAAGCAAGTAGCAATATACAATAACTCTTTTTCTCTTTTCACACTGGCTTATATAAAAGCTTTTATCTTTATAAGAGAATCCATTTCGAAAGCATTGCGCAAGGCGCATACCTTTTTTTCGATATTCAACTAGTGTGTTCAAAAGGTGTTTATTACGAAAATATCCTTTACTTATTTGAAAAAAAGTACACTCCACGCTGAAGAAGGTTTTGTTTGCAAATAACCAAATTTTCATTAATATAGTTTAAATGTATAAAAAATTCTAATAAAATTCTAATAAAAAAAGTCTAATACTAGTAATTTAAAGCATCATTATCGAGCTCAGCAGATGGAAAACTTGTAATTACTTAGAGGGTAAAATTCATAATAATTAAGCTTAAATTTTCGAGATGTAAACTCAGGCAGCTTAATAATATTTCACGCTAACAGATTAAAGCTCTAGTCGTTAGTTTAGTTACAAAAGTATATTGATGAGACAGGGACATTAAATTGTGAATGTTGGGAAGTAGTTTTTGTTGCAGAGTCTTTCTACTATAAACGTTTTGTTGTTGCCAAGTTCTTTTTTGCAAAATATATAACACCAGATTTTAGAGTTTTCATATTAATTTCAAGTTTATTTTCTTTACCTATCCACAAAGAAAGATTTGTACGTTGGCACTACAGAACAATTTACTAAAGATGCAAATCTTTACTTCACGAGGTTTATGTTTTAACTAATTAACTATCCGTGTATTACGTTTTGTTGTTGATATGGTATTCATTCATGTATAGGCGCCTGAAGGCCCGTGTGTATATTTGTTTTTGTTTTAATGCTGATAATGTTTCTTCTTGGAGTTTATTTTAAGACGGTTGTTGTTGTCTTGTATGCATAAGTTTTCTTAGAAATCTAGCAGTTAGTAAACAGCATACCCAATTGTTGTTGTTTTGCGTGTATAAATAAAATTTCTACGCAGTTTGTAACTAGAAAGTTATTGTTGTCTTGCGTGCATAAGATTTCTTACCAAACTGCGCAGTTAGTAAACAGCGTACCTAATTGTTGTTGTTTTGCGTGTATAAATAAAATTTCTACGCAGTTTGTAACTAGAAAGTTACTGTTGTCTTGCAAGCATAAGTTTTCTTAGCTGTTTACTTTATTACTTAATTAATTTCTTTTAAAATTTAAGCAAGACGAATCCGTAACAATATACAATTTTAAATTATTTTTATTATAACGTATTGTTACGAAGATTAGTTATAAAAAGATGATTATCACTACTGTGTCTGTTAACAAAACAAGAGGTCTCTAAAAAATTTTATGAACATAAAACAACATCAACGACATGCTTCATTTAAATTCCACAAATGTAATGTGATTATAATCAATCAAAATTTGACATTTAAAAATGTTAACAAACAACATCTATAATGCAACGCTTAAACGTAGTATTTCTTTAACCCTAGAATGGTAAACATCGCCTGTGAGGCGAAACAATATTTTTTTTTAACGATATTTTCTGATCGCTTACACCTACTTAAGCATGCGCTCGTGCCAACTCAGTTGAGTGTTGTACGAGGTTGCGCGCACACGTACTCTGTTTTGCTTCGCTCCGTTGCCGAATAATACATATGCGAGTCGCCTGTGAGGCGAAGTTTACCAATAAAGGTGAATTTTTTGGACATAATAGTTTGTTCGTTTTTTTTTTTGCTAAAAATTAGTGTGTGCATATAATCTTTTTAGTTTTTTATAATGACTGCTTCTGAAGCGCAGATACAAAGATGGCTGGACGAGATATCGGAAAATGGAAGTGAACATAGCGACGACTTAGAAGTTGACTTTGATTCAGACGATAGTGAGGCCGACCCAACTTACCTCGCTGATTTAGACGATGACACGCAGAATATTGATGTCTCTTATCAAAGTGGTGTACAATCCACATCGACTCATGTCCAGGAAGATGTAGGCATGTCGCAAATTGAATTACAATCTGAGAAATGGCTTCTTACACCATCGGAATCGGTTATGAGAGGAAAGAATAAATATATTTGGTCCACGGCACCGTCTTCTTCGAACAGAGTATCGAACAGAACTCCCTCCAGAAATATAGTACATATTTTGTCAGGGCCAAAAGGAGAAGCCAAGGGTATTGTAGATCCCCTGAAGTGTTTCGAACTGTTTTTTACTTCTGAATTGATGGATGAAGTACTTTTGCGCACTAATGAATTTATTGACCAAGCAGCTACCAAGTATAAAGCTATGAATACCACTACATCACATGCCACAACAAAAGAATTTCGTGCTCTTCTTGGCATACTTATATCGAGCGGTGCGTTGAAAAATAATCACCTGTCATCTGATGAACTGTTTGATCCTACGATTTGTGGATCCCAAAATATTGCTGCAATGAGCTGTAAACGATTTGAGTTTCTTATTAGGTGTCTACATTTCGATGATCGTAGCACTCGCGATGATAGAAAAAAGGCCGATAAGTTTGCGCCTATTCGGTATATTTGGGAAATTTTTATCAAGCAATGTAGAGATCTGTATAAACCAGGCTCGTACGTAACAATAGATGAGCAACTTTTGGCATTCAGGGGACGTTGTCCATTCCGTATGTATATTCCTAATAAACCCGCCAAATATGGAATAAAGATTGTTTTAGTGTGCGATGTAAGATCAAAATATATGATTGATGCCTCACCATATTTGGGAAAAAATAGTAGTGCAGCTATAAAAGAACCATTGGGCTCTTACTATTGTAAACTACTTACAAAAACTATACATGGGACGAATCGCAATTTGACTGCCGATAACTGGTTTACATCTATCCCGCTAGCTGAGCTGTTGCTTCAACCACCATACAACCTTACTTTCATTGGAACAATTCGAAGTAATAAGCAAGAAATTCCTTCGGAGTTCAAACATAATTCGTCACGTCCTGTTGGCACATCTCTTTTTGGATTCCACGAAAGTCTCACTCTTCTTAGCTACAAGCCAAAGCCTCAAAAAACGGTTCTTTTGCTCTCTTCAATGCACGACAAGCCTTCCGTTGATGCCATTTCCGGTAAGCCAGTAATAATACAATCCTATAATCAAACAAAAGGTGCTGTGGATACTTTTGATCAGATGTGTGGTCATTCAAGCTGTAGTCGCAAGACCAAGCGTTGGCCGCTTTGTATGTTCTATGGAATGTTGAATATGGCTCTACTCAACAGTTATGTAATTTATGTATCCAATTGTGAAGTTTTGAAAACGAAGGCGATGTCCAGAAGAGAATACCTCAAGAAAATAAGCAAGGACCTATGTACAGACTGGTGCGCTACTCGTTTGGAAGAAAGGCCGCGTATGCAAAAGAGAGTTCGTGCAGCAATACATAACACTATTGGTCATAACACTGACGATTATGCAGACCAACCAGGCATAAAAAAGGGCAAACGATCAAAATGTGATTTCTGTCCTTCGAAATCAAAACGTATGAGCGTATATTTCTGTGCAAAATGCAAGAAAACATACTGTTTAGAGCACAGATCGCCAAACTGCTGGCAATGTGACGCAAAAAAATAGTTTGAAAAACTACAAAATTAATTTTGGTGTGGACAGTTTTTTTCCCCTTAAAAGCTTTGTATTATTTTTTTAAATGCTAATTTGATCTCAGGACAATAAGATACAATAGGTTTTTTTTATCTAGAATGGAGCTTTTTTTTAATTTTTTTTTAACGATCTCTTGGAATTAGTGATTAAAATATGTGATCAAAAAAGTATGGCATAGGTTTAAGAATTTTATAAAATGAACTGGTTTTTGTTAATTTTTGTTACTAAACATTGAATAAATACGTTTTTGTTTTTGTTTTAATAAAATTTTGTTTATTTTTAAATAAAATATGTGTTTTTTATAAAAGCCGCCTCACAGCCGATGTTTACCATTAAAGAGCTAAAAAATATGTTTACCATTCTAGGGTTAAATAAAGTAAATACTATTAAAATTTTTTATTATAACTTTTCCCTTTAAAAAATTGAATAAAGTCTGATGGAGCGAAGTTCCTTAGCAGGTGAATTAACAAAAGTGTAATTTTGTACATTATATTGTTTGTTATTCCAAATATCGGTGTCCTAAGTTTGGCTTGTGTTTGCTTTATTTCCTTATGTAAGGAAACTAACTTTTTTAAGAAACTTTTTTATCTTTAATAAATATCTTTTTTCTTTTTTTAGATCTTTTTTATATATTTTTTCTTTTCAATATTTCGCTTTCCTTTGGAAAGCTTCTTCAGAAAGAAATTTTTTAAATTTTTTTTTTATAAAGTAAGTTTTTTTTTTATCAATTTTTGAGAATTTTTCATAAAACATTTTATTTTTCAAACTCATAATAACGAAACTAATTCCAGCTTGTAAAAAATTTGATGTAAAATTATTAATGGATATTTTCTAACCATTCTGTAATTTAACAGCTTTTTAAGAAAGCCAACAAAACCAAAAATTATGAACTGAATAATTTTTTATCTTGTTTTTTGCAGACTTTTTGGCAGTGGAATAAAAATAACTAAAAATTTGAAGTTAAATTAAAAGTCAGTGTAAACAAGCGTAGGAATACGAACAACCAGTTAAATTTTGTAAAATTAAACTTCCTTAAGTTAAAACCACAACAACAAAACAATATAATTAGTATGACAAAACATAAACTTTTCAATAAGACTTTAAACAAGAAATTAAATTTAGAAAAAGAATATAAAACAGGAATTAGGAGTAGACAATGAAAAAGAAATATCTACTTAAAGAAAAGTTTAATGTTAAAAACACTTAAATAAGATTACAACGCACCAAGTCACACAATTGTACCTGGTGGCAGCAGCTGTATAAATTTGCAACAATGGACAATGAAAATAAGTTGCTAAAGGATAAAGCACCATCACCTTCAATAACTTCTGCTACATCACGTTTAGTAAGCACACCATCACCATCTACTGAAACTAGTCCTCATACGCCACCGTTACAGCCTTTGGTACATACATTTACGGCACCTTTACATCGCAGAAAAGGACGTCTACAACGATCCGAACGTTTGCAAACTGTTGAAAGTGGTTCGAGTTGTTCAAGCACACACAATTTAACGTCAACACCAACTTCGTTCTCAGCGTGGGAATCATTGGTTAAGGAAAGTTTTGGTCATATTGCTTGGCCTATTAAATTAACATCATGGGACATAGTGGAGGATCGTGTAAATGTTGTGCCAAATAGGTAAGCGAAATTAAAATTTAATATTTAATTAAAAAAAAGTACGAAAAATGTAAAAGTAAAAATTTTCGAAATTTTTAAAATTGTACTCCATTAAATATTAAAATTAGAGTTTTAAAAAATATATAAAATTTAGAAATCAAATTGCAAAAGTAAAAATTTATGCAACAAATATAAAATACCTGAGATTTTGTACATTATTATGTTGAAAAGTATATATTAAATTCAACATAAATGTTATTTTACAACCAAATTTTTATGTAATAACTAAACTATCACTAAAAAATAATATTTAACTATTTGAGAAAAATGTGTGGGTGTTTTACTTTTGTTTTGATAAAATTGCATATTCAAAATATTATGTACACGTATTTGTACGAGCTAAATACATTCTTCAGCCTTTAAAATTTATTTTCAATCATTAAATTTAAAATAAGAAAACTTTGATTTCATATGAAATCTCAATTCAGAACATCCAGCCAATTTTCATTAATGCGATTAATTAAGGCTTTAGTTAAATGATTTTTTTTATTGCAAAATAATTGCACTTAACTTTAAGAGTTATGATTAAATTAGACGATTATCAACTTATACACATCCTGACTGGATACGCTCCCCGAATCAAACGCCAGTGTGAAACATCGACGAATCAATGCATTGTCAGATGATCGCGCACCTTCAAAGAACCTAATCAACTGAACACATCGATGTGACCAAAATCAACCCCATTATAAATGTACCAGTAAGATGGACTGCTGAATTCCCCATTTGGTCCAAGGTAGGGCCAAAGGTCAAGACAAGATTCCGAAACCATCCTAAAGCTCTCCGTCTGACTTAAAGAAATTCCAAAACAGACTGGAAAGGCATAAAATATGACAGGCCGAATGATTTGTCGATATACCAAAAGGCGTACTTTCTCGTCAAAGCCGACCCTGCGTTTTAAAACACCCTGGTATGGGGGGTATATCCGCTTAGATCGCACCAATATATAATAAATGTGCCGATAATATTCAAAATGTTCGTGAAAGGTGGCACCCAAATAACTTATACTGTCCGATAGCCTAATCATGTCCTGTCTCATCATTAGGCGCGGTCTGTACGACATACAGCTTTTGTAAATGTGCTTTCTTCTCCCCTCAACCATCACAAACACAGTCCTACTAATGTTTAAATTTAGCCCCCGTTTTTTAAAATAGTCAGTAAGAGTCGCCGTCTATTAACAGTCCTGGCTGAACCACTTGATAAAGCAATCAGAATGTCATCAGCATACATTAGCAGAAGGTCATCTCAGGTGGTTAGAGATATATCTGACACGAATATATTGTATAAAACTGATCCTAGTAAGGATCCCTGTAACACACCTGCATAGATTGAAACCGCATGAGAGAAATAGTCACCGACAGGATACCTAAACAATCAATCGCTTAAAAAGCTATTTACCATTCGGTAAATGCCCGAACCAAAACCAAGACTTGGCTTTAGCGAAAACAATACTAACAGCTTTTGACAGACATCCACTGGAAACAAAGCCGGCGAAAACCATGAACGCGTGTCCAGCAAAATGCTATTAACACATATGACTTTGTTAATTTTTTTCAAAAGAAAGATCTCAAACTCATGAGCTGCTCATAAGTGAGGGAGTTTTATATACTATTACTAGAATTAACTAAAAAAGGCCATAATGTGGATAGTTTTACAATTGTATTTACTACTGCTGTCATTATATTCAGTGTATTTATTTGGTAGTGTGCCTTTTTGTCCTGTATCAGATTTTAGTTCGTGGAATTTTAATGCCTGTTGTTATTTTGTGTTAATAAATTTTCTTAAAAACTTTTTAATTTGTTAGCAGACAAAATATTTTACTTATTTTTAATGCTGTAAACTGTTAGCCTGACAAATTACACGTGTAAAACGTGGAATATATCTTCGAGTATATGTTAGTACTTTAGAACGGCAGTTTTTTTTAAGAAGTGTAAAGTAAGTATAGATTATAAAACAAGTCGAAATAGATTTAATTTTGTGAATCTGCCTTTACCTTAGCTCAAAGGCAAATAATTTAGAAATCTATACATAAAGAATATAAAGCAAAAAAATTAAAAGCATATACTGTGTGAAATACATGCAAATCAAATACACTAAATACACAGCAAAAATTAAACGAAGCTTTTACTTAAATTTACTTCTTGAACCATCCGCCACCAAAGCCACTTCCTAGTCCACTATCGAAGCCTGAATAAAAACTAGAGCTCGAAGCGTAGCTTGAAGATAGAGATCCACCAAAACCGTTTCCATAGCTACCAGATCCATGCCAGCCATGAGATGGTTTATGCCAACCAGAATATATAGGTAATGGTACACCAACTGGTATACCTACGGGAATAGGTACTGGGGTATGAATTGGTACGGGGATAGGCTTTTCCACTGGAACAGGTACATGTACTGGAACTGGTACAGGAAATGGTTGTTGAATAGGAACTGGAACACTCACAGGATAGGGTACTCCAATATTATTATAGTGACCGAATTTTTTCCCAAAAGAAGCACTCGCATAAGAAACCAAACAGAGTAAAATTACTGAAACCAAGGTTGATATTTTAAACATCATCTAGAATGAAAATTTTTGTAATTAACAACAAATTGTTCAAACATAATTAATTTAATATTTTTATAGCTTGTTAAAATTATATGTTTGATGTTTTTTTAAATTCATTTAAATTTTAACAAATTTTGAATATTTATGAAAAATGCAGCAAACACCGAAAATGTTTCTAAAAAATAACTCTTAGTTTTTTTTTTAAAATCTAGTTTATATTTAATAGCATTAAGTTTAAATGACAAAATTTGTTTCAGTAATAACATAATATCTTTTGGCGTTTTGACAACCAATAACTAATAATAACCAATAAATATAATTTTCGACTTAAGAAAATAGGTAAATTTTTTCACTTAAATCAAGCTTTTCATTAAAATTATGCTATATCTAATAATATTTACATATTTTAAATTATTCACTATTTTTGTTCTGTTATATTTGGTTTACTGAATGTTACTAAGATAAATATTAAACTACGAAGATTTTAAATAGATATCATTTTTCTAACAAACAAAGAGAAATAAATTAAGTCATAAGAGCCGATTACTCTGTGACTTCTGAATTGGCAGTGAATAACATAAGTTTTGATTAACTAAACGTGTATGCAGTAACAAAATAACAATAACTAGTTTAGCTATATACGTAATGTTAGCTTCACCCAAAACCTTGGGGGGATTTGTTTTTTATAAATGACTGCCACACATTTTTTCACAGCTTCATTTTTTGGGTTCCATTATTAATTATTTTATGTTATTCTGTATTTTCCTCTGAAATCAAGTTTACATATTTGCTGTAATCAGTAATTTTTTGGGAAAAGTCATTAGCACTAGAATTTATTTCCAGTTGTTCTCTTCTTTCCATCCTACAAAAAGAAATTAAAGAAAAGAAAGTTAGCCACTATATATTCGTATATTTGAGCCAAATATTGCAATTGAAATGTACTATAGTAGGCATCAGCAGTAACTGCGCCTATCCACTAAGCTGGAATAATTTTAATTTATAACTTTCGTCTCTCTTTTGCCATTTATTTTAGCTCTATATTGAAGAGGTAATTAATGTTTCCCAACTTACATTTATGTATGATTTTTTTCTGGTATTCTGTTCAGAAATCTATTATCGATACTTTGTTATTTGTGGAACTACTATTTCTGTTGCACACTCATAAATGGTTTGAAAGTGGTTTTATTTGTCATTTTATAACGAATTTTTCGTAGAAATCAGTTACTACCATAGACTATTTTCAAAAGCATGTTTTTTACTGAATTCTGCTTTTGCAAGTCCATTTATGGACTCATAACTGCAACGACATAGTTTTTGAAACAATTTTTAGAATTACTTTGGCAAATCGGCTATAAGATAAAGAAAACCAGTTTAAGAAACATGATAACAATAATATTAGTTCTCACCTTTTTTTTACTGCGAACGGACAACTTATTTTAAGTAAATCACAATAAAACTAAAACTTTAAAACCGTTAAAATGCGTCTATACACATAATTTGATCATTTTATAGCTAAATCAAGAAGTTAGAAATTCAAAATTTTTATAAGAAGATGAATTGTAATTTTGTACTAAAGACAAATAATATGAAATAGTTTTAAAACTTTAAAAAATCCAAACTAAATTTTATACTTCTTCAAGTAAATATAATAAACTTCCACTTCATAACACATTTTTGTTTAATTTCAATAACATGGTAAAAACCCACTAAAAAAATTCTGATCATCATTAATCGAGTTTATATTAATAAAGTTCATGATGTCGATAAAGAATATCCAAAGCAAGCATGTTGTTTTAACGTTTTTTTATTATTTTGATTTTGTTTCTAACTAAATAAAACTGTTGGATTTTTTCTTTATAAATAGTGTATCCATACATAGATAGCAATGTATTTAATGTCGTTTTTTAAAATGCAAATAAAACATTGGCAAAGTTCAGCTCCAAGTTGAGGGCCAGTCAAGTAGCGTTTAGTATGCAAAATTTAAATGAAGAATTAAAAGTTAGCAAATTTTTATTATAAATTTCCGCAAAATTCTTGAAGTTGTTTTACTAAAGCTGTGTTATTAGTGATTTTAAGGCGTAGGAATTTTTTTGAGATTTTAGTATATATACAAGAAAGGAAAACAGTAAGAAAATAATATTTTCGAAAGCAGCTTATCACACAACAGTTAAGGCGAAATTAAACAATAGTTAAAAGTAAAAATAAAACAACAAGTACCGCCAATTGCAAAATGATTTATCAAGTAAATTTACTGTGTTAAAATTGTGAACATTTTCTTTACTATACAAAAAATATTTTTTATAGATATCAAAGCTGATGTTGCTGCTAACATGTTTTACTATGTCGCTTGCCCAAGACCAATACTATTCGGGAAAACCCAGTAGCCAAACTATCTACAATCCTGATCAATCCACATCCCAATATTCCAGCCGAATTTCTGAAGTTCCTTATCAACCCTCCTCGTTTTCCGGGTCCATTGAACGACCAGCTTCCGCTTCTAGTCGTTACCCCGAAAGTCGCACCTTTGGCTTGTTTGGTGGCAACAGAGGTGGTATTCTTAGTAGTCTTTTGGGAGGTATCGGCGGTGGTGGTGGTGGTTTACTGGCAAATCTTTTTGGCCTTGGTGCAAATAGAAATCCAATACAGCCCGCCTATATGCAGCCCGTTTACGCTCCTAGCTTTGGTGGTTATCCTGGTAGTTTTGGTGGCGGTTACCCTAGCGGATTCGGGTTTTATCCTCCTTATGGGGGCTATGGCGGTTATTATGGTTAATATGTTTATACCTTTTTTTCTTACTAAAGAATTTATTGTTGTTTAAATTAAAATATCATTATTATTATTAAAGTATTAAAAAGATATCAATATTATGGAAGTCTGATTTATGTCTACGTAATTGTGTAAAGCTGATAAATTGAATAAACCTGAAAATAATTATAATGAAAGTAGGAAAAGTCTTAAATAAATATATTTTACGTATAGCAGTAAGTAGATGAATAATTTTCATTTAATATTTTAGTAGTATTTTATAGGTAATATATATAATTTTTCACCCTTGATATTGGCTGATGAAGACTGCTCTGAATCTGAAAATAAATCAATCCTTTAATCAGTTCGTAAATTCTTTCCGTAAATGTTTGGAAAAAGCTTAAATATATCAACAACAAAACAAATATTACTAAAGGGCTACCTCAACAAACGCTGAAGGTTTAATTTTGATTCTATTATAGTTTACTACCAGATTTTCATATTTACTGGCTGTGTTCTTTCAAGGAAAATACAAATGTTATCATTTTTATTACCATAAATTAGATTTATGTTTCAATATTTAAAACAGAGAATAACATTATTAAAACATATCATTAAAATGCTAATTTAATATTTACCTAAATAAAATTTTCTTATGTTATTTTAATGTTATATTTTTCTTAGTAATATTTTTTACAAGGAATCTTTACAGTGTGTAGGAAAATAAATATGTTTTTATATTAAAAATTTTCGTTATGAGCAAACGGAATATAATTCTTATAATGCAGTTTTGTAGTATTAACCTCCTTTTTAGAAATAAATTATATTTTTATGAAGCTAAAAAGCTGATTAGTTTTATTTATCCAATTATATTGCAACTAATAGTCCCACACAAAGCGCATGATATTTAAATCTCACATAACTCATAAAACTCGAGCATAAAAATAAGAGAAAACCTACATCACCCAAAAATGGTTAAAATTCAAAACGCTATGAAAATAAAAATCCAATATTCTCAATTATTATATACTAGCGTGCCCGTGACTGCTTTGCAAGTCATTTCTTCGACATTTTTTGATCGATTTTGGTTCGCGGTATTGAAAAACAAAGCACGTGAACGTGATACATATAACTGAAAGTGCAAAAAACAGGGATCATTGAAAAGCAACAGGTATGGGGAACTGAAGCCATTTAAAATCAAACGGCAAATCTGGAGGAATCATAGGAATGCGTGGTTTCAACACATCGCCCTTATATTTTTCTTTTAAAATTTTTGCTTCAATCACATTTTTCATGACTTTTTTGACTACTAACATATGTCATTGCATCTGCCAAGTGTGCATACAACGCCATCTACTGGCAATATAGCATTTACAATCATGTTTTTTTATGGGTTCTTGAGTTAAGATAGCGTTGTAAAAAAAATGTATGTGAAAATGAATTTTCTTCATAATTTTTTTTTTTTGGGAAATTTTCCAAAATTTGCTTGTGTATTCTTCTTATTTGGCCGGAGACCTGTCCGAATTGGTGCTAATCACTGAAATCGGTCCAGGCATTCTCGAGTTATAAGCGTAGTAACTAACATCACTTTCTTTTATATATATAGATAAATTTTTTCGTCACAATAACAACAACAAAATGTGATACAAAGGGAGTAGAAGATTCTTAAGTTTTCTAGACCTCCAGTGGACAAATATAAACCTCATGAAGTAAAGACTTGCATTTTTAGTAAATTCTTTTGTAGTAACAACGTACAAATTTCACTTTGTGTATAGTTAAAGTAAATAAATTTGTAATTACTTTGAAAATTTTATTTATTTTGCAATAAAGAACTCAGCAACAACAAAACCTTAAGAAAAGGTATAAATGTAACAGTATATTTCATCTGCAATCAAAAAACTTAAAGCATTTTTGTAAAAATGTTAAATTGATATAGTGTCACTTGTTGTATCATTAGAGATTATTCGGGGGTCGCTATGATAACAACAAAAATAAATATAATAAATTATTCTAATTGCATTTTAAAACCTTATTGTTTATCGTTTACATCAGGCACTGTAACAAGTGTTTTTCATCGTTCGTCTCTTACAATTGAATAAATAACTGTTGCATCTCTTTCCATAACGTTTTCCCGGCATCATCAACAAATACTTGTGACAAAAGTTATTGTCATAACACTTACTTTGATATACGTAGAGTAGAATTAAATAAAAGTGTTTGTTGCTATTGGCTTAGAAAGTATACACAGTTAGGTTCACAATATTCCAATACAACCTTCGAACTACACATTACCAAAGCTACAAACAAACACAATGATTTATATTATTTAAACATTATAAATAGACCCTTATGTGATGCATTTTGATTTGAGTGTATATGAATGACAAAATTAAGATTTTTTATTCCTCACATTTTCTAACTATGATTAAATAACGTTGATTAACTTGATGGTATTTATTGAAAGTTTATATAAAATCATACGTAGAAGATTTTTCATAATATATGTTACATCATGTATATGCATTAGGTCAGACCATGAATTAAAGTTCGGAAATTATTAATATAAATCTTGTATCGTATAATTGTAGCATTTGAAAAGCAGTAAATAAATTTTAATAAATTAATACAATTATAACACTAAATATTGGATTTTACATTATAAATGTACACGATTTAATCGTTAACGTTGAGAGTTGATTTTCTGTTAAATTGAAATTAGGAAAATTTTAAATGTTATGAAGAAGAAGGACATGGAAAAGCTGAATATAATGCAAAAATATCTATAATATAAAAATGAAACGCTAAATTTGTTGCTAAGTGCAAATCTCGAGAACAGTTGAACCAATTTCGTTAATTATTTTTTTATAATATTCCTTGAAGTAAGAGGATTGTTCTAACGAAAAGAAAAATTGAAAAAAATGCCTGAAAAAGTATAAAAACAGCACTCTTCTATACGCCCATACAAAATACACATAAAAGTATACTTGAAGATGAAGTACAAAAATAATATGTGTGACGATATTTTATTTAATATGCGCAATAGAACAGGGAATCTAAATTTACAAATTAGTGAAGAAATTTACAATCAGGCTTTAATTTTCGTTGAGGATATGTGCTTGACGATGTCAAAAAAATCATTATGTTAATTGGGAATGGTCATGCACAATCCCGCAATGCGCGATACTTTTCATCAAAAGTTAGAATGTAAAAAATCGTATACTCTCAATGCTTTGAAAGAATCGATTCAAATAAATCTGTCACTATCGAACGAAGAACAGAAGTATGTATTTGATACTGAAAGTAATAAATGACGGAACTGAAGAGATTTATTTCTTGGACGTTCCTGTTGATACAGGAGAAACTTTTTTGATCACTTTAATATTGGCAACAATTCGCTCAAAAATTTAAATTGCTTCGTCAGGCAACTTTGCTAGAATGCGATCGAGCAGCCCATTCAGCCCTATATATGCAAGGCAACGAAACTTCAACCTGCAGCATTTCTAAGAATTCAGCAAGGCCAAAGGTTTTGCAGCAATATAAACTAATAGTGTAGGATGAATGCACAATGGCGCATAAAAAATCTTTTGAAATTTTAAAAGATTTACAAAACAACTAAAACCAATTTGGTGGCTCAAAGATTTTATTATCAAGAGATTTTCGCCAAACATTGCCATTGGTTCCACGTTCAACGCAAGCTGTGGAAACACGTCAAGGTATTACATTTAACCAAGAATATGCGTGTTATATTGCTAAATGATCAATCTGAAGACATATTCTCTAAACAACTTACTGATATTGGTAATGGCAAATTTTCTATAGCTGTGCTGACTGGCTGCATCACCTTTTCTGATAGTTTTTGTCAGTAATCGCAATCAGAAGATGAATTTATTCATAAAGTGTTTCCAATTTTTGCTGAAAATTACTTATTCCATGATTGGTTGACCGAAAGATGTATACTGGCTGCCAAAAACACTGATGTAAATTAATTAAATTTCAAAATTCAAGATGGCATTCCTGGCGAAATGAGGACATTATATATCAGTTGATATGGCAACTAATGAAGATGATGTCGTAAACTATCTTCAATTAAAGGTCGGGTTTGTAGTTATAAAATTGCGAAATATTAACCAACCGAAACTTTGTAATGGCACACGATTAGCGATTAAAAATTAATGAATAATGTAATAGAAGCAATCATATTGAAAAGAAAGTTTAAAGGCGAAGATGTTTTGATACCCCGCATCCCACTGATTCGAGTTTAAAAGACTACAATTTCCAGGACAGCTTGCTTTCGCAATGACTATAAACAAATCCCAGGGGCAGTCATTAAGTGTTTGTGGTATTAATCTAGAAAACCAATGTTTCTCGCATTGTCAGTTGTATGTTGCCTGTTCCCATGTTGGAAAACCATCTGATCTGTAATTAAACAAAAAATATCGTGTACCATAAAGTACTACAATAGAAATGGACCATAATTTAGAATAAGTAAAATTAAAATAATATAAGTATGTATCGTAAAAAGATATCGGAAATTGTAATTTTCTTTGTGATTGTTAATGAATATTAAAAGTATTTAAAGTGATTTATATTTTTTATTTTTTGATATAATGTAAATTGTTGACTTATCACATTTCTTTATAAATTTTCTATCTTACTAGCTGATCTGGCGTCCCGAATAGCAGAATAAGTATTAAAAAAAAACAAAAAATCGACTGTTAGGCGATACGAAGTTTGCCGGGTCTGCTATTTCAAATATAAAAATTTGCTTTTGATTTTTTAATATTGATATGTGAATGAAATATTTGTTGGTATTAACATAGACAGGCCTCTTTAAAAGATCATGGTTGTTATATATATTTCTATCTTACTCGATCACAAGACAGATTCTCCCTAAACTATTATGTCAGTGTTCAGCAAAACTCGTGGAATACCTACATTATTTAAAAGTTTGGTAAAAAAAATTCACGTATACAACTATTACAAAACCTTTATACTTTTCTCTGGCCAGGCATAATAGGAAATAATATTATTTTTTCGTTTTTCAATCTTTTTGTTTTTACTTGGCTTTCCGATAAAAGTAAATGTAATAAAACGTAATAATATTATCTTAATACTCAGTTCGGAATTATTTAATTTTTTGTGTTTATTTTAAATTGAAAAAGCATTTCTTTGTTTCAAACTGACTGCTAAAAAATTATCATAAATCTATGAAAACTACCATTAGAATATAACTAGAAATTCCGAATATAAATGTGTAACAAGAGATTATGAGAATTTGAATTTCATTTCGTTATAATTGGCTAGTTTTTTATTTGCTCTTTGTAAAAACAATTTTAAAAAGTCCGTTCGATGCTTAGTTAACATTATGGAAATTTATTTGAAAATATAAAAATAAAGAAGCAACAATAATTTGTTTTTACTTTTTCTGGTAGATTTAATTAAACAATAAAATAAATCAAAGTCTACCTATCATTTGGCCTATTTTTAAAAATTTTTTGTTTTTAATTTAATTCATTTTGTTTGAGAAAAATATTATACCTCTTCTTCTAAGATGCTGCATCTTTCCTTGAATTTACCTTTTAAATTATTGCTATTATAATCACAGAAAATTAAAAAATAATGTCTGTTTTGTCTCTTTATATTTAATATTAAAAACTCAAATTTCGAGCAGGTTTAATATTTTTATTTATTTATACAGGTTATTTATTATATGTATATTTCTCTAGGTTACAGAAACACTGGCATGTAAGTGTTAATACAGTTGAAAGTGTGCAAAAAAAATTTAATAAAAACGTTTAAGAAGAGCCAACTAATAAGCAGAATATTGAAAAATGTTATATGGAAATTACACAGAGAAAATATAAAACTGCATCCTAATTAAGATTTTTTTATTTACTTTTAGAAGTCTGTAAATTTTCATAAATAATTTTCTTCTATTTATTTAATTTCCTAAAAGATTAGAAAAATAAAATGTGTTGTAAAGTTTCACAAGCATCCTGCTTAAGTGCTAATATTTTTTACACATACTCCTTGCGTGCGATAAAAAAGAATAATTGAAAATCCATAAAATCATGAAAACTTACTTTAATCATAAAATGTAGAACTTCTGTTTTGTTTGCTAAAACTTTGAAGCGATACAAGTACTTGTAGCTTTTATTTGGGTACAGTTTTCCGACGACCTACGTCAAATTTGGTTTGTGAACAAACCGGTTTCGGCCGTTTGCCATATTCAGTGCTCTCTTCGTAATAGTTGCGTTCTATTGTCAGCTGTGTTTATATAGTCCCTCAAATATTTTCTGTTTGTATATTTTCACGTTTTCTAGTACATTTAGTCTCCTTCCTTTGTGCTGTGTATGAAGCAGTTTAACCGCTGTTGTTATATGCCCTGGTGTACATTTATTGTTGAATATATGGTTCGCAAAATTTTATTCTGGAGTTGATTTTTGTTCTCGTAGTTTTTTGTTATAGTCTCTAATGTGTTCCCTAAATTCGGTTTTAATTTTTCGTCCTCCTTGTTTGTCTAGTATATTTGTCTCGGTTGTTTTATTCTGTAGTATTTTGTCTAGATTGTTTCTTGTTCTGAATGCCGTATTGATGTTGTGTTTTCTAAAGAATTTTGCCAGTTTGTAAGTTGATTTTCCCATATATGTTAATGTAGCCCGTTTTTTCCTTTCATTCTCCTGTTCTTTGTCCGTTCTAATTTGCTTTTTGATGTTATCTACCAGGCGCTTTTTGTATCCGTTGTTTTCCGCTATGGTGTATATTGTTCTCATTTCCTTCATATACATTTCGCAGCCTGACTGCTGCGTTTTTGTGTTACTTGTAGCTTCCAAAACTGGACAAATAAAAGAAAAAATAGACCATTGCATTCTTTCACATGAGCCGGATTCGGATCATTCTTGATGTTTACCATTTTTCTTGAAGAAAATCATATCCTTTAATCCTAACAGTGTAAGTTTTATTTCTATTAATTGCTTTTCCTTCGTTTGTGAAGGTATACATATGTAAAAATATAAAAAAACTACTTTGGATGTAAGTAGCACGTCAAATGTTTGTGGAAAAACATTCAGTTTGCTGTAGAAAACCAAAGTGTCAATATCTAATTTGTGTCTGCACACTAAACCTTCAACGTAAAAAAGGGAAACAAATTTTAAAATAATTTAAAAGAACGTTTAAATATTCGTGTGTTATTTTTAACTCTTGAACAATAGCTGAATGTTTTAAAAATACCACTAACAACTCTTCCTTCCATGCAAAACTAGTACTAATAACAATAATAATGTCTCGATCAGACTTTCGATGTAGTGAGAAAAAGATTTATTTTAACAGAATGTATTCGAATTCCTTTTCAAACGAAAGTAAATCTTTAAATTCAACTCCAACAAAAAGTACCTTAAAAATAACGGAAGCACGCATAGCCCACAAACAATTAGCATCGTTTTTTGGTACAAATTTATATCAAACATCATCCTTCGATACTTGCAATTTCAATACGCCATCCCTGCCAGCGAATTCAGTTGTGGGGAAAACGAACTCAACTGTTGACGAGGTTCATCACAATATATTTTATCGCCGTTATAAAAGCAGTTATTATGAAACAACAACAAAAATATCTAATAGGGATAGTGATTTTGGAAAAATGTATACTTTGAGACATCAACAGCAGCAGCAATATTTTAATTCTAAAAAACACAAGAATACTTTATCATTCAGTGAATTCGAAAAAAGAAGTGGGGAATCTAGAAGTTCTACTATTTCGTTATCAATAGCATCCAGAACAGTAGCACGATCTACAAACAGAGCACTAACAGCAATAGAAGGGACGAAGAAATCTTCTAATGGTTTTATAACAGCAGAAGCAGCTGTTGACTTATTGCAACAAAAACGTCAGCAATTCAGTTCAAAACCTAAGATATTTTTCAAACCTCATGAGCTCATACCATCAAGAAGGTGAGTGTTAGTTATTTAATGCAACATGAGTTAATAATTAAGGGTACATTAGTAAAGAAATAATCTGTTAAATAATGCAACATAAAAACTAAAGTGCTGTATTCGCAGCATTTCCTATATCCTTACGTTGGGTAAAAATCAATTTCGTTTTGCATCACACATGATAAGAGCTTACATCGATTGTGCTTATTTGTTTTTTCAAATACAGTATCGTCTAAAAGAAATACAACATTAGTATCTTCAGTGCAAGTAGTTACAACTCTGGATCGTGACAAATCTTTGAAAGATTCAAAAACAAAAATGATGGAAACACTTTAAATTCTAGCTTTAGTTGCTAAGTCAGTACTTCTTAAATTTCAATTATAAATTTTTGTAGTAAAAAATGGCTTTTAGGCAAATATTCATTATACAAACCATATCGAATTAAAGCTTTCAATATGAAGAAACTTTTTGTTTTGACATTAACTGCGCTCAAATGTATGCAATTAATTTTTCTTTTACATAAAATATGGTTTTGGTATTAAATGTAGTGTCAAGTTATTTTTAGACATTTCCGTTTTCTCATTCAATAATATTATTCTCTTTAATAATAGCATGCAATTTCTGTATATTTAGTTGTTATAAATGCAAACATTAAAAATGTCTTTATATTTGTATACGATATTAGCGTGAAATGTTAAATAACACAAAACAGGTTGAACTTAAAGAAAATAAGTTGTTAATGGCTCCTGTCTGTAAATGTAAAAGAATTTTAAACAAGGAATTATTGAAAACTTTGTACGATTATTTCTTTAAAACAAAAATTCATTTCAACAATAAGATCATCACATGCGGAATTAAGTACATAATGCGAATTAAAGTATACACATTTGTTTATAATAAAAACATATTTTGTTTTTCAATACACATGCATTTACTTGTTTCTTTGATTTAGATTTGTGTCTTGCGGGGTAAAAGGGAGCCCAGGCCCCTCAAAGGCTAGTAGGAGTCACCTGGACAATCCACATATTTCCACGGGAAATCAGTTGCCCCAGAGTACAATATTTGCTCTCTTTAGACAAAAAATGTGCTCTGACTGGTTATTGAGGTTGGCCCCTATATGGGAGTATCGTGGTGGTTGTGGTTTCGGACCCTCGTGAGAGTTTGTGGGTCGGACCATTCAAATTAACACAATGAATGGTTCAGGTCCAGTGAGTATGAATGCTGGCGTGTTCTTGATAAATAAGAGCTTCATGCGTTCTGGACCAGGAGTTGGAAAGTCTCCAACTCCTCAGCAAGGAGTGAGGGCACGGCCTACTCCGGACTTTCTAAATTGCTACTAAAAGTGACTGGAGGATATACGTATCTGAAGGCCTTCTAGGGCGTAGTTGGTATCCAATCAACTAAGTGGTTTAACTACCATCTGATTATGACCTCGCAGTCGGTGCAGATGTAAAACAAATCACACATTGTTTCTTTGATTATTTGTTTTGTCTTAGAATTCATTAAACGAAGAATATGCTTTTAAACTACATATTTCTACTCTAGTGTATTGAACCGAACTGCCGTGTTTTTCACAAAAGATTTTAGAGTTTTTACATTTATTACAAGTTTATTTACTTTAAAGTTGACACTACAAAACAAATTACTTAAGATGCGCGTCTTTACTTCTCAAGGTTTACTAACTATCCACTCAGATGCTCCTTTTATATTCGTCCACTGGAGGTCTAGAAAAATTAAAAATCTTCTACTCACTTTGCATCACATTTTGTTCTTGCTATATCATTCATTCAATATATAGGCGCCTGTTGGTCTGTGTGTGTATTTTTTTGTTTGTTTTTGATTTTACGCTGATAAAGTTCCTTCCCAATTGTTGTTCTTTTGCGTGTATAATATTTCTAAGCAGTTTGTAACTAGAAAGTTGTTGTTGTCTTGGGTACATAAGTTTTCCTAGAAAACTACGCGTTTAGTAAACAGGATACCCAGTTGTTTACTTTATTGCTTATTTATTTTCTTTTAAAACTTAAGCAAGACGCATCCGTAACAATATTTTATCTTAATTTGGTAAATTTATTATTGTCTTATTTTCTAAGAATGTTTAATGCATGTGTGTTAGTATTTGTGTTGTTAACTTGCGTGTACCGGAGCAGTGGAAAAAAAGTTGTATTATATATGTAAAGGCATTAAAGGGTTAAGGCCCGTTGTTGAATACACCATGCATGTGTTTTGACGTTTGATAAACAGTAGAAGAGAATTGATTATAAAAAGTCATTAAGATAAGTTGCAATCAGTTGTATCTTGTAATAAAAGAACGTTGTTTTGTTGTAAAAGTTGTATAAGGGTTTGTAATATTTTACTTGGGCGAAAATTGTAACGCGATCTAATTGTTACTACATATATTTTGGCATTGTTTTTCTACAAAATAACCGTGTCAATGTAAATGCATCGATCAGCACAACACAAAACCAATGTGAAACCTTTTGTTACGACTGCATGTGTGTGTGCATATTTAATTAGGGTGGTTCCGCTACAGGTTATTAAAGTTGAAGTAAAGTTGTTGAAATTATTCAAATAAGTTTTTTTACAGCAGCTTAAAACTACTTTTAATAATCAATTCACGTTATTTACTTAAAACTAAATTATTAAATAATTACGTTTATAAACCCGCTTGATCTTGAATTAGGTGATGTACTTGCTAATAAAATAAATTTGAACTGACTAAAATATAAAATAAAATTAAAATAAAACTAAGCGTTTCTATATATAATATGCAAACTATTTAACCTTTGAAAACAAATGTTATATTGTAAATAACACGCAAGTAATTCCATAAAATACAAAAAGGTATATAAAAAACAAACAAGTGTTGTAAAGGGGTTTTCAACAAGAAGTTTGTTTTTCAATTGTTGGAACACCAATAACATGATAGTTTTGACATTTCTTGTTCAAAACCCCTTTACAACTGTCAAATTACTCATAGCATCTGTTGAAAAAGGAAAAAAGGAATTTAACTACATACATACAGATTGATACACTGACCCTACTCATTTTTATATGAGTTAAGATTTTCCACTGGTCCTAAAGATGTGCTTTCATTCTTGAAGTAAGAAAACAAATTTCGCCAACCAATCACAAACTGGTTTTAAAGCCTAAATGGGATTGTGAACAAGCATTTCAGTATTGTACTGTCATGACTTTTTATTTAAGCTCAGATACCAAATACATACTTATTAATTTAACATAAGAAATCACAATAAATTTTTAAAATTGTCTTACAGTGAATATAACAAAAGTGATGCTCTCTATTTAAAGCTACACCCTGTATTATATGCTTGTGTATATTATAAGCATGGTAATGTTGCTTTAAAGCTTATTAGCAATACATATTTTATTCAAGTCACCCATAAGGTGACTGTCTGGACTAAGTGGTCAACTTGTTTTTAAACTATTTATTATGCTGTAAAAAAAGAATATTTATGGAGTCTTGTGGTTTGGAACGAAGTACTTTTGCACACAAATTAAGGAAGTTCATATAAATTTTTAATTTACATGCATTTCCATATTTAAAATTTTAGCTTCGAATATTTTTAAAACACTTTTGCAAATAGTTCAAAGCATTTTGAATAAATTTAATTCGAATTAATTAATTTGTAAATTCCTAATTTAAAACGTTAAGAGGTAACGCATTCATATAGACTTCAAATGCAATTTGCAGGCATTTGAGAATTCCATAAAGTTTCTTAATTACATTTCAAAAGCAGTGACACTGCTGTATCTTTGAAATGGAAAAAAAGATGCTCTTCCTCTACCGGGCACTACATAATCCAATAAAACATTTTCTTGTAATTTTCACAACAATTTTACTTAGTTTTTAATTTATTTTGTTTTATAAAGGCAAAAATAAAAGTTCTATTACATTCATTGCTATTGTTTTTAATAACTTTTAGGTGTGAATTAGTAAAGAACAAATCATCTAAGCTCCTCCATGAAATTTTGCGAGTAAACAAGCGCATGTGCTTTGGAAAATGAAATCCACCATGCTGATTTTTTTAAACCAAAACACCAACAACAACTATTCGCTGAGGATATAAACAAATAAGAAAATCTGACATACTTTTACTTAACAACAAAGACAAGACAATGACAATTATATACACAACTAATGACGTCACAATGGTATCCATTTAAAGTATAACTGAGTGTATGCATACAAAATTAAACATCAAAATTGTATGTATGAATGTATGTGCATAAGTGCTCTAGATATAGTAGAATCGCATTTACCAGTTGGATTGCATTGGACTGTAATGCTATTTATCCTGCCTGCTAAAATGGCCGATGTTATGTGACAATATTGAAAAGTGAAAAACAGTTGCAAAGAGGATGTGATACAATTAGCGTGCAATATATTAAAAAAAAAAACAAAAAAGTAGAACAGAAAATATACTAAAAAAAACAAAATATAATATTATTTGTTAAACTGTTTTGAGTTCCATTACAAAATACAAGCTTAAATTATGATCATTGAAATAAATATAACTAAAAAAACGTGTGCAATCTATAAAGAGATTTGTTACAAATCCAACAAAAAGAAAAAAAACGAGTATGAAATATAAACGAAAGAAAACAAAAGAAAATAATTATGAAAATCAAGTTTAGAAAAAGGTTTATATTTATATAAAATATAAATAAAAAATTTGGAAAAATTAAAAACGACACGCAACGATTAATTTAGAGTTCCATTGTTGTGCATTTGCTTAACATAACATAACACTTAATGCACATGAATACGTATGTGGTTATTTATATGTAGATTTCAACAAGAAATGGCTATGCATATTTTAGTAATTTAAAGGGAGAAGTTAGCAAATATTATTTTCCTTTAATGAAAAAGTTATTCTCCTAACTTGTTTTCACTATATCGAGTTAAACATATTTAAAAGTTTTTTTTTTTGGCATTTCAAATTGCGATATTTAGGAATATTTTTCTGGTTTATAGGTTTATTTTAAAATGTTCTTTTACACAATTTTTTCTTAACCCCAAATCAAAAATGCCATTTTGAATATGCTCGCAATTTTTTTTTAATTTAATAGACTATATAGTTATAAAAAATCGTCTCTTAATTTTTAGAGAAAGTTAGAAAGTTAATCGTTATAAAACCCTTTCTATGACTAAGATTTGTGTTTTAACTGACCAAATAAAGTTATAAATATTGATCGCTCCATAAGCCGCCTCAATAGAATTGTAAAATATTGAATATAATATGAAATTTTGCTGTACTGGCAATGTAGTTCGAAAGCAAAAAAAAATATATATAGAGGTGATAAAAATTCTTTAAAAAAAAAAAAATAAATATATAACACGTAAGAATAAGTTTAAATAATAACAAATAATAATACCAATAAAAAATCAATTATTAAAAATAATTATAAAAATCACGTGCAATAAAATGTTTAAAGTGTTTGTGTGTTCTTCGGGTATAAAACAAGGTCCCAAGAAAATTAAGTTCCAACATATATCACATCTCTTCATACTGACTTTGATTAGAGTTGAAAATAAATGCAAATAAGAAAAGTTATCGATAGATAACTTATTAGAGATTAAAAAATGTTTACTTTTTAATTGGAAGTTTAATTAGAGTCTACATCAGCATTAGGTTCTGTAGCCACCACTGGCTAGCCACCGAATTCTATTTCATCTATTGTTTTATTGTGTTTTGGATTTGTATTGATTCGCTGTATGGCTGACGTATTTAAAACATGGTATTTTCATAACGAATAATAATACCCGTAAAAATAAATGTTTAAAGTACTTAACTATTTTCGTGGTGTAAAAAGCACTCTTACTATGATGACGATAATAAGAGTACATTTCAGACTTTAATCATATAATGTTTTATCTTATTTATTAAAAAGTTAATCATATGAAACTTATTATGTATTACCAAAAAACTAATACATATGTAATACACGATACTGTCACACTAATACATAATACTGTGAGAACGGCATATTAATTTTGCCATTTCACTATAGCTTATATAGTCTACTAGCGGCTTCAACTCAAATAGTGTATAGAAATTTAAATTGGTTACATATAACGCAAACCCTATTTACAAAATCACGTCACTAAAAGCGGCAATAAGTAGTACTCCAAAAAAAAAAAATATTTAAGATGAATTATTTAAGAACCGTTGAAGCTAAATATCGTTTGTCAAAGATGTAAATACGAAAATGCCTATAGGATATTTCATAATAAATGCAAATACCTCTGCCGTTTGTGACGAATATCTCCTAAACTGTACGCAATGGTCTGTATGTTCTGCGACAGCTTTTAGATCTAGTCCAGGTTTTAGTTTTAAAAATAAGAGTAGCTATAAGAGCTGCACTACTTCAAAGCACGCGGCATTATAACTATTTAAACAATAAAATTATTATTATTTTATTTTTATATGCTCAGGAAATTTTTAAAACTAAGGGGTAACTGTTGGAATTACTTGAATGTTAACGAAAAAGTGCCAAGTTTTTGAATCGAATTTACTCCTCGCAGCTTACATAAGGTATGTAATTAACTGAATTAATACCAATGTCTACTATCTGATGAAGTCTAAGGGAGCAAAAAAAAAGGAATAAAAAAGATTTTGATATAAAAACGGCTGCAAGATTTTTCACTGTATATCTGCAGGGAAGAAATTCCAATATTCTTAACAGTTTAATTTGAAGGCTATCTTCACTATTTTATAATTTGAACCCAATAAACAATTAAATACATATTCTTGAAATTTTAAAAGAAGCAACGTTTTATCTTTCAATTTACTGGCACAAGAAATACGCTAAGATTTTCCTTTTCATTTTATTCCTTTTCTGGAGTTATAATGAATAATTCTAAACAAGCTTATTTTCGAAGGACAAACGCAATTAACTAAACTAAGTAGAATGCTAAGCGAACTGTTATTAATATTTGAGTAAAAATTAATTTTTATATTTCTGTTCACAATACAAAAATAACAATTGAAATAATTTTAAAACCAAGTCCATACATCTACCACACATCAACCTACCCAAATTAAAATTTAGCTTACAAAGAACTCATATAAATATTTTACTGAATTTCTACTACTTGAATATTTTAAATTTTTTATAATTTTATTATAAAAACTTTTCATGATACTCCAGAAGCAGCCTGAATATCTAGTAATATTTAAATTAATAATATCTTAATTTATAATGTGCAATTAATTATCATTTGCCTGATAGAACACTTACATTGATTAATTCTCTACATTTTTAATAACTGGTTTGGTGATAAAATACATTCTTTAGTTTTTCCAACATAATAAACAAACTTGAAAATGTTCACGTTTTTGAGAACAAGTTATATTATATATAACATTATATTTTGTAACCAAAAACTAATATTACTGCGGTGTAGCTTACAATGTGTATCATCTCTTCTGCAGCTGCAGTTGAAACTATTGTAACAATATTAGTTTAGTATAGGAGATATTACAATAGCATTTATAGAGAATGCTGCATATAAAATGACTTTTGTTTCCGTATTAAAAATTAAGGCAAAATGTAAGCGTACAGCAATTTTCTCTTGTGATACTAATAGACTTATTTGTCATTGCAGGATATTTATAAGGTAGAAAGTTACAATAATAGAAGTCAATGATTTTATAATGTGCAGTAAATGAGAAACAAGGACTCAAATTCTAAAATTCAAATGTCAAAAGTTAATTATTATTTTATTTGGCTTTTACTTTATTTCTAGTATGTCATAGTTGCAATAGCATCATCAAATCTTTGTATATATAAAGTTTAATAATTTTTCGCAGGAATAACGTAAATATGTAGTCAAGTTTTCAGTTAACTGTGCTCAATTCAATAACACTTAGACTACCGTTGAAATTTATGAGATATATATTATAAAAGTTGGTGACTCTAACAGGTAGGGCACAGCCGCTTAGTGACGGAACTTTAGCTTATATATGTACATAACTTTAGTTTCTTAAGCGCAGTTGGTAAATAAGGCGCGTTAATAAAATAAGTTTGACATTAAATGTTTGAGATTTTGACGCAGGCGTTTGAAATCTGTTCATAGTATGTATTACTGTGCCTACTATAAGGACAAGTAGTAAAATAAAATTTAAATTAGATGGTTTTCTCCTTTCTAACCATATTTTTTTTAACTGATACAGATGTTCGCTGTAAATAGAAATAGAAAAATTAAAAGTAAGGTAAACCAATAGTAATATTGATTTCTTTGGTCTTTTATGCTTAATTATATATAACTATGTTCTTTGTAACCATTTCGGTGGTAAATTTAATTACGCTTACTTTAAGTTTAAGCAGTAGAGAAACCAAGAAATTATAAATCATTAGCTTATGTTCCTGGAATATCAGAAAGATTAAGAAAGTTTAAAATATATAACACAAACAGATATATAATTGCACACAAAACATATAACACATTAAATAAATTATTTAGCGATATGAAGGATAAAATAGGGAAAATGGAAATATCTGATGTAGTATACAGGATACCATGTGGAGGAAATGAGCAGATGAACTGTGACAAAGTTTATATTGGGACAACAAAAAATAAACTTAAAACAAGATTAGCTGGTCACAGACGTGACCAAAAATATAGGAATATTTGAACACAGAGTACATCCTTATCTTCACATTGTAAGAAATATAATCATTATCAAAAGTTTCAAAAAGCATCAATATTAGGTATAGAAAAAAACAGACGTTATATGTTAGAAATGTTAGCTAAATTTAGCGCAGAATTATAGGTACTTAATTCAAAAGACACATAATTTGTTATAATTACTTCATAAGAGAGAATTCGTTATTTAATTTCCGTTTCCTTGTTTTTGTATGTTTGAAATTTTTAAATTTGTATAATAATTTTTTTCATACATACATCTATGTATGTATGAAAAAAATTATTTTATATGTTTTTGTTAACAGTTTTCAAAAATTTTTTCAATTTTTTAATAATTTTTGTTGTCAAAAATTAATTTTTCCTGAAGAAGCTTTCCATAGGAAAGCGAAATATTGAAAAAAATATATATTGTTAAATTAATTAAAAAAGACCGTTAAAAAGAACAACACATAATTAAAATATAAAAAGGTCGATTAAAAAATAAAAAAAATTATTAAATAATTTTACTTTTATATTATAAAAATATACATATGTAAAAATATGAATATATATATAATTATATATAAACAGTTAGGTTGTAAAAATCCAAAAAAAATCCTTAAATGGTAACGATAAAATCCACAAAACACCATAAAATATATTGTTAAAAAAAGATAATTATCACTAAAAAGTAAAGGGAAAAGAGTATTATGTCTGTTCATAAATCAAGATTAATTCTAAGATTAATAATAAAAAATTGAAAACAACTAACACAGACCAAGAAAACACACAACCAAACAAACAAAGCAAGAAATTAGGGTTTTTGAGTAAATGCTAGAACCGCACAATACACTATATAAAGACCCCCTCTCTTGGGCAATAGCATCTGTCCAATTGTGAGCATGGTCGAGTAAAGACACAACAGTTGATAAGTTACTCTAATAGCGAGCAGGATCGAGTAAATACACAAAACTTGATTCAGCACTTTTAGGCGTTAAAGTGGTAAAGTTAACATCGTGTAGTTTTGTTTATAATAGTTAGTAGCTCATGTAATTCCATTTAAAACTAAAAAGTTGTACGTAATTATTTTACAATTAAAGAACTCAATAAGCTAAACGTTTATTAAAGCCATAAAGATATTTTAGTAATCAGTCCGGGTCTTTCTGTTATACTCTTATAATTGTTATTATGTTAGTTTTACTAAACGTAAGGAATTACATTAAATCGAAGAAATTTACCAAATAAAAAAAATTTAATCCCTCTCTTACAACTAAGTAAAATCACAACAATTATATACATATATATCAAAATGTCCATACATCTTATTTCAAAAGACCCGGTTAATTAAGATATCATTTTATTGATTATGTGATCAGCTCTACAATTGAAGGGAATTTATTTTTAAAAATATTATTCTACTCATTGCGTCAGCATACTTGTAAAAAAATCTTTTAAATACCTACATAAGTTACAAATTTAGCTACAACTTACAACAAAAACACATTGAAATGAAAGTGTTATTACTTTTAAGGTTTTCAACACTGTGTACGTAAACCAGAGCATACTTTTTTTTGTTGTAGTAAAAACCAAAGTATAAAGTGGTATATTTGATAAATAAAACAATTAAATTTGATATATAATAAAAGGAATAGTTCCTAAATATAGAAAAAGACTCTCTTAAGTTAAAGGTTAAATGTTTATAAATGAAGTGTAGCGTTATTTTTGGGTTAAAGCCAACTAAAACGCAAAAGTTTATAAAGGCGCCGAACTAGTTTCTTTTTTTAAACTGATAAAAAAATAGAACAAAAAAGCAGAAATGTATTACAAGTTCATCGTACTTTTTTTACGCTGAAATTAAATTGGCGTAGGTCATCGATTTTTTTTTGTTTTCAATAAGACTTTAGTTGCAGTTTGATTTCGAAACAAAACACATTAAAATCTATATACTTCAATAACTAAATAAATTATAAAATGAAAGCAACATAAGATCAAAAACTTCTAAATAAACAACGATTTAAAAAAGCAAAACAACGAGAAACTGGAAATATTAAAACAAGTAAAAAACATATTGAAACAGTTTTAAAACTACGATTAAAATATAAAAAAAAAATATTTATTTGAACTCAACATATTCCAGCTATAAAAACAAACTTTGGATTCAACCAAAAAAATACAAAAAAAGTGAATATAGAAAAACATAAAATTTTCTTTTTAAACAAACAAACCATTAAAGTTGTCGTTAAAGAAAAAACGACAAATATTAGAATAGTAGTGAAAGTTTTAGTAAAAAGTTTTTAGAACGGCGTCTACCACGACTACAACCACTACAAGAGGAAAGCACAACATGTTGTGTTTTAATTTAAAAATAGCAACCATTTTTAGATCTGGTCGTGATGAAAGTGTGCGTGACCGTAGCCAAAGTTTATGCGCTCCACCCACTTCGAGACGCGCACCACTTCACAAAGACATTGGTGCATTACGAGTGCTGCAGCGTCGTGCATCGAGTGTCATGTGAGTTGCCACAGTTATTATTCAAAGTGTAATATTTCAAAAAAACAGTTTCAGCTAGAATTCACAGTGAAGAGATTTGAAAAAGTTAGAAGTTGTATAGAATAAAAATGATTTGCGATATTAATCATTATTGTGAAGCCACTCTTATCTTATTGCAATTTTTGGAGTATTTTTATATATATATCATTGGCATGAGTTGCCCATTATTTTCTTTTTGCGTAAATTCAACACATATATTTGAGACAACGATTTGAACTATATTTTCCAAGTAAAATTTTAAATTTAAAATTTATTTGAATTGTTTTAAATTATGAAAATGTAATTTTTATTAATATATTGTACAATACTTAATCCCACTACTCATCAAATATCTTTGCTTCCTTTTGTGCTTTAAAACTGTTAACAGCTTTGTTTGAAAAATTATCTGGCCAATTTGAACAGATAGGATATTTAATTTATGTTGAAGTTTTGATTTACACAGTTATTATAGTAATGTAAAATAATTACAATTCTGTTCGTTTCTGTTTTCATGAAAAATTTATTTATTTCGAAGCTACTCATACTAAATATAATAAATTGAAGATACGCAAAAGTATTTATTAGATTAAAAAACTTTTATCGGTCTGATGACAACCTGCCTAGTTGCTCCTAGTTATTGCCGGGAAATCAGCTGACGACAAAGTTAGTAGTTTGCAACGTAGGTCTACAATACACTGATAAGTTATCTCATTTGCTAAAAATAAAACTTATTCACATTATGACATTACTGTTACTCCTTACTGTTGCAACTGTAAATTAATTAATTAAGACCAGAGGTTTGGTATTTAATTGAAATTGTGTTTTTGACTTTTTTTTTGTAGAAAATTCTTTCGATTAAAAGTTACAAAAAGTTTATAAAAGTCACAGTAATGCATAATGAGTAAAAATTCCTAAGATTAAAAGAAAATTTAAAAATTTTAATTTAATTTAATTCATAAATTTTATTATATGAAATCCTATTTCTTATATTATAACGCATAAAATAATAAGAATTCTATATAAATTACACGATTTCGCCTATTACTTTTTAAAAGGTATTAGATTCTTGTGGTATTTTGATGGCTTCGGTTAATATGCATTATGTCTGAAGCTCCAGTCCCTATATATTGCAGGTCAGATGATAAAGCGATATTACATGATAAGATTTACATCTGCGCCTGGCCTTAAGTCGTAATCAGATGGTGGTCAAACCACAGGGAATGAAAAGCGACGTCATATACGCCCTAGGAAGCCGAGGACTAACTCTAGCAACAGGTCGTCCCTAGTTGCAATTTCAGCTGGTCCAGATTAATATAATTAAGAACACGACGGCATTCATACTCACCTGGACCTGGACCATTAATTGTGTTCATTGCGAATGATTCCACCCACAAACTCAAACGAGGGCCTCGAAACACACAGCCACCACGATACTCCGGAAGAGCCTACCTCAATAATCAGTCTGAGAACTCTGGGGCTTACTGATTCCCGTGGAAATATAGTGGATTTTCCTGTTGGCTCCTTGCTAGCCTAAGGGGGCTGGGCTCTCTTTTACCCCCGCAAGACACAAGTCTAGATGGTTGTGTGATCCATAAAGACTTATAATGTGCCCCCGAGGGGAATGATAAAGCAATATTCGCCAAATTCAAGATTCTATGAACATCCCCAAAAAAGTATTTCTGTGTTTATTTTGTATTGCTTTTTTTTCTCAGGAACCACCGCGAAAAACCCTTAATAATATTTTGGACTATCTCTCAATACCACTTTAAAAACTAAATAAAACACATGTGTGGTCTAGTTTTGTTGGATGGTGTTTGCTTTTTGTTGTAGGACGGTTAAGGTTATTCAAAGTTGAAATGTGTGAAAATGTTTCATGACTTTACTTGTTTTAACATCATTTGTAGTATTAAATTCAAAAGACTTTTTTACTTTATGTTTATTTTATTTATAGGGTTTTTTACGTATGGCTCTTATCACTCGCGGATTTTCAAATATTATGAAAAAGAATTGCTGTTACTCTTTCGAAGTTTATTAATAATTCCTAAATAAAAAACACAACATAAAGCTCGCAAAATATACTCTTTCTTAAAGAAAACTTATATGCTATTTTAAATATTTTAAGCAAAAAATATATTTCAAATCTACAATTTGATTATAAAGGCTAAAGGCTGTAAATTGACCATGCTTAATCCCATTACAAATGCCAAACACTCTTTTTGCTACAATATACATGTGTTTAATATTTGCAAAATAATTAAATCATTGCAATACCAACTAAATAGCACTTTTTTTTTAAATAAATACAAAAATTTATTTATTTTGTAACATTATTTCAAGTGGTATTTTGAATTAGAATAGTATTAAACCTCAAATCCAAAAGAACTTTCAGAGGCAAACAGATTAGCAAAATTTTTTTTATATATAATGAATTTTTAATTATTTTATAAAATTATTATTTATTATTCCTATTCTTTTTATTTACTTTTTTATACAGTCTGCCAGATTGTGTTTTCTCTAAATGGTATACTGAAATTGCCAACCAAAGTTCGGTCAAGTTTAAGTTGCTTTGACGCCCTATCAAATTTTTATTGAAAACAATTTATTTTATTTTCAGATTAATAAATTTATTGCACGTTTTGCTATCAATCCAAATTACAGACTTAAAAACAATTTTGTACATATTTGTGAAAAAGTTTTATTTTTCAAAATTTTCTTGAACTTAATCTATATTATTATTTTTTCACCTCAATTTTTATCATTGTTTCAAAATTTGATATTTTTAAATGCTTGAGTTTTTTAAACTCTTTCTTTGTGGATAGCTTTTTTTAAATTTTTTGTGTTCCATTCAAACGGTTTTTATTTATGCTGCACTTTTAATGCACTATTATTATTTTATTACTATTATTATTTTATATGCAAAATTTGTTCTGTTTTATATTGGAGGGTCCTCTAGGAATCACAGCATATTTTATTTGTATTCAAATTACTAAGAATACTTACTTATCCTTTTTTTATTGCATGTTTTTTTTTTCTTGCCCAATAGGATATTAACATGTCAAATATCTCTTTAGTATAATTTTCATTCATACGTTAACTGATTGTGCTATTTTAATTGATTTTATGAATATTTTTATACTGACTATAAAAATGAGGTGTTCAAATAAAAATACTATGAGCTCATGTTTCTAATTTCAATAATTATTTTATTTAAAAAACATTATTTGAGTTTTATTAAATCAGTAATTGGATTTTTTCTATTATATAAACTAAATTCTAGAGCTGAAAAGTAAAATAGTATACAAATAGTTAAAATTTTATTTTTGAACAACCGATACATTATAAGGCATAAGATAATATTTTTTAATATTTATTATAAATAAAACCGAGAATTTTATACTATTTCTTGGCAAATTATTTGATATCATTATTTAAATATAAATTTTTTAAATATTATAAATCAATTTCATTTCATTTTCAGAAGAAGTTAGTAGGAAATTATAAAAATTTTCGCTAAATTAAAGAGTATTGAATTTTATATTGTAAAAATAATAATATTTCTTTTTTTTTTCTTTCGAGAACTTTAATGGAAATTTTTATGAAAATTTCTCTAACAAAAATAGGGCAATGAGCCCATAACAAAAAATTTACTGAAAGTTTTCAACGAATTTTGCATTTTTACCTACAGCGATTATCGTATTTTAATAGACTATCATACAAAAAAATAGAACGGAATTATAAAAAGAAGGGAAAAATTTGCAATATTTATAATAACAATGCTGTGCTGTCTTATATACGGCAATTAATTTCCGACTATCCTTCTACTTTCACCACCTGTTTCATCTATTCTCTATAGCACGGTACTTGACTAAGTAGGCATTGTTGCCTGAAGTGCATCTTCTCTTTAAAGAAAAAATCTGGTTATGAATTTTTTGTTACCTTAAAATTTTAAGGGAACTTTTATACAAGTTTTATTATTTATATCGATTACTTTCTCAATCATTATTCAGTAATGGTTAGTTTCCTTCAATATCAATCTATGATATACCGCTTACGATAAAACGCTAAAAAGTCTTAAATTTTATTTTTAAATTCCCATTATATAATAAATATAGTTACATGACCTTTTTTAATATTTTTTAGTAGTTAATTATTAAGCACTACATAATAAAAAAATTTTAAAACTTTATTTTTTATTAGTTTTTTCAATATTAAGCCAAACCATTGGTTGGCATAAATAATTAATCAAAATTGAAAAAATTCTTTTGATTAACAAATTAAAAAAAAAAATCCCATTGTAATAAAATTTCATTATATTATTTATGTTATATTAAAAATATAAAAATAATGTATTCTTTATATAATTTTAGCTCATCCGCTACGGAGCTAATATCACGACGTGGTGTGTTTTCTCGTCATCATTATGGTTCAGTTGATCAGGTAGGTGGTAGATTAACTACACAAAATATTTGAAATAAAATTCAGTTATAAACTAAGATAATTTTTATTTACAAAATAATTCCTTTAGCATATTGCAGCTTAAGGAAGGAAGCAAAAATATAATAATAGTCGAAAAAGGTTTTCATATACAACTTAAAGTAGTTTTTCTTTTCGGTTATGCCTTATTAGTGTAAAATTACGTTAACATCGGCTAAATATCAATTATTTTTATATATATAATTCTACTGTACGCATGCTTGTCACTGAACTCCTCCTAAATGGCTGGATCGATTTGAATGAATATTTTTGCATACGTTTAGGTAGCGCCCTGGTTGGTTTAGTTTCCCAAATCAGCCCGGTAGATGACGCTGTAGTCGGTATTATGAATTGAAAGATTCTTGAATCAAGAGACGTATATAATATAAGTGATGCACCCAGTTACCGCATCGAGTAATGCAGTTTTCAATGACAGCCGGTATATGTCAGCCTTCTATTATAAAATTTAATTAACACATTTGCACTATGCAAGTTTTCTTACAATAAGCCACAGAACTAAAGTGTTAAGTGGGTTTTTGGCAGGAGCTTTCTAAGTATTTGTCCATTTTAAAAATTAGCTTGTTCCCAAATACTTAAAAATTATTAGTGAATAATGTAAAGTGGAAAAAGGCGCTTTAGCAATATGAGCAGAATGAAAATTTCTACAATGTGCTCCAAATTTCTCTACAGTGTAAGTATGGCAGAAATAGCGAATTTTAACCCAAGACAATTTTGAAAATAAAAACAAGCTGATAGTGTTGCAAATATATAAATTAAAAAAAAAAACTAAAAATAAGCAAAAAAAATTTCAGCATATTCATTATAAATTTCTTAGAATTTTATACAGTAAAATTTTGATAAGTTAAAATAAAATAAAATTCATTTTAAAGATGATTGATTGATGCAATATTCTGCGTGACGTTTTTATGATATGATTATCTTAAGATCATTTGTACATTTGTGTGTATCTGAGCAGATTTTAATGAAATTGTTATTTAAAGGTGGCCCAGAAAAAAGCTTAGGTAGAATCAGCCAAATCTTCTCTTCGACTTTTAAGATTGCTTCTGCTGCGTATAGAGTGCAATAAGAGAGGTATTCATTTTCACAGAATATAGAAAGACTCTTAAAAGATGCATTACAATAGGCTAACTGAAAAAATAAATGTTAAAGATTAAGTGCATGAAGTTCTGCATTAGATAAAAATTTCCTTATAATTGAATTTGTTATACAATTTTACTTAAAGTAAGTAAAGAATTTAAACACATTTAATAGACAGATACAATTTACAATTGAGAAAGAGACGAATCACATGCTACCCTGCCTTGACGCATTAATAATTCGGGACAAAACTACAATCATAATTGATTGCCAAGAAAAATCTGTAACATCTGGGATGTTCATAAATTTATATTCCAAACATCCCAGAAACATAAGCTAAAGCTGTGTTAAAACACAGTTACAAATTTTATAAGGAGGGTACTAAGTACCAGCAATTCGAAATTTCACAGGAGAAATAAACAGAAAATTAGAAACATATTACTCATAAATATTGCCTGCCACAAATAATAAATAAATTAATGGACTATGCGTCGGAAGATAAATATATTTCAGCTCAAAGCCAGGACAAGGAAAAACCAACGAAAATATATAAGCCGATAGATTGTATTCCAGAACTGTCACCAAGTTTGAAACGTTTGGGTATTTATGACAAAGCAATATATATCTTAGCGATTAAACCGATCAATATGAAATCTAAATTGGTCAAAATGGACAAATCTAATTTTGTTTATGTGATAAAATGTAATGGGGACGACATTGACATATGCTAAAAAGTATATGTTGGTACAACTAAAACAAAACTGAAAACTAAACTGTCATCGCAAAAGTCCTAATTGAAAATTTAAAAGGAATTTAATCAAGAAACTGCCCTTGCAGCTCACTGTGTAATAACTGGACATTAACTAGAGTTTGAGAGAGTAAGAATACTTGTGGAGGAGAATAATTCCTCAAAGAGATTTATGCAAGAGATGTTGAATATAGTAAATATTCCAGCCAAGATGAGGATTAATTACAAAACAGTTTATTATGTTTATTTTTTAGTCATAATTTTCCCCGATGATGATGATAAACAAAGTTGGTCAAAATATTGGAAAATATAAATAAAATACTTTATCTTTAAAAAAAGGAGTTTTTAATTTATTTAAAAAGAGGACCTTAAGTCGAATTTTAACAACTATTTAAAGTAAGAAGAATATTATATTTTCTTCTTACCTTAAACATTACTACCAATAAAAGTTATGGTCAAGAAAAATAATGCAATTTAAATAAATCATACGTAACTATTAAAGGAGTGCCAATATAAAAACAAACAAAATCTAAGGTAATTCGAAATGAATATAAAAATTACTTAATGCTACGGAACTTCTGAAAGAAAAACTATTTTTTAATTAGGGAAATGTGCATGTTTTGTAATAATAAATCAATAGTTCTCATATTAAGAACTCTTGCGAACAAAGAATTTTAATAATCATTCGTATATGACACAAAAAAATTTAAATTTTGCAATTAACAATTGTGTCAAGGTGGCAAATGGTAATTCAGAAATTTGAGCAGCAAAAAGTGTATGAAAATCTTAGAATACTATAATGTCAGACAAAGCAAATAATTGATGTAATATGGGTAACAATTATTTTTGAAAATTGTTTAAAGACGTCAAATGCAAGATAGAACAAAAATAAGTATGTAAATGAATTATAGTGAATATTGAATATTATTTTAAATATAAGGTTATTAACTCAAAAAACAATATTTATTTACATTATTGTTTATTTCGTAAGATATTTGCTTTGTCTGCTCCAAGATAATGTTACGAAAAACAACTTTCATAAGAATACACGTACATACTCGTGTGTAAGTATACAAAAGTCTAAACTTTTATTAGCATTTTTCAACATAGTTTTCACTAGTTGTATCTGTTTTAGCAATCTATCATGTGAATAAATGAATATAAAAGTGCTTAGATAGTAATGTCTGTCTATCACTTGCATTGACACGTTTATTATCACACATTTTTGCATATAAAAGAAACACTTTATTAAGAAACACTTTACAAAGGAATATATGTGTTGATATATGTACTTATATTTTGTATTAAAACCGCAAACAGGAATAGTACCATAGTGCGTCAAGGCGGATCATGTGAAATTCTACAGTGTTTAGTAAATATTCGATAACGTTTGATAACGTTAAAAAAGTAATGAGAAATTGTTTGTGATTGCTTGTTGTAAGATTTACTTTCCGCTGTACTATTAAAACAATTTTGTATGATTTTTAGAGTGTCTTTTAATTGGAAACATTTTTTACAAAACATTGGGAACCTTATTTTTCAGTTTGCTTTAATCTTGTTATTATTTGTGATAAATTGTAAAGGGAACAAGTAGTCTAAGAATGAAATGCACTTTATTGTTTGCAAACATTGTTCATTTCTACTTACAAGGTAGTTATCAATTGTAGATTTCTTTATTTAAACCACTACTGAGTAGAAGCAGAATGAAACAGTTTTGTAAATTTATTTTTGCAGATTTAATTGTGAAACGGTTTTATTTTTACAGAGTCGTTTTAAGTGCTGTTGCAAAATATATTATTTACATACACTACTCAAAACTAGCTAACGAGCTAGACGATCTATGGTAAGCAATTAAATAAGCAATTAAATAATCTTGTGTTGATTTATCAACCAAATATTAGTAAACAACTTTAAAACTAAATTGTTATATATCAATAACTATATATGTTTTTTAAATTTTATTTATACATTTCGGATTGAATATATTTATATTTGTTGAATGAATTTTGATAGACAACGCCATAAATGTTTCAAGTTTAATTCGCAAGAGTTTGATTTATTCTAGATAAGAATAACACAAAATAGCGCAACAAATAATTTACATTTAGATTAATGGTTTATAATATTAATATCCTCTTTAAAATGGAACTGATAAAATCTGCTAAATTTTATTGACATAAATTATATTTACACAGAAGCGAAAAAATTTAATTAGTATTCATTGTTGTTATTTTCCAACATAGTGTTTGAATATGGTTTTAACAGTTTCAACTTCTGATACTCACAATTTATCATAATTAAAATATAGTTATATGATCTTTTAAAAAAAGTTCTTTGTTTTCAACAACAAACAAAAAGAAATCGTTCTCTTCAATCGATATTGAAAATGAAACTATTTAAAATAACATTGATAATAATAGTAACTCTATTTATGTAATTTAAAGCAAAAAAACATTTGTTTCAAGTCTAACATAGAACGTAGTTTTTTTGAAAGTAAAGCTTTGAAATGTTATGGCTTTATCGAACTGCTAAGTTTCCTCTACCTAGTCGTATTAGATTAAATACTTCTCTCAATTCTGAGTTTTCTCAGATGTAAAAAATAATAACAATATAGCAACTTAACATTTCTTATTTAATTAGATCATAAAAAAGGAAGAAAACAAAAATAAACCATAGATTATGCAGTTCATTTTATATTTCATGCCATACTTGATTATTTTTCGCTATTTAGTTAAGTATATTTGTATTCGTAACTAAGAATTTTAAAAATTTAGAAGAGGAATTTATTTTTATTTTTTTCTTGCAGTTGCCACAATCTGAATTAGATGGTATTGATCTGAATTTTAAACGGTTTCGTGTTGAAAATGGCGAGTCTTTGGCAGAAAAAGATGAGGTATAGTAAGAAATTATTTGCATTTAATTAACTTATATAAACAATGTGATTTAATTCAAGATGGATTTTATGTATATTTTATAACCCATAACAAGCGGTAGTTAATATGCTCTAAAATAAATATATATCATTACGATAATTTAGCGATTTTGATAACACATACATTTGTAATACAAACTTCTTGTTGAAAGACCCGAAAGATGAACTAAAACATTTCAATTTAGAAATTTCATAAGGGGATATTGAAATAAATCTTAATTAGATATTCACATTTCATATTAGTTGCCCTTTAGAAGCATACTTATGATGAAAAGAATTTGATACAAAGGTTGCAATGGCTTTTTTAATTTAATTAAATATTCAACTAAACCCCTAAATTCCTGCATGGATTAATGTAAGCAAAACAAAAAGAAGAAGGTATTCAAATGTAAAATTACCTGAAAAGTGATTCTTATTTACTTATAGAAGTTAAAATTTATGTTGCTGTGCTTCTTTCGTGTTGCCCATTACAAATTTTTTATCTAAATTACTAACAAGAAAAATCTTCCGTAGAGAAAAATGTTTTTAATCAAGCTAAAAAAGTTTAAGATACGAATTTTGTAATAAAGATAAGCAGAGAGTAAGCCTAAAAATATATATAAATGAAATATTCAAAGTGTAGCTTTCAAATAAACTTAAATTTTTATGCTCAAAAGGTATGCCGTGTGAAAGCCTGTGTCATCGTTTAATGGTTTTCACAAACCTTTGTTTCACTTTAGCTTTAAGCGAAAATTGTTTGTCCTTTAAACTTCGAATGCTCACTATTTGATTATATATGCCTTAAGTGGGCTTTTGAAAACCGTTTCTATAACAAAATAAACCATATAATTAACCAAAACCTGCTGTAATCACACAACAAATTAGCACAGAATAATAAGTCTAAGCAAGTGGTGGCTTAAATTTCAGATACATGTATTAAGGTTAAAAAAATAAATACTTTTATTTATTTAGGAATACAGATTTTGTATTATTTTATTTATTTTTTATTTTTTGTTTTGCTTTTTAGTTACTTTTTTGCTTATACTTTTCATATAATAGTTAATGCTCTTTTTAAACTATCTTACACAGGTATTTGGTTCACCTAGTGCTCCCATATTGGAAAATCCCGAACATCAGACACGGTGGTATTTTAAGTACTTCTTGGGAAAACGTAAGAATTTTGAAAAATTGTCGAATTTGTATTTCTCTTACATAATTTAAATCGGTATATCTTTATGTTTTATCACAATTTTTCAAGGCTCATCTTTCTTTAATAAGATTTCATCGTATTGAACTTTGTTAACATAGAAATTTTTTCATTATTGTTAGGCACAATTTATTTAAGACATATTATTTAATGTGTTAACTATAGATCGTCTATAATGCATGGAATAAATAGGGCAACCAGTCAAGAATAATATAAATTGTAGATTTTTTCTAATATAATAGCATTCAACACGGCACAGTTGATATGTTTTTAAATTAAAATAATCAAAAAATCAGATAACAATAATCATCAGATTTTCTTTTATAATTTGTTTATTTTTACTATTGTAATTTTCCGTTTACTATATTTTATATATTTTTGAGATAGTCGTCTTTAAGAAATTGCAACAAATAAAAATATTTATTTCAGTTTAAGTTTACGTTATTTCATTATGAAGATTAAATCTAAATTTTTTAACACTTTTACATAATTTTTTGTATTATAAATTTCTTTCACAAATTTTCTTGTTATTTAAAGAGTTTGTATTTGCTCCCTTTTCCGTTGCAGTGCATCAAAACTATGTTGGGGTTGATGCTGATAAATGTCCTTATTTTCTATCCGTTGTCTCACAAAATTGTGGTAACCAAGGATCACCTATGTATCGTGCCATACTTTTTCGCAAACAGGTAAATATAAAACAACAACAACAACAACATAGACATCTAAAGATCTTACCTAAGTAAAACCTAACAGCCGCATCTACGCAGAAAACTCTCTGAGAAATATAATGTATTACTGTGTTTTACATGTTCGATGTTTATATCAGAATTATTGCTTATGGATTCGAATGCGATGCGCCTTGGAAAGTACAGTTCTTGTTCTTAATTATATAAAATATTGGTTAGAGCAAAAGGCTCGTACCTTTTCATAAATTTGAGGAGCTAGCGAATACATATTATCTTTCCATGTTAAATCCTATGAAAAATTATTTTTGCTGCGAGTAAAATTTTCTCGTCATTTTAAACAATATCGCCAGAAATGGAAGGGGCTAATTTTTTGCTTATTGTAACACATTGTACGATTGAAAGAGTCCGTTTGCACTATCATCAGGGAAAATTTTGCTCAAGTGATTATTTGGATCTGATATATCAGAAGCAATATTTTAAACAGAGTTACTTAAAATAAGCTGCAGGTCAGCTACACATAAATGAATTTTGTGTTACAATAGTTCTTTTCGCAAATTATCCTTAATAAGGGATAAGCTATCTAATCATACACCAATCACAAAAACCTATTATATACGTTCAGAGATATAAGATGTTATATATCCGATTAAGGTTTTTAAAGATTTAATGAAGAGTTTTTTAGTTAATATATTCTGCTCTACCTGAAGTACTTAGAAGTTAATATAAATTACTGATAACATTTAACGATTACTTAAAATTATAAAAAAAACTCCTAAATTTTACAGACAAATTAGTCACAACTATAACTATTCGCTTTTAAATTTTAAAATCTTTTAAAAACTTTAAAATAATTAAGATATTTTTCGTTAGCTGATTTGAGTTTTTTGTATGAAATTAATATTATAAATATGAAAGCGCTAAACTGGTGCTATTAATTTCAGTTTTTAATTGATTTTAAAAATTGAGGAATATAAATATTTTTAAGCTAAGGAATTATTAAGAGTATCTTATTCCTTTTGAACATGTCTATAGTTTTATTTTTATATAACTTGTTTTCATAAATAAAAAAATGCTCACATTTACTTATAATAGAAAATGATTCTAAAGGCCGAATACTTAAGTCTTCATCTTATTTCTTCTCTTTCGTACTTTAAATACACAATTTAATTATTTACTTTTCTTAAAATTTTTCATTTTAACTTAAAACCAATTTGGTCGTTAATCAAAGTTAATGCCTTAAGCACGCAGCCACGTCACAATTTATTCTTTCATTGTTGTAAATTTGCTTTTTTTATGCAATAATTAATTGTTTTGTTGTCATTCATCTTAAGACTGTATAGAAACCATTATGGAATAGTATCTGTTGAAAGGTATACATTCTCTATATTAGAAAGAATTGTTTTGAATGCTAAAGGGAAATATTCTATTCTCGTAGCAACAATAAAAGAAAGCGTTTCGTTAGTTTGTCTTTAACCATAAGCAGGCATTATTATTCATTAAATTATTATTATTTATTAAATTATTTGGTATTTAAATGAAGTCATAATTCAAATAATTTCAAATTAAAAAAAATATTAACAATTCTAATTAACTTAGCAAATATTTGTCGACAACAAAACTGAAATCAATTGCTTAAATGGTACACATTAGTAACTTTAACTTCAATGAAATTGTAAACGGAGCAATTGAATTCAATACTTCTTAAACGGGCTAATTAAAAACAGCTCTAATAGTATTCTTGAATATAGAAAAATTTCGCCACGCAAACAAAGGTCCATTATTCTGTATCAGAAAATCTTTACGAGATCAATTTTCTAATATATCATCGAACTATATTCTTTAGTGCAAGTATTAATTATGTTATTTAATATGGATTTCTGAATGCCATGCAAAAAAAGGAATTAATCAAAAAAGCCAGTCATTTTATATCTGTACATCATGTACAGTTTCAACAAATTACTTTTTAAAAAAGATGGTAAAGCTTAAATAAAAATGTATGGTCATATAATTTTCAAGGAAACTTAATAAAAATTAGCTAAGTCAAATGTTCTGCATATCAGCATTGAGCAAAATTTAATACTAACAATAAGATGCCGAAGGCTACTTTTATTATTCCGAAACTTTGTTAATTGCGCAAAATGCAAATATAAAATTTGACATCTATATTTCCCTTATTCTGCTGATATAAGTAGGTATTAATATAATGTTTTAACTTCCGCTAAAGACTTCGCACTCTTTTGGATTCAAATCTACTTGCTTTGCGTTTTAGGTTTTTACATTGAGCTAAAGGTAGCTTAGATTCGCGAAATATGTACTCTTTGGATTTCGAAAATCATCATATTTTTTAACGTTGGATTTATAAAAAGATCCTATTTATTTGTATAACTCTCAATATAATAACGTGGGGTTATTGGAGAAGAAAATTTAAGTATTTTTGTGGTTTCAGTTGTTTGTGTGAAGACGATGACGGGCTTTATAAAAAATTATTACCGCAACTAACTTCATACTGTCGATTAAATAGAAACTTAAAATCTGTCGATAGCTCAGTCGAACTCTAAAATTGTTAATGCTTTATGAGGTATTTGATTTAAAAAAACAGTGAATTTTTATTTTTAAATTGATTAAAAAAATAAAATTATATTTGAAAAAATTTGAAAAAAAAGTTCTTAATCAAACTAAACACGAAAATAAATTTAAAAAATAAAAGTAAAATTTTTCATCAAATTTTTATTTATGTGTTAGTTATTAAAAACTTTCTGAAAAGTTTTTGCGCAAAACAATATAGGTGAAACAGATTTCCATAAATCCATAATTTTTTATAAATCATGGAATAAGCGAAAAAAATAAAACTAATAAATATAAAATATAAATATTTTATTGATTCGTGTAAAATTTTTTGAGTGGATAGTAAACTTTGTTTTCTGTAAACAAATATTTTTTGTAAAAAATTTAAAAAATCAGTGTTTGGGTTTTACTTAAATCTTTTTATTTTTCTAATCCATAAACTACTAAACATTTGTTACGTATTTTTAAAATTAAAACTTGATAAAAAATCATGGTACATTTAAATAGAAAATGTTGTTTTTATCAAAACAAAGCAGCAAAATGCTTTTTATTCGTGACGCACATTTATTTTAGCTTTTAAATATATGGCCTTCAGAAAAATTTGTAATTGTGTTAAAAAAGTTCCAAATAGTCTATGTGGATTGATAAGTATTATAAATCGAGCACTGCTTATCTGCTACATTCAAATCGTGGTTGTTAAAAATTGACACAATTACTAACATGGTAGTAAAAAATAAAAGAAAGTGTGATATTTATTATTACCATCATTTTAACTTAGATTTTTCGAAAGATATCATTTGACAAATGTGAAGGTAGTGCGCATAGAGAGTTGATGTTTTGAAATTAAAATTTGCATTTTAGTCAATAGAAAAATTATTAAAAATTTATAGATTTCGTTTCTTATTTGGTAAAAGACAAAAATACGAATGAAATAAAAAGGTGTTTTGATGACCCAAAAGGAGTTAATTGTAGTTTTTTAATTAATCCTTTAAATGTTGTCTATAAGAAAGCAATAGTTGATATATCTATAAGGGACAAGAAAGGTTTAGAAATTATTCATTTCGTCCCTGCCGAAAATATTTATTGCAATAATAATTCTAAATGTAATTACCTCATAATCAGTCTATACGAAAATAATACAAAAAAGTTTAACCTTTTTTAAAATAGAAATCGGAAAAAGAATTTATATATTTTTTCTTATAGTCTGTTTAAACATAAATTTAAGTATAACGGGCCCATTGCCTGAGATATTTTCTGAACTTAAAGCTTTATTAATAGAGTGTGCACAAATCGGATAGAATACCATACATTTCTAGGAAAAATAGTTAAGATATTTAAAAAAACTCAAGTGAAAAATAGAACTTATTTTACTAAATACAAATATATGTAATTAGAGTATATGTTATTGTTAAACTCGGTTTAGCTCTGTTGTATACTTTAGCCAAAAAAAAAAACTTACTTTTGGCATTTTGCTAACTAAGTGAGGTTTGGATAAATGTACTTTAGAAATTAAGGTTCCACAATTGAAACTTCCTTAATTTATGGTATTAGACTTAACGTTTTTTTTAATATGTTGAAACGTATTTTAAAAACTCTTTAATATGATGAGAAAATATATATGTTCCAAATCATTTTGTAATATCCAGGCAAAAATAATGTGCTGTTGAACAAATCTACAATAATAGTCTTAAGTAGATTATCTCCTGAACTATTATTAGGTGTGTCTAATCTTTAGTAAATGATAGCATTGGGGCTAAAAATTCAAATTTAAGCAAGAATTCTCTTTGATGCAAGTTAACTATTAATAAACTTCTTAACTAATTAATTATAGCGTTGCAACAAACACTGATATAATAAGACCTAGAAACATTTGTAATACGTTTTTAATATCAACAAACACACTAATAACAACTGCAAAAAAAGGGATGAAAAAGCCATGAAAAATTGATTACGGTTTATCTTTGGGTGAACAAAAAAAATTTAATTACTAAACTTAAGACATTCAAGTTTTAATTGAGATAATAATAAAAAATAAACCGTACTTCTTATGTTTTTATTATATAAATTTTGTATTTCTTTCACAAGAGCCCGCTTTAGGGCTGCTTTTTATTTTTCTTTTTCTTTTTGCATACGAGTACTAGGCACAACAAAATTCAAGCTTTATTTAAAATTATAAGCAAACAAATTTTACGTCCAAATAAAATAAATACAACGGAAAGAGCAAACATGTACATTGTGTACAATTATTGTATGAAAACAACATGGAGAATAAATTTATTGGTGATTAAAAAGAATAGCTAAGCTTTAAATACCTAAAAAGGAAAACAGAACAAAATTTCTACGAATAACAACAATAAAAATTAGCAACTGCAGTACCAGCATAAACAAAACTAAAAACTTTTTTATGACACTTTTATTTTTCAATATTCCCCTATTTATATTTTGTTCAAAAAACAAAAGGTTATTTTTTATTGAGTGGCTGCAGTTTGGAGGTTTTTATTTTATGCGATGTCATCTTAATAGGCAACCTTCATAGCCCCTATAATAAGTTTTTTTAATATTAATTTAAAAATCAATTTGTGTTGTGTGGCATAAAAACTATAAAGTTGTACAAGTAAGCAAGCCAATAGCGAACAGAAGTTGCACTATTGTCTATAAACTACCCAAAGAAATAGAATTTTTAAGCAGGGCATTTTATCTATTAATTATAATTTTGTTGACTTTTAATACTTTTACAGCATACTATTTGAAATTTGCTTATTGATTCTTAGTGATAACATGCTAACCCTCTAGATTATCAATTTCTTTTTGTTGAAAATACTCTAAACGATATTTTACTGACACGCTCTTTTTTAACAACTGCCATGCATATATATGTTCTAAGACAACATAATTGCAATCGGTCTCTTAAGCCCTTTTTATTGTACATAACAATAAACAGCATTCAATTTCAGAGGTATCACATATATAAAGAAAACTGGGATCTTTCTTTTCTTATTGCGGCACCTGTAATATTTTTTTACAGCAATTGCATATTTCCATTAAGTAAAGTTCGTTTAGCTTAGTCTTGCAGTCTTTAAAATTGGCTCGCACACTTTGTTGATAATAAAAAGAAGATTTGCCGTAAAATTCTTATATGCTAAAATCATTTCTATCCCAAGTCGTAAGCTCACATATTGTATTTGTTTTATACGTGGACTAGAGTTTCCTAGACAACCGCCGAAGTCGTTTTTTTATTTTTTAAGTTAAGTCAAGTTAATTCGCATGAATCAACGTGGATTATTAAAAATTCAAATTGAAAATTGCTACTTACTAGCCAAACAAATTTTAAAAAATACTACTGAAGTCGATTTCAACTTAACTATCAAATTAACTAAAAAATTTTAAATTTTATGATTCAATGCTAGTTTTGTGCTCAAACATTTTCCAGGATTGGTGAAATAAGTTTTATGGGCTGTGTAACTGTAAATTAAGGAGCATACAAACTTCATGCATGCATTTTCATAAAGACAGATGAAAAAGTGCAGTTTGTAGACTCTCATGAAGAAACTCATGATATCTGGGATTCAAGATGTTATTTAATATGTCGCCCGTATAATATGTGGTATCAGCTATTAATTTAAAAATAATTTCACTTAAATAAAACATTACTAACCGATCATATTAAAGAGGTAATGAAACAGAGAAACCAGCATTCTTTAAAATTAATCGGCATAACACCACAGATTTGCCCATATTTTTTTTGTAAGCAAATTATCCGTTTAAAAAATATGATTTTCAATTCTCAACCTACATATATAAATTGAATTTTGTATTAAATATAATTCCGTATGAAATTTCAACACAGACAGCCGTTTAGAAACTAAGATAATAATTAGATTACATTTTCATCAAATCCTGCACAGCTTATTAGACTTTTAAAAACGTTCAAATTATAAGAAAAGAAATAAAACTTAATATTAAAAAAATAAATCCTTAACAGAAATTATTGTTATGCTTAATTAAAATTTTTATTTGTTTGTTGGTACAAAAAGCCGGTAAATGAATTTTTGTATTTATATAAGCTAAAGCCAACTAAACAAAAAAATAAGATAATAATAATAATAGTTTTCGATAGCATTTTTAAATTCCCAAAATAATTTTTGTTTATTTAATTTTGCTTTCCACTAATGCAATTCATTAATCATATGCATATATCCTTGCAAAGAATTGTAGTAAATAATTGCATTTATAGAATCCAGCTACTTATCACGTGAGTTGTGAATAGATATATCTGTTACTTATCTCCTCAACTACAATTAAAACTTAAGAAAAAGGACTAGGCAACGTTTTTTGTTTTTATTTTACATTATTTATTAACATTGCAATAGAAATAACAATACTGACAAATTATATTGAATTAATTTGTCTTAAGAACTTGAAACATTCTTATATTTTTTGCATAAAACCAATTTTTCATTTTTCTCTTTAGCAAGATAAAATTATTTTTCAATTATTTTTGTTTTATTGATTCAATTTCTCTAATCCTTCATGCTCGTCGACCACATCATCTACCATAGGAATCACTGATATTTGTGCAGTAGACCCCGAAACGAAAACATGATGTTGAATGTTTTATACAGATTATTTCACCTTAAAATAGACACGATGTTGAATATTAATGATTGCATAATATAGATTGTTTCCCACGTTTAGTTCTGTTTGTCACACTTCAGTATCGTTAAACCCTTTGTTTGCAAAACGGAAAAATGTGAAAGTGTAAAAGATTACAAGCATTAATAAATAAACTGTTTTTACTTATGGACATGTAATAAGTGTTGGTAAACAGCAACTAATTCACTATTAAATATCACTATTTATTTAAAGTGTCTATTGTTCTGTTTTGCCTTGGCTTTATTCACATACTTTTAAGTACTTAAGTCTATCGAAGAACGTCCACATTTTTATATATTTTACTTGCTTTATATAATTTCACAATTATTTTTCTATCGTTTGCTTCCTTCTGTCTCTTTTTTTCTGTTTAACGGCAGGGTACACAAAAAATTGCATTACCTTATCAAGCAAATCAAAAACTTACTGTTAAAAAAATTCTAACACACTTTAGTGGCATCGATCCATCGACGATGAAGAATCCTAAAGAAATTTTTTCAGCAGATATACAAAAGGACCTTTTGCTGCTGGAGGAGCAAGAAGGTTCAGTTAATTTTAAATTTGGGGTTGTGTATATGAAAGTTGGCCAATCTTGTGATGATGAAATGCTAAGTAATCGTAAGTATTGCAAGATTAGTAATTTAGTAATATGAAAATAAATAAAACAATTTTGCTACATTTTCACATATTAGGATGCCCTGTAAAAATTTACTCAATAAACAAAGCAGAATTAAATATTTTTGTAAACATTTAGGTTTTGAAATTTATACGAAAGACCAAATGACCCAAATATATAACCATGAACCCAGGACCACCAGCACTTAAAACACAAAGAAAATAAATCAATCTCCAACAGCATATTACCGGGCTAAACATTTTACCCCCTACTTAAAGAAAAGATAAATTTACAAAATACATATACGGTACGTAATACACAAGAGCTTGTCGGAAAACTTAAAGCTATCAAGATAACGGAAAACACGCGACTCCTTGTTTTTGACATCAAGCATTTATATATCTCAATACTATCTCGACTCACTGTATATAAAGACACTAATGGAAAAACTTAGAATAGCTCAATACTATAGACAAGTAGATGACATTATATGCATCCGTGAATAAGACAACGTCGAGCAAATTCTAAAATTCTAATTCATAATAATATTACATACACAAAGGAAAAATAATAAGACAGAAATTCGTATTTTCTTGACATCATAATTCTTTAACATTTGATATTTATAGAAAACAAACTACGATGGGCACTACCATTCACATCACCTTTAAACAGTCTACCCAACATAAACTAGCAGGATTTAGACATATGATACACAGACTTAATTAATCCTACTTACTCCAGATAAGTACAACAAAAACTGAACATGATATACAACATAGCTAAAAACAATGGCTACAAACCCGCTACTATCGACCAACTTCCTATATAATACAACACTAAAAACAGGAATAAAGACTACAAAGAGACAACCGATACAACACGACGATACACTTATACTTACATAAGACTAGAAATATATAGATTAACTAACCATTTTTACAAACAAACTTTATTTGCAGCATTACAAACCGGTAACACTCTGAGGACATTGACAGAAACAAGTGACAAATTTAGTTCCAGCGGAATATACAGACTTACTTGTTTCTGTGAGCATATTTATATAAATAGGACACATTGGACGAATACTAAAAAAAGATTTACAAAGCACAAACACTCATACAAACGAACAGAAGACTCCAAATTTGCAATATACCTTGACACTCAAGAAAAACATATGAATGTGTACTATATCCTAAAACAGAAAGGACGAAGACTACAATTGCTTGAGAATATAGAGATATAGAAAACAAAAGTTTTAATGGTGACATTATAAACGAACACGTAAACGTGACCTCAGTCACAATTTTTGCACCCCTAAAACTACTCATACACTTTAACAAACGAAAAACACCCTGAGACAGACACACACATCTAACTTGATAATAATAAAAGACGGAAATATTAGATAAGTCCGGCATAAAATTCCAGGTAGCGGGATATGTAACAATATGAGTAGATACGACTCTAATGAAAGAACTACCTAAACTCGAACACTGACTTACCAGTACAGTCTAGAACACGGCTGGATAATGATGTCATCACATCGAACATTTAGCCGCTGAAGAAAATAGTATTTTAGTTTTCATTTAATTGAGATTTCAATTCGGATTGAAAGTTTAATTTCTTTGCATTGAAAAAGACTATCGAAGAAATAGCGGTATGGAATTACTGATATGGATGTTGAGTTAGCAACATAAAATTACCGTTTTTTAATACACCAAACGTATATTTCAAAGAAATCTTCGCAAAAACCAGATTTTTGGTTTTAATTCAAATGACTCCCAACATTAAGCAAGACATTATTATATAGTTCAAAGTCGAATGTAGAGTATAGAGTAGTGAGTGAGTGTAGAGAAAGAAGAACAAATTTGACACGGGATAACGTAAAATCATACCCAACTAGAAACAAAACAGCAATAATAAATGAATTATTTTATTTTTTCCCTTACAGACGGGTAAGGTTCTTTACAAAAATCATTTAATTAAAAACTCTGACGATCTGTTTACTAATTTGTAAGATGTATTAATTTAACATCATGGAGCGATAAATAACAAGTATAAAAATAAAGAAAATTATAAATAAATCTACTTGCACATTACTGGGTAACTAAATGATTTAACTAGTAGGTTTTCTTTTAGATATTATTTGTGTGTTTTCTTTATTTTATTTATCAATTCATATTATTCAATTCAATTATTTGTCATACTCCCAATTTTTTAATACATTCTTTTGTAAGAAAACTTTCTTTTGTTTACAGAAGAAGCAAGCCAAGACTTTGAAGATTTCTTGGATGTTTTGGGCGAACGTGTACGTCTTAAAGGTTGGGATCGTTTTCGTGGTGGTTTAGATACAAGAGGTAAACTATTAAATTAAAATCATATAAAATGTAAAAATTCCAACAAGGAGTATTCCAAGCAATGCACTCTGTTTTTTTTTCCTTTTTCTTTAACATTTTAAAAGACTCATTATTAACTGAAGCAGGTGTTTATTGTTAAAAATGAATTTAAGCAATTTTTAATTACATACTGTAAATAAATGTGTTTTATTATTAAGCATTAAAGTACATTTATTTGCGCAAACTTAGATTTTAATAAAAGGTTACCATCTGCTTAATATTTCAGTTTACCAAACAGTTAAATTTATGTATTGGGCTTTTAAATGCTGATATTATTTTAATTTTTTAATTTTCATTATTTATTGTTTAGGTGATATGACTGGCAAGTATTCTGTGTACACCTTATATGAAGGTCATGAAATTATGTTTCATGTTTCAACACTTTTGCCCTTTTCTAAGGATAATCGTCAACAGGTGAGACTTTAGTTTGATAGAGTAACTTGCTGTACATTCTTTTTATTTTATTTTTTTTTTCAAATAACTAAAAGATTAGTACACAAGGAGATCTTAGGAATATATTAAACCGCTTTTCAGAAATGGGGCGGTAACGCTTCAGAATAATTTTTTTAATGGATCTTAATTTGAAAAGTTTTTTGTTTACAAGTTTAGCCAAAAACAAATTTAGCGATTGCTTAAAAGTCACAATCTTAACAAAATTTTTTTGATGGAACATGGATTTACTGCATTATAATGTAGATTGTATGACTAATAATCACTTTTGATACCTAAAAAATGGCCAAATTTTCGTCATCATTTAGCTAAAAAATTGATGTTCCGTTAAGACAATGATATTTACAGCAACTGAGAAATGACGATGGCAACCATTCATTTTTTAAGTTTTCAGTCAAAAATTCTTAATATGCTGTTAGCCATTTTTTGCCTTTGTTTCTATAACGACAAAGAATTATTAAATTTGTATGAAGTTACAAGAAAACGGTAGACAAGACATTGGGCTTAATTTTTTCTATTTTACAAATTTCAGGTGGAGCGTAAGCGACATATTGGAAATGATATTGTGAATATTATTTTCATCGATCAGAGCATGTCGGCCCATAATGATAGCATACTACCAACAATGTTTGATCCGGCATGGATAAAAAGCCAATTTACACGTAAGTATCAACAAATTTTAAAAAAATTATTATCTAAATCTTTATTAACTATATAAAATATTTATAAATGCTTTTAAATATTTGTAGATATTTTTGCTGTTGTTACAAAATCAAACCAATCTTATCGTTTAGCCATATTTTGTGATGAAAATGTACCACCATTTGGGCCAACATTACCAAACCCACCAGAATTTACAGTAGGTTTATTAAGTAAAACTTCAAAAAATATATATATATATTTTTTTTGTTAATGAGACTTATTTATTATATTCAAATAAATTATAGACCTAATATTCACACATTAATGCACAAAAATATATATAAAAATTTACAATAAATTAAAAGATCAATTTACACACATTTTATAAAAGTTACTCACATACATTCATGGCTAAAAGTTTATATTTAAAATTAAAAAAAAAAAATAAATATAACTTTTATAACAGCTTTAGTAATTAGTAAAATTGACATAAATCAACTACAGCAATTAAGAATGGAAAGTAAAAATAAACATATTACATCCAACTGTTTCTACCATCCACAGATATACACAAGTATAAAAATTATCCTATGTAGAATCTGTACTTCTACCTTTGGTGACTATCAAAATAAAAATTTAAAGTTTGAGAATTAAGCAAAGCTTACCAATAAAAAGCTAACAAAATTTGTGTTAGGATAGAACAAAGTAGTCATTGCAAAAAGATTTTATCTCAACTGTGTTAAAGATTTTAAGTTAAAATAAAAACTTTTCGATTAAAACTTATCTTATTTTTTTGAGTATTGAAAGACGAATGAATCTATAGTTATATTTGAAATTAATTTCTGTCCACTTCATAACCTTCCACTAAGTTTTTCTTAATCTTTTTTATAAGAGCCAAAGACTTCATAAAAAAAACTGTTTTATTGATGTCTAAAATAGAAATAAATAAAAGATGACAAAAACGTTCTTTCACAAAAAAATTCTTATTTTTTACCGACAAGCATCTAAATGCTTATTATTATGACACCACTAACAGCTAAATTAATACTTGTTGTGCTAGCGTGATATAAAACTGGAAGTCATCAAACTTTACTTTCTTTCAAATAATAAGTCTTCTAACTTCTGTATAAAAAAAGTCAAGATTATATTTTCAAAGAAGTAGAATTACTATTTCAAGCAGTGGAGGATAAAATTTTAGTGGAAAACTCCATATGATATAAGGCTTAAAGATTGTAATGATACTTTCCAATTTTAATTTTTTTTTCAGCATTTATTAACAAAAATAACTCAATTAAGTTAAAATAACAAAACGCGTATTTATATCTTATACCACAATACAAATTTGGAACTTTTATTACATATTCGGCATTTTCGGCAAAATATAATTTTAATACAATTTCTACTTCACATTTTCTTTTTAAATATTTATTAATATTTTATAAATAATTTTTTCAAGCACAAGGTGTTTGTATAAAAACTAAATAAATTTTATTTTCGATATTGTGCCACATCATTAGTTGAAAAAATTGTTCATAAAATATTAAAAATGTCAGTTAACTGTAATTATTATTTATTCAATACATCTAGACCTTTTAAAGTAATTGTTCACTTTATAAATTTGTTAACTCTATCGCAGGATATAAATATGTTTCGTGAATTCCTACTGGTTAAATTAATAAATGCCGAAAAGGCAACATTTCAGACACCAATATTCTCACAAAAACGTGAGCGAACACTTGAAATGCTAATAAGAGATTTACATGAAGACTACGTTGGTGATAGCAAATTGGTAAGTGCAAGTTGCAAAAGTGAATAAATAATCACATGTTTGTTTGTATATACACTAAGGCCACAAAATATACGTTCAGAAAAAAATTAAGTTCGAGTTAACAAAAAGTTTTAAACATAAGCAAAAGTGCTGGCACAAGTTGCTAAAATATTGAATACATATGCAAGGTTAAAGGTGTTTTAATAAATAAGTAAAAACTATAACTTTTATTTATTTTTTTTCGTTTATTAATCTACAGTATTGAAAGATTTAACAAAACTATTATAAACAAGAGGAACAATTTTAAATTTAATATTTACAAATACACACAGTCCCACTCAAGTTTTATACACAGTAATCCTACGTTTTTAATAAATTTTTATTTTGTTTCTAAATTTTATACTTTAAATGAATATGTATATTTAATACTCTGTAATGAAAAATTTGTTTAAAAACATTACATTAATATTTTGATATATAAAGAAAAGGGGTCGGTTAAAAGTAAAAACAAGGAAGGAAAAGCAATATAATATTGTTTATTCATTTAACCACAAAAATTTGTTGGTATTTTGTCTTTGCAAAAAAAAATTATTATTATTAGAAAAACTTCTTTCATACCTTAAATTATTATGTTCAATACTGAAATCTACAGCTTTGATAGTTGCCCCTCTAAAATTATGGTAAAAAATTGGAATTGCATTTTGATTTTGGATAAATTTAATTTTATCGACGTATACAAATGCCTCTGGCGGTACAAACCCAATTTTCAAAGCGTTTATAATATATTCTTCATTTGCGTAGTATGATGCCATAATGATGTTATTTTCTATATATTTTCTATGCCATACAGCTTAGAATATGATTTCTTATAAGATTAATTATAAAATTATCAATTCGTATTATGTTTGAAGTATTGTATACAATTTTATTTGAGACATATTTTCTATAATTACTTGATTTTGATCTAAATAATGAAGTACGAAGACTTTAATTTTTGCTATATAAAAAGGTGATATGTTAAATCAAATTTGGCATCCATATGTAATTATTGGTCTTATTATTGGTGTTTAGTACATAACTTTTATTTTCTTTGGTAGTTTATGTTATATTTTTTAAATAAATATTGATGTTTAATATGAACATTTTTTGCGAAGTTGTGCTACTACATTGGGTAGCTTCATCACGAGAAAATAAAATTTATATAAAATATAAATTAACAATTGATTTTTTTTAAATTAACCTAAAAGCTTAAATGAAAAACCAGCTGAATGAGTAGCAATTTCTTAGTTTTATGTACAAATTTAATAATCAATAGAAAGTTTCTATGCCTGATGCAATTTCATATTAATTATTGACAATAAAAAAATCGAGCAAGTTGAGCAATGTTTGCAACTGATTTTTTTTAGAAATAATAAATCAAATGAATAACCACAAGCAGATTACTAAATTTGCATTGATCTCATTCAAGTTTAATTGTCAGTACATTGAGTTGCACCCGTCTATACCACAATAAAATTGCATTTGTCTGGCCAAAATTATTAATGGGGAGACTCACTCTCTATCTACATCTAAAAATATATCCTTTTATGTATTAAAAGCATGCAAATCTACTTATACATGTTTATAAAGCACACATCGAAGTAAATATGTTTACACTTCGCTGGAATTTATGTTAAATTTTAATATAGTGTATATTCTTTTCTTCTTCCCTCTTTTCCTCTTGAAATTGTTTAATCAATGACTTTTGAATTTACACATGCATACTCACGAAAAAAAAATATGTTCTTAAACACTTTTACTTTGCAAAATGCAGGCAAACATTGAAATGCCTTTGAACAAACCAACATCAATTTTTATGAAAAACTTATAACACTAACACTTTAAACGTATACTTTAACTTACTTATGTTTATACAAAAGAATATATGTATGTATATCCATCCACTTGTAGAACATGCTAAATAGACGAGCTTTTTCTGAAGTGCTGTATGACGTGCCACGAACATCTAAACTAAAAGAGGATGCAAGACAAATTGAGTTCGTTCGAATAGGCCAAGCACTTAAACTGGAGGCCATAATGCGAGGTGATGCTCCCACTAGCATTGCATCAGCCAGTCCATGTACAATATTTAAAAAACCCCCTTGGGAGCCACATTGCTTCTATCCAACATTTTTTCATCGTGGCTCATTGGCGGGTGATACGTTCGGTGCTAACGATGAGTGTTTATTTATAGCAACGGATGATGGTACATTTTTAATGAAAGGTAAAAGAAATGTTGAAATAATAAAACTTTCTTAGTCATAAAAATTAATCACTGAATAAATGTAAGTAATTTGTTAAATATATTTTATCGCTAATGTACTTCAATTTTGCCGGCCTTTCTTTACTCAACAGAGGATCAATCTTTGCAGTTAATTTTTGATAAAACGTTGCATGTGCGACAATTGAGTGTCTTAGAAGAGCATGGATTAGTTTTAATACGTGGTGGTTCAGTCACAAATCGTGATGCTCATCGAGTATATGTTTTTCGTCTAAGAGAATTTAACAGTCGAACAATACAGGATGTATTTAAATGTCGCTCACGTTCCGAAGTCAAAGATCGTCGTATTGAGAAGACACGCGGTTGTAATTTGTATTCCTCATCTCATATAAATGGTGGACATTTGAGATTGGTTGTAGCAATTGGCCGGAAGTTGGTGCTATTCCAATGGAAACATACGGCAGCATGGGCTTCTTGGTGTCCGGAAAATGATATAGAAACCGCTGAAGGTTTTATATTTCAAAAAGAAATCATTTTAAGTGATTCACCTACGATTGTTACGCCTTTAGAAGGACCCACAAATACTAAAAAAGGTGGTTTGATATGTGTGGGTTATAGGTAAATAGCTAATGTATTAACTGCATTAAAACTCTTTATAACTTGAATTTATTTGTAGATATCATTATGAAATTGTCTGTGATCAAAGTGGAGTTGCTACTCGTCTATATGAGGTTGAACTTGCCAAAAGAAATCAAACCCAACTAACAGCTGCTATAGAGTTATGTGATGGCTTAGAAACTGAATTGCTACTGTGTTATAACCGTAAGAGCTGGAGTAAAAATAATTATAAATTATTTCAGTTTGTCTTAAAATATTTTGCTTAGTATGCATTTATTTTAATGTGTTCCATTAAAAGAACAAATTCTACATATGAAAAATTGCCATTTCTGTTTTATTTTAAATCGTTTCAGACACTTGTCATTTTCAAAAACTTAACGATAGAGAAGAATCTCGTAACGAGTTTGATTTTCATTGGAATATGTCACCCACAGCCGTTGTGTGTGCTTTTCCCTATATACTGGGATTTACATCAGATTCTTTGGAGATACGATTACTTGTGAACGGCAACTTAGTGCACACAGCCATTTTGCCAGAACTTCAAATGATTACATCAAAGCGTGATATTTTCTTTGTAACGACAGCGCCGGAATTAATGTCGAAAGACCTCAACATTAAGGGGTTGCAAATAAATGAGCAGATACCTGAAAAAAGACTTGTTACAACGCCCAGTGAATGCTCCTCAAATGAAGAATTAGAACGTGATAGTAGCGATTTGCAGAGTACAACAAGTATAAAAGAGCTGCCGTTGAATCCCGAACATGAAATGAACAATTTACTTGAAATACCCAATGCCAGCCAATGTCCTTTAATACAAAGAGCGCGATCCCTACAAAAAGCTAGTAATTTAGAAGAGAAGCCAATAATTGCCAAAAGTAACTCATGCGGGGATTCATACAATTCTGAGAACAAATTCAATGCTTTACGTAGCAATTCTATTATTCAACCACAACATGCAGATGTACCTCCTAACTCTCCACGCAACAATACCAACTCAAATAATAACAACAATACAAAATCTGCCAGTCAACAACATTCACCCATGTCACCCACAAGACGAAGTACTAAATATCGAAGTCTTTTCTCTAATGGCAGCCAAAGTACCGATAACTACGCTTCTTCACCCGATCGTCTAAAGCCATTGAGAGTATATCGTATACCATTGGCCAAACTGGCTGGAGCCCATTCCCATTTTCATATGCAATCTTTTAATGCAACAGCAGCTAAAACGCAAAATCTCCTGCGTGAACAATGGTCCCTGAATACGAAGTATAGACAAAAATCTATTGAAGAGCTGTTACCTTTGGCTGGTACTAATAAACTAGTAGAATGACAGTTGCTTCAAGATTCAAGTGAACAATTACTAAACCACATACCGCCGACTTTGGAATTTATGGAAAAACGAAAGTCCATAGATTTGTATGATTACGACGACAATAAGTTCAATGAAGAGGATGAACGGCGTTTTGAAGTTCTTATGTTACAACGTTAGGAAGAAAGCCGCTGGAAACTATGCCAAACAGGAATGATTACTTTAATTTTAATACTGAAAGCAATTACTTGAGAAGCAAAAGCATATATTTACAGGGTTTCAATATTATACAAAGATTGTATTTAATGATATCAATGGTTTTGTCTAAGCCATAAATTTCCTCAAAATTACATTAGACATCATGTTCTAAACGGTTAGACAAAATTTTAAACGTTTTGTAATCTTATACTTTAAATTACGACTAAAACAAGGATATCAATGAATATAATCACAATATTTTTGCACTCTATTGATAAAATATAATTGAACCTTCTATAGAAAATACATAAAATTTTATATCTCAATTGTTTTCTATTGTCTACAGCACAAAAAATTAAATGTATTAAAACGTTTTCAGAGCCGCGAGAGAGTTTTAAATTTTTTTTTAGAATGGGGCTCACCTTTGATCAATCTTTATACTATATGAGCATAATGTACGGATGACAAACACTTTTAGCAAATAAATCCTTTGTAAATAGATCCAATTCAATTTTCATAGCGAAAGAGTTGAAGTATTTACATTATTAGTCTTCTCAAGCACTTTTGAGGATGAAATCTATTCAAAAGCTTTTTATTATTTTTTTACAATATCTTGGTTGAAATTAAAACTCATAAGCATGTGCAGCATCAGTATAATATTAAACTCGGCCTTAGTCTCCAGATTATTTCATTTTCCGCTAATTATTCTTTACTTTCACAGAACCACCACTTAATTAAATCTTTTCGTGAACATATGATATTGAGACTAATTTAAATTTTCGGCAGTTCTCATATTTATTCCCAATAATTTTTACATTTCACAATTAAAACTTTACATAACTCAATTCTATAATAAAAGTCTACCAGATAAAACAAAAGCTCTGTGGTTATTTAACGTTCACGTTAGATCTTCAACTACAGTTTAAAGAATTTCTTTAGACTAATGAGTTTTAAGTACAAAATTTTTAGTTTCGAATAAAAATTTTTAAATTTCAAATGAAAATAAAAACTGTGTTAGCAAAAAATACAAGTACAATATTGTGATGAAAATGTTATTATTGTCGCTGAAAAGAAAAATTTATTAAATGCTTAAAATCTAGCAATAATGAAAATCAGAAATTAAATTAAGCTTTTAAAACAATTACTTATTGAAACGAACAAGTGGAATGCTAATAAACATATTATGAGAAACACTATTGTCCAACTCACAGCCTATTGCTAGTTCTTTACTGTACTGGATACCATCACATTACTAAAATTTTAATAGAGGTAAAAAACAGTAATAAGTTTTGTTTAAGTAACTTCACTTGCGTCTTATGAGTCTTAAAATATAGGGAATCAGACATGTAAGCACACGTACAAGAGTTTGTGAATTGACAAAGACATTTGTTTTTCTAATTACTTTATCAGCGTTTAAAATTTTAAAAATTCAGATAGTAATTATATTTTACTTCAGAAACAAAAACAATAATTATACTTGAAAAGAAAACCGAGAGAAACTTTTCAATGGGGTATCTAAAATCTATAATGGCATTTAAAAAATTGATTATTCTATCTGAATTTCTATTTGAACATTTAAATTAAATAAACATAAAAAAATTCAATTTCAATTAAATTTTACTATTAATAAAAAGCTACTCGTACTTAATTAAGCTGGCAGTGATTGATATAAAATAAATGTATTAACTTTAATATTAAAAAAGTATATAAAGAAGACTTACAAGAAGGCTTACAAATTTTGTAGCAGTTTTATGTATAATTATTATTTTCACTCGAAGATTAAATAAAAATTTTATTCTATTGAAAAACTTTTTTTTATTTTAATAATGTTTTATTTGCGCAAGAGAATAAATGTAAAAATCGTTATTTTGTAATAAATAAAAACTTTGAAATCCCTATCGTCATGATAGTTATAAGTTCCTTGGATCAACTCAACCCTTAGATCAGTAAGATCTTCAAAATATTCACATTTATGCTGAATTAACCAAGCAATTAAATGTAGTCGTTTTAAATTTGACGTTTTTTGTAAAAAAAAACAAATTTCTGTTTATAAGAAGAACGATTTTTCACAATTAAAGCGACTCCATAAAGCTTTTAAGCAATATTTCGAATTATTTAATTCTATCTAATTTTGCAGATTAGATGAAAATAATTTTAATACCACTTTTGGGCTTTTTTATATACATAAATTATAAGTGACAGCAGCAACTGTGTTTAGAACTTGCAGATTTAGTTAAATATTTTATATGTATCAGATGTAAATATGATCTACTCTTCATTAGTTGCTGTTGGAAGGTTCTAGCTAAAACACCAAGAGTGATAGCATGCAAAATTTGTAACACATTTCACTACAGAAAGGTTTTTCAGTATAACTTATTATGTAAGATAAAATATATTTGGATAGCTCTTCTCCACGTTGAACTTTAAAGCGCAGTTCTTTATTATTTTCCGAAAACGCTTGGAAAACCCGTTTGTATATGCGTCCAAAGAAATTCGTTTATAATTCAGAGCGTGACTATTTAATATGCTTATCATGCTTGGATCTGCTTTGATGTAGTAATATAGATAACTTTATAGATTCTTATCAATTTAAATTTCTTTACATTAAATTTTTTATAAAATTGTTTTGCGTAGAATATTTTCATATTGTAAAAGAAAATATGTTGTTATTCCTCTTGGTAAAAGCCGTCGTTACTGACTGTTTATTCAGTATGATCAGCGAGCGCTCTCGATGCGATAAAATAGTTTTCAAACTATGTTTCTAGATAGTAATAAAGAGTTACGTGATAAGATTTACATCTGCACCTGGCCGTAAGCCGTAATCAGATGGTGGATCATTACCACTGTGGATGAAATGTAGCGTCATCCTCGCCCTAGAAGGCCTTCGGACACGTATAACCTCGGGTCACTCCTAGTTGCAACTTGAAAAGCTCGGAGCAGGCTGCAGCCTTCACTCCTTGCTGAAGAGTTGGAGACTATCCAACTCTTGGTTCAGAACGCATAAAGCTAATATAATTAAGAACACGACGGCATTCATACTCACTGGACCTGGACCATTCATTGTGTTCATTGTGAATGATCCGACCCACAAACTCAGACGAGGGCCTCGAAACACACAGCCAATACGATACTCCCGAAGGGCCTACCTCAATAATCAGTTAGAGAACAGCTAAATGCCTAGAGAGACAAATAGCGGAACTGTGGGTCTTTACTGATTCCCATGGAAATATAGTATGTGTAGTTGGCTCCTGCTAGCCTTGAATGAAAACTTTGCAAAATTGATTGTCATTTCAAATGAAAAAGTTAAATAAATCTTTTTATTTAATTTTATAAGAAAATTATAAGAATAAAGTATAAAAAAAATTAAATATATAAACAAATTTAACAATATAAAAATACAAAAAACACACAATATGAGGGCAGTAAGTACAAATATTGATAATTAATTCATTAAAAAAAAACAAATTAATACTAAATTAAAAACTAGTATAAGCAAATAGTCATGTACGCACACTTAAGATGCAGTCAGTTTTCCATCAAATTAAAATAAATTAAATAGATAAAATAAAAAATTAAAATTAAAATGATATCATTTATGACAATCACAGTTAAAAAAATTAACTTAAAAAATACAATCTAGATAAAAGATCTTAAGAATAATTTAATAAAATATAAAATATCTATATATTTTACATTGGCCACTAGGCCAGACTTGGGTTAATAATTAAAATGTGAATTTGTGTAAAAGTTATAAAAATCTTTGGAGCATTTACTTAAAACTTAAACTATAAAATATTTATTGAGGTTAAAGACCACTTTTTCCCTTAATAGCTGTTTGTAGTTTATTTTACTGTTAATAGTTTTTTACCTAAATCTGAAAGTTTCTCGATTGACGGCATTCAAAACGACAGTTACCCTTTGTCATCAAAATTTTAGTTTTTTTTTGCTCGCCAATTATATTAATTTATAATTAATTTTATTATTAATGGTTCTTTTACCTAAATCTGAAGGTTTCTGGATTGATAGCACTCAAAACTACGCCACTTAAGCAAAACTAAACTTAACATTTACAAAATTACCACCTAATATTAATAAAACTTAAAGCGATTTACGAGCTATTTAGCTATTAATAAATTAATTAAATTTGCTAAAGCGAAAATTTACTTTTTTAAAAAGTAAAACAACTTTAGCACCATATTTAGAGTTTATATTGGCACTGACACAATCAATTTAAAAATTTATACATATGAAGTTTCGATAGAATATGAATCAGAACTACGATTGGTCTCGACCTTGTCATGGGGCCTTCTTTTCTTTAACTTTTTTATATTTCTTTTTTTATTTGCCACAATTTAAGGAGGAGGTTAGATTTTTTTAAAGTTATATTTAAAAGAAATAGTACTATCCCAATGTTGCCGTTATGCAAGCAAGACTATGATTAAAATATGTTACGTCTACACAAGTATATAGCTGCAAAGAACTCGTTCCTTTTTCAATCCCGCTTTGAGAAAAAAAATATAAAGTTTTTCTTTAAAATATCAATTCTGCATAAAAAACTTGTACTGAATTTTTTTCTAAATTGAATTAAATAAAAATGATTGATCTAAAACGCTACCGTAAAATGAGCTCAGCAGTAATAATTGCTTATAAACGGAATCTGTTAATATGTTCTATAACATGTTATAAAATAAATAGTTGTTTTCTGGGTTTTTTTTCTTAATTCAACTAATTAATTTTTAGCACTAAATTATTATTGTCGTTAGTTAAAAAGTGATATGTTTAAAAGATATATTAAGAACTTCTAAGAGTTGAGATAATAATAGGTTTTTTGTTCTAAAATTATTCACAAATGAATATCATTCATTATGTATTATAATTGTGATATTGTTGAAAAGTAGACTGTTACCAATCTTCATCATCCTCATTAAATTCTGAAATCTCGAGGCGGAAAGGCGTTTGGGCATTTTTTAGTCTTCGATGACAAGTACGACCCAAAGGATTGTGACGTAAGTCTACCAGTTCTAAACTATCACTAGTTATAACATCATCTGCATCAATTTCTAAAAGTGGTAATAAGAAAATTATTTTATTATTATTATTTTTTATTATTATTTATTAATTTTTGTTTTTCTTTGTTAATATTTTACCTATAATGGCATTATGACTAGCATCAAGTTCTTTTAATTTTGGCATTTTGAAGACCACTGGCGGCATCACAATAAATGAGTTATGTGAAATGTTAAGCTTGCTTAAATTCATTAAATCTGCTAACTCATCAGGCAATTTTGACATTTGATTGTGTGAAAGATTTAAGTCTGTAAAAAATTAGTATTATTTTTGAGATCTTAGCAAAAATATTTAAATTAATAGCCACAGTTTAAAATACGTAAATTACTCACTACATAAGAATAAATTAATTAGTAATAAATTAATTATGGAAAAATTATATTTTACTTTTTTTTACATATTAGTTTAATAACAAGGTTTTGTTTTACTTTAATAGCTATTATTTTTATGGTATTATTTGATGAATTTATGAATGTACCTGTAATTAAACTGAATTTCACTGCAAACTTTGGTGAGATCTTTTTAATAACATTGCCGCTAAGATCACAGGTTTTTAATTCTGTATTGCGCATTAAATGATATACAGCATCAGGTATTTGCATCAATTCGCATTCTGATAAATCTGCAAGAAGTAAAATGATTTACTGATTTAATAATTGTAATTATATAAAAAATAACAACAATGTTTTATTATTTTTAGGAAAACAATTTTTTTTAATTTTAAAACCAAGTGAAACTACCAATAAATGTCATATTAATATAGATCATGGGACAAATATGTTAAAAACAACAATCCTTTTACTGCTATTCATATTTTTTATCTTGTATTTGGTTTCTTAATTAATACCCTGATACAATAAATGCTATTTTAAAAAAATTACTACCTAAAGGATGTTTGTAAAATAAAAAAATAATATATTATACTTCCAATATAAAAAAATATATTTACCAACAAATTTTTTAAAAATTTTTAACAAATAAACTTTATTCCATTCTTTTTTTTTTCAATTTCACTTGATATGCTAATGAAATAATATGTATCATTCCTTCATAGCTAGATATGTATTAAGCAACTCTGTTTTTTAATTATATCCAGAAATGGTTAAAACGCAGGTGAACATTTTAGAAATTGAATTATTATTTAAAATCATAACAATAAAAAACTTTACCTAAATGCTGACTTTCTTGAGCCTTGTCACAACGTTCAACAACTTGCACAACAAAATGAGCCATTTTATTAATTCTTTTCACAAAACCTTAAAAAAAAATTTAACAAATTTAAACAATTTTAATGCAAAAGTAGATAGTTTAGTGTATGACCAACTGACAATTGACAATGTCATATTTTATTTTTATATTTTAAACATGACAGCTGTTTCATTTTGTTTATTCTCTTTAAATCTTTAAGATATATTTAATCAGTTCAAAAAAATTTTAATGCTCTTAATTTTGTTGCACCTTCATACTTTTGTTGCATAGTTTTATTGTTAAGGAACATCTTGTTTTACTTTTAAAACTATTTAAAAATATATTATTAAGTTATTTAAATTTATAATTGCTTTAAGAATTTTCTCGAAATTTTAATTATTTATCGTAATATTTAAGAAAATTTTCGCTCAAACTATTATTTTTCTGCTCAGTTCTACAATTTAACTTGTACTAAATTATAAATTTTAATGGTTGTATTATAGAACGTGCGTTCTTTTCATTCTTTCCAAATGTCTATTTGCATATCTTTCTTTGTTTAGTTCGAATCAGGCATGGAAAATTGAAATTACAAATTCATTCTTTCTTATGAAAGCAAACATGTTTCTTTTTACTTATAGTAACTGTAATTGTAGAATATTATAATAGACTTAAAAGTCACAAGGCATAAGAGCTTTGCAAATTTATAAATAAGAAATATTTAAAAAAAATTATAATATCTGCAAATAACCATAGGCAAATATATGTAATTTTAATTAAAACTCCGTTAAAAATGAAATAAGTTAAACAAAAAGGAAGAAACCATTTTTAATTACATATTGGGCTCGTTATAGCGCCACAAAATTACTATATAAAATTATAAAACTATTGAGCTCTCCATCTCTGGTGTAAATTTCAAACAAAGAGAACATAAGAGATGTATCTTTTTATCTTTTTCAATTATAAATGTACATGCATGTATTGTATAAAGCACTTTTATACTCACAGTTTCTTTTAGTATTTAACGCGGTGAATTTAAAATTCGTAAAGATAAAAAAGTCTGTATTTAATGTGATTGAATTCGCTTAAATAAGTCTTTGTCGTTTTAGGTTTTGTTTTTTTGGTTTCGCTTGAAAGATTAATTTTTATTAATAGTCTTTTGAAGTTCTTATTTTTATAGCAATTTCGTTAGCGGAAAACTTAATTTTTTCACATCTCTTACCGAACACTTTAAAATTTTAACACCAAAGGGGCAATATTATTTAATTATAAAACTTTTGGTGTTACAATTCAACTCAACTTCAGTTTTTATGACTTTAATTAATATTAATTAATAATTTATTAATAAAATTAATAATAATAAAATTTTAAAAAGATCGATGTGATTTTTGGATAAAATATTTTTACACTTTTATTAAGTTGTTTTAACTTATAAAAAAGCTTTTAACATTAACAGCCAGACTTAAATAACTATATTTCCCAAAAACAAAACAAAAAAAATTAATTAGATTTTTCCACTTACACTTACAAATTGATAAAAATTAAAAAGGTCATTATACTTAGCATACACAGAGTTTTCTGCACTTGTGGCTTTATAAGACTTGATAAACTGCCAAAATAATTCTCTTTCATATAGATAGTAGTTCTAGTTTCTTATTCTTTGTTAGAATCTTTGCCTGATAACTCTTGAATAAAACATTGAGACATATGAATAAAGTTTAAAAATAAGAAAATAATAATTAAATCAATTACATCGAAAAGGTGTAATCAGGAAGTATAAAAATATTTGTGTAAAACAAAACACAACAATGCAAACTACTTAAACTTTAATTTATTATTTCACGTACATTACAAAACAACACACGGTTTTTTTTGCTTTTAAGTTAAAAAAAACAAGCAGATAGCCGAAATTGTTAAAACGCAAATTTAATACGAAGAAAGAAATGAATTAAATATTAAAGAAAAAACTACACAAAGCAACGCAAATGAAATACATAAGAGAAGTAAAATTAAAAAAAAATAATAATAAGGGTTTTGTGCTTGGGAAAGTGTGACAAAATGGCACGCTTATCCACCGACACCGTCATTTGTTTGTAAACGAAAAATTGTCTACAGGAAATGTGACAATGAAATGGTAAAATAAATTATTATAAGTAAATAAGTATTAAAAATAAAAATACGTACACGTTTATATATGTATATAGACATAAAAAAGCGTCATTTCAAACGCTCGATTTCCCTTTTATATGTAATTGAATTTTATATTTATATAATTCAAATCATTTTAAAATGTTAAAATGTGTTTGTCTTTAAACGATTTTACTTTTAATATTTTCTGTGTGTGTACTTACTTAACAGTTAACCAGGTTCGCTATTGAACTATACGTCTTATTAAAAAATTGTAAGCAGTATTCGGTTGAAAATTATGTTGTTTACGGGAAACAATATTCGATGAATATGTTTGCTTTTTTGCAATTGTGTGTTATTTTTATCGGTTAATTTTAACAATTTTTGATTTTGAGTAAAATATCAACTTTTAATAATTTTTTTGCATTAGTATTTATATATTTCGACATTTATAACATTTTGGTTTATTAGATTTTGCTACAATTAGGATAATTATACTTAAAGTTAAACTTTGGGAGAAATTTTCTTTTTTACTCTGTCCCGTTTATATTATTAATTTTTTAATTAGTAGTTTTTTTTATTAAACACTAGGGTTTTTTTTTATAAAAAATTTTTTCAACTTTATTTTTATTAGTTTTCAATATTTCGCCAAAATATTTTTTACTTTGTTAGTCAATAATTTTTTCATTTTTTGATTAATTGTTTATACACTTTTTTGGTTATTCTGAAGATGCCAACCAACGGTTTGGCGAAATATTAAAAAAAAATAAAAAATAAAGTTTAAAAATTTGTTTTTAAAAAGAAGACCAAGCACTTAATAATAAACTACTAATTAAATATAAAAAAGGTCAAATAATTATAATTATTATTTATTAATTTTTTCTTAAATTTTAATTTAAACCAATTAGCAGGTTTTAAAGGTAAAGGAATAAGACATTGGTTATTCGTTTCGTTTTTCTCAATAACTTAATGTTAGCGTCATATTGTCTGCTTTGTGTAATAAATAAATTTAACATGTACTTTTATTAACTCATAATATAATACTTGCCACATACTCATTGGAATTGTTAAAATAAATGACGTTTTAGTTTTCTAAGCAGTATATTTGATTTTGGTAATTACATACATACATATATGCTTTTTTGTATTTAATTGGTTTTTTCTTAGAAATACTTAAGTATCGAAATTTGGAAATTGCGCAAAAAAATTTTTTTTCTTGAACTGTTGCCAAAGAAATTTCCACTACACATACAGAGTGGTGTAAATAAAAATGATTAAAAAATATAAAAACGTAATTATAGCACAAAGAAAATAAATTGTATTTAGTGCATCGTCATTTCTTGTAAAACACATGGAAAAGATGTTTCTTGTGAAAAGGAAAACAACCGTAATGTCGTATAATTTATTTTTCTTTATTTAAAGTTATAAAATTATAATGTTTTGTTTATTGTTCATATTAAACACAAAAAGAAATTTAAAATAATTTTAACAATACAAATACATATGCATATGTAAGTGAAGTGCAAATATTAAAAACAAAAGATTTCACTTTGTAGAAGTTGATCTTTTTCGCCAGTCTATTTCCAGTGAAAGCATTAGTTCTTTTTTATAAAAAATTCAGCTAATCTTTATTATTTATACTTTTTCTCAATATTTCGAGAAACCATTGGTTGGCATCTTCGGAATAAATAAAAAGTGTAACTGAATTTACAAAAAAAGACCTAGTGCTTAAATAACAAATTACTAATAAAATATTAAAAAGGTCAAATAACTTTAATTATGATATTTTATAATAACTATAAAAAATCTCTTTTATTACGTATATTTAGTCATATCTGTTACGAAATTTTAGCAACTAAGATTCTTTCGTCTATTATTTTAAGGTTACAAAGAAAAAAGTCAGGGAAGGTGCAAGGGCATTGAACTTTGCAATTAAAAAATAATATATCGTACGGCACAGACTTCGAACTTTGTAATAGCGAGATCAGTATAAGTTTCCTCATGGATATTTTTTTTTGTAGTCAAGTCAAAAGGCGTTGCAACATTCAATTACAATTATATCCATATATTTTAAATGTAAGTGGGTATATATGGATAATTGGCACCTTTGCGAACTATTGATACGAAAATATTTGTTAAATTATATCTAAATTACTCAAAGACATTAATGATTTTGAATTTGCGAGATAAACTTGAACGATTTCTTAAACAGAATTTTAGTTTTTTAAAAAGTACTAAGAAAATACCAAATAAGGTAGAAACAATTTTATATATTTAACTGAAAACAGAACTATTTTCTTGCATGAAATTTCGGGCAATAGATTGCTGTTCGTACTTTTTTTAACTTAATAAAATGAAGTAATGTATGTAAACAAATTAATTAATCAAAATGTATGTAACATTTTAATGAACAAATTTAAATAAGAACTTTAAATAAGTTCTTTCATTTCGAAGTGCATTCGCTATAGCTTAAAGGCCTCATCATCGATATTTGTATTTTTTATCATACAATAACAAATCAAAACAAATGCAGTATATTCGCGTAAATAAACGAACATTTAATTGATTTAAGATGGCTCATGGCTGAAACCGGTCTCTTTACAAACCAAATTTGAAGCGGGTTGGCGTAAAATCATACCCAATTAGAACATTTAATTAACTACGTAGCACATTGCATTTTATGAAGAGAATATTGTATCTAAATGAGCTAAGCTGACCAGCAAATCAACAACACAAACTTTCAGATTTTTAGTGAATAGTTTTAAAACTGGTGAAATATTGTATGCGAAGGAACAGTAACTAAATAATTATAATTGCTTTGTTTGGGTATGATTTTACGTCGACCCTCGTCAAATTTGGTTTGTGAACAAACCGCTTTCGGCTATTTGCCATCTTTATTGTTCTCAGTATAAAGAGAAGCATAAAGTCCAATACAAATAATCTAAAATACTAAAGTTCAGGAAAGTATTCATTAGCCTTGAGTTATCGTATTGGGTTGAGTGCCAGCATACTTATAGATAAATTACAGACAACTATTTTAGAAAAAAGAAAGAAAGAGTTTCGTTTTCTTCTCTAATCGGTGCTAAATTAAGTTTTATAGAAAAAGTTATAAACAAACAAAATACAGGTTTTATATTCAATTTGTTGCTGCATTAAAAATCTTTGTTGAATGTTTAGTAAGAAATCATTCACTGAAATAAGATAATGTGATTCTTGTACAAAAATAATATCAGTGAGTTTTAGTTTGAGCGGTTATTGCATGAGAAATTTTGCGTTCGCGTAACCTCTCGATATGGTGATGCTAATTAGTCGCCTTGTTATTATGATTTAACCCCGCTTATTATTATTTTCTTTACAACTATATGAAAGACCGGGTTTACGTAAATAGCCCACAAACAACTTACATAAATGAAATAACATTTAGTTCACACGGACTAGTGTTGGTAAACTACTACAGTTAAAATAATATTTCTATTAAATCTATTTTACAATACATACAGGTATTAATTAATTAATAACACGCACAATTAATTAATTACTGGCACTAAAAAGTCATTTAGGAAGCAAAACAGACACTAGTGCAGTAGGTTAACAGAGATCATTTCATTTTTGATAACAAACGAATGAAACAGTTTACGAGTTGCAACATTAAAGAAATCATTTGTATTGTAAAAATATTGTTAGGTGATGTTGGTTATGAATGTAAACAAACATTTCAAAATTATTTTTTTTATTTTAACATACACTTACAATTGCGGAAAATAAATGTAAATATATAAATTATTTTTCTATTTTATTTGATTTTCACTTGTGGTTTAGTTTTTGCCAGCAATTGTTCAAATTACATAAAACTTTAAAAATGTTTTTAAAGTGTTTTTTTTAATAATTAAATTTAATTCATTTATTGCATGTGTTAACGCAGTTTGTACCAGAGTATATTTAATAATAAAAAGAAAGAAGAAGTTTGTTGCGTATTACGCTTCTTCTGAATTATTTAGTTAAAATGTTTATGATAAATTTATTAGAATGGGGCCGTAAATTACTTTGGAACGTCCTGTTTAAACAGTATTTGCGGCAATTATCGCAAAAAAAATTACCGAGTTGAGGAGCAATAATGTATTTGAGTACAGTAAGCATAACATAATAACATATCACTTGACGCAGTTACCAATTTTCGAGATTTCAGTGCAAAGCTGTTTGTTTAATTAAATCGCAATAATTATAAAATTTTTATTAAGTATATTCAATATTTCTCATATTGTATGAAAAGTAGATAACAAAATAGTGTGAATGCCTTGCCTTAGAGACAGAAATATTCGACAAAATATATATATTTGGAAAATTCTACACAGTAAATAACTTTTAGCTTTACACTTTATTTACTATACACATTTTATCATTGGAAATATTATAGCATTAAACTTAATCACATACAAACATTTTTAAAAGATTTATATATATTTGCACCGTTGGAATTAAATGGTTTGTTTATTTAGGCAATTGCTTAACTTATATCCTATTGTAAACTGTATTGTATTAGTAGGTTACAACAAAAGTTCTTCTCAAAACAGTTTTTCAAAACAACAGAATATTAAAAATTATCGGCAGAATAGAATATTAAAATTGCTATTTGGATATTTATTTTTAAATTTAGCACACTTGCAAAAACAGGTTGAGAATTGCAAATCTTTGTTTGATTTACTATTAATCAGGATGAAAAATAGCTGATTGATTAAACAAACTTTATAAAGTAATATGAGTTTGAAATTTATAATAACAAAGTAGGATACCTAATTAAAAACCTTTTCCGTTCAACAGTTCTGTATTACTTAAATTCCAGATTTATAATTTATATAAAAATTTCTGTGTTCGTAATATCAAATTATAAATAAAAAATAGACAAATTTCTACTACTCGCCTTAACAAACTCTTATCCAGAAAAGAATAAAAATCAAGCAAATCGAGTCAAATTTAATGCATTCATAATTCCGGCATAGAAGTGTAAAAGCACAAATAAAGGAAAAGGTCGGCAATAAGTTTTTTTAAAGATTAAAATACTATAGATAGTTAATTTATAATATATCAAGTTAAAATTGTTTTTATTTTGATTATGGGTGTTGTTTGAAGGAAACATTTTTGTTGCGCCCGACATGAAAACAAAATTTAAGACATTTAATATTATTTTCTTTTTTTTTGGAAGTTGCTAACTATGGTATAATAATTCTTTAGTTAATTGTAGTAAATATTTACAACATCTCAAATACAAACGTATGGTTCGTACATAAAAAATAATCACCTTTCAAACTGCATTTTTTTTTGGTAAATTATTGAGCAATTTTTTTAAACTGTAATCAAAAAGGATCATTATTTGAAAGATTATATTTAATAACCAGTGAAATAAAAAAAACCAACTAAATGTATATTTCTGTAATCCGAATGTATCGTTAATCGTTTCTCAAAGCAAAAACTCTTCATAATTGTGGTTTTGAATAGTCAAATTTAATTTATTTTGTAACCAATAATTATTGTCCATTTGTACCAATTATTGTCAAAATATTATATAAAATTAAAATCAGGCAAGGCAGCATTTAAGTAAAAACAATGTAATACTGAATAAATTTGGTAGTATAATCGCACGAAAATGATAAATAATTATACGTAACTTAAAATACTCACGGTGCTGACAGCACTCTTAACTCATTCTAACTAAGTTCAGATAAATGAAATTTTATAGTTATAACAAATTTTCTATGCAAATTATTTACAACAAACACAAAATTTTCTAAAATAACTCTACGATATTCCCGGGTATGTTTAAGTGGTGCTGTTAATCAGAACAGGTATCCCTGCAACCTGCTGAACGGCCTTGGAGAGTCCTATATCTTTTCTAGTTTGGGGGTCCTGCTAGCCCAGGCGACGGGTACCGCCTTTTCTCCCGAAGGCACATATTAAAATGGGACTGAGTGCCCGCGGGGGGACAAACACCAGTAATATAACAAAAATGTCATTTAAACCCACACTATTTTAAAAATATTTTTTTACCTATTGGCGACCTGTGCAAGTACAATTTTTTGTTGTCTTATCAAATTTTTAAAAAATATATTTGTAACAAACTTTAAGCTTTTTTTAATTACTGAAAAATTGCTATACCTAGTAAGAATTTTTGGCAATGCAGTTTCACTAACCCACAAAGTAGTAAGTCACAATTTATTTTACTCATATAAAAAATTATTTACTTAAACGTATTATTTATAAGGTTTAACTCACACTATATCTTATGTTCTTAGTTTTATAAAATGTATTAAAGAAATTTAACAATAATATTAATAATATCATTTTTTGTAAGCATTTTTAATTTACCTTTCATTTATTTTAATCTTAAACTTTATACAGATTATTAAACGACCAACGAATTCTACTAAAATATTCTTTAAATTTTAATTTTTTTATTCCTGATGACTTGTCCATAAAAAAAGCAAAGACATATTTCAGATCTATTGTTTGCGAAAATAAAAATGCTAATAATTAGAATTAGAAGATTAAAATACATTAAGCAATTAAATGGCTAACATAGAGATAACAGAAGGGCTATAAAGTTGTATATTCATCAGGTCGTGTTGCAGAAATTTTGCTGACTTAAGACTCATGTAATAAAAATATATTAACTAAAAATTATTTTTATTTTCGCTTGTGTAAGAAAAATCTCTAACATATTCTCTTCCATATACTGGAAATCTTAATGTTTACTTTTCTGTCAATTTTTAAATTTAAAGTTAATTACATATTGCACCATTATTAAAGTATCGTCAATGTAATGTATGGCACGAACCACGAGTTTTATTTCATCTTAAACCGTTTAAGTACCCAAATTAATCATGTTCTAGTAACAAAGACTTACCTAACATACTGTTCTCTTTGGCATCCTCACAGCGACCAACTACTCGAATGACGCCACGCCCAGCTACAGGTGAAAATGTTACAATCCCACCGATTCTAGCAATATGGGGTGGCACTCGAGGATCATTTTGATCTTGCTCTGAATTGTTGTTATTGGTATTATTGTTGTCGTTGTTGTTATTATTATTATTATTATTGTTGTTGTTGTTGTTATTATTGTTATTACCATTATTGGCGATATTAGTAATATCATTACCGAATGGACGCATTTTGTTTTTGTTTTATTATTATCTTGTTTGCACTTTTAACTTTGCTTCCTGAGTTTTTTGTGTTAAAGATTTTAAATTTCAATTTTCACAAACATATACGATTTTCTTTGTATTGCTCAAATAATGTTTTTTGCACTTGTTTGTAAATTTATCATTAATTAATAATTTTTTTTTTAAATAACAAAATTCTCTTTAATTTTCAGTTACAAACCGTCTAGTAAGTTTTCCGTTTTTCAAATGTTTCAAAAGCTTTTCCAACAGCTGTTTTTATACCACGGAAAAACGCAAACAGAAGAAAATTCCCAGCAAAAGCAAAAAAATTAAAAGTACCCATGAATGTAGTGAAATTAAATTTATAAGTAAATAACAACGTTGTGTTTTCATTGTGACGTGTTATTTGTTTGTTTTATTTTAGTTTTTGCATCACAAACAACAGAAAAATTAAAATACTATCGATCGTCGATCGCACATTTGCGTCTTTTGTTTTTCATAATTTCGTTTAACTGCTCTAATTGTCACATTTAAAGAGAGAGCTTTTTGTTACTCAATTGCTCTGAGTTGCCACAACCGAGTTGGATTTTAGCCCTTCTCCGGCCGGTTCAAATGATATGTTTTAATTCTATTAACAAAATAGCTAAATTTTAGCTAGCCAGAAAATTTACTCATATTTTTCATTCATTGCGAATATTATTACCATATATTTTAACATTTTTTATTTTTGGATATATTACAAAAAAATATTTATTTTGAAGAATTACTATACGAAAGACTTTCTAAACAAATGTATAAAAAGTATAAAAAGTATAAATTATGAAAAAAATACAAAGTAGGTTTGCTGAAAATTTGTCATTTACTTATATACATATTAATATATCGACTATTCCGTCATTTAAAAATTTGACAGCTTGCTCACAACAATCAAAAGTAAAATAAGGTTTTATTCCGCTGAGAGTCGAAGATAAGGTAATAAAATATGTCTGCATAAAATATAGTAGACTACCAATTTTATGTATGTAAAAGTTAACGTAAATAAAGCACATCTTTGACTTAGATTATGATCACTTTTTGCTTTAATGTCCAGTATTTTCTTTCTTGATATTATTTGGTAATAATAATGGTGTAAAATGTTTTTTACGTTGGCTAGATATGTCAAAAAGCTAGGAATTAACCATCCTTTGTTTGAGAAATTGGGAAAACAGGCTTTAATCTTTTGAACCGTTTTAGCTAGAAAATTATGTATTTGGTATCATTGCTTCCATCGTAATAAGATTATTATGTGTACTATATTGATAAAAATAACAAAACAAATCTATACGACGCCCTCATCTTGGATGACATATAAGCTTAAATAATGACAGGACACTTGTTTTAAGTGCTTTGCAAATACCAATTCGAACTTGAACAAATGTTTTCCATTTTCTAAATAAAATTCTAAAAGTTATACGTACTGCCTATTACCAAAACTAGAGCACACTATGCACATTGAAATAATAAATAATATTTAGAAAACCTTTTTACAAATTTTAACATGCTTGCAAAAAAGATAGTATTGGTACCGAAAGTTACTTTGATGTACGAAAAGAGGGTCACTGAAACAAAAAATGGAGTAAAATATCACTACTAATTATAATAAGCCCTGCCATTATTAGATAAATCCATTATTCACAAGAAATTCTTAGACCAGATGCTTTTAAAGGTAAAAAACAACAAAACATCGACCTTGGAATTAACCTCGCTTATTCGCTTTGATGCAACGTAAAACTGAGTAATTTAAAGTGGCCATCACTAGACGAACTCATGGTTTAGTTAGTTCTGAGACAAAAACAAATACATATATCAGATATTGGGAAAGTTTTATTATTTTATTTTAATAGAAAATCTTTAACATTTGAATAACAAAAGAAAATTAAACTGCGATTTTACTGCAACACAAAAGAATATGGAAAAATAGCAAGGGAAAAAAATAAAATGATCTTAATGGTGTATAACTTTAGTTATATTTTATAGTTAGAGTTCAATAGATAGCCATGCTGTTAGTAATTTTCTTATTTTCGGACAAACAATATCAATTTTAAATTTAGTTCAAGTCATATATGCTTGTGTTGTTTTCTTTATATTTAATTTATTTAAAAATTTATGGTAATTATTTTTGTTTTTATTGCTATCAAAAAGAAGTGCGCCAATTTTGTAAAAGTGCCAATATTTATTTTTAAACAAATAGAAATTTTGGCACACACATTTTAGAATGTTATTTTAACTAAATTGCCATTCGTAAAATAAAATTAGAAGGCAAAAACGCATTCATTACTAAAAATTCTAAATACTGTTGAATGTAATAGATCGAGTAATTTTTTATTTAATTCGCAGACGATAAATGTCGTGTGATATATTTATAATTGTTAAAACGTGAAGGACTTGTAATACGATTTTTAATTAAAAATACTAATCAACTAGATTTTGTTGAGGTGAAAAAGATGATGATTAGCATTAGTGCTTGGCCATTTGATCTTAATCTGACGGTGATTAGGTGCAGGAAAAGCGGCCACCCACGTCCTAAGACGCATACGCGCCTTAGTCGCAAATTTTGAGTGCACGGTAACAGGGCCGTGCTCCCACTCCTTGCTGAAGAGTTATAAGCTATCTAAATCCTTGTCCTGTTGCATGTGCAAGCTAGGTCTTTCGATGTTAAACCTGCGTTGATATCTCTTCGGATATTATCTTCAAAGCACCGATTAAACTAACACCCATCACGTAATTCCGAGGGGCCTCACCAATAACTAGAACAGGTATCCCTGCTTCCTGCTGATCGGACTTCGAGAGTTCTATGTCTTTTCTAGTTTAGGACTCTTGCTAGCCCAGGCGATGGGTGCTGCCTCCGGGGAGACAAATACCAGTAATATAATAAAAATGTCGTTTAAACCCACAATATTTTAAAAATATTTTTTTACCTGCTGGCAACCTGTGCAAGTACAATTTTTTGTCGTCTTATTAAATTTTTAAAAAAATATATTTCTAACAAACTTTATGCATTGCAGTTTCACTGATAAGTAAAATGTAGTTTCACTGATTAGTAAAAATTTACTGGTAATGAAAATTCAATTGTAGTATGACAAAATTTACTGATGACTGCTTCTTTTCAGTAATCAGTAATAATTTAGTATTTATTTTATCAGTTAGAATTATATTTTATATTACTGCCATCAATGATTTAATTTAATTTGCTTCCTGAAATTTGTTTTTCAGCTTGTCTAACCTGCTATAATAGGTAATCGGAACTTAATTGCAATAGGTTTAAGATTACGCCATTAAGTAAAAAAAAGAAAATGTAATGATTATGAATTTTTTTTGTATTCATAATTTCCTTTCTCTCTGTTATTCGGTAAGTATTTAATGTGTTAATAATAATCACTTGGGTGGTGGAATTTTAATACATTAACAAAATAAATTTAATTTTTCACTGTAAATTTCTCTTTAGAGCGATTTTAAAGAAGCTTAAATTGAATTTAAATTCTCTTTGGTTTTTAGGTTGCTATATTTCTTGGAACTATTATTTATTTAATTTAACTTAAAATTATTAATAATATTTAAAATTTTAATCATCCATCTGGGTTTTCGCGAAATTTTATATTTTTTTTTTACGAATTTTATTTATTTTTTATTATATTAAGAGCTTTTTGCTATTAAATTAAATATTTAACCCAATTCTCATAACTAGATTGAACAAACATGTGCTCTGATTTTGCCATTTGAGAGATATTACAAAAACAAAATTAATCAAAACAACACATTAAAAAATATACAACAAAATAATGAATTTCGTTTTTGACGTTGAAATATGAAAACTGTCGGAAACTAAAATTTTGCAAACCAACTCCATCCATATGGATCCGAAATAAATATATATAAAGACACAAAAGAAAATTGTAAAAATTTCCATTGGAATAACAAACGTTTACCAATGGTTAAGGGTGTAAGAGAAATAAACTATGACACGTATGACACGTTTTGTGCACTAAATGTAAATTGCAAAAAGAAAAACTATAAAATTTATTGAAAACAAAACGTAAATATTAATTGGCCACCTTCCAAGAATAAAAATATTTCCTGAGTGCCGTGACTCGGTCAATATTGTTTTTGTTTAATATTGTTAGTATTTATAATTAGCACGGACAGGCAGGTTGATGATTTATTCTCTTTTCTTGCTTAGTGTAAAAGTAGGAACAGTATTCGAAACAATGAAAAACATATATTAAGTAAATTTCGCTTACAAAATCAAAAACATAAAAACTGCGAAGCAGGTGATTTTCCATACTATCATTTCAATAACGCACGTGTGAATGATTGATATAAACAACGTAAAACGTACTCTTTGTCGTTACGCGCATTGTTAAACTCTGGTATACTCAGTGTTATCATGTTGGGGGAATTTTTAGTTTTTGAAATTTTAATTATAATTTAAAAAAAATATTTTAGTAGGGCAATACTACACCCAAATTTATGTAATAAATATTGCAGCTATTATTGAACTATACATAAAGCAAATGAGTTTTTATCATTTTACATCATTTCAGATTCAAGAGATTCGTAAATAGTTCGTTAACAAGTAGTTTTCTTAAATATTAATTAAAAAGCTATTATTTTAAGCCAAATTTTTGGGATATATATAAACGTTTTTTGGGAATAAAAACTTTTAATTGAAAAAAGACAGCCAACTCTGCTTTTGTAAACTTAGTTAAACAAATTGTTTGATAAAATTGTTTCATAAGGAAGTTAAAATTAATTTATTCAAATCCTTTCCAGTATCCTTAATTGTTAAAATGTATTTATCTTAAAAAACTAATGTGTCATATTTTGATTTTTGCTACCTAATAGATTATTATTTGTTTTAACCTTACAGATTAATGAACGTTAATAGTAACACAATATTCTAGTATCCAAAGGGCTTTTATTTTCAAATATAGCATTTAGACAAATTTTAGCAAATTTTTATCATTCCAAAATTATACCGAATAATTTTTCTATATTTTTGCGACAAAAATTAAAAAAAAAACAAAAATGTTGTTTTTAATAACCTTTTGTTTATAAAGAAATTGTTAACTTATTGTATTTATGTTTTCAGGATAGTTTAGGTAAGATTTTATTTTAATTTGGTATTATGTAATAAAATTTATCTAACAATTTGCTTCTATTTAGAACTCTAAATGAATTATAACATAAGAAAACCAAATAATGCACTTAAATATATGATTTTGTCTTCTTTAATCTTAATAGATTTAATTATTGGTTGTTGTATCCTTAAGCTTTGATATTAGTTTCTGTCTCTAAATATATCTGTGATATTTTCTGTTGGTGATTATTGTTTAAATTATGTATTTAACTGTGCTTTTTGTCCACTATTTAATATTTTATTTAGCGTACGTCACAACAACAAATAGTAAGTTTAATTTGAATAATTATATCGATCGCATTTATAAAAATAATAAACCATCATTGTAAATTTGCCATTAGAATCATTCTGATGATGACGAAGCTGACAAAGCGTTGAGGAAAAAGATGAAATAACTTGTTATATTTGCATTAAATTTAAATAAAATCTGACTAAAAATATTAATACAATAATAATAATTATTTGTCATAAACAAAAATCCAAGTAAATTTTTAGTTTTTTATATATAGACGATAACATCTGCAAGTCCGTGCTCCCTCATTGCTGAAGAGTTGGAGACTACCCAACTCCTTGTCCTATTGCATGTGCAAACATTGAATTGTTAATTTGCATTAATATCTCTTCAGAAGCTTTTTAAAAGTAACCGATATTAACCAACAGCCACCACGTAACTCTACTAGGAGTTAGGGTTCCTGCTAGCCCAGGTGTCTGTGGCTGCCTTTAACCCCCGAAATCACATATCAAGATGGGAAAGAGATCCATTAAGACTTCGTGCCTCCGGGGGGAATTCATATTAATAGAAGATACAAGCAAAAAACTGCTATTAATGAACGAAATCCAACGTATTCAATCAAAGACCCTAATTTTTCTACTATAACCTTTCCCAAAATTTGCAATCTGCTGATTCACTATTCAATTTATTTATATATAGTTTATATTTATTCGATTTATTTTTAATTCTTCTTTTAAATTAATTTTTTTATTTTAGTTTTATTTTTTCATTTTATTAACAGTATTCTTATTCCTTTTAGTTTTACATTAAAATAAAAAAATTAGTTAACTTAGTTCAATTAATATGCATATCATTAAAATATTAAAATATAATTGGTGTATTTTTAACACTAAATTGAATTCTTCTAGATATTTTATTTGTTGAGTTATTAAAACATTTCTATTATTATTAAGAAAGACCATTAGAACAAAACTGTTATAGTTTATAACAATAATAGAATATACGATTAAAAACAATTTATAACCCATGTGCAATGTTTGTAGTTGAAAATGAAAACAGATATTAAAGGATTTATGCCATGACATCATTCAGTACACATACAACTTAGTATATAAAGAAGTATCATAGGAGTTTTGATACAACCTTGTTTTATTTGAAGGAAAAATTTCTTTAGTTTTCAACAGAATCAAATTAAATTTAAATATTCTTCCCTAACTGTCTAAAATTTAAAATCTTAATTTTTTATATGTATATATATGTTAAGTTTTGTTTTAAAAATTGCAAATATTACCTTTTGCACTTGAATATTTTTTTATATATATTTTGATTTTATATCTGTTTATTTGACAACTTCAAAATTGCATATGTTTTGAAATGTTTCAGCCTTATTTAATAAGTTTAATGAAATATCTGAAGATTTGCAACATTACTACATGGCAACACCTTGTGCGTGCTGCAGTCCTGTGCACAAATATAACATTATTACACTTAAAGCTTGAATACGTTCTTCAGATTTTCCTAAAATACTTAATGTATTTGCCGTTTGTTGCTGCTGTGGATACTCGTTTACTGACAAAAATTCACTACCACCACTTTTCATTGTTGCCGTTATATTGGAATGAATAGCAGTTTCACTGTCCAAGGCCAACCGTAACTTTGTAAGCTGCAATTGAAGAAACATCATCTGGATTAATTTTCTGATATGTGCGTATATTCTCCGACGGGGTTTAATTTATTTGGGTATAATTGTACGTCAAACAGAGTATACTCAGCGTATAGAGAGAACACTAAAGATAGCAAATAGCCGAAACCGGCTGGTTCACAAACCAAATTTGACACGGGTTTATGTAAAATCATACCCAAATGAATTAATTTTCTTCAAGGCAACGTTTCATTGAAAAAGTTTACTTTAAAATTATTTTCAAAATAGTCAATATATCTCAATTCTTTTAAATAATTAATAAATAATTTTATATTATATGTACTTGAAATATTTATTTTTATAAAAATTATATATAAAATACAGCAAAAGCATATCGATTTCGATATTGCAAAATGCTAACAAAACCTAAAATTGTATACAAAAGTGCAACAACAAAAAGATTAGAGAAAAGCAGAAATTGTTTCTTTGTATAAAATCTTAGATATTATGTTAGATGCTTTAGCACCTATTCTAATATATTCTGTGAGACTCATCTATGTTATAATTAAAGAGACACAGTCCTATTTCTGGCATTAAGTGTGACAATTTTACGTTATTATGATAAATTTTTCCGAAATATTATATATACTGACTGCTAATAATTTTTGTTTTAAACCCCCTTTCGCTTGGTAAATAATTTCATAGTTGTACTTTATTTTTATTTAAAACTTAAAATGTATTTTTATCCGCAGGTTAAAAATATATTTTTATCCGCAGGCTAAAAATATATTTTTATCCGCAGGCTAAAAATATATTTTTAGTTATTCAATTGTCTTGGCCAGCGAAGACGTCTGATTGGGGCAGCCTTGATCGGAATTATAAATCAACTTACCAGCAAATTAATTTTATTTACTCTTTCGCCACTACTCTGATCGCTGTAAAGGCTTTTGCCAGCGTTCTTAGCTAAACTCATGACATCTTCATCCTTTGATAATAGCATAATGTGCTCGGTTATAGAAACAATTTGTTCGGCTGAAAAATTGGTAACATCGGAGGGCAAAGCTTCCAAACGTAGGGTAACTATATCAAAGGTACTTGCACCTAAAGATATTATAGATGATTTTCTAAAAATAAAGAAAAAGTTTTACAATAAGACAATAAAAAAAAAAACAGTCACCTTGACGGAGTATGTTGTGGGGATGGTGGTAAACTTTTTGCTATAGTGCCTGGAGTTGCACCACATGCACTACTGATATTACCCGTTACCCCAGTTATTGAGGATACTATGCCAGGTATAGCCAGATTATTAGCTGAATTAACGCGCTTGATGCCCTGAGCAAATAGACCAGTCAGACTTGAACGATGAACTTCCAAATTGCTAGGCGTTGTTGTAGCAGTATTTTGTTTCTTTTCCATATTTTCCGGTGTAAAAATAGTTTCGCCTTCAGGTTCTACTCCCATATCAATATCAGCTTCGGTAACCATAAACTCGGGTGTTGCAACTATTGAGGTGGCTTGCTGCATTGCAGAGGAACAATCAACCGGACCGCATACTGTAGCATTTTGACATTTATTTATACACTTCTTGTGGCAACACATGAAGCATTCACGACATTGAACAGCATCTTTTAGCCAAATTTTCTTGCCGCAAAAATCACATTGTGTGGCTCGCTGGAAATGTGTGCGTATGAAATTGTGAGCTTTTGTTTGGGACGTGGTTGTATCGGTTGACTTAATAGAAATCGTATCAAAGTATCCGCTGTCATCGGTCTTGTCCACAGAGGTTACAGATCTTGAAAAATATATATCAGAATTAACTTTACCTTAACAAGATTTTAATTTTTATCGTTTTTTATTTATCTACATATATAATTGATTTCCATTAACAATTTACAATTTTAAGGATATTATTTAAAATTAGTAATTATTTTTTTTCTATTATCTAAAAAAATTTATAAATGTATAAAATATGCTATATTGAGTATCAATAAGGGCAAAATTAATATTTTTAAACGAGTGATGTTTAAAATTAAAAAAAATGGATGTATTGGTGAGAAAATAAAGCTACATTGCGGGAAAAGTTTAAAAATGGTAGCAAATATAAATAAAGGTAAATTTACGACTTCTTTGTAGAGTGTTATGAAGTTATTTAAAGAAGAACTAGGTACCCCCTTTTATTTATATATATTTATGATAAAAATTAAAAGCATATCAATAATAATAATATAATATGCAATTTAATACATCTTCTGTAACAGCTTCCAAGCATCATGACTTTTTGAAGATTTATAAAATAATTGGCGAATTTATAATATATTTTGAAACAAATTTTAAAGGGCAATAAATCTATCTTAAAAACCAATATGAAAGGCTTGTTATATGTATTTTACTATAGTTATTTTCATATTTAGCATAATCATTGATTTTCATACTTTGTTATTATATCAAAGGGTCTTTTACTAATTTTTTGCAAAACCTTCTTTGAAAGGTGAACCATTGCTGCTAATAGCAAAGGCAAACTGATTCATTCTTTTCTTTGTTATATGCTTTCTATTAAGTAATTCACATATGAAGTTTGTCATTTAGAGTAATAACGAAAATGAATAAAATCACCAGTTATTGTTTTTTTTTGTCAAACAAATAATAATAATTAAATTTTTATATATTTTTATAAAAATATAGTTGGTATTTTTATATATATTCTTTAAAGCGTTTTCATTTGCTTACTTTGATTTCGCTTTCATTGTGTGTTTTGGGTGTATTTCCGTGGTTGATAAGTTTGGATTGCCATCCCAGGTAAAAGCAAATAAAATATCTCCAAAACATAGATTAGAATTAAAGCCAGACTGAGTCGACAAGTGATGATTTTTTCTTTAAGTGTAAAAAGTTAAACATTTTTTGTATTAAAATTAAATTCTTCACTACATACAAATCCTGTGGTATGGGTGGATTCAGTTCGTACGTCTTTAAAGATTGACTTAAACTGGTTTCACAACACTCTGTTAATATTTGGTGAATGGGTATATTAGTGAAACCCAATAATTGATTCTCTCCAAAACTTTTACCGTACACACTAACATTCAGAAAACGACATTGAGGATCCAATCTGAAATTGCAAACATCTTCCATATGTATTAATGTGGCCAATTTACAATCGATTGTAGAATGTTGATAGTAATGTTCAACATCGTTAACACTTGAACCAAGTGAACTAAGAAACTTTTCACAATTTGTTTTTGACGGAAATTTGTGTGGGGTAGCTTGTTTAGCTAAAACTTTAGCTTTCGTTTTGTAATCTTCATCTTTTGAACCATCACCATGGTCGCGACTTATTGTTTTTTTTAATGCTTTTGCAATAAGTTTTGTTTTTTTGGGGGAATTGGTAGGGGTACTCGATAAACTTGATTCACTACTGGTTCCCTTCTCAGTGTTACTACGTATGGGTATGGTGTCAGTTGGTTTTATGGTCAAACCATAACCACATTTATTATCGCCTAAATCTTCATAGTTCTCCAAGTCCTCGAGAATGGCATCATTACGTATAATGCCTGGTATAATACGATCAATGCGTAAGCTAAAACTATTCGCTTGCAGACCTTTAATAACTTTAGCCACCTGTTGTATCGTAGAGACACGTTTACCTTCTATGGCCAACAAAATATCACCAACTTTTAACTTGGACTTACAGGCTGGTGTATTGGGCAGTACTGCTTCTATTTCTATAGCATCAGCCGAAGACTGCTTAAAAATGATGCCAATTTGTTGATTTTTAGCTTTATGTATCTCTATATCCAATGATACCATTACATGTCTATCATCCCGCTGATGTGCCTCTACAAATGCTAATGATGCCATTGTTATGGAACAATAAATATCAGTTAAATGCGAGGGACATATAAGACGTGATATTTCTGATACTTTAACTTCTAGCACACCATTCGGTTGTATACCTTCACCCTCGCCAATATCCTCTTCCGGAGTCTTATGGAAAAATGGTTTATAACGAAGCTTATAATTAGGCAAGGTATGCTTACGTCGAATTGCTTTTCGTATTTGATTTGATATTAAACTGGTTATGTTCGATTGCATTTGTCTTCCTTGATACTTTGATTCGATGGCTAAATCTAATTCTGGATCACCAAGAAAACTAAGTGACCAATGTGTGTAGGGATTGCGAGTGAATTGCAGGCGAGCTAAGCCAGAGAGTTGCTTAACTGAAATAGAAGGTAGTTTTTACTGTATAAACGGTTTTACTAATAGAATCAAAAATTAATATATTTTGATTATAAAAGTGTAGTGTTTAAATATAAAAAGGCGCGAAGAAAAAAATTTTAGTATTGATAAAAAGTGCTTAGTCTTTGGGAAATATTTATGATCAGTAAATTAAAAATTATATTTCCGTTTCGTCTCCGCTAGAAATTACAATACTAATAATTATCTAATTACTAATATCTGAAACATTTATAAATGGATCAGAATGCAACCGACTTAAGTTATTAAATCTGAAGTGTTAACGTAAGCATTATAAGAGCTTGTCTTTTCTTATTATACTTCGTGTCTATAATAGAAAAATACTTAAAATATCATTAAGAAAAATGTTCTTTCTTACTTAAATTGCAGTACAATAAACCCGAACTTAAGCGTGAATATAATTTTCATAGCTTAGTTTGCAATTGCCAAAAAGCTAGATGTTAGAATAGTTGCAATATTTTTCGACCATGTCGATTATTAATTAAAGTGAATGGAGATATTATTTTAGTTTATTATTTATATTTTGAAAAGCTTACAAAGAGTATTTAAATAATTATTTATATTTTTAATAGTATTTTTGCAAAAAATGTATTATGCAGGTATTTAAATAAAATAATCAAAGTTGTATCTTTTCGTATTGATTCCTTTTATAGAATTAGAAAATATTTAATTTACAACCAAGAACTGCTTGCAAATTTTATAGCTTTTTTTTGTAAAAATTGCTTACCTTTTAACGTCAATGAACCTTTTTTGCCCAACACCATATCGGCATCTATTGATGTACGAAAATTGCCCGTATAATGAATATTTAATAATAAATCCAAATTCTCAATACGTTCTCCATTTTCATTCAATTCAACATTATGTACCCTTAAGGTTTTTATCTCTGGAAATTGATCACCCAGCTCAAGTTGCTTTATCTTTAAGAACAAAAATATGTATATAAACAATACAACAATAATAAGAAGGAAAAATAAAAAAGGAAATAAAAAGTAAAAGTAAAATACATAAAAGTAAATGAGACAATGAATAAATAACAAGACAAATTATTGTCACAAATTAACAACTACAGACACAAATGCTTACAGACATAATAAGTGTATATGCAGAACACAAAGATATCAGGTACTTTATGTAAAATATACAATAACATCGGCAATACAAAGTGAACAAAATAACAAAAAACTAAAAAAAACAAAGGATGTAAGAGTCTAGGCATTAAAAAAAACCTGATTCAAATGAGACAAATAAGAAAATACTAAAAATGTCTGGGTCTAAACAGCATAAAGCTTGGGCAATTAATAATGGCTTCTAATTATAAAAAAAAAGATTAAGAACTACAGGAGACTCCCGTCTATTTTATGAATTATGTGGGTAATCCACATACCGATATTTCGATTTAATGGGATTTAAATAAAAATAGACAAAATGTAAAACAAATCATTCAAAAAAACTAACACAATAACAATTTTAATGTCATTCCTCTCGGTAAAATTTTTTGACAGTTTGGTCTGTTTGTAATGTCAGTTTTAAAAGAGAATAAATCGACAGGTAAAGACGACCTCAATTTTCACACCACTAAAACTACTTATGTACTCTCAACAACGAGAAACACCCTCAGACGGACACACCTACCCAGCAAATAATAAAAGACGAAAATATTAAATTGACATCGCCAAAAATGCCAAGAGGCAAGAGAATCTACCTGAAAGAGTAGATACGACCTTAATAAAAGAATGACATAAGCCGGCACTACTTATGCTAACAGACATAATACTAACTCTTTAGTATTATCTGGAAATGTGGCTTCGAATGCGCTTGCCGATCACACCGAACAAACAGCCAGTTATGCCAGTTTTAACCGAGAGGAATGACAACAGTATTTCATGTACTGGCGGAACAAATCTTAACAACTTAACACCAATAAAAATTTATTTTTGTCTTTATCACATATGACTTTCTTGCACACAACGTAACGTTAATTGCGCTGCATAATGAATTACAGTTACAAAAACTCAGTCTTATAGTAAGTTTTAAGGATCTTGTGTTGGCAAACCAAATACGAACTATAATGGTAGGATATTTGAACGATTTCTAATATTGCTACAGATTATTTGCGTTTTTCAATTTATTGAATATAAATTAATATCAGAAAAGATATTCAAATTTCAAGCTTTTAGTTTTCTGATTTTTGTTAAACCACTTTTTTCGATTTGTGGTTTTGAAAAATAAAAAACCTCTATTGGTGGCATAAACGCTTACGTTAATTTTTTTATATTCGAATCGGAAGGACTAGACATAAAATTATTAGTAGGATTTATTAGATAGTTGGAAAGTTATTTATATAGTTAAGTTTTACAAAAGACTTTTTTCTGTTTTTTGTAGTTAGTGGCAACTAAAAAAACATTTATTGTACTCATAAAGTAAGTGACTTTTTCAAGAAATATCATTTCTTATTTCGTGAAAAATTTTAAACTAGCTAACCGTACTCATTTTATGCAATTTTCTTAATTTCTGTCATTGCATCTACAAAATTTTTATCTTCCATTATTTGGGGGCCATAAAAATCCAGTTTTGAGGAAAATTTTTCGATTAAGTAGTTGACCTTTTGCTCTTCTATCACATACACAAGCAAATCAAACCCCATCGAATAATATACGCACATATCAACTTAATTATACTTTGTATTTTATGTTTGATTTACTAGATTTCTTATATCGGGTTTTTCAACAAAAAGTTTGTTTTTCAATCGTGGCAACACCAGCAACATGATAGTTTTACCATTTAATTTTTTAACCCATTCGCACTGAATTCAATTTCGCACGAAAATCGCATTAAAATAATTAAAATCCACTTTGAGAAAGGTGGCTCTTCTAAAGTTATATTTCTTAAAATTCGTGATGTTTTCGGAGAACATAATCATTTTTCTGAGACCGCTATTAAGAATTTGGTCGTTAAATTTTAGTCGACAGGCTCGATACAACATGTGCGAACACCAACGTGTGTTCGGCCGGGTCGTCAAGTGAAAACATTTCGGCTGTGAGCCACAGTGTTGAAGCAGATCAAAATTTGTCAAATCCTTGACGTTCCCAACAATTGAGGTTATCCAAAACCACCACATAGTGAATTTTGCATAAGGATTTGTGGGGCTATGTTAAGGTCAGAGTATATATGATCGAAATCGAATCGATTTCAGGCTTTAAAACTTAAAATCCGTGATGTGATTAACGAAATGGGACCGCCATTTTGCCAAAAAAAGCAATTAAAAACTTTGATGAAAGAAACGACCGACCGTGGTCATGGTGGACATTTCCCAGATATCATTTTTCATTCATAATTGCTCTTCGTAATAAAGTACAAATTTGAATTATCTTAATCTAAACTTTTTTGCTCAATTTTTTTCTAAATAAAATTCCCTTTATTATTTTTTTTTTTTTTGAAAGGTTTGCAAAAGCTCATGAGGTCAACTGTTTACTGCATTTATCATAACTATAGCGTTTACACACATACACTCATTATTTTGTTTTACATACCGTTAGTTTATCAAATAACTTTCCCGTTGTTGTTTTTGCTATCAGCTCATCCAATTCCAATGAAAGTTTACGATAAAACCATTTTCTCACGCGATTTGAATTTTTTAATTCATGAAACAAGAATTGCATGACAAAATTTAATGAAACCAATGACGAGGCATCTGGATCTTTACAGTTTAAAATAAAATCTAAATTTTGCTGAGCTAAGGGTGCGTTAGTGACTGCTGATGCTAATTGTGTCGAGTCTACAGTAGGCGATTTACTAAAAGTAAGAGCCGTTTGATGAAGGGCCTGCAAATGGTGTTTAGTTAATAACATAAAATAATTAAAATAGAAATTCAAGATTTTTATTTTCTTTCACCTTTGGCAATTTATATTTCAAATTGATATCTTTTTGTTCAGATGTCTCCTCGGGCAATAAGGAGAATTTCATATATATGTAATATTGAAGAAGTAGCAAAAATACTGCTCCAATTATAAAAAATATAAAACACAACATTATCAGCATTGAAAAGTTAATGTCCATATTGATTGATTTTAAAATCGTGCACCTTTAATTATTTATAAATATATATGTACTTCGTTATGTCTTTGCTCTAATTTGTGAATTGTTTGCTTGTTGTCAGCATAGTTTGTTATTAATGATATTTCATTATTAAATATACAACCAAACCTGCAAAATAAATCTATACAGTCAAAAAAGTCAATAATTTTTTTTATTCTTTTTTGTGTTTTTTTTTGTTAAAAATATTATTTTTAGTGTTATGTTTAATAGACAATATGTGAGTATATTAGACTACATATATTTAGGGTGTGAGTTGTTGAATTTCATACTAGAAAAACTTTTTTACCTTTTCCACTTTTGAATAAATATTCTTGTCTACTTTTTTGTTTAATTAAATTATCACATATGTAAGCAGTTAATATCATTTAAAATTTAAAACATTTGATTTATTTATTCATTTATTTATGAGCTTTTAATAAATACAATTACAATTATATTCGTGCTGTTTTTTCCGCTTCTGTTTGTTTGGCGTATTATCTGTATAACTTGCACTTGTATTAATAATCAAACCCATTTCCTTGCGTTCTAGGGTAGCAGATTGCGTTTCATTCCACCTCCTTTTTTAATTTTTGTTTTTTTTTTTAACAACCCTTTAAAATCAATAACTGCGCCGGAGTTTATATATGTGGCCAACAGCTGTTCAGCTGGAAATGAAACATTGCTTTTGTTTATATTATGTATACAATTTATTTGTTTGCAAACAAATCCGGCATGTGTATTTGCTAATTTAATGGATATAAACAAATCTGAATTCATTGTGTGTGTTCCTTGGCTAGTGGATTTTGCGTTTTAATTTGTTATAACTGTCTAAGGTATTTATCACTTGAACAAACTGTAGTACCAAGACTAAAGATTTTTATATTAAAAGAGTTTGTGTTTGATTTTTATGAAAATTCTAGAAAATTTAACTCTTGGCTTTTTTTTAAAAGAAAACCTATCAAAACCTCAAAGACAACTGCATTTTTAAAAGAGCATGATTTATGATTAACTAATTAATCAATGAGTACTTAGGGCGTCGATGAAATTTTAATAAAGCAAAAATCAATGCACATTTTGCTGATAACTAAAATTTCTCTGAGGTGTGGACATTTAGCCGTCTGTTTGGGTGAATAGGTAATCGGTTAATATTAGATTGGTCATTTAACAGCTTGCTATAATTTGTAGTAAAGAACAAATAATTAAGACAATAATTAAGACTGTTTAGCTGCATCACATCTTCTATAAATGTATTTCTTCAAATTTTATACATTAAAAGCACAAAACACAAAGCAAACTGAGCAAAACGAGGAAAACAAGTTTCCTCTTTCCAACTGTAATCATTTTTCCATTGGTCCCCATTTATCCATCTACATCCTATGTAATAATTTTGTATAAATAAAAATGGATATAACCAAGCTAAATTGGATGCCCGGTTAAGATCTCTTGCCTGCACTTGTGTTTCTTCTTACATTTCGAAGCAAGAGGAAACGCAAAATTTAAAAGAAATATTTGTCCCTCAGTTTCTCATATACTTTGTGTATGCCCGCTCTATCTAAAGTAACTTTATCTCTACTACTGAGCTTCACTAATACATTGTTAATATGAAGATTGAAGGAATGGTTAATCGATTTAACATTGTTTTTTTACGAAATTAGGAATATTTTTTTATGAAATTTTTAAATAATCCATAGTGTTTATAACTTTTTGAAAAATTAATTTTTTTCGATTATTCGATTATTTGAACTTTCGAACATTTAACAAGTTATGATTTTTTGTAATCAAAAATTAATTTTTTTACAATTACAGCCCATCGTGTTAAAATTTAAAAAGCTGTGGAAGTTCGTTAAGAGTTTCATTCTGATCATTACCATTCGACTCGACATGAGAAAAGTTATTATTGATTAATATCTAGTGTTTTTATATACTAGATTTTAAACTTTCTTTTCAATTAGCACTTTTCTCCAAAATTGTAATATTCAGTTAATTTTTCGAAAAAATTTGAATTTTAGCTGAAATTAGAAGAACTTGCTGGGATTTCGGGTTTTTTACTTTTGTATACTTTTTATGTGTAGATATTTTTTTAAAATATTTTAACTTCATCAGACACACCTTGTTAAACAAGTTACGTTGATTTTGCAAACCTTTTAAATAACCACAGTATGTACTATTTACTTTTCGGGTTATTCTAATTATTAACTTTTGAAATTCATTGTACTTGCTATTTAGCGTTATTGCTTTAATATAGAAAATAAAACACTGTTAAGTTAATTTTTTTATATTTTCATGTATTTGAAAAAAATTATCAAGTGTTTGACTACACTCTTCTTGGTTTTTTTTGTAATATTTTATAATTTCATAATTAATTTATAACAATAATAACTAAACTATTTTTGTATTTTGTTTTGTTTTTGTTTTTATTTATTTTTATTGGTTGTCTTTTTATAATATTTTTTTTTTCATTTCGTAGTCTGAGGTGTGGACAATTTTTTGTTTCATTTAATAGTTTAAAAAAAAATATAAATAAATATATAAAAATAATAATGATAATAAGGAATAAAATGCACAGTTTTTGTTATTATATTGAAACTTCAAAATTTATTTTTTTTATACAGATATAATTAAAGATTTAGATTTTATCCACAGCAGAAAATATATTTGTTAAATTTCTTTAGAAAATCTTACCACATGTCAAAGTAATTAGAGTGCTAACTTTAAAGAAGAAAAATATACATTTTAAATCGAAATGTAGTTTCATAATATTCAATTCAAGAACAGCTGATGCTTAGGTGCCCCACAATTTTATTCAGTTTAAACATATAGTAAGAGTGTGTTTAAAAATATGTGTTTTATGCCGAAACCCAAAAAAAAATAATTGTTCTATCGAAGTTTATCGTTATGCTTAACACTTTTAATAGTTTTGCATCCAAGAGATTAGATTATTTTAGGGATTCTAAAGTCGGTAATCATAATATTGATTCGGTTTTTTAGGAATGTTTACTATAATTTATTTTGAAAAGTGATTTTTAATAAAAAAAATACCCTATTTACCCGCATATTACCTTGTTGAGTGCAACTCCTAAAAATTCTTGCTATATTTGGCGCACATTGTAAAATTAACACCAAATTTTCTAATTACAAAAACATTTCTTTTATGCACTTTTTCGAAGGAGAGGGTTTTATAAAATTTTATACAAAATTATTTCAGTTAGAAAAATTATCTAGTTGGACACACGTATAGCAGTGTTTAGTTTGCAAAATTTTATCACTATTTTTTACCTCAAAATCTTGTGTATTTCTTTATTATAATTTTTTAAAACAATAAGAAAATTTATTGTTTTTTTTAAGGATTTATAATTTTCACTGCCTTATGCCTCAACAAGTAAATTGTAGCTCCTTATAGTCATGTAAATTAGTAAGGCTTATACTAAAGCAAATAAGAACGTTATTAGTTTCTAAAATGTTAAAAAATGCTAGAATTAGAATTTTTTGCTGGGTATCACGAAAGCTTAGATAAATGCGACATCTCTAAATGTCGGAAAGGCTTAATTTTTTAAATGAAACACAAAATTCAATAAATATTTCCTGCATCAAAAAAGTCCAAAAAATTATAAAAAGAATTTTCTTTATTAAACTGGAAAAACTATTCACTCCGTTCGAATTTCAAAAAAATCAAAACAATTTTTAAAAAGTTTTCTTTAATTTTGTTTAAAATTTTTTTTCTTTACGAATTTTATGTATATTTTGTTTTGTTTGTTTTAAAGGTGTTTTCTTTTAATCATATTATTTTTGCTTTGTTATTGTAGTTTTGGTAAAAAAATCGTTTGGTTTTTATTTATTAATAGAAATAAGTTATTATTTGATTAAATTTTTAACTATTGTTTTATGGTTTTGCTTACTTGGATTTAGTTTTTGCTTAATACGTATTTACAAATCTTAGCTTTAACAAACAAATTACGCGGTTTTTATTTTGAGTTTAATAAATAAAATTATATAAATATATTTAAATATACATAAATTATGTATATATATATATATATATATATATATATATATATATATATATATATAGATGTACATATATATATATATATATATAGGCACCATTATTTTTATGCCTTAATTAAGAGTTTTTTTAATAAAAAATTATGTTTGTTTGGTTTGTAATCAAAAGGTTTTGTTTTCCTTTAAATGTTAAAATTTTATTGTTATTTTATTTATTAAATGCCAAATTATAGTTTCATATTTTAGTTATTTATGTATATATGTAATGTAATGTGAGGAGGAACGATTTCAAAATAATTAACTTAAAGAAAATTTCTAACGAACAAAGGAATCTGGGATATCTTTCACGGAAATATAGGATTCAATTCTTAATAACTACTCAGATTAAGATCACACACTTTTGCCTAAGTTTATTTAAAACTAATAATTTAAAAAGAAAATTAAGCAAACCTAAACATTTAATTATATAATGTGTTTTATCATTTGCGATTTAAAAATAATACGTTTATCGATGAAATCGGATTTAAAACTAAAATTAGATTAGTTACCTAAATTACAGAAAAGCTTGGATTTTAGCGTATTACTCTAAAAATTAAACGCTTCAGGGTATAAAATATTTAATTCTGTGTGATCAAATAATAATTTTGATAATTAAGATTATAAGAATATAAGACAATTTTTTAATTACCTAAAACAAATATGACATGTTGCTAAATTTAACAAAACCTTAATCTTTAAAAATTTTGTGAAAAAACTGTTTAGTTTAGCTTTATTTTGGTTTAATGATCGGCGTATTTGTTATTGATATATATATATATATATATATATATATATATATATATATATATATATATATAATTTATATATATATATATATATTTATATATATATATATATATATATATATATATATATATATATATATATATATATATATATATATATATATATATATATATATATATATATATATATATATATATATATATATATAATTTTTTTGTTTTTTTTTTAATATTAAGAAGTAATGTTCTATTTTTTTTTACTTTAAAGGTATAATAAAAATTTTTATTGAAGGCAGGTGTTAATATTATTATTTTTATAAATACAAATTGTTTTATATTTTATTATTTTTTTTATTATAATTTAAATTTAATAATTTCTTTGTTCTTATATTTTTAAATATTTTCTGGTTTTTATTTATTTTCACTAAAATACATTTTTTCGTTTTAGTCTATTTGTTTTTTTTTTTTAATTTGTTTAGCTTGTTAAATTACTTAAATAATGTTTGTATAAACCGGCCAGTTAGGTGTAGATATTTTTTACAGTTGAAATAAATAAATAAAAATTCTTTTATGTTAATTATTTTATTTGTTTTTGCTTGCTCATATAAGTATGAATTAAATTTAGAGGCATTATAAAGTATTTTGAATTTAGTTTTTTAGTAGCGATTTACAATATCAAATGAAACTATTTGAAATTCTTATAAAAATCTTTGTGTCTGTCTAAAACTTTTTCTATTTGAATTTATGACATTTATGAATTTTTTGTTAATCATTCAATAGAAACATTTTTTTTTTAAATATAAAAGTTTCATTTATATAAAATTAAATCGTTTTTTTTCATATTTTGTTTTTTTTGCGCTGGTACAAAGGAAGATGTTTATAAATTTTTTTAATAATAATTTCAAATATTATCATTTAATTATTTTTGGTTTTTTATAATTAAATATTTTTGTTTTCTTTTAATTGATTTTTTCTTAATATTTTACAAATTATTTAGGTTTTTTTTGGAACTATTTGTTAAATTTCCTAGCGTTTTTAATGTTTAATTTAATTCTAATATTTTACTTAAGAGTAAGTATTTATAACTCATAATCCAAGGAACAGATTAAGCTTATGTTTCTCTTGAATTTTGGAAAGAATTAAGTATCAATAGAAAATTATAAATTAATGGAAAATTATTTAAAAAATTTAGTTTTTTGCAGTTGCTGTAGAAGTGTTAAAAATATTTATGGTTTTAGGCTTTACTCTGTTTTTAGTTTGTTAAAATTTTTAATTTGTTATAGATTTCAATAGTCAATGAACAACATCTTAGAAGTAGTATGTAACTTTTAAAGAATAAAAAAAAAATAAAATGTTTGATGCCTGTGTTTTTAAGTTTTTGTTTTATTTAGTGAATTTTATATTTTGGCAGTAATTATAACTATAAAAACTATTTTTAGATGTTATTTGCTTCTATGTTAATTTCTATTTTCTATTTACTAATTACTCTTACTTTCTTATATACTATATACAATTATATATGCAGAAATGATGAAATCAAAATTTGGCAGAGTTTTACAAATGAATAAACATAAAATTGAAAAGTTTTCAAAAACTGCTATGAAATACTTATTTAGGACAATTAAATAAGAATGTAATTGCAATATTGTGATAAGGACTTAAATACATTACAGTTGAACAATTTCAAAAAATGGTTTGGGAATTGATTTTTCAATTTTATTATAACTCAAGTGAGAATTTCTAATATCTTTTTTCACTCTTTCATATTCGATTAAGTTAAATAAAAATGCTTTACTAAAGCTCATAAAATTTCGCCTGTTATCAATTGTAATATTAGCTGAGATTTTTCTAAAGCAATCAAGAATTTATCATAAGCTTTGCTTGGAATTTCAAGTGCCCCAGAAATCAGTAATAGCTTTAAATACTAAGTTGTATTAAAAGTATCTCAGCAGCTGAATAAATAAAAAATCTGTTTTATAAATAATCAATCTTGATATTTCTATTTGGAAAAATACCAATATTATGTAGATGCAAGTCAGAAATTAATATGATATCACAAGAGCATAAACTCACCGTAAAGCAAGTATGGATAACTTTGATGTAGAAGTATCGACCTCCTTAGAAAACATTATTTTTATTTAATTTAAACTGTTTAATTTTGAATATAGAAAGGCGCAATTTGGAACAAAAAAAAATTTGAATTGAAGGCAAAACTTAATAAAAATGGTCAAAACTGTAGAAAGTCTGGTGATACAAAGCTAACTGTTAGTCTTATATAATTAAGGGAACTCGGAAATATCATAATATAAATGTTTTAATAAAAGTGTTTAATTAACTTTTACTTTTGAATTGAGGTTAAGCTGTTGTTATCGGAACGTAAAAATTACAGAAAATTGTTATAGTTACAACATCTGCTTTTGTTTGCTTGCATGTGCAAAAAACAGCTGTATTTTAAATACACATTTTTTGGAAAGATTTAAAATATATATGTATTAGAAAATTAATTAAGAGTATTTTCGTAATAATACTTTTTAATCTCTGCTTAATTGGTTATATTGCTATCGTTTTACTAAAATTCAAATCAATTATAATTTTTTTAGTCAATCGTGCTTATTTGCTTATTTACTTCTTTTATGTTATTAATATGTCTATTTCTTTCGGCGATTCTATCTACAGAGGTTTACTTGTTTATCTAATTTAGTAAGGAGGAGGTGTACGTGGAAGGTCGAAAAAAGGTATTACGGATTTTGAATGTAATATTTTTGTGCGCTCTCGTCTTTAAATATTAGATTTGTTTTATTTCTAATTAAATTTATCTATTTTTGGTTTTATTTCCTAATTATACTGATTTGACCAATTCATTATGAATGTTTTATTTTATGTAATTGTAAATGAATTATCTAGAATGTGATATTTGTTGTTACTTGAAAAAATAAAAATTCAAAACTTATATTACGGATTGTTAAAGTTTTTTTTTCTTGGTTTTGTTTGTTCGTCTAGGATGTATTTCACGTTTTTGTTTAACCTATTAATTATCAATTAATCTTTTTTGTTATGTTGTTTTTACAGATTTCGAGAAAATTGGGTCAGTATTAATGATTTCTTGTTAGTGTTTTTTTTGCAATAACTATTGTAATCGCTTTTTCCAAAATATTTTCATTTCGTTAATTGCTATTATTTCAATTATTTGATTGGCTGTGTTTATTCTTTTACTCTTTAATAAAAAATTGATTTTCTGTTATTATTTTTGTTTTTTTGTTTTTGTTTTTTTGGGTAATTACATAGTTTTTACTGATTTTTTATATGTAAATTATCTAGCTACTGTATGGGTGTTGTTACTCTTTACAGTATTGTTTCCAATGCTATAAAGTCTTGTATTTAGCGAATTATTTTAATTTGCGTTTACTTAGTTGTTAATACAATGAGTACAAAGTTTGAAATGTTTTTCTGTTTTATTTTATTTAATAAATTTTGTATTGAATTAATTGATTATTATATATTTTTACGAACATGATGATTAAAACTTTTTACTTTGATATTTGTTGTTTAAATGTAAATTTTTCTAGCTAAAATTTTGGTCTAATTTAATTTAACAAATTATATTGCAATTGAAATTATAAAATTATACCAAATTAAGCACTTTATGCTTTCTAAATAAATAATCCCTTATAAAAATTTTTTTATTCTTAAATATTGTGTACAACTTCCTTTTCTTTCTTATTTACAGCAAAAGCATACTTTTCCATTTTCAAACCTACACGAAGATCTTACCAAAACTGATCAACTGAAACACTGATTGTAATTGTTTCAATTGAAGGAAGTTTATGTGCTAATAAAAATAATAGTTTTACAACAAAAGTAGAAACGTTATAATTTGCTTTTTGGAATGGTTGGTTTTTTGGGAATTGAAAGAAATTCTTCATAGAACCCAAACAATTTCATTTAAAGCACAAATGCACTCGTTTAAATTCATTAGATTGAAGTTTTTAATCATTAATTTGAATGACACTAAAATATTGTATTAATATATACAAATAGTCCTACAAATTAAATACCTAACATCCTGTATATATATATATATTAAGTACCGAGAATAAAAATCTATACAAAAACTTTAATTAAAATAAAAAAACTTATTTTTAAAGTTTGACAGAAAATGTTAATTATTCAATATAAGAAATTAAAATGTTTATTTAGCTAAATATTATAATAAATTTCAAGATATTTAAACGACAAATTTTCATTTAACTTAATGTTGATAGTCATTTCATGATTAATGCAACTTGTACAATTATATAGTTCTAATTAAGTATTATATTTCAACAGTAGAAACTCTAATTTTTAAATTTTCTCAAAAATTTTAAAGACTTTGAGTTATTTTTGTACTAGATCTCTTCTTAAGTGTTTGGAAGCTTTTCTCCTAAATTAATTTTGAATAATTTTTGAGATTTCTTCATTAATACAACTTGAACTCATTTGGGAATTACCTAATTTTTTCATTTGCTTCTCTTCCAGCTCGAGGGCACGCAGTAGTGATGAATCTCTTCCCCTTCTTGACATGTTCTTTCGGGGGTTAAAGCCTAGGCTAGCAGGAGCCTGAATTTGAAAGAAAAATTAAAATGGCATTTGCTTAAGGAAGTTAAAAAGTTTAATAATGCTATAAATGTTTTTAATTTTATTTAAAGATAGTTTAATTTCTGTAATATTTTGTCGCAGATTTAAATAAAAGAAAAATAAACTGAGAACCTTAAGTTTCTTCATTTTCTTTAAAATTTCTTTCTTTCCTCGTTTTTCTATCTAAGAGCCCATGGTCGAAGCCCTTTTAATTTTAAGTGCTTAATTTGGATTTTTAGCAACATTTTTAAAAATAAATGTAAAACAAAAAATTTTTAGTGTTTTGATTAAAAGAATATAAAAACTTTTCATGATCTTTAAGTTTAGGAAAATCATAAAAGTAGGAATAAGAAATAATATATTTGCTTAAAAATAAATCTTAAAATAATTCTTTGGCCTTGTTTTAATTCAACTTTTTGGAGGTAAAAATCTTGATTTTCTTTTCAGTTTGCTTTATTAATTTTATTATATCTCTTTGTTAAAAAATCTTGAATTATTAATTTCTCTGTTGTTTGTTATATTTTTGTTATTTTTTCAAGGTACATACTTAAAAATCTTTTAAAGCTTGGTTTACAATATTAAAAACTTAAATGAAGCTAAGGTTTTTGTTTTGTTGTTTAAGGAAAATTGTTTGTAACAACTAAATACTATTGAGTTAAATATAGTAAATTTTTTGTGGCAACATTTTTTCGGCTGTAGTACTTGATTTCGTTAGTTTTAATTAAGAAAGCTTGTTGAAATATACTAGATACTAGTTTGTTGAATACAGTATTGCCTGGATATATTTCTGAAATCTATCTAGACATGCTTTGGCCATCGTAGCAGGAAAAAATTGATGAAGCAATTTCGGAGATAAAACATTTTAAAGGCAAATTTTAAAATTTGCCTTTAATTTAGACAACTTAATCATATAATAGTCACAACAAAGGTACTCATAAGTCACCTTTTTATATTCTGATTGAAGTCAGATTTTTGACAGTTTAAAACAGATTCTTTTGTTTTCTTTCTATTTTAACGGTAAAAGGAAACATAATTATCTACAAAGATATTAAAAATTTAACGATACAATAAAAATCGTTATTGATATTATAGAATATTATTAACTTAAATAAAAGAAATCGAGAGATACATGCATGTAGAACTTTTACTAACGATTTAGAGCATCCGTCAAAATATCATCGCTAAATTGTTTATGATATTATTCTTTCGCAATGTTAATGGATATACTAGTATGTACATATAATGAATTCTAGGAGCATAATTTTTTTTAAAACCATAAATTTGTAGATAGTTAATGAAATTTTTTTAACAGTTTAATTAAAACCTATTTAAAGCAGGAAATTCTTTGTTTAATTTAAAGAATTCTTACCAATCAATATGAAATTAAACGTTACAAATCTAGCGCTTCGATTGATTTGATTTAATTTAATTTAATTTACAACTCATGACCATGGTTGTGGCAAACAATTTTCTCTAATCATTTTTCTTAATATTAATGATTTTCCAAATATTATTTCTTAATTTAAAAACTATTTTAAAAAGTCTTTAAAGTCCGTTTCTTAATTATATGCATTATTACAAAAAGATATTAAATAAATTTATGATGATGATGATGATGTTGACAATGTTATTTGTTTTGACGTGTAAGAATATATAAACAGCTTTAAGTTTAATAGCTGTTTTGTTGCTGGATTTTATGTTAATATTGTTAACAAATATTAATTATAATGTATGATAAAGATGTTGTTCTGGTCTATGATTATCTGCTATCATATCAGTAATTTGTTCGCAACTCGGTTCTTGGTGATCATATGCGGTTTTATCTATTGTTGTGTTAGAAGTTGGTGGCTGTATTGTTGTAATAAATATGCTGCTACTATTATTATTACCGATTGTTGTTGTAATATTTGGCGGTGTTTTTGTTGTTTCATTGGTCTCATGATATTTAGTCGAATAATAGTTTATTTCATGATCTGAATAGACTTTAGTTGTTGCTATATTTGGTTGCACACCTGAAGTCTGTGCAATATTTGATTGCATAAATGAAGTCTCTGCAATATTTTCGCTAATATTAATATCGTCACTTTGATCATCATCAATATGATGATTACGCCTTAAGATGGTTGTTCGTAGTTGTTGTAATAGTGGTGATGTTGGTGGTGGTGCTGGTGGTACTGACGTTATAAGTCTTTGGTTATATTGCATTAATGTTAATAAATCGTTATGTGACATGGCGGCTGGTATTGTTTTTCCTGTTGATGTTAGTTTTATTGATTTATCAAACTGTTGCATTGGTATTGTATCAAAATTATGATCCAAGTCTGGCGCAGATAAAGCGGTTTGTAAAATGGCCTGATGCTATACCCAGATCTGCTCTCTTCGATCACGCGATCGCAATCAAAGCCTTTGCTAGCACCAATCCTCTTCATCTGAATCGGAGTGTCGTACATGAAGACAACCCTTTGGCTTGTAGCCGTTTAAAACAGGTGAGGGTAAAACCCTCCCCGTTCTGCCCATAGCTAAGGCTTGTTCAAAGGACAAGGGTGGTACGTATTCCAGTCTGCAAATAATAGTAATAAAAAAAATACAAAAAGAGGAAATATTTACAACATTAACATTACGATTTTAAAACACTCTAACATCTGTATTAATTGTAAATTTCTTAACCCTTTTGTTACCTTTCTCTTTCATACTCCAACTCACGATCTCGTTCTCGTTCATATAACTCACGCTCTCGATCCCGATATTCATAGTTTGGATCGTAATCGCGTAAGCGTTCCCTATAACGAGCGCGATCACGCTCACGTTCTCTACTACTATAATACAGATCTCTTGGATCCCGCAATAGATCGCGGTGGTGTGGCAACGAGTGAACACTATGAGGTGTTGAATGATGTGTCTGCAACAAAAAATCAAAAACAAAAAGCAAGTTTATCAAAAACAAAAATCAAAATAAATATAATCATGTTTTTTTCTTGTTTTTGGTTTTTTTTTTAAACATTAAAACATGCTAGTTGAGTATCGTTGTACGAAATGAATATGATGAAATTATTAAATTTTTCGTTATATTTTTTTTATTTAATTGGCTTGTATTAGAAGTGAGTGCGTAACGAACAATTTTATTTGTGAAGTAGTTCATGTTTTCGATGTCAGCATGATTCAACTTAAGAAGGCTGAACGTTTCAATTCCAAATTCCAAAATAAGCTGCAGATAACATGCAGTTTTTTTATGAAAATGAGTTTATTTTCGCATGCGCTCTGAACCTTTTTTGACAAAATGTTCAATGTTGCTGGGATTAATTTTATGTTTTTCGAATAGTTTACTACGTCACCAATTTTTTTCGTATTACAAACAATTTGTTACTTTAAATACATTTTTAATTTCGCGAAAAAACTTTTACGATAGTACGATTTAACTCTCTCTAATTTTTTGGAATGCGAAAATTTCCGCTAAACTTGTTTTGACATTTACAACACATATTTACAGACACTTACATTTGTAAGTGTCTTTTGAACAGTAAAATTACTAACAATCAGTAACTTTTAATTTACTACTAATGAAGTTAACACCGAAACTTTTTCATCTGCTATTTCAATATTTTGGAACCTTTTCATTTTATAAATTAGTTTAGTAAAATATACGTTTCAAAGTTGTAAAAAATAGAACTACTTATGACCGTTTTTTCTATTAAATTATTTGAAAGGCTATCAGTTATATCAGTGTTTAATGAACTATGTTATTTCAGGAGCTACCGAATTAGTCTTTTTTCGGAAATTTTATTGGTACTCAAACCTCTAAATGTTATTGTTTTTTTTTCTTATGTTATCGCTTGAACTATACCAGGGTGAGGGCGTAGCAATAGTATACATACAGTAACTAATATTTGTCTGCTGATATGAAATTTACTGATTACCACACGATTTTGGAGTAACCAAAAAAAATTTTGATAATACTGCAATAGCATTATATTTTAACTAATTTGATAAGGCATAAATATTTTCATATTGGCAAGTTTCAGCATCAGTAGACTTGTTGAACCATATATGTGATATGGCAGTCAAAGAGTCTGGAGAACGTTAAAATGACACCGAATCGTAAGGTGAAACTGTGCGGGTCGGCCTTGTCGATGCTGACTTTTGTTATTTTAAGATATAAAAAACACAAAAGAAAAATAAACAAGAATAATTTTGCAGTTATTTAAACTGTACTACAACCGTACCCGTCTATGCTATATCTGACTTCAGTAACTTGTTACAATAACTAACCGAATATCAGAGTATCTATTTATTTACAATTACAAATTATAATGTTTTTGGGTTAAAATACTTACATGTGTTGGACTTGCATTTAATTTTGGAAAATTAATGTTGGCTGGCTTTAGCTGCAGTGTTGATGGCTTACTAGGCGTTGGTGGTAAACGTCTACCGCCACCACGACGATGGTTTAAATTAGGGTAACTATGTTGGCCATGGGGACCACCTAATAGGAACGATAGAAATGCAGATTAAAAACAGATGATGACAATAAAACGACGTCAATGGTTTAATTTAATGAAATTATTACAATGATTATTTTATAACACACATTGATTGTATATATATATATGTATGTATGCAGTTTACTTAATTGACACATGTATAGAATTGTTTGTACTGGTTTTATTGTAGATTATGAAATCGCAGGGTGTTGTATAATTAAAAATTTTAACACCAATGTAAAAAGATAGAGACAAAGTGCTCTTTGCAGAAAATAAAAAAATAAAAAAAAACATATGTTAGACATGCATGACATTTAATTAAAATGAGTTTGTCAAATAAAATTAAACTTAAAAATCAATAAAAATTAAAGCTTAAGAAGCTAAAAAATTATATTTGTAAAAATATATAATTCACTCAACTGAAGATTTGTAATAACAAATAACCCATTTAATAAACATTATGATGATATGTTATGACAAGTTATATTATGGCGCACACTGACATTGACATAATTTTGTTAATTGAATGCTGACGTCGAGTTTGTTAAAAACGAGAGAAATAGAGAAATTAAAAAAATACTTTATATGATTAGATAAGTAAAGATGAATAACTGAAAGGAGAATATTTAAAGCATGAAACCTAGACTCAATATTAAATGATTGGCAGGCGATTGACTGATAAATGACAAGACCGAAATTATTTTCAAAAGAAAATAAAAAACAATAGCTCTAGGGAAAGACAACAATGGCTGTTACAAATGATGTTTTGATGTTATTGTGGTTTTGTTTTATTTTGTTTTATGTTGACTTTATTGTTGTGAATTTGACAGCTAGTGTTTTACAATGACAGCCCCATAATTGGCCAAATTAAATTGATTTTCTTTACAAATTTGATTTTCTAGTTTGAATGCATGAAACTGAGCAAAAGCTTAAACAGATGTTATTGTGAGTGATTAAGTATTATCGAAGTGTGCTTTTTTTTTGTTTTTTAATATGAGAGACAAAGATTTATATTGAGTTTTTCAGGAAAATAGTCTTAGAGAGAAAAACTGTACAGAGAAAACATAATATAGAGAGTGTGTAAAGAGAGTACCCATATCAATCCCATAGCCAAGTCTATCTCTTTCACGCATCTCCTGTAGTCTAGCGGGACTTGGTGATCGTGATCTTTGACATAGACTTGTTGTCCCATATGTGGGATAAGGCAGTTCAGGGCGTCTGGTGCGGATTAAATGACCACCATAACGTAAAGGTGAAGGCGAGCGGGCCGGACTTGTCGATGCTGACCATGAACCTGTTGGTTGTTGGTATACATAGATAATAAAAAACACAAATAAAAAAAGAAAACAAACAACAACAAATAGGCAATAAATAATAGAGAATGGGAAAAGTGTTTATAAATTTTCTTTTTTATAAATTTTTAATAGTATTTCATTTTTCATGTAAAATGATTTAAATGTAATCTTTATTAATTTGCATAATTTAGTTGAAGTAAAATACAGTAAATTGAAATAAAATGCTTCACAATAACGCAGTAAATATACTCATTGTAGGATATATATATATATATATATATATATATATATATATATATATATATAAAGTGTTATGTTAGTATTTATGTTGTTTAAAGCATACCACAAGAACAATCATTATCGATGTTCTGATAATTGCAATTTAAACTTTTTCTTTCAAAACTTTCAAATTTGGTAAAAATTTGTTTATATGTATGCATGCATATACATATGTATATTGTGTAATTATAGAAATTTGTTTGCTGATAAATATTTCCATCAGTTTAGCTAAACAGTGTAACTTAACAAATATTTAATAATTTAAATTTTTATAGTTCAATTGCAGCCCAGTGTACATAATGAGATATTTAACTTGTTTTTTACTCCTCAAAAATAGCATGCGATAAATAATTTATTCTGTGTATATACATGAAAAATGTATGTTGTTGTGAACTCTTGTTGTTCCTTCGAGGTGAAAAAAGGAACATAATTGATTGTATGCAAACATAATTTATTGTATTCTGTTTATTATTATTCTTTTATTGTTATTGAATTCGCTGCATTTCAAATACAACAGAGGCACTTCTCTATAAACTATTTTTTTTTAGAAATTTTGAGACATCAATAGCGACTTTTCGTTTTCCTATTTCAATTTCCAGAATGAATTTAGAATAGATTTTATTATTGGGAAATTAGTACTCTAGATAAAAGCAGGTATAAACAGGTATATACAAACATGAGAAATCTATGGTGTCTTCAATTTGTATCCAAAGACAAGGGTGTGTGTATTTTATAGTTCAATATCCTTTTAATATACTGCATTTTCATTGCCAAAAAATGGGCCTTTAACTTTTCGGCAAAGGCAAGGAACAGTAGAATTTAACGTACAAATAATTCATAGATTTTAAACTAAATATAACTTAAAAATTTTGTTTAAGCTTTTATAATTTAAAGAGAGATTAGGGTTATTTTATAACCCTAATTGAATATATAAAGAAATTCCATTTATAAGTAATTATGAAATTCAGTTAGTTAGCATAGTATGTTCTTAGGCACTTTGCTGTTTTTATTTTAATCTTATATGCATTATGTTAGAGATAAAGGGCAGCAAACTGTAGAAAACATGATCATGTTCCACTTAATATTCATTTATATGTAGCAATGTATGTATATGTAATTCATGGGTAATTGCATTTTTTTTGTTAATTTGTTTTCTTAATATCTTACAGATTTTCAAATGCATTTTTATCTATCCTTATACATTTTCAAGGGCAATTCAGGTTATTTTATTTCATTTCAAAATTTTCATTTTTTAAAAATCAAATTTTTGACCATATTCTTTTTTTTACTGTTTACTGATTCTATCCCTACTTCATCATTCTTCACTCATTTTAAATTTTGCCTTCATGTTATTTTTCCTTTGTTAGATCAATATATTTCTCTGCTGGTTTAACTTTTGAAATAATAAAAATTGGCTTGTAACCAACATTATGAAGAAAAGATTGTTAGAACACGAAAAACGTTTGCTGTGCGCTTGTTTTTGATAAAGTCGTATCAGTTTCGCATTAGCTTCTAATGCAAAACATGTTATTTTATTGCAAAGAAAAATTTTTGTATTTAAAGGCCCATTTATTTTTGACCCTTCTAAAAATTTGGGCAAAGGTTTCTTGAAAAGCTCACTGATCAACAAAAAAATTACATCTTTATTAAAGAAGGTATTGTTAAATTTTCAAAGTAATTTTATAAATAACCAATAACATTTTTGGTGAAACAAAATTATTTTTAAATTAATAGATTGTATTGTTTTTTTTTATATTTTAAAGACTGTGTTAAATAAATACTATTTTATAGTTAAAAAAACATTTTTTCTTGCAATAGCCAGTGAAAAAATTTCATGTCTTCATATTCACTAAATTTCTTATGCTTTATTGTCATGAATAGTAAAGAATTTTAAATCTTTAAGATTTTTAGACAAATTTAATTGTAATAAAAATTCGTAATTTATATGAGAGTTTTTCTAATGATTAATTTATGACAATTAAATCTGAAATCTATATAAAAATCTCTTCTAAATACTTTTTCTGTTTATAGGCTTCGAGAAGGCTTAAATTATTACTACTACTAAGTTATCACAATCAACTTGTTGTAAAATACCACTAAGATTTTATTGTAGGCTACATGGAATAGAAAGAGTGTTCGCTTGGAAACTTATGAATAATGTTAACAAAAAATCCTATCTGACATAAAAACTTCTGAAAAAACCCATACAATATTTATGTAATTTTGCATAACAAAATTTTAATAAAATGTATTTCTTTTAAGTTTCTATTTTCTTTGAGAAATTAAATGATATTAATAAATAATATCTTAAACATTAATCTTATTACGTTAACTGTGTTGTTTAGACTCTTACTTATTTCGTAAAACATAATACAAAGATTCACACAACTATACAAACTACGTCAAGTGATTGTTGTAAAAAAGGGAACATGAAATTTTTTGTTGTTTATAGAGAAACATTTAATAGTGTCATGCAATTGTTTCTTTTTTTCATGTTCACATTTGGTGTGGCATTGCTTGTGGTATTACCCAATAAAACATTTTAATAAATATTAAAAATAAAATAAAATAAAAAATAAAAATTGGCATGCCGATTTGCTTCCAGCAAAATATAAATTTATTGGTTATGTGTGCATATGTTAATTAAAAAAAAAAACTTACATAAGTTAAGATTGTAATGCAAGTAAAAGTATGAAAATATAACGTACCTCTTGGATAACGTGTATGATGACCATAACCTCGTGGATGACGGGTTTCCTTGACCATCTCTACAACATTAGATACAGTATCCGAAAACCCAATATCATGATGTTGATATGGATGGCCACGTCGTCTACTTGGACTAGGTGATCTGTTATTAAATTAAGAAAATATTAAATATTTTAATAAATAATAGATAAGTAGTATAGTACAGGGTTCGTAAAATTGTAACTTTTTAGGCTTGTTTGTTTTAAAAGAACTTTTAAATACTCTTGAAATTGGTGAAAGAAAATGGTACATAAGGATTTATCGATCGATCGATTGTTGTAGAATAATAGACGTGCGTGAACAGATTTTTGAATTGCTAAATGATCTTTGAGAACTACAAATTGTTGAAAATAAGATTGGAATACTAAGCACAATGTTTTATATTTTTAAATATATAGTATATATAAATAATACAGCAATATAGTAAATAATATTCTGATGACATTTCTAACATAATAATGGCAAATATTATTCCTGGAGTTTAAATGTGCTTACATAAAGGCAATTGAGCTAAAAATTTAAAATTCAGGAGCATATAGCCCCTAATTATGCATGGAACTGATTTATAAACAAACATATTTTCATCTAATCAGCAAAGTCCTGTTTAGCTATTTTGAATAATTATAAAAGGGTTACTTACACCTTTATACATTTTTAAGTAAACAATATTTTTAACCATAGTTTACTAGTAACCAATAAAATAACTATTTATGATGCAGTTTTAATGGTATGGCGTAAGCAATTGGCAATAAAAATGTACTCTACATTGCTGGCGCTACCCCTAATAATAAACAGTATGTTTACTACCGTTTATACAACTAGAAACAAATTTTTGAAAGCCAGAAAAAAGTCTTTATGGAATACTTTGTAGGAAAGAAATGCATTTTAATAATTTAATAAAAGCTAAATATATCTTTTCTATCTTTTATTGACAGTAAATACTTTTTATGTCGTATGTCAAAACAGTTTTAAAGTATTTCGTGTTAAATTTAAAAATTGCTCAATTTTTAATAGGAAACATTGTTTACCTTAAGCTAGGTGATGTCCTATGGCCATTTTGATAAACGTGTCCAGGATGTAAATGTCCAGCATCGGCACCGGTTAATGATTCCTGAGATGGATGTCTTCGTGCATCCCGCAGTTCCAACATCTATATCATTATTATTGGGTATAAAATGATTAAAAAAAAAATTTTGTTATCTTTTCAACAAACTACAATATTAAACAACACTTGAAAATTATTTTCTTGTAAGAAGGACGGGATCTAACAATATAATTACAAATATTTCAGGTTAGGAAATGATGCAGGAGAGGTTAATTGTTTTTAAATATATTTAGCTATATTTTTAATTCTTCTTTTAACTAATATAAAATATATTGTGTAAAAATAATGTATTTTATTTGTACCATCACGTTTAAATAAGTAACATTTAAAAAAGCAACACTTTTACTTAGAAATAGTAAATTTATTTGAAGAAAACTCCCTGCTACAAATAATTCTAACTATTTTGAATTTAGATTTTTTTAAATTAATGAATGAAATTATCTAAAAACTCTAATTTTCTTGTTATATTAATAAAATTGTGGTATGTTTTCTTATAATTTATTAATTGTCCTATATTTATGAAAAACTTGAACTAAACTTTTTACAAAGGAAAATTAAAAAATAATTAAAAATCAAAATTAAGCAGTTTAAAAAAATCACTAAAATAAGTGCTATTATAAGTAAGTGTTTGCTATTATAAGGAATTTTTACAAAGAAAATTTTAAGTGGCATGCCATTTTAGTAAATTGAATAACTCTATAAAATATCTACTTACTCAAGGCCTGAGGGACTTTTAATAAAATTAAAAGTTCATAAAAAATATCAAAAATGAAATGTATTGATGATTGAAAAATATATATTTTTAGTGTTTGATGTACAGTGTGGAATAAAAATGAATAGATCAACTTATTATGGTGTTTCTTTATCATCGACTACGTAAATAATGTAAGAGTTTTAAGTAATCGGCAACTTTATTTATCGGTATTTCAATCACATGATTTTTACTTAAGAGACAATCACAAAGAATTATTTGAATAATAAATTTTAATTTATATTTTAATATATTTAACGATTTGTATAAATCTCACCATAATTTTTTTTATTTATTTTAATCATATATTTTAAACCAAAACTTCCTATACAGGTAAGAAATATTTCTTACGTATAAAAATTATTTAGGTTGTCATTATGGATAAAATAAATTAAAATGCGAATTCACTTTTTACGTTTGCGACATTAAATTTCTAATTATAAATTCACAAGAGAATACATTTAACTACAAAAATTATTCTGTTTTGTTAGATTTAAAATTCCAAAAACGCTTAAAACTTTGAGATCACAAAGTTGCACGTGGAAAAATACTAGAAAATATAACAATAAATCATAAAAAGACACTTATGTATATATATATATATATATATATATATATATATATATATATATATATATATATATATATATATATATCTATATATATATATACATATATATATATATATATATATATATATATATATATATATATATATATATATATATATATATATATATTAAGTTTATAAGCAACACTAAAGCAATATAATTTTAGATATACTAGTGCATATGAACAGGAAATTACAATTGTATATAAAGTCTTAGCTTGTTTGAATGCCATCTTAGTATTTTCGGTATGTGAGTTCTGTGCTAAATCCTAAAGCCCCAAAAGATAAATAAAATTAATTCAGCTTCTAAAATTGTCTGAGAAATATATTTATCCTTCTAATAGCCATATAGAACTTATAGAACTTAGCCTTATATATATGTGCGGTACTAAGAAAAGGGCGCACCCGTTTTCAATGGTAATAGTAGTGCATTCTATTTCTTCAAGAAAGCAAGAAAGAAATTTGGAATGTGCCTATTATCACACATTTTTAAGAGAACAGTTTTTACATAAAGAGAAGCATGAATCGCCTGGAAAAAATATTTCTTACTTGTAATCTTTAGCCTATTCCTATCTCGTCTTTACGGAAACTGCAAAATCTGTGTTCAAATAATTGTCCAAACTTTATCGCCTATAAAAAACTTTTATATTATTTTATCTCGGTTTTAATTTGAAGTTGAAAAGTTATATGAGCTCCTTAATCAATTGCTAAGTGAAAAATTTTACGAACTGCAATCTTGTTAACGAAATTTGATAACAATATGGTAATCATTCAATTATTCTTAAAAAGTAAACTTGCTGTTAGGATTAAGCAATATTTTACATGTTAAAAGTTTCTTCACATTCATTTTTAATTAACTAAAGAGCGCACAACCAAAAAACTGAGATAAAGTTTTATTTCAACCCCAAAGATGCATCCAAATTTTGTTTCTCCAATTGCTGACTTGATTCAATTGCATCCTTTTTATTTTGAAATGTCAATAAACGTAAAGAATTGCACAAATAATTTCCATTTTTCAATAGCTTAGCGATTATATTTATGAACACTATCATACTGAGATTATCTAAAATTTTAAAATAACTTTACGGGCATTTGATTGATAAAATAAACTCAGCTGTTTTGTGAATGCAAATTATTCTTTAAAAAACCATCCATATATATCAATATTTGTTAGAGTATAAAAACCGATATTTTTTATTTCTGCTTTTGTATTTTTCAATTAGTAAAACATCCGTTCAAAACTGTGGTTTACTTTTTTGTTTGCAAAAATTAATTAATTTCTATAAAAATTTAATTAAAAAACGTTTAAGATCATTTAATTTACCATACTTATTAAGGGAGTTGCTTTAGCAAATAATCATTTAGATTCCGAGTATCGAACTAATGTGGCAGATGAGCTCTTAAAAAGAAGGGAACTTATATGTCAGTGCCTGGCCGTTAGAAAAGTTTTAAATTAATATAATAAAAAGTTTATCGAAAGCAATAACTAGTTTTTCAAACAATAAAAGGTTTATTATTTATTATGCCAAAGGCTCTGCGAAATGTAAATATATAAAGGTAAGTTTAAAGTCAGCGACGAGCTAAAATATTCACAAAAATTAGACGCCTTTATTTGCCACAAAATAATTATAAGTTTTATTCGCAAAAAAAAACTATTGAAACTATGAAATTATTCAGGCATGTCACACATTCCAAAAAGAAAGGCTTTTAACCATCCTATTTGAGTTTTTTGTTTCCTTTTTTAGACTACGATTGATTTGGTTTATTCCTAAAGAATGCTAATGGGCCACTTTAACTAAATAAACAAGCAAACGAACTTTTTTAAGTAAAAGAAAAAACAAACTTTGAAAGAAAATAAGTCCCGATTTTAAAATTGAAAGTGACATCAATTCCAAACCAATTTGCGAAATAGAAACCACTTTCTACCTTATTCAGCTTTGTAACAGCTAGTGTTCCTATTAAAAAAATCTACATCCCAAGAGATGTAGAGATGTAGAGATGCAAAGAACATAAGCGCATCTAAATATGACACTATATAATGAATAACAAAAAGATTTTATATATAAAATTGTTCTATTCTATTTAATTTATCCCTTTTTTTAGCTAGCTAAGCATTTGATAAGATTATTTAATTAAATATTTTTAACAACTAAAGAACTCTTTTAGTTATTTCAGAGACTCTATAACTTTTTGTTTGCGATTCTAAGGATTTTTATGTGCAAAACAATTAAGAAACTAAACAACATCAAATATTCTTAAGATGAAGGTTATAGTTAAGAAAGATATACAAAATAGGACACACACACATAATAATTCTTAGTTATTAGTAGTAGCATTAGTAGTACGATTACAGTATATTAGTTATAGGAATTAACCACATCGACTATTTGTTATAGTTTACACACACTCATAAGTATTTATTTATTTAGTAATTTTAAATACGGATTAATTGAACTCTTTCTATATACCACTGAGTTGTGTTACCATTTGCTGTTTTAAACATTTATTCACCTTTTTGTTTCTGAAATGTGAAAAAAATTTAATTGAAATTTTTAAATTAAAACTTGTTTTTTGTTAGATGTGCGAGTAAAAATAATACAGATGGTGATTGTGAAGCTGTGATAATAATTAAAATATTAATATGAATTGCATGCTTAATAATAATGGAATTTTGTGTAATTGTTTCTAAAAGGCTTTAATTTCTTATATAAATATAAATAAGTAATTTATTATTATTCGGAATCATTTTTAATATAAGCAATTTTATTTCTGCTTGATTCCTTTAATTGCTTATATTATATTATATTAAAAATGATTTCGAATAATTATAAATTACTTATTTCTATTGCATGTGCCCGTTGCTTTTTTAGAATTTTGTAAAATTATTTACAAATATTTTTTATTTTCTGGAATTTTCACATTACATGTGAGAATGGTTTCCAATGGAAACCCTTATGTAGAAATGATTGAAAATAAACAATGTTTTTTTGTTGTTTTGAAATGTTTTGTAGTGTTTGGAAGTGTCTTTGAGTCTTGCTGTCTATGCTATGTTGATTTTATGAAAAAATTCTCATAGAATCAGTTTGGCTTTGGATATAAGACTCAGGTTTTTTTTTTTCTTCAATATTGGGGTGAAATTCACTGATGAGCTACTTGAGCAATAGTGAAATTGCAATATGGATGTGCTCTCCCTCATTACAATACATTTCGAATATTTTTGTTTTTATTTTTATTGAAATAAATGTTTTAGGAGAATATCATAAGATGTTTATTTTTTAATAAAAATTTTTGTAATAAATATTTTGTGAGAATATCATGAAATATTTATTTAAAGGAATCAAGCACGAAATAAAAATTGCTTAAATTATAAATATAAATATTTTGCTATCATAGCAGAAGTCTAAATGATTGTTGTTTTGTATTCCCCATTTACAAAAACATAATTTTTTTGTTTTAATATTCATTTTTATGTTACTTTAAGTTATACAGTTTGAATTGTCAACTTTCATTTAGGCTTAAATTCGGTATTAAATTTGCAGATTGTGGGATTTAATATTAATATATCTACCTGTAGATAAACTATTAAATGACAACTGCTACTATTTCGTAAACCCTTTGGAGAAGTAGTAGTACGAAAAATTTTTACTTTTTTATATTTATATTTATTTCAGCCAAACTTTTCATTTGAACAATTTTATGTGGAAAAACTTAATTAAACTGTTTTTTTTTTGTTAAACTATGATAATCTATATTTTATTTCCCATAAATGACAATTTATGCAACCCATTGCACAGACAAATTCTAAGCATATGATTAAATTTCTATAGCGCAAACCTTAAATATTCTTTATTTAAGCCTAAAAATATTTGTGACAAAATTACGAGGGAAATCGCCGAAAATATGATATGGCCTTGTATTATTTAAATTAATAATTAAATGAATGAAATAAAGAATAAATGAATGAATTGATGTATAAATTAGTGAGTGTATAACGATTGATGATGTAAAAGAGTAATATTACCTAACGGAACGCTTTCTCATTGTATTCCGACGTGCCAGTGTTGCCAAACTACCATGTTCAGCATCACCATTTGTATGACCATTATTTGCTAATAAATGCGTTTGAGAATTGGCAGCATCAGTACCATTTGGCTCATAACTGATGGAACCCTGACGCGATCCTCCTTTTTCAAGGGCAGCCATATCGAGCAAACAATCAAAAAATGATTGTTTCTTTACAATCATTATTGAAATTGTTTAATTTTATGGTTTAATTGTGATGACATCACATACGTTATTTCGTTTCGTTTTATTAAATATTTTTTTAAATATTGTTTAATATTTAACAGTGTGATTTTTTCAGAGCATTCGTTAAAGATATTTTTACAGTGCAATAAAAAAATTTCATTGTTATATTGTTTATTTGAATTTGATGCGTGATTTAATTGAATCCAAGTGATGAACATTTTTTTTTAATTTTTGATAATTTTATGATATTTTGCAAAGATTTTTTACACATAGAGGTGTTATAGAGTTATATATTTTGTAAGCACGTTCGTACCAAAAACAGATTTTTAAATGAAGAAAAGTAAAAATGATTATTGTGAGTAAAGTTAATTGTTGTTTAAATATTTTATGATAAAGATTATGTTTATGCTTATAAAAGTATTAAAATAATTAATAAATTTTAACTATATAAGGACAAATTTTATTTTATTTGTTCAAGTATTATATATATATATATGATATTCATTCATTGTTTAAAATTCTAATTTAGTTTAGTTTACTGATTAAAATGCAAGCGTTTTAATATTTATTTATATTGTTTTTTATTTATAGGTAATTAGGTTAAGGTACAGAGCATTAAAATAAAAACAAATATCACATTACTATTGTGAATTATGTATTATATGGGATGTAGAAAAAAGTTTGCTATTTAACTATGGTGAAAAATTCTATATACAGAAAATTAGATTCGATTTAAGGCTAAAAAATTATTTTATTAATATATTTTAAATAATTTATTTTTTGTTGAAGAAAACCCTGTTTCATGGACGTCTTTCTTGGTCGACTATATAAAGTTTTGTAGGAAAATTTAAGTCCAAGGGTTTTGTCAAAACAGATATACAAAGCCATTACCTAACTAATCCTTAGCATAGACAAAAAGTCTTACTTTACGCCTTAAAATTAATTTCATTTCACACGATTTTCACACGATCACTTTGCCTGCTAAAAACCCCTTTCACCATATATATATATAGGAATATATAGGACATTTTTTTTATATACAGAAAAGTATAATATAGTTTCCATAAAACCTATAGATCAAGTTCAAGTTGCGATAAATTTGCATAAAGAGATTTATAAGTTTCGTTAATAGGAACTTAATGAAACATTTAATTGATGGCGGCAAAGCCTTAGCCATTTTATGCCATGGTACCTTGGTAAATTTCAGAATCTTATCAAACGATTAAAAAACTATGATACTTTAATATTATCGTTCTTTAAACTGAAGTTCTCTATTTTGGGGTGGCAGCTTAAATTAATGTGAAATAATTTAGGCCAAGATCAACTAATAAAAATGCTAATAGCATATAAGAAGAGTATTCCAGTTTACCAAATTCAAAAGGAGTAAAGTTAAAAAAATTCTGATGTGTTACTCTTTATAATAAGAACACTTGCACCTGCAAGAATATATACTCCCGACGTAGATGGTGACACCTTTTCTATGTCATTTAAGCGTTATTGAGTTTAATGTTATGTTTCTTACTTAGTTTTATACGTTTTCAAAATTATGATATTAGCAACAATGTAAAAAACTAATCTTATTATCACTTTAAATTGAAAAATTTCATTATACACGATTAAACAATTTTTAAAATAATTTTTTTGTAAATAATCTTTCCATAAAGAAACTCGTGATAAATGAACAGGAAATTTCGAATTAATTCCTTCTATAATTTTCTGTCTTTAAAGAGTATTATTTTTTAACTTGATATTATGTATTAATTTATTATTTTGTTTTAATAAAATTATTTTTGTATATTTTTACATTTATTGCTAAAGACGAGAAAAACATGCTTAGGGATAAAAAAATGTAATTTTTACAGAAAATTTTAATAAAGAATTAAGAATAAAAGACAAACAGGATGATTTTTTTCATGAAATAACTTAATATTAAAGAAATCTAATTAAATCATGCTGTTTTTTTTAATTGAAAAAAAAAAATATTTTGTATTATTTACATGTATCTAACAAACACAAAACTAAATTTAACAAAAGAAAAAAAAATAAATTAAAAATAAATTAAAAATAATTAAAGCAAATAATTATTTTTTATTTAAAATAAAGAAAAGATAAATTTGTTAAATATAGGACACACTTATTCCTTTGTTATTATTGATTCTAAAATTTTGTTAAATTTTCTAATTGTTTTAAATTTATTTTCGTCTTGATAATTTTCAATGATTAATCTAGTTATGGGTTGAATGAATTAATTAAAATATTTTCTCATACGATTAAATAACAAGACCATAGCTGATTAGGATATTAAAAATATTAGAAATTTTATTATATATTGGAAAAATGTGCTTGAACAAAAAAAAAGAAAAGTAAAATGTAAAATGGTGCATTTTAATTTAATTTAAAAATAAAATACGATAAAAGTTTTTTGTTGACTTTAGATTCTTTCCGCGCAAATTCTTTATACTATTTATTCGAATGGTGAATTTTGTGTTTCTTGTACCAATTTAATATAATTAATTTTCTTCTGTTTTCTTTGGTTAAATTTGCGCCAAAGAGGTTAATTTATTAAAAAATGTCAGACAGTATTTTTTTATAAACACGATGTTGGGTAATGATTGATTTCTTTTGTTCTCATCTTTACAGTATCTTTAAAAAAAATTGCTATAAGTAGAACTACACTCATATTGTATTGCTGATATAATAGCCTTTTTAACCTTTAATAGATGTTTTTTTCGGTTAACCTGGTTTTACGCAGATTGTGTGTTTCTGTAACTACAATGTCGTTATTTGCGAAACCTTAAAATTTTAGCTATTTAAAATATGATAATACCATTGGAAGTTTACATTGAACGGTGTGGCAATTTAGGAAACAAATGAAAGTTATATGTTTTTGACAATCGAAATCTTCAACTTAAGCGGCTTAATTTCACAGCTGAGGATATCTCGCTTAACATGGACTTGCAGATGCATATTTACAACGATACAATATTTAGTTGACAGAATATGTAAATAAATACTTTTTTTGTATAGAGATTTAAACGACAGCAAGTAGCTGATGAATTTATAAGACAGTGCATCCTATAAAAGAAAGATTTTTAATCTAATCAGTTTTTATTTCATATATGACTGTAAGCAATAGAAAAGCGACCAAGCATGCTTTTCCTGTTGTAAGATACGTCATATTTAGTTTTAGTAACAAATTATTCACGAAAATAACGTTAATTTTTTTTAATTTGTGTTTATTTTTCGTAAAATTTGTAGAAAGGGAAAGGATGTAGGATGTTTAATGCCCAATGCTTTTAAAGCCTAAAGTGCTGCTCATAATTAGAATTTTTCACTGCTATACACAAAATCATGTCAATCAATAGTTAAAAACATTTATATTTTGGTCTTTCATGCAAAATTTGTATCTACAGCAGCGATTTAAAATACAAATAAATTTAATATGAAAAACCTAAATTTGCTATATGTGGTTATTATGTATACTAATTATGGTTGTATATACTGTAACTGATTAATAAACCAAAACTGGTTTTAAGTAAAATACAAATTGAGCATAGATCTACAAAAAAAATACAACACAATTTACGGTATTAAATTAAAATAATAAGTTTTATATTTCAAATATAAATAAAACTTTTGAAAAATTTTATTTAGTTTTAAACTGTTTTGAAATGATGAGATAATTATGGCTTCGCATAATGCCATTTATTTCAAAATTTTATGACTATTACTAGCATTAAATTTAATGTGTTTAAATAACAATCTTAATAATTAATTTTGCCTTTAATCATATCAATCATAACCCTTTATTAGAAGTAATAAATTGCAATTTATTTTATCGAAAATAAAAATTGGATGCAATGCATTTTGTTATAAACGGTATTTACTCCAATTAAAAAATATATATATATGGATATATACCAAGACATTTTATTAAAGTATAGGTGTATCTTCAGAGGATATTTGTAAGGGTTTCTGTTTACAGAAAAAAAACGAGCATTGCCTAGGGGCACATACTTAATTTTATACATTTGTTCTAGCAAATTTTTACTATTAGGAAAAAATTTGAATACCGGTTCATCATCTGCTATTGGACTATGTAATGGTTCTTCGTCATCATATTCCCGCTTTCTCCGCTAAAGTATGTTTATTTGTTTTCAATATTTATTCGGTTGTTTTTTCAATCGTTTATAATTTAGTTTATTTGGTTTTATTTTTTATATTTATATGAAAAACAGAAAAACGAATGATAATTTAAATGACTGTTAAAAACATTAAAAAACGCTTTTTACTATTGTTTTAATATATTAAAAAAATATAAATAAAAGGTTTTAAATAGGTGGCAACTTTTTTCAAAGAAATTTTTGTGTGATATTTATCTATATATATCCTTTTCAATCCTTATTTAAATCCTTTTTGCCTTTTGTTACATATAACTAACGTTAAAATTCTCAAATAACAATTTAATATTAAAAAACAAATGATAAATGACAAACAAATGTAACATAATTTAATAAGGCAACTTAACTTACTGCATGCAATTATTTAAATGTTACATCAGAAATAACACTGCATAAAAAAACTGAATACACTCGCCAAGTAACTGATCTCCAACAGTACACAAAAACTGATTTGTAAAAAGGCGCTAGTAAACTAAGCCAGACTCAATCATTTTGAATATTTTATATTTATTTCCTTGCTGATGTGTGTATTTGTGTTTTAGTTTTAGAAACATTAGTTGAAATGTTTTTGAAAAAATACTTTTTTATTGAAAACTTTTGTAAAGTCTGTTTCTGTCATTGTTAACTTATTGGAAAAGATACTATGTAAAAGTTATTTGCAAAAGTAGTTATAAAATTGTCAATTTGAAGTTTCAAGAATCTGATTATATTTTTTCTTTTAAAATTTTTTGGAATAGTTGCAATCAAACAAATTTTTCGAAAATACCTATCACAGACAGTTTATGTAATGGGCAACGTTACATTAGATCTGGCACTGGTGCCGCTGGGCTTGGAGGGGCAGCAAATGAACATGTGATTTCCTTTCAGTGAAACTTATTTTGGGACAATCGAAAACATTCAAATTGCTGTAACCGACCGAGCTGAAGGCTATTCACCACTATCGGAGTTTTAGCACTCCTCTGAGAAGTGGAAAAACCGTCACCAGCGCTGTGTGGCTTCAGATGAAAGTTATTTTGAGGGTGACAATATGAAATTTATTTTTTTTTTTAACAAAAAGAATTTAAACAATCAGTCTGTTACTTAATTTACAGACGCCGTATCTTCCGATTATTTAACATTTTAATTTTTTCTTAATATTAACGGTGATTATCTTACGGAGCATCTACAACCTTTACATTTTAGCATTACGCAGAAAAAATGTTGTTCTTTTTTTTGATATGTTTGCGCATTCGAATTTAAGAATAGGATTCTATTATAATGTAGACAAAAGGCTTTTGACCTTGTAATTAACACTGGATAAAAAAAATTTGGAAAGCAAAGGTTAAAACGGTACCACATTTTTTCGCAACAATGTTTGTACATCAGAGTTGGACTCAACAACTCCCACCTCGCTATTTATTTTTTTTTGTTTGGCTTTTCAAATGAAACCGCTAATTGACATAAGCTATTTGAGGTAGTGTTGAAAAAGAATATCATTAACCCCGTTAGCTTTCTAAATATGTATATGCAAAATCCCCCCGGGGGCACATTATAGTCTTTTTGGAACCTACTATTCCATTTAGCTTTGTGTCTTGCGGGGTAAAAGGAAGCCCAGGCCCCTCAAAGGCTAGTAGGAGTCACCTGGACAATCCACATATTTCCACGGGAAATCAGTTGCCCCAGAGTACAATATTTGCTCTCTTTAGACAAAAAATGTGCTCTGACTGGTTATTGAGGTTGGCCCCTATATGGGAGTATCGTGGTGGTTGTGGTTTCGGACTCTCGTGAGAGTTTGTGGGTCGGACCATTCAAATTAACACAATGAATGGTTCAGGTCCAGTGAGTATGAATGCTGGCGTGTTCTTGATAAATAAGAGCTTCATGCGTTCTGGACCAGGAGTTGGAAAGTCTCCAACTCCTCAGCAAGGAGTGAGGGCACGGCCTACTCCGGACTTTCTAAATTGCTACTAGAAGTGACTGGAGGATATACGTATCTGAAGGCCTTCTAGGGCGTAGTTGGTGTCCAATCAACTAAGTGGTTTAACTACCATCTGATTATGACCTCGCGGTCGGTGCAGATGTAAAACAAATCACACATTGTATATGCAAAACATATTCTTTAACTACTGAATATTTTTAACATGTAAAATAATCATTTTTTAACTAAACAGTTTTTTTTTTGAGATCGAAAACACTTTTAAATCTAAATGGTAAGACCTTTAGATAAATTATCGTGCGATAAATTAAATGCAAATTTTTAATTTTCGATAATATAATACTTGGCAAGTGAATCTACAATTACTACTTCTATGCCATGGTCTTAACGCAAAAAAATTAATCCGTATTCAGAAATACCTTACATATACGAAAAATGTTTAACGCAAATTATAACTCAAATATACTTAAAAGTTTTGTAATAAAATTTATCAACATTTTTAATTGAAATTTATTTTGTATTCGATAAAATAGTTTTAAAAAACGTTTAAGCATGAATATAAGTATTTTAGGTGCTTATTTTTAAGAATTCTATATAACAATATGTTTTGGTTAAGAGAGTAATAAGTACCTCTTTCCAATTCTGCTTTGATAATTATTTATTTCATATTTGTTATTTAAGAAATTTAAAGATTTTAACGTATGCAGAAAAATTAAAATTAAATATTAAAATTAAATAAAATATCTGGTTTATTATAAAAATAGAAAAACAAACTTCTTCACAATTGTAGTTGAGAATTAATTGGTGTTACTCTAAATTAAATATCGTTTTAAATTTTGTGCAAAATTCATTTATATATAATATAATTGTCGGTGTATTGAATAATGCTCATTGAGTGTTTTCGTTAATAATTAATGCTAATTTAATAATAAGAAATATCAGTTTTGCGTTTTCTAATTATTTTTAAATTTCCTTATTTTATTTATTTATTAATTTATTAAAAAAAAATTTTTGTATGCAAAAATTTCGTTTTTTTTTAACTTTTAAAATATTTTTCAAACTTCTCAATACTTTGCTTTAATTTTTTTTATGAATATAACCAATTTTATTAACTTAAATGTGTCATACTTAAGTAAATTTTGATTGTGCTAACTTACCCCCATGCCTCCTTGCGGTTGCCCACCTTCACGCCTAACGCGATATGCATCATATAAACACAGTCCAGCATAGACTTTCCCCACTGTCATTTTGCCTTTATTTAATTGATCATTAGGTGGTACTAGCAGATCCAGCATTTTCTTTGCCTGTAAAGGCCATATATTGGTTATTGTATCCCGCAGTTCAGAATCGGCTTGGTCCATTTCTTCCGCTGAAAGAAGGCAGAAAACATTTCAAATAGATTGTTTAGTAAATACAAAACTCATTTTTTGTTTAAAATTTTTAAAACCGATAACGTTTTGCGATGCCTGATAAGATATACGCATCATTCCCGCTCTAGGAAGCCTTCAGTCACTCCTAATTGCAACTTCAAGAGCTCATAGCAGGCCGCAGCCCGCACTCCTTTCTGAAGATTTGGAGAGTATTCAACTCATGGTCCAGAACGCATGATTCTTTATAAAGAACCGTTCATTGTGTTCAATGTAAATGATCCGACACAAATCTCAAACCGTAAGCTTCCGAAGGTCCAACCTTAATAATCAGTCAGAAAGCAGCTAAAAGACTAAAAACCCACAAAGCTGAACACTGGGGCTTACTGATTCCCTTAGAAATAAAGTGGTATTGACCAGTTAGCTCCTGCTAGACTTTTAGAGGACTGGGGCTCCCTTTTACCCCCGCAGATTCCGTTAAAACATAGCAATGTGCCCCCGGGGGGAATATCTTGCGATATTATTAAAACTTTAAAAGGTTTTTTACTACTTTCGTCCGAAACGTATTTTATTATAAAAACGTTATAAAATATCATATACGTTAGCTATACCCCCAGGCGCACATCTATACGTCTCACCATCATTACATGTGCCACCGGGGGTAAAAAGGGAGTTCAGTCCCTTAAAGACTAGCAGGAGCATACTGAATAACTCCACGTTATTTTCACGGGAATCGGTAAGCCCCAGATGCCATTTTTGTAGCTTTTTAGCTGTTCTCTGACTGATTATTGAGGTTGGGCCTTCGGGAGCATCGAGGTGGTTGTGGTTTCGCGCCCCTTTTGAAATGATTAGGGGCCAGGATCATCTCACTTTTGACCAAAAATACAAGGTGAATGATTCGGATCCAGTGAGCATGCTTGTCATCTGTTTTGGGCCAGGAGTTGAATATTCTCCATTTTTTTAGGAAGGAGGGGGGTGGCGGCAAGATACAAGCTCTCGAAATTACAACAAGACATGACTTTTTAGATAGAATTGTGCTTGGCGGTTGTTTGCGATTATGATGCAACCCCTAATTGTTTTGTTTTATTTTAGACGTCACGCCCGAAACGTTTCTATGAATGCTATGCCTATCATAATTTATAATGCACTTACCTGCTCTCATTTTAATACTAAGATTTTCACGTATCAGAGCAAAAAGTGTGGTGGTAAATTGTACTCTCATCTCGTCATCTAGAGGCATGTTCATACGTATCAGTTTTTTGAAGGCGAGGCGATTTGGACATTTGTTACCGAACCCCAATGGAGGATCCATATTTTTTAACATATCATACATTTCCGTATAATGGATTCGACCACTACACAGTCAATATCAGTAAAATTGGGTTGACAATACAAATTTTGGAGACAAAATAAAAATATAGACTTTTAGAAACACATAAAAATTGTTTTTATATGAAACAACAAACAATTCACAGAAGATCATTGAATTATCTAGTTTAGCAAAATACACACACACATACAAATATATATATATTCATATATATATATATAATATATATAAACAAGGAATTAGCAAGGAATTTTGCTGTTAAAGTGATTTAAGTGAAAAATACTATTTATTTAAATATAAGTGTAGTGAAAAATAAAATAATAATTGAATTAATTTACGTTAATTGATAATGCTATTTAAAATTAAGGAAACTGTTTCTGGTAATGTAATCAGTTTTGCAAGTATATTACACCAAAAGGAGATTGCTTGCAGTTACTAGTAAATTATTTTCTGTAGAGCTTTAGTCATAAAAAAGCTTTAAATTTTTTTTATTTACTAAGCTTTAATGTGTATAGCTAGCTTTATTTTAAAAAATGTTTCTATTTTCAAAACTGTTTTATAATGAGGATTTGCTAAAAATTAATGAGCTTTAAGCTCAAATTTCATTAAAGTAAGTTTACATTTTAGTTGTAAAATGTAAAGTTTCGTTTTATATATATGAAACAAATACGATCAAATAATAATCATTTAATATAAAAGCTTTATGCCCTGAGCTGTTAGTTTTTATAATAATTTAATAAACTTAAATGAGTATTTTTCATAAGAAGCACTTAAATTTTTTTGGCAACAATTAAAGCTATTTTATACAGAAAAAGAAAAAAATTAAACAAAAAAAATTTTTTTTTGCATTTTTAACAGTCAAGCTACAATCACATTATTAATTGAATTCAATAAAATAAAGTAGAATTGCTCTGAATTTAAAAGATGATGATTTTTATTTGGCATCTTTAGTGTAAATAAGTATTAAAACTGGTATTAAGTTCTTTGAATTTGTTCCGTCATTAATGAAATAATGTTGTCGGTCTTTTCGGTGTAAACAATTATTGCTGGCTATTTGCTTGGTATGATCGGCCAACGCTTTCGATTAAGCACGGCCTGATAATGATGTAATCACATCGAAAGCGCTCGCCGATTATACCAACCAAACTTGCAGCAATGACGATTTAATCCGATAGGACTGAAAAAATTTAATTTATATTTTATTACTAGAAATGTGTTTTAAATGTATTGAGTTTAGTTTTAAATATGCTATTTAGTTGCAAGAAAAACTTTGTTGCATTAAAGAATAAGTTCTTTCAATTATCAAAGCTTTTCGTAAAGTAAAGCGCTGTACTTCGCTTTAAAATAATGCAATAGAGAGCAATTTTAGCTTCGAATGAAATTTAAAATTGTAACACAAAAAACAAGAAAAATGCAACTCATTATATATACAATTAGAAATTTATGTAATAATACAAAGAAAAAATAAATTTAAGTAAATATTGCAAATAATTAAAATAAACATATTGAAATATTAAAACATTAAGAGTATTTTAGGAATAACATTTTATAGAGTAAAGAAATTTAAAATAAATATAGAAATAATTGGGATTATTATATTAAATTGATAATTACGTCGCATTTGGATCATATTCAGCCCATATCCGTACAAATTCATCTAAATGATGCGCCCCTAATATACTGGAATCCCTTGTTAAATAATCAAAATTATCCATAATAACAGCCACGAATAAATTCAACATTAAAAATGAACAAAAGAATATAAATGATACAAAATAGGCATAGGCCAATGTGGAGCCACACGTCTCATCGCCTTTTTCGGCCTCTTCATCGCATGGTCTCCCCTTAAGGCACGCCAGCATAATGTTCGGCCACGCCTCGCCCGTAGCACATCTAAAATTACACATTATTAGTATTAATCATTCACAATAACGGCCTCTATATCAATTTTAATAAAAACCAAAAATATTCAAAAACTTTTTAACAAACTTTTAACACAATATTTTAATTTTAGAAATCGTAGAAAAACTAATATTTTTCAAATGCTAATTTTAAAATATTTCATAAATAATTTTAAAATTTCTGTGTTATTTTATTATTTTTTTCTCTCACTAAGAAAAAAATGTTAAAAAAATTTATACTACACAATTTTTTTATTCTTCTATATACTATAATTTCTCTTTTTGTCTTGATAATAATATTTAAGTTTTTTTTTTAATATATTTATATATTTTTATTGTTAATATTGAAAACTGAAATTATCTACTTGAAAAATATGTAATTATTTACACTATAGATATTTAAAGAAAATGTTTTCCAATTACTTTTTTTTTAATAAAATAATAATAATTTTTAGCTTAATTGTTAAAACCTAAATGATATAGTTAATGAATTTAGAACAAATAAAATTATAATTAACAGAAATGTATGAGCAAAATTATTTAATCAATTTGATTATATATGAACAACAAAAATTGTTTGAGAAGAATGAAGAGTGAGAAGTTAACAATGTTGCAGTTGTTTTAACAGAAAAAGCCAATGACAATTAAAACGTAAATTGTTATGCTCGGCATTATGTTTATTAAGTAGCAATATTCTTTTATAAAAGTCCATTATAGGAGTATTATTTATTTTGCTTTGTTAAAATTAGCCTGTATGCAAATTTGTAAAATATTATTCAATATTTTACAAATTGCAGCATTGCAATTGGCACGAATACTTGCGGTGCAACTTAGAATATCTGCCGCATAAACCAAGTTTGTTTTGTTCATTACTGCGAGAAATATGTACATAAATAGTGTCTGTTGTAGTCGAAATCAGGTTCATGTATGTAGTTCATGTCACAATTTGACATAAGAATTTTTATGATAACATCTGATGGATATTGTATGTATGCATTTAAAAATTAGTCTTCTTGCAAAAGATGATTTTCTGACAAACATTTTTTGCACAAACAAAAATTCATTTTAAAAGTCCTCACTTTGACGTGGCATTTAAATTCGGCATGGCTTGAAAGGAAGAATGCCCCCGTAGGTTATCAATACTAACCAATTCTAATTCCGAAAGGAGTAAATTAGTAACTCTCTCCAATATTTACCGACAGGTAGATTACAAAAGTGCATTTAGTCCTTCCTTTTTAAACGACCTGCTGTTCTTTTGAGAGAAAATTAATTTGGTATAAAAATTTGTCCATAAAAATCTAGCAAGAAATTGCTACAAACGGTCAGACATTGTTTAAAATCATTATTGCAATTTTCCCTTATATTCGTCTCTACGAATAATTGTTAAATTCACAGTTCAGTGAGACACCACAGTATGTTAAATGTCTCGGACGAGTAGGAGAAGGAGGTGAATATCCTCTAGATGTTTCCGAATTTAAATCAATAGCATTGCTCAATAAGATATCAAGGGGTTATATTTGTTAGAGAAGCTTATACCAATGGCCTTCTTAAATTAAATTCAGTGTGAAATTCGTTAAGATAATGATTTTTTTTTTTAAATTTGAACCCTTACTAATTGCTTTTTGATATTTTTTATAAACGTTTTACATACATTGGATAATTTTAAATAATTGACATTATAATCCAAAATCAAAAAAAAATGTATAACAACAATTGTCTTTTGTCTAGTGGTGATGTTTTACAAAAGTGTAGTTAAATATCCAATAAAATAAATAAAAATATTTTAAAATTTTATTCATGATAAATCTTTTCATAACTGCAACTGCAACATAAACATAAAAATATGAAGGTAAATTTCGAACTTGATAATAAAACAGAAACCAATTAAATTTATGAACCTTACAGATCTTTTTCAACTCTAGTAACAAATAGAATGCAACTTTTTTATAACTTTAAATCGTTTGTTTAATTTGTATATAATTAAATATTTAACCACCATATTAAAACCACAAATAAACTTTTAATTAACAATGCAAGCTTTAAATTAGCAATTCAAGAGAACGAATTAATAAATGACAACTAAAATTAAATAAATTATTAATAAAATAAGATATATCACAAGTTTTTTAATTAAACAATGAATGCGATAATAGTGTAAATTGAAGTGTAATTTTTAAGTTTTTGATAAAAATTTATTAACTGTATTTAAACTAACAGAAGAAGAAAATGCTAAGCTGTTAAGTATAGTAGTGGCCTGAACTAAAACATTTATTTGATATGATTTTGACAAAATAAATAAGTAAAATGTATCCTATTCTATTTCTGTGGAATTAAAAGCCTAAAGCTTTTATTTTCTTATTTTATGTTTTAACTAAAGTTATAATTAATCATCATGTATCGTTTAGTTTGAGTTTAAATTGTAATAGTATTATTCAAAAAGTCTTATAAATGATTTTTAAATAAAACTGTATATAAAATAAAATTAATATATTTCTGTATTTGCTTTATTTTTTTCTTTAAATTGATAAAATTTTCAAATTTTCAAAGTAGATAATTTAAGAGTTTCAGCGTTAAAACATGATTACATACCTGAATAGGAGCATGACACCTTGTATAAATGATTGGAAGTTGTTGTGCCTAGTAATGGAATTTTCCACTGTACTTAATTTGATATTTCCAAATACCTATTTGCGATACAATATACATAGACATACACGAAATAGCGAATGTCGTACGAGTTTTAGTTTTCTTGAATTGTGATTTTATTTCGTAATATATTAAAGAAATAATTTGTAATTTAAGTGTTTTGCAATAAAATTAATGAAACCAGAAAAATGGTAAAAGAAATCGAAAACAAATCAAAATAAATAAGGCCAATAATTTTTTTTTTTATAAAAGTGTTTTGTGAGTGTTTTATGTTAATGATTAGAACAAAATTATTATCAAAAGCGTTTCAAATATTGAAAACAGCTAAAAAGTAATTATGAAAATAATAAAATCAATTTACTACAAACAACAACTGCTTGGAAACTCTGCTTTTAATTAAAAATAACAGGAATTTTTATTTGCTTGTTAAGGGAGTGTCTATTTCAAACAAAGTAAACTTTAATAACAAATTCAACTAAATTGATAACATTTTGCCAATTGGAATTTATTTGGATATTTTTTTTTTGTTTTTAATTGTTTTATACAATATTGATTTATTATATGTTATAATTGTTTTAAATATTTAATTGGGATGAAGTTAGTCTAATATTGTTTATGCTGTTATTATTTTTTGTATTGATAAGATGGGTTAAATAAAAGGCGCGCCTGCTTAATATTAGTTTGTTATTTAATTACTTGTTTTTTTCTATTCTACAAAATCCTTCTCAACGGTTGAAGTATTTTTTAAGGTAAATGTTTAATCAGTGGCTGATATCATATGTAAAAATAGGACCAAGAAATACTTTTGAAACAAAAAATAAAAAAAGGACTAATATAACCTTCTCAAAACAAAGGTTGTATTTTCAGTTCACAAGGATCTAGAAATAATTTTTGGTGGCAGGAATTTGTTTTGTGTGACAATGAATTTTTATTTAAAGCAGTTAAATTTTAGGACTAAAACATTGTCTGAAACCCGACTTGATCGCTCGCCGATCGTACCAAACAAACAGCTTGTAACCACGGTTTTCACCGTGATGCTGTTCATACTGCTTATACTGTTCATTTACTGGTGGAGCAAATCCAAACATTTTAATAACAGACAGATATACAGCTCAAAATCTTTAAAAATTTTAGATAAATAGAATTGAATTAATATGTTTTCCATTGCAAAGGGTCTTAGAAATATACAAATGAATCTAAATTATCTTACTAGCAAATATTTTAAGGCACGTATCTATATCCGCTGAGTAGTAAAACTGATTTGGGAAAATTATTCTATAGTTGGTTAAATAATAAACAGAAGCAAATATTCCATAGATATTCTATTCCTAAAACTTTAAAACTAGTTAAGGTATAATTTTTATCCAATCCTTTCATTACAAGTTGTAAAGTGTATCCTTAAAATTTACTGCTTTGAATAGTATTACAGGGTCATTTGATTGGAAAGCTTATAAAATTTTAGTAAATACTAACTGAAGTAAAGAAAATTAGTCTTTAATAAGGGTTTACATATTTTTTGTATTACTTTAAGATAGTTAAAAAACGTCAGTTCTAACAACATAGTTTTCAATATTAATTAAAAAATCGGTACTAAATGAATTTTGAGTTTTAGAAATCAATACAAAAAATGTAATAAATAAATAGAAAATTTTTTAAGCTTAAACCAAATTATTAGGGCTCAGGGGTCGAGGAAAATGCCAGGTGAAAATCATACATAGTAAAATATAAATAAATTTAACAAAATCTAAATACTTATACGATTATCTTTATTCATTAGCTCTTTTTTTATACACATAGTAGAATAAAAGAAATAAAATTTTAACTAAACAATTCATATAACTAGCATTCAAGTAAAAACAACAAAGTCTATTTATTTTATTTTTTATTTATTTAACAGTATAGAACTTTTTCTAAGGAAATAACTGGTTAAATCTCTAACTACTTTCAACCCTGCACAAAAATATATAAGATATTGTTAACTTTTTTTAATTTTTTTCTTTTTTTTTTTTTGTTAAAAAAAATAATTTATATAAATAATTTCTAAGACATTTAATTTGTTATTCTTTTAATTTATTTATACTTATGCATTATATAGTATATAGTTTTTAATATGTATAGTATATAATTTTCAAATTGTTTACTTTTTAAAAATGAATTTAATTTTTTTAGTTTTGTTGCAAATTAATTTCGGATAATTATTTAGTTAATTTAAATTGGTTTACGAAAAATACGTTTTTAAAAAATTAATTACTTTATTTTGCAAATACTTGTTCAAAATCAACAATGGTTTTTACCGAAAAAGCAGCATGATTCCTCCGGAGAATGATTGAAAATTATTGTGCCGGTTAAGTTGCGTATCGGGATCGTATTTTATATTTCCAAAAACCTTTGGGTTTTTCATTTTGTGTTTAATTTTTGGGAAGAATTTTTTTTTTTCGTTTCATTTGTATTCATTTTGTTTATGTTTGTTTTAGGTTGAATTCGTGACGTTTCGTTCGTTTTTTTTTGTGAGGATTTGAGGTAAGATTTTTATAAATTCATTATTTTTTGATAAACAATTAATAAATATACACGAAGTGAAAAGAATATTTTTATTAGAAACATTTATTTAAAAACTAATTTTGTAAGTATTTAACTTCTATAAAGAAAACGGGAAGGAATCTTCACCAATTTTACGTTAAGTTATTTATTTTGTATTATACTAATTTTAAACAAAGTTAAATATACCTTATTTAAATCAAAATTTTTTATGAAGAAATTAATAAAAGTGTTCTGCTATCTCGCAGCAAATTTGAAAAACAAAAACACACAAAGAAATTTTTAACCTTATTGTTTAGCGTTAATTGATATACGAAAGATTGAAGAAAATGATCCATGAATATTTTCAACCACAAAGTGCATGTCAGAATAATTCAGAACACTTATCTCATCGTTTCATTTATCTCCATATTCTTGAAGTATACCTAGCATAAACATCACTTTTGTTTTACTCTAAAACCAATAAACTTAATTCACATTTGACTATTGCCTTGTGTTATTTATAACAGTGTATACATGCTGCCTGAGCCGTATATATTCGACTAGTTGTTTATAGTTAATTAACACGGCATTTTGTCAATACTAGCCAAGCCTCAGCCTGGCGGTTTGAGAAACGTCTCTTTAATATTTAAAAAAATAGGATAATAGAATATGTTTTATATCTTTATATAAAAAGAAATCTACGTATATAGAGAAGAAGAGAGAAATTGATATCTAAAAGAAGAAACATATAGATTATTGCTATTTTATTTCCTTAACTAATGCTTTTGTACTACAAAGGAGTGAAAAACCACTGTTTTTATTAATTTTTTAAGAATCCTACTTCTACGATTTTATGTTGTGCTGAGTAATTGAGTTATTTAAGAGAATTTTAAGTATTTCAATAAAATTCTGAGATAAAACGCGGAAGATTCAATTCAGAAGGGACTACAAAATATAGAGCCTACAATCTTTTTACATATGGACAAAATTCACAGACATGCTCAGAGTTTACAAAATCATTTTGCTAATAGTCTGCCTTGAACGCTCAGTGGTCATAAGAGTAGAAGGCATTTATTTTCATAAATCATATGCTCTCCAAATATTTTGGAATAAATGGATTTATGTATGTATACATTTATATATTTATACTTGTGTCTATTCATGTATATTCCCAAGTATAAACATATTTTAAAATCATCAAATATTACTGGACTTTTCTCTGCTTTTTTTTTGTTGTTTATCAGATTATTTTCATGTGTAGATTCTTTCCCGTTTTCCAAAGGCTTTATTATAATTTTATATACTTAAAGTATTAAAGTAAAAATAGATAGACAGTGTAATCTTCTTTGCTAAGATTGCGCTTTACTAACAAGCGCAAGTCTAAAATGTTTTTCTATTGACTAAATTCCTGCAACAAAAACTATCTATTCTCTAGTGTAACCCTAATGTAATTTAAAAAAAAAATTAAATAACTTGAAATAAAAAATTTTTTTTTGTGTATCTGAAAAAAATGAAAAACTTTTGAAATCTATTTTAAAGAACGATTTAAAATCCTATATCTTTTATTTCTAAAAAAACAATAAGAAAACAATAATATGTGTTCACACTTTTACCGTGTTTTTAAATCAATATATAAAATTCAAACATTGTAAATAATTAAGAAATTATAAATTAAATTTAAAAAATAATACGTGTCTAAACTTAAAACAGTGAGTGATAAGTTAGAGTTTTTTTTTATATTAAAATACTTGCAATAAGTTTTAAATTATGTATATTTTGATGTTAAAAACAAATCCATGTTAGATTTTTAAAAATATGTATTTTTTTGATTTGGAACGAATTTTTTTAACTCACCTGCATACCAATAATTGCATAGATAAAAAATAGCATAGCTATTAGTAGACAAACATAAGGAAGTGCTTTGAAGGATTGTACAAATGTCCACAGTAGAATACGTATTGTATATCCCTGACGCAGTAATTTTATTAAACGGGCTGCACGAAATAAACGCAGGAAGCCAACGTTGATTGAGTTCGACTGTAAAATATTTTTGGTCAAACAACATAATGAATGATGAGTGGGACAGAAAGAGAAATAGAGAGAGAGAAAGAAAATAAAGAAAGAGAAAACAAAAAACAAACAAACAGAGACAAACAAATAAACAATAATTTATTCCAATTAGCGAAGTTGTTGTTGCATAAGTAATTTTATGTTTTTTTATGTTGTTTGAAAATGTTGTTGTTAATTGTTTTACAATAAAATAAAGAAAAACATTTAATACAAATTTTTATTTTAGTTTCAGTTTTTGGTCTGATTGGATAAATAATATTAAACTGAACTATCTAAAACTGAAATAAAATTTGAAAATTAAAGTAAGAAAAATTAATTCTAATATAAGTTGGATATTAATTTTTTAGTTGGATTTGTTCAAAAGAATCATTCAGGTTTAGATACTTGTTTAAAAACACTGTGAAAACGTTATATTTATTAAGTTAACATAAACAATGTGAAGAGTTTTTTCCATTAACCTGGAATATGAACTTTTTTTTTCCATGTTCGGTTTAAGAAGAATGACACACTGATAAGATCTGAAGTTATAAAATTAAATTTAGCGTGTCGTTTTGAATTTTAAAAAAATAATGTAGAAATACATGCTATTAAATCCTTAATAAAGCATATTTATTTTCTCATTTTCAAATCATTAAATTCCTCAACACAGTGTTTTTATTTTATTTTTACATTTTTAACTTAATTTAAGCATAAAAATTTGGAGTAAAGAACTAAGAGAAAGAAACAAAATTATATTCAATTAATTACTTAAATTAAGTAAAAAAAACATCAAATTGTTTGCAACTTAAGAAAATTATTAAATTTTTACTTAGTCTATATACAAATAAAGAAATTTTTAATTTAAAAAAAAGGCATAAAAACAAACTTAAAAGTTTTTAAAAGTCATTCACTAAAACTAAATCAAAAACTACATTTTTATAAATTTTATTTATACAATTCGATTTTTCAGCAAAATTTACAGATTTTTTGTAAATATATATTTTGAAATTGAGTTTTGCATTTCATACATTAAGAGAAATTGGGCGAAAATAGAAGGTGAAAGTCGATAGACAATAGATTTTTTGTTAACATATATAAGTTTTTATTGTATAAATAAAAATTACACTAAGCTGTTAAAGTAGAAAATTAAATCAAAACGAAAAAAGGCCAATGCAATACACTTTACAACTTTTAAGTAAATTAAAAAAATAAAAATAATAAAATTTTAGTAATACGAATCTCACATAATGTTTTCGTATTAAATTAAATTCAAGATAGGTCAATTATTTTAAATTTAATTAATCTAACAAATAATTAAGACGCTAATTTTACGTAGGCAGGAAATTGACTTTTTTTAAATAAAATGACGTTTTATGAATTCGTAAATATTTATCTTTTTTTATATTTTTAAGCTACAAAATAATTAGTTTTTCTATTTATAATAAATAAAAAAAGTGATTATTTTAAAATTTTTATATATAAGTTGGCTTTCTATATAAATAGAGAAAGAAAACGTATTTTTATAACTAAAATTAAACGATACAAACAAAAGTTAATAAAAATGTGGGTTAGTATAACGCAGTATTTTTATTAATTTTAATGCCACAATCACAAATAATATATGCTTTTTATTAAACATATTGCTGAGTGGCATTACAAATTAAAGAAAATGACCAAAAAATTTTACAAAACACCAGTTGTTGGAGGAGCAGTCTTAGAACAACCGATGCCAAGACGCATACCGCCTCGCAGTGTGGCCTCACAGCTTTATTTTCATATGCAATTTTCCCCTTTTCTTAACTTCTTGACTCCTTCAACTCTATATAATTTTCTTATTTTAAATTAAAATAATTTAATAAATTGATTTTATTTAATCTGTTTAATTTTTTTTCTACTCTAAACTAGAAACTTATACTCAAGTGTATAAAGTAAAATACTTACATAAATACTAAATTAAAAATATTAAAGGAAATAGCTTCAGTATTTACTAGAAATTTAAATTGGAGACACGTTATAACGTTCCCAAATTTAAATGTATGCTTTGCAATTCATGTGTTCCAAAAACATTTTGTATTTAAAATTATGTTAATTTATTTAACGATTTTTTAATACCAAAACATGCAGCATTATTTTTCTTCTTAATCTTATACGCACTTAAATTTAATTATTACGTTTAATAAGTAATTAATAACTATATATCCCAATTTTATATTTTTTTAATCGACCTTTTATATCTTAAATAAATATGTATTATTCTTTTTAACGGTCTCTTTAATTAAATTTAAATATATATTTTTCCAATATTTCGCTTCAAGAAATTAATTTTTATAATAACAAAAATTATTGATAATTGAAAAAAAATTTTTTTTTGTTTTTTGTCAATTGTTTTCAAAAAATTTTTTCAAATTGTTAATAATTTTTGTTATTATAAAAATTAATTTCCTGAGAAAGCTTTCCAAAGGAAAGCGAAATATTGAAAAAATATATATTTTAATTTAATTAAAAAGACCGTTAAAAAGAATAATACATATTTATTTTATATATCCCAATTTTATTTGATATGAAAATTCATATCAAATTATATTAGGCGTCTTTACAAAGTTTTATTATGTTTTATTTCTTCTAAATCTATTAAAAATTTTTCAAAACTTTTTCAATTATTAATTTAATTGTCATTATTTTCGGTACCAAATGAATCTACTCAAACTGGTAGGATATATTTGTGAAAATTTTAAAACTGCAATTATTTAAAGTATAACAGATAGTTTAATCAAGTAGTAAGGTGTTATTTTAATTATTTATCGGAAATTATAACAAATCGTACTATTGTAAAATTTATCAGACATACTAAGCTGTCGAAGGTTGCAGAAAGTATATCATTTCCAAAATTTTATTATAAAGTATAATTTATGCTCATTTATTTAAAATTTCCTTTCCTATTAAATAAATCTTGAATTTTTTATTAAAATTTCCAGTTTGGAATTAATTTGTTGAATTTGGATTAGATGGAAAGCCCGAGCATTTCAGATATTAATAAATTACCGAGCTACGTACAACACTACCAACTTTGAGCTGTTACATAGCTAAATAGACGGTCAACAGTACTAGCAGCCAATTTCACTGCCTAATGCAGGGTAATCGGATTTTCCAATTGTTAAGCGCTATGCCGCGCTATTTAGGTTTGCTTCCTTAATTTTATATGTAAGTGGAAATTTCTGTCAGAGATGTTGCATTTAGCGCACTATTAAAGGCTTATTGACATGACATTCCACATGAAAGTTGCTATTTAATACTTTCTGGCTCTTGTTTTGCTCTATTGACTGGTTTGTTAAAATATAATAAAATATGAAACATAAATACATTTTCATATTAGATTTTAGGGAATATATTTGGCCACGATGTTTTAAACATTCATCACAGGCTTGATATCTAAGAAAGACAATTTTATTAATACAAATTAAGTTTTCTTTATAAGATAAATATTAAAAAAAAAAGTTTTAAGCAATTTATAAAACAATTCTGCATGTTTTCATTAACAAACGACACCTAACATTAATAAAGAAGGGAATTAATTTTAGTCACAGTTGTCGAAGATTAAAATATTATTCAACTAAAAGTTATTTAACTTAAAAGAGAACTAGTTATTAAGATGCCTAAGGATACATCAGTGTATAATAGTAAATACAATATATATAAGTCTGTATAACTACCAATACTTACATCCTGCATGTTATAAGAAATGTATTATTTAAAATTTATTGGAAATAGATGCAATTTGAATTTGAAATTTTACCATTTTGTTTGGCATTTAACAAGTTGTTGGTGGTGGTAGTGGTAGAATATAGTAACAGTAGTAGTGGTAGCAGTGGTGATAGTAGTGGTGTTGATAATTTATACAGGTATATTTTAATGTTTAATATAAATATTTATATTAATAATTTGAATTTAAGAAATTTTGAGATATCGTGAGAAGTATTTGTTTATTTGTTTTATTTAAATATTTCCACAGTACGATTATAAAAACACAATGCAGTTTAATATAAAAATGTTTTAAAAATATATATAAAAATTAATATATTAAAATGAGCAAACACAATCAATACATTTTATTTTATTAATAAGACATTAGAAGAAAATATAGTTTTTGTTTTGTAATTGTTAATAAAACAAGACAAGTTGCCATACGCGTAGAGAATACCCCACAGTTAGTTGATGGTATTTTTTTTATGTTTTTATTTAGTTTTTCAATTATTTTTTGATGGTTGTGATATGTTATATGTACATATATAATCAAGATGTTGCAGTTGTTCAGTTTGTTGTTATTCGAAAATTCGTTTGTTTATTTTAGAAAAAAGAAGAAAACAAAAATAGAAAATTTTAGTTTAATACTATTATTGCCTTATTTAATAACAAATTGATTGGTCAACACATAGGAGGGTTTACTTTGTTTGGTTGGAGACTATAGTTAGTTGGTTAGCGTAAATTATATTGTATTATTAACAACAACAACAATTATAAGTAATTGTAACAAAAGCTCTTGAACATCAATGTAATACAAATATTGGTATTTCTGGTAAATAACAAGGACAAGCAGCAACATTTTGTAACCAAAACAAAATAAATTTATTTGTTTAGTTTTTTTTTTTTAATCTGTAAATATTTAGTTTATTAATATATCCAAAATAATTTAAAACTAATTTGTTTTTATTGGAATAGACTTAATTGTTTTCGGGAATGAAACTACGGGTATGGGACAACTTTGGTTTTTGATTCATTTGTGTTAAAAAATATAATAATGTGATAGAGGTTTAAGCCCTTTAGTAATATTTAAATTCATAAAAATAAGGGCAATAGTATATGAATGAGTATGTTATCTAATTTTTAAAGCAACTGCAATAAACTAATTTGTATAGTAAATGTGTTTAAACTGTTCTTATTATATATTATTTCTAATAAAATCTAAAAAAACCCAAGCTTTTTAATATATGATCACTACTTAAGGCTCTTTTTGACAGTTGTTAGACCATTATATATATTAATAAGTGTTTATAAGACAAATGTTAGCTAGTATTTTTATAAACGATAACACAGGTTTATTAAAGCTTTGGTTGAATTACTGATTATTTTACAGCTAGAAATTTAAATTTAAATAAATACTTTGTTCAAAATTTTGTATGAGATTTAAAATATCAGCATTAATCGAACGCGTGTTTAATTTTTTAAATTTAGTTAAATAAAATAAAAAATCAGTTACGCTCTTATTATTTGTTTGCTTGTTTTTTTGAAGTAAGTTTTCTTATTAAACAATAGAAAATGTTATTCTGCATGTAAGGCCACGCAATATTATCTATTACTGATATTTATACCATAAATTAAAAATTTTTTTGATTATATTGCAGATTTTTTAACGAGAAACATTTTTAACATTTTCTTCTTTTAATACTTTTATAATTTTTGATAATAACGAGCACAGCGTAATGTTAAGTATAGTGAAGCACAGCAAGAAAATGGTTATCATGACAACATTCACAATTTTTTTTGTTAATTTCTATTTTAATTTAATTCCGTTGATGCTGCGTTAAGCAGTTCTCTTTAACACATTTCGCTCCAAGCTATTTACTCATTCGGGCAAAAATATTTTTTTCTGATAACATTCTGTTTATGTCCATTTATTGCGTATTTGAAAACAGAATGTGAAAATTTTTACTTCTTCCATGTTATTTCATCAATTTTTTTTGGCTCGGGTCAAGCAAATTTTATGTTCTCCTGGGGCCACAGATTCATTCCAGGTATATAAACCCAATGTAGATCATGTGCACTATGCCACATTCACATTTAAGGAAATGAAGATATATGAACAAGCGGACCAAACGAGTACTCAGGTCGTGCGCACCGGTGTCGCACATGGCGTTAAATGTGTTAATGTACAAGTGAGTCTTTTAACATACAATCTAAGTAACTAATTATGACTTTTGTGGAAACTTTCTTATATGTGCATGCCTTGAAAATGATTTAAAATGAATTTTATTATTTACTGAGTGTCTTTATACTTTGTAGCTGATTTTAACTTTATTCTAAGTTAGCAAGAAACTGCATATATTTATTCCCCTAGCAAATAAGATATCTTTTTTGAAAGAGATTGTAAAATGAATTCAAAGGTTAAATAAAAAATAATTTTATCAAAGAAGATTATTCCAAAAAGTTAAATAATGTTCCTTTAAAATGTTTTCTAAAATTTTTAAAGTATTGGGTAGCTAAGCATAACTTGAAGTTATAGTGGTTATAATATTTTAATATTATATGTGACAAAATTGGTATAATTATTTTTTAAGCATATATTTTTATGCATTATGTTAATTAGTCGATGAAAGAAAAGCTTTCTAAAGCCTTCTTTCACTACACATGAATACCCTGTTATTACGTTACCGTAAATAAATAATAAGTAATTTTTAATTATTCGGAATCTTTTTCAGTATAAGCGCAATTTTATTTCGTGCTTGATTCCTTTAAATAAATATTTCATGATATTCTCATAAAATATTTATTACAAAAATGTTTATTAAAAATAAACATTTTATGATATTCTCATAAAACATTTATCCAAATAAAAATAAAAAATAAATTTGAAATGTATTGTAATGGGTAAGAGCATATCCATATTGCAATTTCACTATATATAGCTCATCAGTGAATTTTACCCCAATATTGTATTGAAAAAACCGAAGAGTCTTATATCCAAAGCCAAACTGATTTTATGAGAATTTTTCATAAAATCAACATAGCATAGACAGCAAGACTCAAAGACACTTCCATACAAACACTACAAAACATTTAAAAAACAACAAAAAACATTGTTTATTTTCAATCAATCCTACATAAGGGTTGCCATTGGAAACCATTCATATGCATTTGAAAATTCCAGAAAATAAAAAACATTTGTAAATAATTTTACAAAATTCAAAAAAAAAGAACGAGCACATGCAATGAAAATAAGTAATTTGTAATTATTCGGAATCTTTTTCAATATAAGCGCAATTTATTTATTTGTTTTTATGTTTATTTTTAATAAAAATTTTTGTAATAAATATTTTATGAGAATATCATGAAATATTTATTTAAAGGAACCAAGCACGAAATAAAATTGCGCTTGTAAATAAATAACATTTTATTTTTATTTTAATTTAAATTAAGACTTTTTAAAACATAAAATTAAAAAAGGGCTTTTAACGCTTTTAAAATAATAAAATTATTTTGCAATGAACTATCTAAGTAAGTGATTAACGTGTATTAGTATCGGTGTTATTGAATTTATTTTTTTAATAACTTTACAAATTTGTATAAGAAAGAAGGAATATAAAATAATATTAATAATACTAATAATAATAATAATAATAATAATAATAATAATAATAATAATAATAATAATAATAATAATAATGATAATAATAATAATAATGAATTAATAAATTTTTATTAATAATTCAACATGCTTATATCAAAAACTCGAATATTAATAACTACTGCAGAATATGGTGCTGATTAAAAAAAAAGTAATATATTATATATTGTATTGAAAATGCCTTGGATTTAAAACAATTAAAATATTTTTAACTGTAAAATTATTTCTTTTGTATACTTTAAAATTAATTTTAAAACTGTTTGATTGTGTATTTGAATGAAATCGCATTTAGTTTGTGCACATAGTGTACTGTGTAATACTGTCATATAAATTTGAACATTTGCATTTGCTTACAATTTTTGTATATATTTCGGGTACAGTCTAACTTTAACTGCATTTAAAATTTATTAATAGCAATGGGTAACTAGACAAAGAGATTTGGTTATAAAATTAGCAATTACTATCTTTATAAAGTCATGTTTGTTAAAGGGAGAAAAATTATACAAATAATATTTGCATATTTAGATATGTATATGAAGACTGCAAATATTTTAAATTTTTTATATTTTGCTACATTATAAATCTATTATTACTTGTGATTTTAGCTATTTTCTTTACATCAGACAAATTTTGTAAGAAATAAATCCATTTGAGTTTGTTTTGTTAATAAAAAATAACACACGCCTTGCTATTTTAGCGTTTGTCTATCGCTTATTACATATAAATCTATCTAATGCTATTGCAGTTTTGAAAGTATACAGTTTTAATTACAATAGGTGAAAAACCATAGCTTATAACTTTTATGTAAAATATTTAAAAATTTTCCCCCGTTTTGCTTTATTACATCTGTTTTAACATGGTGTGACGAAATATACTTCCTAATTCCCCTTATTTTCTCTTCAATAATATTGAATAATAAAATATTCTAAAAAAACTTAGGTTTTTACAAAATAAATTGTTGAAACAAATGCCTCAACTATCTCAGGTCCCAATAAGACATCTCAAATGATACTCGTAAATAGTTTAACAAGTCCTTTGGTCGTATTGTTTGTAATGTTACATCATTTGATTTTTTTTGGCTATAAAAATTAAATTTCTTTTTTTTTTTTTTGTTGTAAAATAAAACAAGATTCTATAGTGCTGTAGAACTAAAAAACCAAAACAACAGTGTGAAAGGAAAAAGCCAAAACTAAAGTACTGATCACTCTTGATATGAATACGCAAAGAAAATTAATAAGATTTTTACAATACTTAAGCCAACTTAATAGAGATTAAGATAAATTTTTTCTTCAAATGCAACTAATTAGAAAAGAAGTATTTAAATTGTTAATTTTAAAGAGGTTTGAATATTAGAAGTACTTAAATATTGCGACAGCAAATCACAAAATTTACGAAAAAATAATTTTAAAATTTTAATTGTTTTAATAAAAATTTTCAATAACGGTTTTTCTTCTTCTTAGATATTATATAAATTTAAATTTTTAATGTAAATTAATTTGGTAAATTCTTACTTACAGTTAAAGTTTGCTGATGATCAATATGGACTGTAAATTGCCTTGCGGTGTTATTTGAACTGATATAGTGGTTGTAGGTGTAATGGTATTGTATAACTGGTGGAGTAAGCTGATGTTTTTTGTAGTTTAAGTGTAGATTCATTTGTTTATTTTATTTATAGCATTAAGTTACAGAAAGGTGTAAAATGTTTTGATAGTAAGTATTTTATAAGTGGTTTTGTTTTGGTTTTTAATGTTGGTTGGGTGTTCATTCAGAATTTTAAGCAGGTTGGTTTTCGTTAGATTTAGCAGGATAAAGTAGCAGATAGTTTAACGAGTTAATTTCCATTCAATAGATTTGTAGTTAGAGTTTTGGATTTGTAAGATGATAAACATTTGCCACATTCAAAAAATTGTTTTTTTTTTTGTTTTAATGAGTTTTAATATGAGTGTTTATGTTAAGGTTTTTAATGGCCATTAGTGTGGGTTTTTAGCCAGTTTTATGTTTGATGATTTTTATTTTATTTAAAGTGTTTGTGTGTAGAGATTATCACATAGTAATAAGAATTTTCACATAAAGATCACATGATTAGAAAAAGTATTTAATTTTATTAGAATTGTTTTATTTTTAAATCATAGTTGCAGTTGAGAAACATTTAGTTATTAATGTTGCCAAAATAGAAATGTAATTAAAATATTTTTAAAGTGTCCGAATAAGAAATTTTATAAAAAAGTGTTAAAAAATTATTTCTTTAAAAATAAATTTGTTTTTAGTAACTAAAGAAAGAAGAATATGGGCATAAATGGAATTCTTTTTGAAGTAAGTGTAAAGTAGTTATAAAAAAAAAAAATTAGTCAAAACTTGAAAAAATAAAATGTATAAAATTATGCTTGGGAAATTTAAAAATCAAATTTTCTCTAAATGATATTTCTCTAAAATAAATATATATTCAGTTTTTACTAAGTAAAAGAAAAATAAGCTGCAATATGATCATTTTTTAAGCCGCAAACCATGTTAAAAATATTTATTTTATAGACACATTCGAAACGGCTGAAATTTTTTTTACGAGTAAGAATATGCGTTGGTAGATATCGGTGTTTCTTGTGTTAAGCAAAAAAAAAATATTTTAATGATGATAATCTTAATTATATAATTACCAGATGACATAAAAATCTGTAAGTATTTCTATTTATTTTTTAAATATGTTTCGGGTGAGGTTTTACAAATGAATTAAAAAACCGACTATAAGCTTAACTTTAGCGATAATTTTTTCCTTTTTATTTCATGAGATTTATGTTTAGCTATCAGTATTTTCAGTACAGTGCTTTTTGAATAATTTAACTTCGTTTATCTTAGGAACAGTATTTACGCTTATGAATTACTCAATATGAATGAGCTAAATCCACATTGGCAGAGCTAAAAGGTTTTTTAATTTTATTGTACAGCGCACAGTTAAGAAAATATAAGGGGGTTAAGCATGTAATTTGGGAGAGAGAGAAACTTTTATTATCTGCTATGCATAGAAGATATCTTGTTTTTTGTATTTTGAGATCTATTTTGGTCTTAGACCGTACAAGCAAAAGCGGTACAAGACTTTTCTAACAAATAAGCTAAAAACCAAAATTTTTGGTTGAATTGAAAGGCCTGTTAAGGTTATGTTCTTATGTATTTGGACCTTGTAATTAGCCCTTTTTTAAAGGGTTATATAGAGTTTTTTATTGGATAAGGTTAACCGGTGCTCTGATAACTAATAAACTATAATTATTTGTAACTCGAAAGTTATAATCAATTTAAATAATTAAATTAGTTAATTAGCACCAGTTTTCTTTATTAAATTATAGTTTGGTTTCCACGAAATAAATTTTTGTTATATATACTTAGCTATATCCAATAAATTTTTGCACTATTAATTACTAACAGCAATACATTTATGTAAATTTATTTAAAAGTAAATATATTTGTACGCTTAATTAGCCTAAACATAAACATTAACTCTATTATATATTGTCAGTTATACCGAAACAAATTCTCATTGTAAAAATGCTTATAGAATTTTTATTTAATTTAACTAAAACACAAACACATGAAGAAACAAATAAAAAAATACATCCAAAAGGAAAATTATGTGTTTTATAATAAATAACATTTAAATGTTAAAAGTTTGTATTATTTTAAAATCTTCGATTAGTAAGTACAACAATTACACAAATATGGGGAATGTGTTTCACATGAATTAATTAGCAATTAAAAAAAATGGTTAGTAAAGATTTGCAGTAGACTTAAGGGAGAAAAATATCAATTTTAAAAAGGGAAACAGTTTTTGAGAGAGTACTTTGAAATGTTTAATTTTTCGAAAATTTTTTTAGCAAAGCAATTTTAATTAAATTTAAATTTTTTCTTTGTTTTGTGGCCAATTTTCATTCTTTATTATACAGCTTCAATTTCTTAATTTCATTAATCATTAAAATATAATTAGGGTGCGCAAAGTTGGCATTAACAAATTTTTACGATTTTCCATAAATAGCTATCAGCAAAAGCAATGTATAATTTGTATGTACATATTTAATATATGTTTTATACATAATATATGTATTTTTACATTTCATATATGTATACTAAATACATATGTTGCGTATTGCAAATTTTTGCAAAAAATAACAATTTTTGGCATCCTCTAAGTTATGAATTATCTTTAGAAATAAGATATACTAAAATTGTATTATCTGAATAGATTTTAAGTGCAGAATTTTGCCAATTTTATTTTTATTCAATTTATTTTGAAGTTGAAAACTGTTTCCCTTTATTTTCAATATTTATATGTAAAATGTTAGGGATTTATAGAGAAAGATAGAATGTGTTAAAGTGTTTTGTACTTACATCGTGCTGTTGTTGTTATTGTTGATTTGGGAATAGAGTACGTGATGATATTTAGTTGGTGTTTTTATATGATAAGAGAGACATATATTTTTAGTTTCATTTTTAATTTGATTCAAGTTGAAATTTGTTTTAAATATTGATATGAATTTTGTTTTGTTTAAATTTTCAAAGTTAATAGTTCGGATTGGTAGTATTTCATTTAAAGCGAAATTGATTTGGTTTAATATTTGAATTTGTATTTTGATAAGATATTTATATTTTGTTATGTTATAAAAAGTTGTAGATTTATTTAGTTTATTTTAATGTAGTGTAGAGTAGTATTAAGTTGTTTGTAATTTGTTTTGAGAAGGTATTGTTTATATTGTATGTGTAGTTTAGAGTATTTGTTGCATATCAGAATAGAATAAGGTAAACATAACGTTTTAATTTTATTTATCATATATTTGCATATATTTTAAAGGTGTTTGATATGATTTGTTTTGTTTTGTTTGATATTTACAATTTTTGAACGTTAATATGGTATTAGTGGTTGTACCAGTGTTTTCAATAATGTTTTTTATTGTTTTAAGTATTTTTTTTTGTAATTTTTTATTCAGACCCCATTTTCGTAATTGGTTAACAGTTTTTGAAATTATTTTTTGGTACACATAAACATATTATGAAAAAAAAGAAAATTAAAAAAAGAAATATATGAGATTAATAATATTGCATGACTTTGATTAAAATGAATATATTATGGTTTTTTATAAATATATATATAGTTATAATAATAATATTAATAATAAAAGTAATAAAATATTTGAACTATTCTTTATTTTTAAATAACGTGTTTATAAATTTAAACATTTTAGCCTATTCACAATCTTAAATATTACGCTACCAAAGCTTTAAATTATTATGTTATTTTATTTTGTTATATCCAAAAATTCTTATGGGCTTTTATATGTATTGCAAAAACTAACCCTTATTAAAAATAATAACGTTCAAAATATATATCAAACACAAACATTCCAACCAAGAAAAATAAAAAACAAACAAAAAGTTTTGTTCATAAAATTATACGAGCCTTAAACAAATAAAACTCTTAAAACATTTGAAATTAATTGAAATTCTCATTTTGTAAATATTATTTGGCCTGCTTAAATTTACAGATTATTACGTTTGCAAATAAATAACATAATTGCTAATGATAATTTTTTTCAATAATTACCCCAAATTCCATCCACAGGGCATCCACTATACTGCCTAATACTGTGATCAAATCAAAAATATTCCAGGGATCTTTAAAGAAATTCTAAAATAAAATAATATATAAAAAAAAATTGAATACGTACGAAATTTTAATAATTTTTAACAATTTGCAATGTTTTTGAAAGATTTTGCAAAAATCGACAACTTTATATATTTTTAACTAAAAGATAAATATGTTTTAAATTTTTTTATAACACAAATCTTTACGATAACCTAGAAATATACAGTGTTGAAGATTGTTCTTACTAACCGAGGAGGTTATCAGTTGATGTAAAATTTGGGCTTGTTTAATCGTAAAAATCCAGGAAAGTTTAAATGTACAGTCTGTTCACATGGTAAAAAAAAAATAAAGCATGAAATTATTTGATATCTCTATAATTTTAAAGTATTTTCTATAACGTAAGTAGCAGATGCCTTAAATATCATAGTGTATGTATCACAATCGCTTTTTTCACAAAAGGTCATAAGTAAATAAACTTGAAAATCAAACTGTTTCTATATAACAATAAGAAGGATTTTATTACGTACACACATTAAGCGTTACCATGGCCGTAAAACTTATGCTTACAGAGTGATCTCATTTAATTTAATAGAATCGATAATAGTCTGCCTGTTCTGAAGTTCATTTTTTCCAAAAAATGTTTACTCTGTAATATTATCTTTTCTTCTAGGTACAAATTAAGCCTAAGATAAAATAAGATTTTAAAAATGTTAGAGATGAAATGAACTCCGCACAGGCACTTCAATAACATTTTAAAATATAAATGAAAAAATATAAATGAAGCGTAAAACAATCTCAAAAACAAATTTTTAGATAATTTCCATTTAAAGAAAAAACATTGCAAATTTTAGAACCTTAAGTTTTGTAGTCTGTCAAAATTATACAATACACAAAATATAAAATATCATCTTATAATCATTAATTGTCAACCTACCTTAACACCAAATCCAATAATCTTTAGCACAGTTTCAACACTGAACATGCCTGTGAATCCCATGTTGATATATTTTAGCGATTTCTCATACATCTCTCCTTGGTTATGGTACTAATAAAGGAAAGGATTGATATCCGTTTACTGTGAATTTTATTGCATTCTAAGCGAAAGAAGTCTGATTTTATTTATTATTCTGTTTTTAAGCCTTTTTTCAATTTGAATGCTAATGCATTCGTTCGATTTTCTAAAAAAAATTAAAATCAATTCAAGGCTGTTTGGAACTTCAACTTCTGGCCTTTTATTTTAATGAACACACTGTTACCTCTACTAACTAAACAGTGTAAAGATATATATGTGATATCATATTATAGCAATAGTATCAAAAATAAAATATAATTTATGTATATTGCCCACGAATACTTTGCCGTTTATTTAGTTATATGATAAGAAAGTCTATCAATTGTTTGAAACAAAAAATAAGTGATGCGAAACTAAATATTTATTACAAAATATCCCTTCTATTTTGTAGAAATAAATCTAATATCTGAATAAAAGAATCATTTTAGTTTTCTATAAATGTATTTAAGAAATATAACATAATGTTGATATAAAATTCAATAAACAAAGATCAAGCATATATAAAAGATAATAAATATCAGAAACTTAATAAAAGTCTGGAAAGTGTCAAAGAATTACTTAAAAACAAATTAGTGATTATTCTGGAATACTCGTAGTGCGAATAATATTTTGAAAAGCTTCATAAATATAATTCAATTTTGAATATAGATTTAATTTAAAGCTTGTTTTATTGTAAAATTAATTTTAATTTTAAGATTGTGTCTTAAAATAATTTTTAAAATTCAAACTTTAGTAAATGAGTTAAATTTATAAGATTCTAAATTACTTACCTTCATCATTAATAGTAATGTATTGAACACAATAAGCATCATTATAAAATATTCAAATGGTGTTGATACGACAATACGCCATACTTTATATTTAAATGTATTACGATTTTTGGGCATATAACGTTCTAATGGACGAGCTCCTATTGTAAAGTCTATACATGATTTCTGGAAAAATATTTTATGATTATAATGAAAATTGCATTATTGTTAGAAAATAGATTGCACGAAAAAGAAACTTTTATAAGATTTTAAAAAAGAATTTATAAAATATAATAAAATATATACTAGTTTTATTATACAAATTTGGACTATTTATTTATTTTTTGTTTTTATAGCATGTAGATAAAGCAGAGTGTTTTAAAAAAAATAACTAATATAATAATTATGACTAAAAAATTTTTATACTTTTATATGATGTGTGAAAAGGCAAATCAGATGTTTTTCTAGCTGTAATACTGTACATTTACAATGAACGTATAAGTTATAAATTATTTTATTTTTTATATAAATAAATTTAATTGTTTTCACTTTTAGAATAAAATATCAAACAATGGGCCATGACCTTATTTGGCACCGTAATATATCAATCGTAAAATATTGCTTTTATATCATGCCCCATCCGGCGATTTAAAACTTCCGATTTATATTAAAAATTTGGTTTCAATTATTAACTCCACTAAAATTTGTACAATATTTTCAAAAGCTCGTTATAATTTGTTACAGCAATACTCATTAATCACTTTCTGGAAATTAAAAATAGTACATTAGAAGCTTCTAATTTAGTGATAAAATTTATGGAAACTAACAAGTGCTCGAAAGAAGACAACATTTATCGGATTGGGCTGTTTTAATGATGCCCTTCCTTGAGAAGATTTCATAACAAAAATTTTATTTTATGATGAGAAATAAACTATTGGAAAATTTTTAAAAACTATTGAAAATGAAACTTTTGTGCCAACTTTATTTACTTCTCCACCTAATATCGAATAATTAATCATTCATAAGGTGGAATAAATAAAAATATAATAATTGCATAATTTGTAGTTGGGTAGATGTTTACCTGCAGTTATTTACGGTTTATTGTTCCGCACTAAGTAGTGCGATAGATTTTTAGATAACTATAATATAATTCCTTGAGCTTTACATATAGTTTTGCATTAATGATTTGGAGATAGTTATAAAAAATTATATTTGTCTTTTGAAATTAATCTTTAAAATTCATTATTTTAAGTGAATAATTAGGCCAATGTGTTATTTGACTATTTAAATTTTGATTTAAATGCATTTCATAAATGGGGTAATAATTTAGCATTAATGTTTTAAAAAAATTTTAATATTCAGTTATAAAAACTAGTTTTCTTTACGAAATTTGACTTAATGGCGAGATTGTTTGAGTGGAAGATTTACGGATAAAAATTTATTAAGATTTTGTAATTTTAACATCTGACTGCTTTACACACTACTGTTAGTATTCAATTTATTTTAATATTAGTATGTACAGACATAAATATATATTTATATTAAATAATTTAATAAAATGAAACAAAAAAGTGCTTTAGATAGCAACTCACTAAAAAGCAACATACAAACCTGTTGAAGAAATTTAATAAATTGAAATATTTTACTATTTCATCAAAAACATTTTATTCTGAAACCTCCTTCAAAGCAAAATATAATGTTTGTGATAAAACTTTTTGATAACGTATATTTACACTGAAACGTTATAAGCTTCAAGAACTTCCGGAAAATGTTCAACATTTATACACATTTAAAATAAAAATATTAAATCAAATTAAAATTAAACTTAACTAAAATACATGAGCATGTGTGATGAATGTTAGAGACCGTAGAGGTCTTTGATTTGTAAGAGAACAGACTAAAAGACTAATAAAAGATTTTTCAAGAGCTTTTAAGCTAAATAATTTTTTTTAGCAAAGTTTTGGAAAATGACACTAAACTAAACATTAAAGTTTTTTTTTTGTTTTTTTGTTAAATTAATAATAAGTTTTTGTTAGCGACACTAGTTCTAGAAAGTGAAAAATTTAGAAAAGGTTTTTTAGTGATAATAAAAGCAGATTTAATTTTGCATTTAAATAAAATTTTAAATTTTTTTTTGTTTAATTAATATTTAAGACAAACATTTGTGGTAAAAATACAAAATAAACACATCTATTATTGTTAGTCTTCACTTAAAAATTTCGAATAATTCAATTGATTTCTTTAGTTGTTAAAAAAATCAAATAATTGAATTAAATTATTTTTGATAAGGTTAGTTTTGTGACATAAATTTCTTAATCTCACCTGATTTTTATCAATTTCACCGTCTTGTAACTCAGCTTCGCCTTGTTCTTGGAATGTTATGATAATCAAGGCCACGAATATGTTTACAAAGAAGAATGGAAATACAATAAAATATACGATATAAAATAAGGACATTTCGATCCGGAAATTTTGTATTGGACCCCTATCTTCATAAGTGGCAGCCATGGAGTGTTGCAGTACTCTAAATTAGTTTTTGTAATACAAATTTTTTGTTGGTTTGATTGTTCAATTAGTTTCATAAAAATTTATTTGAAATTTTTAATTATTTTTCTTATTGTTATTATTAAAATTGAAGCATTTAAATCAAGAGGTTAGTTAAACATAAAAATTATAAATACAAAATAATACTATGATTAAGTAAAAGAGAGTAAATAAATAAATTGTAAACAATATCGCTTACTGTGGCCATCCTTCGCCTGTTTGTACCGCAAATAGTGTTAACATTGCTGCTGCCACATTGTCATAATGGAAACTCCTAGGTTTCCAAACACGTAACTCCGGTCTAGGCAGTAATTCACCTTCTTCGTATTTAAAATATGAACCCCTTTTTGGATTTCGAGTTGAATTTTTATTTTTTTTTTTTTGTTTAATGAATTTTGTATTATAAATTTGTAAAAACAAAATATTAATTAAAAATACAAAAATATAAATTTCAAATAAAATAAAAATTTTCTACAAAGTTATATATATGTTATGGTTCATGTCAAAATGGCTTTAATGTTTGTGTGAATATTATTAGATGGAGACGGTGTAGTGTTAATAAAGCTGTGTTTTTCGAATACAGGAAACAGTTTTATTTGTTTAAGATTAGACAGATAGAAAAATAGAAAGATGTTACACAAATAAGGCGTAAAAAAATAGCAAATGTTACAAAATCGGTTCTTTAAAAAAGCATCTTATTTAATAGGTTTAAAGCTTAATAGCATTCATGATTTTGTATAGGCTGTTTGACAAGTATAACAGTGTTTTAAAGGAGTTTTTTTAGGCAGGCCTATGTGTTAATATTTGAATGTTTCAAAATTTAAGCTCTAGTTTATAAGATAACATATGACTTTAACTACGTTAAAAAAATTAAAAACAATATAGCGTTTTTCATTTCGACTTCTACGTAAAGTGACAATTAAAATCTTAGGCGCATATTTATGCCATTATGGTTAGTGCAGTTATATCAGTTTCTTAAATATGGTGGCAACTATGTTGCGAATAAACGGGAAAAGGAATAGCAGCTTACTCATGCGGGTACAAAAATAGTTGGCATTCCTTTAGTGAGCCACCGCATCGATGATGCTATCTTATGATACAGCTCAATTTGAATAAAAAAGTTGTTTTGTGCAGTGCAAAGTGATATCTCTAGTTATGTGATTATAGTGGTCACCATCTGACATACATAAAAACTATATAAACAACTTCCTTAATTGTTAGAGGGGTAAAGAGAGGTTAACAATACAAAAATCGTAATGACCCAATCTAAAGCAGCAAGTAGTCGAATAATAATAATAGGCGAACAGGTTAATTTTCTCAGTTAGCGCAATGACCACACAAAAAGTGGGAGAATCAGGATATAAATAGTGGATAAATGCTTTTTCGTCGTACTATGAAGCTGCAACCATAAGACGTCTTCAGAGTTGTTTTAAATTAGATTAACTTGACAGGAGCCAGTTACTTGTATGCAAACTTGAATGATGTTTAAGCGAATTAAGTACTTAGTTTAAATCTAAATATCCTAAACTGAAAACTTGGCAGGTGTTTTTATAGGGCCTTAGGCGTTATGTTCCTGAAATCCTAGCTGTGACTCTTACATTGCTGTTATGGCGGCGCATATGAATGTCCAGCATATTGTGGATATTAATGCTATGCTACAGAAGAAAGTGGTGACATAAAATCTAGATTATCTATTGGATGGTCGGAAATCTATAGCATTTAATTCTAGTAACTAATTTCATATGAATACAGATTGGAGCCGGTTTTAAATCTTTGCAAGAAACAACCGAAGAGAAGATTTGATTACTTTGAAATGGAATAACTTCAGAATGCGTTCGTGATAGGTGAAGATCGAAGATAAAACCGGCCTTTGCTTCTATTTATTTGTTTCTAGTTTTAACAAAACACTGTTTTTTGTTTTTGTATTTACAAACTAAATAACGACTATTTTATAAGAATACTATAATGATTTTAATTTCTGTTCATAAATAGTAAGTAAAAATAATAAGTTTTTTGTACTTGTTTCTTACATAAAAATTATTAAATGTATTAATTTTGTTATCTTTGGTTTTAATGATGTGTTAACTACTTATGACGTTAAATGGTCAAACAAAATGAGAACTTCCAATTGATTTCGTTAAGCTTTTATTATTTGCTACAATTTTAAGCTTTTGTTTAAATCAACTTATTATTTATTTAATTATTTTCTAATTGAGATAAATTATATTTAATTTTAAGTAATAATTTGCTATTAATATTCTAGTTTTAATACTAGCAGTTTAAAGATCGGCAGCTAGGATTAATACCATAAGAATAAAATTAAATTCTGAAAACAATAAAGTTGAACTAATTAAATATGAGCAGTAATAAATTTGTTTTGTAATAGGTTACTGTTATTGTGGTTATTTGAATTAATATATCCAGACTTGAGAATTTCCTGCGTTTATTTTTTGTTCGCTATAGAAATATGCATAATCAAAGGCATAAATCTTAGTTTAGATTTTATTATGTGAATTGGAATTTTGAACGCGTATAATTTGAAGTTGTTAAAAAGCTTATTAAGAAATCTTCTGGCAGTAGTATGGACTCTTTGGTATTTTAACAAAAAATAAAATACCCAATTCACAAAAATAATCAAAAATTATTATATTCTTAATGATGCTTGATAGTCACTTTTAATTCAAGTCCTAATACCACGCAAAATCAAAATAGACCAAAAAAAAGCAAAGAACATAATGCTAAAATTAAAATCCTCAATAGCTGATTGATTACTTTTTATTGCTTGAAATGTAATTGTTATACACATTTTTTTGTGTTAAGTTGCTTTAAGCCAGTTTTATATTTTTCAATTTGAGAATTTCTTTTTGAATATTTTCGCAATTTCTCAGATTTTGTGATTTGCCTCAGGATTCTTTTTGGTTTTAGTTTTTTCATTTTTCAGCATTGTTTGCTTGCATGATTTTGTTTACTGGATAGTGTAGCAGTAATCAGGCAAATAAACAAGCAAGGAAACTTTAAAATGCTACTCTTACATTCTGTAAAATCTGTGCACGCATTTTTGAGAATTAAAAAAATAATAAAATGTCTGCAAAAATAAAAAAAAACTATTTTTTTTCTTTTTATTTAATATGGGAAATTTAGAAATTTATTGCACGTTTTAATACCGTTTTTCTAGTTTGCAAGGCAACATGATTTAAGGCTGGCCAGAATTTTATAATGTTTCTGTTGTTGTTGTTGTTTGTAATTTCTAAAAAAATGTGAACTTGTTCGTATGTTATTTGGTTTGAATGTGTGCAAGTTTCAGTGTTCTTATGCTGTTGGGAACGCTTTTTTGTTTTGTGTACAGACTTTTAGTGCAAATAGAAGTTAATAGTTTAAAGTTGTCATTTAACACGTTGGTACTTTTTGGCTTTATAAGTTTTGGATAAAATTACTTTAAACCCTTGGCGTCATCGATGGGCATTGCTTTTATTTAAAAATAGAAATATTCTGAGTCTCTTTTTATTAAATAATTTATAAATATGCTCTTTTCACAGAATCTTTTATAATTCTGCAAATATGCGTTTTTCACTAATATATAATAACTTCTATAAAGTAATGATGGAAGCATCTAGAAGGATTTTGTTTTTTTGATGGAAGACTGAATTATAAAAAAAACCAAACATAAAATACAGAAAGAATTATACTGAGTTAAATTCGTTTGGATATTATTGATTATGTTGTCAGAAAACAAGATATTAAAAGTAATAAATTCTTCGTAAAGCCGCTACGAGATAAATGAATCTTTAGTTTAACAATCTTAGACAACTACGACTTTGTTATTACTAACACAATGATTGTTTTACATGCATACATTTATATGCAATTCATTTGATCTTTCTTTACAATTATAAATAAAAAGTTATTTTATGTATTTGTGAGTCAACATGTAACTTCCTTTTTCGGTTCTATTGTGAAAAAAATAAGTCAATATAATTTTATTTAAAATTTATAATTTGCAGTCTGTTGCATCATAATCTAGTTAACTAATTTTATTCCATCATTGTTTTAAACATTTTGCCTATTTATATTGCCAATATAGCTAATTACTCACCTTAGTGATGACATCTTAAAACATTATTAATAATAAGAATAACACATAAGTTATGTGCACATATAACTTATGTGCACATAAAATACTTGAATACTCCTTGGTAAAAATTTAGTAATTGTTTCATACTTTATTAAATTTTTAAGTGTTTAAGTCCATCCAAAAACGATTTAGCAAAACCTAAAGAAGCACTCGAGAGTAACTTTTAAAAGCACGTGCCATACTGGTTTCTTGCAAAATTGAATTATTTAAAAACAAAATCTTAATCAACAAAAGTTTAATAAGTATCTCTCTGAATTCGTTTGGAGAGGTATATAAAAATTATCAACGGTTGTTGCAGTGCCTATATAATAAATATATAAAAACTATCACTGCTTTTATATACAGGGTGGCTGATGAAAACTGCTATCAAAACAAAAACCAAAAAAAACCTAATAACTTATTTTCTGTGTAACCAACCTTTTCCATTTTTATTTTATTTTATAGATTGATTTTTAAATTTAACTAAAATGGAGAATTGGGACATTGAAACAAGAATTTGGATAGTGCAACGCTTTTACGCCTTAGAGTCCGCAGTTTCCGTCTAAAGAGAATATAGGCACACTTTTGGTGGCACCCCTCCCAGCAGATAGACTATAATGAGGTTCGTGAAGAATTTTGCCGAGTGTAGTACAATCGCAAGAAGGCCTTATTATCGATATCCCTGAGTTCGGACGCAGGAAACTTTCGCTGCTATAACTGCTGCCAAACTTAAGCAATTATAGTCTATTAAGTATCTATATGAATTCAATTGGAGAGGGATATATACGGTATATAAAAATTATCAGCGGTTGTTATAATAACTGTTGTAGCGCCTCTGGTAATAAATACATTTATGATATCTTTTATTCATTAATAAACCACATGATTTTCAGTTGTGGTTCTTAACACTTATTCTCCAAAAGTCTAAAGCATATAGCTTTAAAGTTAACAGACGTGTAAACGTGAGATTTTCATGTTACCAAATATAAAGATGCAAGTCTTTTTCCCAGATAAAATATATTTTTAAGTTCAAATATTTTTAAGGATTTTCGCATACTTTAAAATGAAGTAATTAATTAGAAAGAAAAATTGATTTTATGAATCGAAATCAAAACCTAAACTTTGTCGATTACTGTCAAAATAAATGAATGTTTAAGAAAAATTATTTCAACATGGCAATAATTATAAAATGGCAATACTTGCAATTCCTATTCGGTATACTATTTATGTATGTAAACAAATCTATAATGGCAAGTGGGAACAATAAAGCAATAGCAATATTGCGTCGTGAACAAATAGCCGTATCATCAGTTCTAATGGTTGTCATTGGGAACGATGACATGGAAGCTAATAAAAGAATTTATAATGAATTCATTTTTTAAATGATCATATACATTTTTATTATTTGCAACCATTGCAGGTAACATGAATTTCGGTTTCTTTAAGTTATTTTACTCATTTATTTTCTTCAAGAAAACAATTAATTTTTGGTTAGTGTTTGTAATCATATTTTGTATGAAAAGCAATTATTGAATAAATTCTTATACATTATTTCAAAACAACTAAAGTTTAACTAAAATAAATACTAGTTACCATTTGTGCTGAAAAAGAATTATTATTTTATTTTCTAGATAAAATATTCTACAGCTTTAAGTGTCATCACTAAGTTTATTAAACTTTGCTTGCTGCTATTTAGCAAAGAAATATAAATTAAAACAAAAACGCTAAATGTATTTACAAAAAATAAGAACATCTAAATGTCAAAAATTATTATAACTAAATGGAAAAACTAACATTTAACATTTAAAAACGATATGATAAATGTTGATTTTGCATTAGATCAACGCTATATTGTGAAACGGAAACACAAAAGTAAAGGGAGACAGGAAAAGAGCGTACTAAAAGAAAGTTTTTTTTTAGCAATAAATAATTATGGGAGTAGAAGAAACAGCATGTTAACTAAAGGTTAACGTTTGCTTTGTTTATTGTTGTTTGCAAATTAATCATGGAAGTCATATGGACCAGGTTCGAGACAAAAGATATTCGCAAATCTAGCACGTTGCGCAAAAAATGGAACTGAAAGTTTAAACGACGTCAACACATATCAGTTTAATGTGAAATAAGAAGAAGAAGAAGAGAAAAGAGTGTATTTATGTGCTTTACTGTTGTCAACTACTTTTAGTTAAGAAGGTTTTTTAATTTGTTTTGAATAAAAAATACTAACGATATTCGTTGTAATATATCTAGCTGTTGTAAAAACTTTGTTTTTGTTGTTTTGAAATTAAGAACAGTTTGTTACTAGCATTCTAAGTTAAATAATGTTAAAATAATAAAAAGAAAAACTTTTTACCTTGACGACAAACAAAACTAATGAATTGATATTAAACAAATCTTAATTAATTTAATTTTAATTTTAAAAACTAACATAAAACATAAAAAAAAAACACAAAACGTAATTTGATATCAAAATAAAAATATAAAAGAAATTTTGAAGAAAATTGATTTTTTACTTACTGGCACTCTTCGGCAGTATGTTTACTTTCGTCCGTACAATAAAAAAATTTCCCATTGAATAATTGTACACCAATGACAGAAAATATAAATTGAAATAATATGTACACGATTAGAATGTTAACAACATTTTTCAATGAATTTACTACACAATCGAAGACAGCTTTCAGTTTGGGTACACGTTTGATAGTTTTTAATGGTCGCAAAACACGCAGGACGCGCAACGATTTGATTGTTGATAAATTTTGTCCAGCACTGCTACCGCTCATATCGAAACCAAAACTAACAGCAGCGCATATAACGACCACAGCATCCATAATATTCCAGAATTCTCTTAAATAGCTGCCAGGATGTAATATAACACCTAAATCTACAATTTTCAGTAACATTTCTATTGTGAATACGCCGGTAAATGCATAATCGAAATAATTTAAAATTTTATTTCGTGCTGAATTCTCACGAACGGGATCTTCGGCCGCTAACGCTATCGATGACAATGAGATGACAACCATAATGAAAAAATCAAAGTAACGTAAATTAACAACCCAATGAGCGCCGCGTCGTATGCTGATTAGTTTTCAATAAATATATTTTTGTTTTTTGTTTTCGTTCGGTATCCAATTTTATTAAAATTTTTACGAGTTTTATGTCCCATTTTTTTTTTGTTTTTTTGGCGCAGCGCAATAGTTTAGAATTTGGCAAATTTTATTTTAATTCATGGATGTTATTTAGTTGTTTGGTTGTTTATTGGTTTCGGGAATGTTAATGAATTTGATGGTGATTTTAGTTTTCGTATTGATTTAATTTTAGCAATAATGATTTGGTTTAATTGTTTTAGTTGGTGGTTGGTGGTTATTTCGTGCATCATGCAAGCATTATGAAGCGTTTGATTTTGTTACAAAATCAAATTGAAGTAAAAAAAGCAAATAATAAAATTCATTGTAAATTAAAACAAAAAAAAAGGGAAAATATAAAAGAGAAAAATTTTTTATATTAATCATTTGTTATTTTTACCTGTATCACTAAAATGCCTTAAATAATCTTAGTCACTAACTTACAAAGTTTGTAATAATTATATAATATTGTGAAGACTTAAAACTGTAACTTTTAAGAAATAAAAGGATTTGGAAATATTAAACTGTCCTTATCAAATTTTAATTCCATTTTTTTTATAAATCTTTAGATCATTTTTAATAAATTTAAACCAGCAATACTCTGATACATAATCTCTGAACATCGACAGAAACAACTGATAAATTTAGTTCCAGCGGAGTATACAGATTTACTTGTACCTGTAATCATACTTACATATATAGGACCATCTGCACGAACACTAAAAACAAGATTTACAGAACACATACGCTTATACAAACGGAAATGGAGGCTCCAACTTTGCATTACGCCTTGATGCTCACAGACACGCACCAAGGGAAATAGATGAGTGTATGACATTAGTACATCCTAGCAAAAAAGGACGAATACTAGACATTTTTGAAAACATAAAAATCTACAAAACAAAAATTTTAATAGTGACATTATAAACGAACAGGTAAACACGTATTCCGACACAATTTTTAACGCACAATAAATACCCTGAGACGGACACACCTACTTATATAATAATAAAAGGCAGAAATCTTACATTAGCCCCGCATAAAATGCCATCAGTAGATACGATTCTAACGAAAGAACTACCTTAACTCGAACACTGACATTCTCGAACACGACTTGATAATGATGTCATAACACTTAAAGCACTCGCCGGTCATCTCGAACAAACAGCCAGCAATGAAGCTTTACACAGAATGAAATGACAACAGTATCCACGACTTGTTTATTATTGAAACTATTTTTTCGAATCAGCCTAGCCTTAATAGTTCACGTTGGTCTTCTTGATCGCATGATTTAATATACGAAATTATTGTAGATAAAATACATATTTCTGCATTTGCACAAATGCGGAAATCCGGATCTGTAAATTTAAATTATGTAAGAAATCGACAATAAATAATACTACTTACACATCAGACAGAGAGAGAGGAAATAAACTTTTTTTGATAGTAAGTAGTATGGTGTCACTGTCTAGAAAGGTAAATACTAAGTGTTCACCAATTACTCTACTTTGTATATTGAGTATTCGTAAAAGTTGTGGACGGGCGCCAACGTAAACTGATCTTAATAAATTTTTAGTTTACTAGTCAAATTCTAACAATTCCTGGCCAATGACTGATTTTTTAGGTTTAAAAAATGTTAAAAATCCAAATCCTTTTTTTTCCTTTTATATAAAAATAAATATAAAATCTGCATAAACTCTTAATACTCATATGTAAATCAAAACATACAGAAACAGAAGAAGAAAATTGTTCTTTGTTAAATTTTCTTTGAGAAAACAAAAAATATAAGTAATTCTAATTAAAAAAAAGACTATTTACGGATTTGTTGGTGATAATATAAACATTGATGAATATGGCAACATTGGTCTTGGACCCTCCGTAATTTCTTCCTCTTCTTTTTTTTCCTCCTCCTTCTTTTTGCTTTTCTTTGTAGCTGAATTGGAACCATCACCGCCATTTTCAACATGGACACCATCACCTTGTAGCGCTTCCATTTCTTTTTCTAATTCTTGTAATTGTTTCTCTTTATCTTCTTCGACTTGTTCCTCTTCGGCAGCAGTTAATTCTTGAGCATTTGCCAAATTATCGACGGCGATAGCCAAGAATACGTTTAGCAAGGTATAATTACCGAAGAGTACCAAAACGATAAAGTAACTGGTCGTTACAAATTAGTTACAGGATTTATCGTTTGTAGTTTATGTTGTTGGTATCGATTTGTTGATTGAATGAAATATTAGAATTAAATCATTAAGGAATCCGTTTTAAGTCGTGGATGATTCAAATTTTTATTTTTATTTTTAGTTTTTATAAAGATGAGAAGGTCAAGTGTGTTGTAGTTTTTGTTGGAAGAGAGAAAAATATTTGTGAGGAAAGAGAGAAATATATAGTATTTTGACGGAACTGTGAGTTTTTTATTATTTTAAGTTATTCAAAATTTGATCAACACATTTTGTTAATTGCTTTAAGAAAACAGTTAAAATATAGGGGAACAAGATTTTTAAGAGTTTTTAGTAAAAGTAAAATAAAGACGGCATTAAGCTAAAGTTTGAATTAAAGCTAAATAATTATACATTTATAAAAAAAATATATGTATGCGCGGAAATGAAATTAAGGTTCAAAAATTAAAAAGAAATCAAGAGAATGATTTAAGGATGAAAATGGATGGCAGGATAAATTTAAGGAGCTGAAAATTATTATATTATTTTGTGTTATTATGATTTTTAGACTTTTTAAGAAAATCTATATTTATTAAAGTGATAAACAGAAATAATATAGAAATTCTTAAATTTCTAAATTGAAGACATTAAAAAGTTATTTTGTTTTAAAATAAAACAAAAATTGTTATTACTCTCTGTTGTTCGTTAACGTTAGTCGTGCGAAGTGAGAAGAAAAGCTCCCGTTAATTCAACCTCAATAATTTTTGATATCAAGAGAAAAATGTTTTGGTAGTTAGTAGTAAATAAAGTGTAGAAATATTTAAAAGCTTTAAAACATTTTAAAATTTTTGTAGTATAAATGAATTATAATATAGATGTTAGTATAGACGTAAAAGAAAATATATTTATATTAAATATTTTTTATATGTATGTTTTATAATAATAATAATTCATTCACAAAAGATAAAGGCAATGCTATGAAAACAGGATAGACTTAATGAGTCAGAGAGCTTTATAAGTTTATGATTGCTTCTATCAATAAGCGTTACTAATAGCCATTTAAATGGAAACATCAAAAAGGAAGCTGCAAGAGTTACATCTAAATATTAGTTTTATTAATGCATATATAATTTAATAAAACAAATTTGATTCGCTAGAACTCGATTAAAATCCATCACCTAATTTCATATAAATTTTGTTTTTTTTTAAGCTTTAGCTAAGGTGTTTTTTTGAAATTATTTTGCAGCATTTAAATAATCTTCTCCCTTTAATATTATTATTTTGTTTGAAATAGTGATATTAAACTTTCATGGAAAAGTATATTGAAATGCGTTTTTTTTTAATTAATATTGCTGTCTTCTTTTTCTTGATTTAGTTTTTTATTCGCTTTTTTATAATAATAGTTTCGGATTTTTAGAGTTTAAATTATGTTTCATGCACTTCAAATAGAACATGCTTTTGAATGGTTGCATAAAATTTTGTTTCAAAATCATTTGTCTTATTGTATTATTACTTAAATGTAATATTTTACCGATAAGTGACTGACTTTTTTAGAAATTAATTTATTAATGTAATGGACAAAATTTTTGCAGATTAAAAAAACTTTACTCCAAACAAATTAATTTTATTATTTATAATTATACATAATAATACATAATAATAATTATACATAATAAGTTCCCTTAAACTGACTTTTACCCGACATAATATTTTTAACATTTTTAACCGGATGTATAACATTTTAAATTTATTATAACAATGTCACCTTCGTACAGGTAAGTCATGTTGTCTTGATGTTTTGATAGTGTTAAAAAATTATACTAATATTTCTTGCCCAAAATAATTCAATTTGTTGGGTGTAATGCAAAATATTCAGAAAAGTAAACAAGTAAACAGCTTCGAAACCTGCAAGAAATTTTAATAGGAAAAATTACCCAAATTGAGATAGATAAATAGATAATTTCGGCAATAGTAATGGCTCTATATCCTAAATGTATTTTATTATTGATAAAATATTTTTAAAGCAATTTTTAATTTTCAATTTTTTTTAAGTTGAAAAGACCTGAATAATAGGGATATAAGTTTTATAATTCCCAGCTTTTGGGATTAAGAATTTCCTAGTATTAATTATTAAAATAACTTTTTCAAAGCGATTTCACATATTTCTTAAAAATAATTTATAATTAAAATCAAGTTTTTGCAGCAAAGGACAATAATGCCTTTTAATTTCTAATAAAATATCTGAATAATAATATATGAATAAGGTATACAGCATTTTTAAAACATGAAGTATGTATGAAACATAAGCGGGTAAAAAGTGTACATCTTTTACATGATATATCATTTTTAGACTTATTTTATATTAACTTTTGCAATTTTATTCACATTAATTAAGGTTCTCAAAAGCTACTTTGCATTATCAACTAAAATTTATCCAACACTAGATTAAATAAATACTTACACACATTAAGTGAAATATTTAAAATTTTTCCTTTGCAAGCCTTTAAGACTCGATTAATTTTTTAGTTATTTCAATCTTTCACTGTTTTTTTTCATTTTGATTTGTATGCCAAGACTAATAATGTTTACAAATGACTCGATTTACTGGTAAAAATAATTATCAGTCTCTTATCGGTTGATTTATTAAATTCTAATTATATGTTAGTTAGCCTGTGATGATAGTTAGATTTAACCCAACACCACTTCCACGCATTGAGAATAATTTAATAATATTTTTCATATTTTATGAAACTACTTGAAAAAAATAAATGGAAATATTTTAAAAGAATAAAGTGTTAATAAAGTAAAAAAATTAAATATTGACTTCAAGCTATTTTATTACAATTATTTTTTTTTTATAAATTATGCTTAAGGCTGTTAAAAGCCACATTTAGAAAATTGGATAAAAATATGAATACTATATGTAGTTTCTTGTATAAATTTTCTAATTTTGTGATTCTGTTTCCAATTTTAAAAATAATTTTAAAGCAGAATCATCATATATCTTTCATTTTTACAATATTTATCCACAGTTTTGCTATTTTTAGTTATGTGTAGACGATTTAAAATTTAGTTTATTCAAAGTTTTTGATATTTAATTATGATGTCGCTACAGACGTTTTCTTAGTTTGAATTTTATACCATATGTAATTTTATTTATATGAGTTTAATAGTTCGAACAAAATGAAGCTCTAATGTGCGTATTTAAGCGCTATTTAGGAAGATAAATGACTTTAAAAAAATGCAGAGCTTAAAGGAATAATTTTATAAAATTCTTAAAGCTTATACACATAACTAAACCAATTTAAACGAATTTTAAAAATTTATATTTTTAATACATTAAAATTATTAAAATTGATTATCCTAGGAAAAGCATATCTATGGTCATATAGCGCTAGTACTACCACAAATGCTGGAATCAATTGAATTGTCTAGATTTATTTGTCTTACAATTCGCTGTGGATTTTATTCTATTTTTCCATATTTCAAAAAACAATTTTAGTTTTTAAAAGTGGTGTTGAGTATTCTTTAAAGCTGTGTTAAATTTTTTAGCAATAAGTATAAGAGAATAAAATATAATATACATAATTAATTGAAACAAATTAAAAGGAAAGGATATTTTTAAAAGCGAATAATTGATTACAATTTTATGGTGTTTTCTTCTCTGAAAACAAATGAATAGTTTTTTTTTCGCCCCTTTTTGTTCCTTTATATAAAAATAGAATAACAAAATATTCTGTTAAATATGATGTGCCCTTTTGTATTCTTTTTTTTTCACTTGTACGGCATTATGCACTTTATGACTTATTTATGTGCATAAAACAGTTGTTGCACTATGCCACCATTCGCGGTGTTTTTGCTTTTTTGTTGGAACATAATCTTTACGATTTAGTAGTGGTATTATTGCAAGGGGCAAGGCAGTCTAAATATGTTCATTTAAATAGGGTAACATTTTTTTTAAGGAAAGAAAACACCTTTAGTCTTTAAGTATAGAATAGTTAGCAGTATTTAGTTATAAAATAAATTCGTTGGGAGTATGGCCTCTTATCGCTGAATTTACATTTTACGTACACTATCGTATTTATAAAATATGAAATTGTTTTTAAAGCGATAACAACTCCCTTTATTTTGAATTTAATGCCTTCAATCTTAAAATTTAAGGGTTTCGAAAGTGGCACATTTTATAAAAATATCTACTATCTTTTACCATGCTACTAAAAATTTATACCATAGTTTTAAGAATTTTAAATTTTCCTAACTAAGAAAAAGAATTTATATATACATAAATATTCATACAATATATTTACGCGACTTTTCAAAATATAGCTAAAGTACTAAGCTCAAATTATGATCAAATTTATAAGATGAAATACTATGATTTTTTATTACTAATAAAAAACTATTTAAATTTGTTAATGTTATTGCTATAAAAGTTAAGGTTTATATTAAGATAACATGAAAACAAGTTTGAGGTTAACTGGAGATTATATAAAAGCTACATAAATGTAAAACAAACTTTAATATTTTGCAACGAGAAACTTGAACAAAAAGCATCGCTTTTAGCAGTTGCAGTTATAATTCTTCATAAATACTGTTCATTAATAGTTAAAAAATAGTTAAAGATATTAAATTAAACGTTTAAGCTGGAAAAGTTTGTTATTTTGTTAAAAAAATGTATTTCATATAATTTTAAAATAATCTCTCACAAATTTAAAAATTTTTTAAATTGCATTGGTTTTTCAATATTTTGAATGCAAATGCAATTGGCATTAATAATAAATATTTTTAACAGGAACCCTTTGAAATATTCGTTTTACTTATATACTTGGTATATAATTATACTTATTCTTATTTGCATGATTGCACACATTAATGGTTCGACGTTCTAGATATCATTATAAATTATGACATTTTGAATGAAATTCGCGTTTATTTATAACAAACTATTTTTTGACAACTTAACAAGTAATCAGTACCCTTCGAAGCTTTTATTTTTAAGTTATGTTTTCCTGTTGCAATTGATTTTTTCTGCAATGTGTCTATTGATTTTTATTTTTTAAAAAATCACCTTTAGTCAAATTTTATTTGTTTTATACTTATTTTATTAAAAAAAATATATAAAAAAAAAATAAAAAAAAATAAAATAGTGCATTTTAATCTTTTAATTGGGATATGGAAATGGAATAAATTGTTAGTAAATGTGCCATCACTATCTTTCTAAGTTTTTTATACAAGAGCAAATAATTCGTTAAAGGTAATAAGAAAAATACATTTTCACTGTCATATAGGCGAATATTAAAAAATTTTAAAATCGGAAAATGCTAGTTTTTAAAGAATTAGTGGGTTGAGGCAGTTTTTAATTTAAAAAAAATTTGGTTATAACATAATTTTTCTTTTGAAGTAAATGAATTAATAGCCAGCGTGTATCCACAAAAAATAAGTGTAATAGCAACGTTGTTAAAATAAATTGAAATGAAAAAGCGCAGCCGATACAAACCACCAAAAAAACATCTCGACTCCATATTTAAATTATGCTGACATTTTTTTATTGAACATTACTACCTGAATTAAGCTTTTATAACTTTAAAGTACTTTGAAGACCACTTAGATTTAACATGTATTTTTAGTCTCATATATGAGAACAAATTCACACTGTAAGGTTTTGTGTTATTAAATTAAAGGAAATTGATGAATTTATTATAAAATATATCTTTTGTAGATTCTTTTAGCAAAGAGCTTTCAATTAATATTCAAAAACAGTACTTCGTATTTCGCTCCCAATGAAAAAATTACAGATTTCATAGTGTTTAAAAAAAATATATATATTCATATTATTTACATAGAATTTGAAAAATGGTAGTTTAGAAACTCTAAAATATTAGGAAAGTTAGAACTACAATAAAGCAATATTTTATATTATTTTAAATGATGATAGTACATCAAAGGTATCTGAAGAAGGAAGGATTCTAAACTAAATTAATCCTAGTGAAGAGCTTTTTAAGTTTTTTTTTTTGTCTTTTTTTCTCTTTAATAAAAATCAATACCACATTAAATAAATATTAGAAGAAATAATTAAAATGTAAAACAATCGTAATAGAAAAAAAAAACAAATTAAAATAAAAATAAAAAACGGAATAAAGTTCACTTTTTTGTCGAACTAAACTAATTAGGAATTTAAAAAAAAAAACTTCTGCAGAGGGTTTAAAAAAGCTCTAGCATTAATCATCGCAATTCTTTATAAATTTATATATTTTTTTAAAGGGAAAATTGAAACATACTCGTATACAATTGATACAAAATAAAAATTAATTTATAAATAAAAAAGAAAATAGGAAAACGAAAAAAATTAAGAAGTTTTGAAATGAAAACTTACATAGAGTAAATCATTCCTCTTTTAGCGCCACCTTGTGATATAATACCCTGATACATAACTTCATTCCAATCTTCACCGGTTAGAATTTGAAAAACAGTCAATAAGGCTATTGGAAATGTGTTGAAATTTGTTTCGGGGGTACCGCTACTAAAATTAAATTGCCCACCAAATAATTGCATGCCAAGCAGGGCAAATATCAATATGAACAAGAAGAGCAGGAACAACAACGAAATGATGGATCTCATCGAGTTCAATAACGAAATCACAAGATTTCGCAACGATGACCAATATTTGGTCACTTTAAATATACGCAGCAAACGTAAAGCTCTCAAAACGGATAAACCGAATGAACCACCCTTAACTTCAGACCATATAACTTCGAAAATCGAACCACTAATGACAACACAATCGAAACGATTAAACGATGATTCGAAGTATATCCTTGGACTCATTGCATACATTTTAATAAACATTTCCGACATGAAAAGACCCAAAAAAACATATTCAGCATAATCTGTAAATGGTAATGAAAATCAAACAAGTTTTGCATTAGCAAACTTAACATGTTAGAAAAATGAAAGACATTTATGTTATGCTATAGGAAAAGAAAAACTTACATAAAAAATCTGACAGATATTTGGGTTGACCATAATGTTCCACCGCCACACACAGAGTATTAAGAAATACCAACACAATGACAAACCAATAAAACCATTGTTTTTTCACCGTCTTCCGGATCCAATAGCGAAAACTTTTCTCCTTGCGCCAAAAACCTGTACAGCTTCCTTGAGGTTTTGAACGTGTTTTCAAATAACCTAAACGAAAGTTAAAATACAAAAATTTAATATTAAAAATATAAATGTTATTTACTAACAAAGAACTTGAGAAAAAATTAAGCTGAAATAGTTATTTCCACAAAAATTTAATATAATACGAATTAATGATTTTATTTAATTGGCATTTGATTTCTAATTATTTTGTTTTGTTTGTGTGAACAAATTTTGACAGATGGTGTTCTACTTGGATTGCGTTTTCGTGAGTTAATGTTTTTTAAAGTCCTTTACTATGGAAAAATATTTTATTTTTTACACTGAGTTTTAATGAGCTAAATTATTATAAAACTGAATATATAAAATATTTAAAATTAAAATTAGTATTTAGAAAACAAAGCAAAATGATATTCATAATGGAAGCTATTTTAAGACTGGATTTTAATGGATGGATTGGATGGAACATTGATGTCTTATTTTACATTTTAAAAACTTATTGTTTGCTATTATTCATATATACAGATTGTCTAGTTTGTGAAACTTAATATTGCAAATGAGAAAAGCTTATACCAAAACCTATCACTGCGTATTCTATTTTGTGTAGTAAACACATTTTTCAAATACCTCGCCTTTAAAGTGTATCAAGTATCATTCAGTTTTTCCAGAATATCAAATCCTTAAACGCTTCACAAGAATTTACTGAAACAGTCGTTTTTTAATAAGTTAGAAATACATCATTATTATGTAATCCATTAATTGGCTCGAGCTACAATAGGGCATAGTTTTTGCAGCTTAAGACAAGTACTGCAAAGTATTATTTAAATCAAATACCATCTAAATTTTTCTCAGAAATTAGTGACAAAGTGCAGATTTTCCACGGAAACCCCTCAAAAACAACTATCACAGAAAACCGTAGTTCGATTATCAAAATCTAGCTTTAAAGTCTGTTGCGATACATAAATTATTTCAACGTTTTCTCTTCTCTTTGTAGCAGCACTCTGGCTATTACCTCTTCTAATGCAATGCATTGTGTCAGAAGTACGAAATTAGGTTATGGGGAGAGGTAATGGGGAAGTAGTACTTGTGGACATACTAGCTTTTCTACATTGAAAGACTTCTAGGATGATCAACCACAAATGAATGTGCTTTCAACAAAAATCGTGTTAAACGGGAAAACGTGCATATAACGGGAATAAATATCCTTATTTAATTAGGGCACTTTCCATTGCAGTAACGATAAAGCAGTGAAATGCAACTCACATTGCGTCGATGCTCTAGTGAATCAATAGGGTACTATTGTTCCCAATGAATTTCTTGGCACTCTCCTATAGGCCGTCAAGCAACTGCAAAGTAGACTTTGAGGCGCCGGCCCATACGTGAGAGTTGTATTCTATTTTTGGTAATAGGTTGTATAAATAGTACGAAAATCGGATGGAGTAAAGTATTTTTATATCGTTTTAAAAGGACGAGGGACTTAAAGGCTTCTTTAGAAACCTGAAAACCATGCTAAGTTCATTGAATATCACACTGGATTTTCATGCCAACAACATAAACAGCTTCCGATTCCTTAATACTTATATAACCCATAATAACAGACTTTCACCCAATTTTCTCAGTATAAAAACATTACATTTTAAATTAAATATAATTTAATACGATAAATTATAAACGAAAATATAACTTCAGATATATTTAAATCGCGTTAGTTATTTGAAGGCAATTATTTCGTTATGCGCAAAGCCATGATAACAGAATGTTTTGCTATTTATATATTATTTGTTATCCCATAAAATGAGATTACTGGCTAGAAAAAATTTGTCTTAGGTTTCTTTATAGCTATAAAGCTTTATGAATTGCTATCTCACATATTTATATTCGTACATATTTTATTATGTAACTATGAAGATAAAAAGTTAGCGCTCCTTTGAGTTAAACAAATTATGTTATCAGGAAAATTTTTATTATTCGTAAGAACTAAAGTTAAACAAACCTTTTTTTCTAAAGCTAAAAGGATTTCAAAACTATTTTTAAATTAAACAAAGACTATATTTAAATGATAACATGACTAACTAGTTATTGTATAAAAACTGATATTTCTATTTATTTGGATGAAATAATCGCAATGGATTCTTTTTGTGTGTATAAAGAATATCGTTAAATGGTAATATAATTGTTTTTTATTTTAATTTTAAGAAAAAGAAAGTGGTTCTTTCAAAAAAAAAATTACTTACACAATTTATTAAATAATTTCGTTGTTATACATAAAAGAAATTAAATGAAATTATAGCATTAATAGAAGATTTTATATAAGTGTTTTTTCATACATAGATATAAATTCTAGGCTTAAGCCAATACGTTAGGAAGGAAATAGGAATTCAAACCATTAATAATAAAATTTTTTGTACGAAAAAAAATCAAAATATAATGACACAGAAAAAGAGTAAAAAATATAATAGTTGATAGAAAATCAAATTCATCAATCAATAAAACATTAGACTTCAAAACAGTAAATTGAACAAAAATAAATTACTTTTCATTTTAAATGCAATTTAATCCTTTTAACTTAAGTATTCCATTATTCTGATAAGTTTTTGTTTTTTGGGATATAAATCAATCGTTTGAAAAATAAATCTTTTAATAATTTAAAAATAACAATATCAAGCATAAAATAAAATAAAGTATTAAAAAATGTTAACCGCTTGTATAAAGCTTAAGAGCCTCATTATTTATGTCGTCAGGAGCATTGGATCACTATCGAAATAATAAAAAATCAAAGCAGTTTAATATGTTATCATTTAAAGTATTTTTCTTTAATTTCAGAAACAAAATAATTTAAACATTTTAACGTTAAAGACTTTTTTAAACTTGGCTTAGATAGATTGTTTCACTTCTTATACGTAAAGCGAGTCCATCATATAGAAAAAATTGGTTTCAGTGTTTACTGAGAAACACTGCCATAAGATAATGCAATATTAACAACAATACAGTCTTTTGAACTGATATCTTTGTTTCTTAAGTTACGACTGTATTTTTGCATTTAACATACACTTTTTAAATCATAAATTTTCGACAAAATAAGACATTTTTAACCGATTTTTATATGGCCTTTAGGTGTGTCAATTTTACACTTAAGTAGAGTTCAAAAGATTTAAAATTTTTTTGATTTTCTTTTTTTTTCATTTTTTAACCTAGACACTATATTTTGCAATACGTTAATTTGTATTAAATACGTATATAGAGGAAATGTATTTGCAAAGATAAATATATATTTTTTTAATGGAATCCACAAAAACTGTGTATTGAAAATTTTACATATGTATTTTCAAAATTCATTCATAAATTATTTTACATTAACTGCTTATGAAAAATATTGCAGAATTAGTACTCTGGCATATTAAAAGTTTCTGCTAACATTTTATCAATAATACCGACAGTTATTTCATGCGAAATAAGAGAGCAAATATTTATTTAATAGCTCATATGGCTTTTAAGCTTATATACAAACGATTTAGAAATATAAAAACTTAAAAAAAATACATAAATTAAATTAAAAACAATAAAGAAATAAACTGTGTATTACAATTAATTAAAAACTTTAAAAGAAATAAGAACGTTAATAAGATTACCTGGATCGCCTTTTTCGCCACCTTCTGTTGACATAATAGCGAGTTTTATTAAATAAACAATTTCACAAAAAATAAAAAATAATTAAAGATAAAAAAACCACGCTTGAAAATTTCTTGATCAATGAAATAAAATTAGACTAAAAAATGAATAACAATCAAAGTAATAAAAACATAAAACAAACAATTAAAAAAAAGAAGTTTAATAAGAGAGTAAGTTTGTTTATTTGCTTGCTGTAGAATATTTTGTCAGTTTAATTAATGCCTTCTTTTACTTAGGAGTGTTTATTTATATTTTTTTTTATATTTAAGTAGTTTGCTTTTGCAATTTTTGGTTGTTCAGTGTAATTAAAAATGTTTTTGAAAATGTCTTAAGAAAACTAAACAGTTATATAATAATTAAGTTTTATACATTTTATGCTGAATTTTTATTATGCTTATTGTGGATTTTATGAATGAAACAAATTAAGTTCAATAAATTGAAACATACCATCATCTCCATAATCCTCTTCACCTTCCTCTTCTTCGGTATCTGTAGACTTGGATTTGCCCAGACTTTTCAGTTTTTTTCTCTTGGCAGCATTACGACGACGAGCTAAGAAAGACAATTAAAAGAATTTTATTTGTCCCCGAATTTCTTATCATTAAAATACCTTCCATAATGTGCATTCTTTCCTCTTCCGTTGTACGTTCCTCAGCTAATATTACTTCCTCTATGAATTTTAAGAAATTTTTTGTATTAGTAAAATAAATAATATTCATAGTAAAAGGAGATATTTATTTAAACAATATTAATATTTATTATAATGTGTTTGTTGGTTATAAGGAACTTAATTTGTTTAAGTTATTTAAGTGTAGAAGTGTTTAGGATTAGAAATTGTTTGTTATCATATTATTTATTATGTTAGAACTGTTTATGATTAGAATAAAATACTATACCAGCTCTACATATCCACTGAACATAGCCATTTAATTCTCTTTCTAGTTGCTGTTGTCTTCTAAGTTTAAGAAACTCTTGTCTATTTTCTACTTTTTCACGTTCTTTTGCGAATTCACTACAAACAAAAATATATTTGATATTGATTTTATGTTGCATATTTTACAAGTGACCAAAACAAATAAATACAAAATAAACAGAATATATTAAATGAAAGTAAATATCATTTACATTCACAGATAGAATGAGGGTGTAAGAAAATTAAAAGTAAAAAAAAAAAAATTAAACTTAACTTTAACCTTATATAACTCGAAATTGAAAAGAGATATACCAACTGGAATTATCATGAAATGAAAAACAAAAAAATTTTTAAGGGTTTGTTTGTTGAGGTTGACTGATCTAATCGGGTGTCTAAAATTCAATTTCTATTTCGATAAGGAAAACTTTTTAAATTTTTATTTGATTCAAGTAATTCTGAGCCATAAAATAATTGTGTAGTGTAACATAACATAGAACTTATTTGTTCTTTTCTATATAAGTCCTAGTAAAAATATTTTCAAAATTTCATTATCACCTATTACTATTATCACTTCATGTGGTCACAATGGTTATATTTTTATTTATTAAAATATGGTTACCAGTTCAGTTAAGTATCATAGAACATGTTTTTGTTCAAAGATCAAATTTCCGTGTTATTTTTCTGTAGTCTGGGTGCCCAATGTTTATAGAACTAAAAGATTTTCTCTGAAAATATTTAAAAGTAGGGCTTAAATAGAAGAGAGAAACAATTTTGAAAACTTCTTATCGTGCTAAAAAATTTTTGCAAAATTAAATGAAATTAAAATGCTGAAATAGATGTATTTAATCCTGGTCGCTTTAAGAAATTTTTAATTGCATAAATATAAACGATGATAAGTTTCAAAATATTTACAACATAATGCTGTAACGTAACATTCTACGTTACGATAAGCACGGTGGAGGAATTTAAAGCTCACGTAAGATAAAAGTATACTTTGTATAAATTGGCATAATTTTTTGACTCTTAATACTATACTTGTGAATTAGAATGCATAGCTTCAATATGTGCCATGTTCGGCTGGTACTCGTAATCTTTGCTGACGAAATGTTTTTCTCATCCTAATCAATTTTTTTGTTAAATAGAAATAGATAAAGTTCCAAATTCCAATTATGAATTAATGATATGATGTAAAAACTTTGAAATGTATTAAATGAATAACTTTCCAATAATTTTAAAACATTTTTTTCCCAAATGCAATCCCAGAGTGAATTTTTAGGATGGATAAATTGTGTTTTTTGTGTCATTTGCCTATTGTAAAGCAAATTTTTGGTGCAAAAGTATTTTCTTTTCTCAGGATGCTAACTTTATTTTATTATAGTATATGTACGAGTATGTATTTGTATTATATTTATTCAATAAAACTATGTTACATTCTTTGAATGAGTATATAAACTTGCAATCAAAACACCATTACAGAAATACAAATGATCCATCCAATATTAATTAACAGTTATATTTGATTATTAATTCTTATCTTAAAATAGAATAACGTATAGACATACAAACGTATTTGCATCAGCTGGTATATTGTATTATCTAAATGACTAAGAAACACTGAGAGCATACACTCTACACACTAAAGATATTTTTGTAAGATATGAAAAGAATAAATATATAACATTTAAATTTATCAGAGCCAGATTAAGAGGGAAATAAATGATATATTAAACATGTTATTTTAAACATGTTACTTCAACATGTTTTTTTGACGTGTCTTTCATATAGCAGATATTTTTCAAGCATTAATTTTTACAATTATAAAATTTGGGATATTTTAAGTTTTAAGTGGTTTTAAAGGGTTGACTAACTATATTTTGTCTGTGTTTGAAAAAGATACATGAATTTAGGGATAAATGTTGTTTGTTATATTTATAAAAAGTGTTTTGTTGACTTTGGTTCATCACGTTAACAGAGGGGTTAGTAAGTTGTATTTTACTTATAGGAGAACATGTTTTTTTTTTTCTAGCAATAAGTGCTCTGCTTTGGCTTCTAAGTCGAAAAGTGAAATTTATTTTGTGTATATAAACCTGCTTGTGTAATCCAATCAAGATATGATACCATGGCTGTCTGAAACATTGCACGAAAACGACATTTTTGAAATTCCATACGACGTTCAACGCGATTACGTTCATTGGAAAATTCACTTGAAAAATTTTATAAAAAAAACAAATAATTAATAAATGAAAAAAGGCTTTTCTTTAATAAAAAAAATATGCAAACAACTTAAAATTAGTTTAAACTAATGAATCAATAGAAAATTATTTAATCAGGAAATAATATTAGAGTTTAATAAAAATATTTTATTTTATTTTCCAAATAATACATATTTTTAATTAAAAATTTAAACTTACCCGCTAAGAACACCAAGAACTAAGTTGAGCATAAAAAATGAGCCTATAACTATAAGAGGCACAAAATATATCCAATTAAATTGTGAACCTAAAGCGTCGTTGGTCTGTAAAAGATGTATGGCATATTTGTTGGTTTATAATAAAAAAATGAGATAAAATGTTTATTATATTATTTAATATATACAACAATGTTTTTTAAAGGGATTGAAAATGTGGCAATATTAAAAAAATAAGTCAAAAGTATTAAAAATTTCAAGCTTTTTCATAAAAAACAGCAAAATAAAAGGACTTAGTCAAATTTTTTTGCTGTTTCTTGTTAAACAAGATAACGAATGGTATTTCTTTACATTTAGTAATTCTATAGTTTTAGCATTAAATTATTATTATTCCTCTACAAAAATTCGCTTAAGAGATTAGATAAGTTTAATTAAGAACTGTATTAAAAGTGTTAATAATCATCTTTTTAATTTTTTTTTTAATTTATAGAACTTATTTTATTAAGGTGATTTTCTTTATTTTTAATTAAGCTGTCGACTCAAAATACAATGATGGATTTAATAAGCAAGATTTCATCATGTCAAGAAATTTTAACGTAATACTTTAACTGTAAAGCCAACAAGAAATAGTTATATAACTTTAGCTTAATTTATTTTTATTTATTAATTTTTACTTTAATCAAGGTGTTAGATAATAGTGGACTTATGCATAATAATAAAACAAAAACAAATTAATGTTTTTAATGTCTAATTATTATCAAGGTGCACGTTGAAAAAGCACTTAATTTAACAGAACGGAATTTTCCAAAATATTTAGATTATAACATTATAAGACCTCTAATGATGTCTATATATGTGCATTTGTCGGAAAATATAGAAAAACAATCATGTCAAATGTTTTGGGCTATATTGTAGTAGCCCACAGCTGTTGTGGGCTACTACTACTACTACACCCAGTAAGCGTATGATATAAAATTTTTAAATTCTAATATTTTTTGCTTTTAGGTTTACTTTAATTTTTTTTAAAGCTAAATTAAGTTTATTATGTGCTTAGAACTGCATTAAAAGTTAACTTTTTAAAAAAGTGAACCTGCTTTAAATTAGTGTTGGCTACAATCTTAATAGTCCTTTATCAATCGTGTAAAAGCTGTGGAAGAATATACAAATGTATTCTAAAGACACATTTTCATTCCCTTTTTTAAAATACACACTCGATTTGAGAAGATATGGAATTACTAAAAAAATTTTAATAAAACGTATGTTTATTGTTATTATTTTTATATCAATTAAAATTTTGATGCCCTGCAGAATATAAATAAATATATAGTGGCAATAATTTAGAATGAAGTTTGTTTGTTAATTTTAATTTTTATTTTATATTTATATAAACCGAATAGAAGCAGCCTAATTTTGTAGCCAAATAATTAATATATTTTGCAAAGCGGTTTATAATTATTAATATTTCTGTGTGCGCTGAGTGTATTTTTTAAGAAGTAAGAGAATTTTTTTTTGTTACTAAATAATTTACCAATTCAGAATGTTTTTATTATTTAATAGATACATGTGCGAGCAAAACTACTTACGCATTAAGATACATTAATTATTATTATGTATATAGTTAGGTATTTCGTTTCTATTCGCATGGTTATAATTGCAAAAAGTTCAATTGATGATGCATTTTACTTTTCGAAAATGAATCGCTTAAAAAAATTTTGGTTTTCATTTTAAAGAGCGAATTAAGATTTATTATTGAAGAAATAAAAAAAATAAACATTAATTAGGGAAAGTAATAAAAAGATATACATTTCTTTTCAATCACAGTAAGTGGAAGTAATGTGTAAAATATTATTTAAAAAAAATTTAGTTGAAAGTTGAGAATATAAATTTTTCTTTTGATTATGCACATTTCCAGAAAAGAACTTTTAAAGAAAAAAATTATTTCCCTTTAACAATCTTCTTTAAAACATTTCACTTTTAAAGGATAGTTATTTGAAATATTACAAAATTATGAATATTTATTTAATAAAATACCTTCTCCTTCTATATCCCCATATAGTAAAAACAAAAGTTTAATTCTGAAGATTTTAAAACATTAAAAATTAAAACAATTTTTTATTCTTGTTTTTAATACAAATTAACACACGGTTAATTTTAAATTAAGGGCATTTATTTATGATTAAAAATTCGTTTGAAAGTAAAAATTGATCTGAGTGAAAAAGTCCCTAAATAAATATAATATAACAAATATGCGTTAAAAAGTAACACTTACTATAGCTTGAAAGCAATAAACAAACGATTCTTTAAAGGAAAGAAATAAGGAAAACATTATATGAACTTTATTTTAAACTTCGTTTAACCTAGTTAGATTAGATTTGTTTTTTCATAGTTTTTGCATACTGCATGTAAATTGTAATCTAACTCTAAAATAAAAATTAAAAAGATTACCTACAATTCCTTAAATTTTGATTTAATTTTGATAATCACTAATTATTTATTTCGTATTTTAATTTCAAAACTCATTTTTTATTTAAAAATGCTTCAAAAAGAACTTTCTTTTACAAAATCATTTTGTTAATATGGATTTGAAAATGAAATGAAAGAAAATATTAATTTGTTGGTCTATTTTTTAGCAATAAAATTTAAAGAGCGCTACCGATATACGATAGGCAATTCTGTATTAGGTAAATTATTACACACTCACACAAAAAATAATTAAGTGAGATAGATATAAAAAACAATTTTATAAAAAGAAAGTCAGCTTAAAATTTTTATTAAGAGTTTTCATCTCAAAATAAAGCACACTTTATCTTTAATAGAACAAATGATGTTATATAAGAAATGCATAAGAACTATCTACATGGAAATAATTTTGATACAAAAGTTAAAACATAATGTAGAGTACAAATCACAAAATTGTTCAATGTTAAAGTTTTAACCTGCATTTTTACTGCGACTTTAACAAAAACGAATTAAATGGATAACGAAAAGTTTTCATTTGCATCAGAAATGAACAAGGATTTAAACAGAAATATTTCTTAAAACCTTATTACAATCTGAGATTAGAAATATTTATAAAGTTATTAAATGGATAACACACAGCTGTAGTGTTATATGAGAAAAAAGACTAGCTTAAAGTGTTGCATTACCTTTTTAGCTTATTACGATATTTATATTCAATAATTACAAAATTTAAGAAAAGCATTGGATTTTTGGCATAGAAGTTTTTGGAAAGAGAAAAGCTTAATTGATTTCATGTCGATCAAATAGCTTTTTTGTTTGTTAGAAAGTAGAAATAAATCAATAAACTTTAATCTTTTTAGTAGTGGTTATTTTTAATTTAGAAAACTGTTGGCCTATTATTGCCATTTACCCAATACAGTATTGCTGTCCAGCCTTCCATAGTGATACATTGGAATACAGTCAACATGGCAAAACCGATATTGTCAAAACTAGTTATGCCAGAATTTGGTCCATCCCATTTTTCCAAACACATACTCGTTGTATAATTACATACATACGAACCACCGGCCTTATCTGTAGCATTATCCGTATTACACGGTGTTTCTGATTCACCTTCTTTAACAGGCTTATCTGAAATAATGAGAAAAATAATAAGATTTTCAAGTGTACTGCTTGGAAACGAATTAAAAGAAAAATATATATTTATTGTGTAAGTAGGCATTGAAGTGATAAATACTTGGATCTTCTAAGCTATAACAAGTCTTATGTAAAGCACCCGAATAGAACTCGAGTCCAATGATGGCAAATATAACGATAGCAAACAACACCAACAGACCAATTTGTAGTAACGGTGCCATTGCTTTTATAATGGACTTTAAAACTACTTGTAAACCTGTGGAGAGATTAAATTTGTATGAAATAAAAGAAAAAGTGAAAGAGAAAAATATATTAGTTTTAGAAAATCAACTACTTTTATATATTTCTAAATCCAACTAAAATACTACTTTTGATATATGTTTACATTATTAAATTTTATTTTTACTTATTTCTTTTTTTTCTGCTACAACTAAAAATACAATTTCACTTTACTCTAATCATTAATTTTTTTTTTTAAATAAAAATTGAAAATTAATTGCTAATTAACTACTCACTAGGAATTCCAGAGACTAATTTTAAGGGCCTTAGCACACGTATGGCCCTAAGAGTTCTTAGATCTACTTCGGGCCCTAATTGTGGAAATTGTGTCATGAATCTGCTCATATGACGTTAATTGTTTGTATTTTTTTATATTTTGTTAATACATATTTATTTTGGTTTTAGCAATAGTTTCAAAAATTTTTTAATAAAGAAAGAAATTAAAAAAATACAAATATTTTTATTTAATAAATATAGTTTTACTGGCAATAATTTTTCTAAAGAAACAATTTCGCTGTTATTAGGCAAATGAAAACAAATAAAAAGATAATTAACAAAAAGGAAAATTATTTAACAAAAAAAAAACTACATGGAAAGTGAAATTTTAAATCGAGTGTTAGAAAGAACATTGAGTACGGCAATTCAATACGTCTTTTCTTTTGCATATTAAAAAAAAACAAAAGACGCAAGCAGCTAAAGTTTGAATTCTTTTTTTTTAATACTATAGCTTACTAAAATATTTATTATTCTACAACTAGTGTTTTATGTTTTTAGTAAGGTATACCTCTACTTTTTTATTGTTCTATTCATTTTAGTCACACCACTTTTATTTTATTTAACTGCTAAATAAAATAAAACAATAATAATATTTTTGTATAAATATGAAACAATTTTTTTTAATTATCTATCCAAATTTTTTGACTTTGTTTACCAGTTATAAACTAATTTAGACTTCGCAATAAATGCCTTTATAGTTAATAGGTTGAAAATGGAAGTTAAGGTTAATACCGACACCAGCTTCTTTTATCTTAATAAAGATTGAGGCCTTTTATGATACCGCATTATGCAGGCAGTTAGAGGAATGAACAACATTACAAAATTAATTCTAAGAGCTGCCGTTAAAAATGTTAATGTTCCACAAACGTTTAAGAGACTTACAAAAAATAAAAAAAACTGTTTCATATTTTATTTCCTAATGTATAAACAACTACAAAAAAAACTAAATGCATATTTAAACAGTTGTAACAGATAAATTTATTTGATAATGTTTTCTATTTCCTTAAGTTTCTACAATATAGAATATTTATGAACAAGCGAACTATACAAATTCTTTACATGAAAGAATTACTCGAAAGCTAAATTAATATTAAACCATGAATTGACCAAGAGTTAAAGTCTATTCAAAACTGAGATTGGCTTCACATAAGGAACCATGTAGCGTAGAATAATAATATCATAAACGAATACAGTCAGTTGACACAATTGACATCTATATCACACATTTATTTATTTTTTCTATTTTAGACTAGATATTGTAAAACACTTAAATTTAATTAAATATATTTATATTTTAGACTATTAAGTTTTTATGAAATCTACCCCTAGCGGTTGCCGAAATAAAAGTTGATAATGTGTTTTAGTATATCATCCTAATATATAATTTAATTAATATTTTTCTAATGACATTGAATCTTAAGTGAATGAAGAAAATCTTACTTGGAATTCTTGAAACAAGCTTTAATGGCCTTAGAACACGAAATGATCTTAACATTCGTAGATCGACATCTATATTGGCTTCGGCAAAGATTGTCATAGCACTTATTAAGGACAACAATAAACATTGCAATATAGTTTAATTCGTTTCGTAAAAAAAGTAACACGTTCACACGAGGTAAAGTTTAAAGGTCGTACAACCGGTAGATAGTAATATTTTGATTAAAATAAAATTTGTTTGGTATAGAAAATAAAAAAAAGAAGAATTAAAAACAATCAAATAAAAATTTAATTTAAATTAATAGCATGTAAATATAAAAGTTGGAAAATAAAAGGTAGTTATAAAAAATTTTGGTTAAAGATAGTTAAAAAAATATTTCCAAAAACTTAAAAAATTTTAGTAGTGAGAAGCTGTATTTAAAAACACACAGGAATTAAAATATAAAAGTGAAAATATAAAATTGACAAAAATATAAGTTTGCATTATAATCAAAATGATTTAGGAATCAATTCTAGATTAGAAACCATTTTGCTGACAATAAATGAAATATTATGCAAAAAGTAAAGGAAATTTTAAGTGTTTACCCCGTTACTACGACAAAGAAATCCATGATGTTCCAAATATTCCTGAGGTAGGAGTGTTTATGCAAGACTAGACCTAAGGCAAGAATCTTGAGCGATGCTTCTACACAGAAAATGCATAAAAAATAGGTCTCCGTTTTTTCCTAAACAAATTTTTTAATTAATAAAATATATTTTTTTTTGAAATTAAACGTTTACATAATTCTTATGGTTAAAATTTTATCTTGAATTTTTTTCTTACCAGTTTTTGGGCCAATACTGTTTTATCACACTCAGGCAAATGTTCTTCTAATGCCAACACAACACAGTTGGCAATGATTGTCAGTAACACAGTGTATTCGAAAGGCGGCCATTCTATTATGAAACGTGTGTATTTTCTTATTGGGTTATCCTCGGTGAGGATAAATAATGATGTAGGACCACCACCAGGTGGTGAATCCTCTTTCTTTGGGCCACCCATTCTATCAGCTAAGCGATGGGCTCCCCTTCGACCCGAGTGCCCCCCGCTTGTGGAGCCCTGTTGATGCCCTGCTAGCGCCGCTTCCTGAGCTGCTGCCAACCTATAAAACGGATTACGTTAAATCTTGTATTATTTTATCAGTTAATTTTTTTTTTTATAAAAATAGAAAATTATTTTAAAAAAATAATTCATTAGTTGTAATAAGTCACAGATATAAATAATTAAACCGATTTTAATTACAAATTAGCACTTTCCTTTTGATTTCAATACTTAAAAATGATTATTAATTAAAGTGTAACACTAAATAAGCAATTTTAAGATGGATTTGGGTATGATTTTGCGTCAATCCACGCTAAATTTAGTTTGTGAACATACTTGTTTCGGCTATATGCCGTGTATGTTTATTTTTGTATTTTTATACTGGACGTAGAATTATAGTTTTTATCGATCATTGATTAAGAAAAAAAAATTACCTTAGTTTCATTACAAACATCCTCAATAAAAATTGCAAAATTTGGTATTATACTTAAATTGATATTTGCCAAAAGAGGCTGATTTTTTTAAACTGTATTTTAGCTTAACATTTTTTTAAAATGAAATATTATTATTAAATTGTTTTGTTAGTGGTTAATTATTAAATAATGACCTAGTGCTTAATAATTAACTACTAAAAAAAATATTAAAAAGGTCAAATAACTATAATTATTATATATTATTAAATTGTTTTGATCTGTCAGTAAATGAAATAGTATTAAAGAATAACAACAGTGAAATATTATTAATTCGTTAGGTTTGAGTTCACAATTAATTATAATTAATTACAACGAGGACATATCAATCAAATACCAGTAGAATGGAATGCACTTTCTCGTTCGCTACAACCATTTCGCACACCATTTTTCAGCATTTCTCATATCTATCTATAAATCAGTTGTGCATTGTAAATGTTTCTACTTGTGGCACCATTTCTTTAGCTTCCTCTTGGCTATAAAATTTAATTTTCGACAACTATTTTTGTTATTTCAAATGCAAATGTGTTGAAATTTGCTTCGCCTTGAATCTATCAGAATTATATGATATATAATATTTTTCGCAAAATCTGAAAATGTGTTTTATGCAAAACTAACAACATATTGTATTAGGAATTTTAATAGTTAACAGTTAATAAATTAAAAATGTTTATTAATATTCTCCGTGTTTTTTTATTTCTCTAATCTTATTTATTTTCTTTTTAGTTTTTTGTATTCTTAAAATTTAAATATACATAATCTTTTTGAAAATGTTAACTTAATTACTAATTTATTTACTTAATACAGATTCTTATTTATAATATTAATTTTTTTCAAAACATTAAAAAAATTTACTTTTTATAAATTTACATATTATAATTGATTAAAACGTTTTGTTTAGCTACATATGGAGATGCTACAGTTTAAAAAAATTGACATAAAAAATCAGATTTCTTAATTAATTGGAAATATTACACATCCCCCACCACATGCCATGCGATCTAATCAATAAAAGGTTTTTAAAATGCTTAAATTTAAATAGAATTGTAAAATTGTATAGCATCCTTCGGGATCAATCGTCAAGTAAAATGGCACACATGTTTTTAAAACTAAAGTTAAATCAAAAAGCGTCTTGATGTCGAGTAGCACTGGCGCTTACTTATGGGCAACTTAAAAAAATTCTTTAAAGTAGGTTAAAGATATTGTGTCACACATACGCACACAGTGCATGTAAACGAACACTAAGCAAGGAAGCAAAAACTATGGCTAATATATAATGGTATTTGTTAGATACAAAAATGAATGTCAATTTATACGCCTAAAATTGAAGCCAGAATGTCTAAAAACTCCACACTACTTATTCTTTAATATTTATACATATTGCCACCAGTAGTTTACATTATTTGAACTTTGTTCCAACTTATTTATAATTCCAATGCTTTAATTATTTTCTCTAAAAATCAGCCGGTACGGCAACAAGAGATTGTTAAATATAAAAATTATATGTTTTGCAAGCAGAATTGTAGAAAGTAGATGATTCAATCATGGTACTGATATTTGCCTGTAGATTGAATTCATTTAGGTTTAAATTATGTGGAAAAATTAATCTTTAGTTTCCGCTTTATAATTAAAACTAAATAAAGCGTGATTATTTTGCAACAAATTCTATAAAATCTAATTTTTTTAAAGCAAATTCAACTTTGCAATACAATACGGTTCAATCTAAATAACAAACATTGTGCGACAATTTTTGAACAACTGTTTGTAACATTCGATACCGTTACAACAAGATAACTTATAGATTAGGCTAAATGCTAACTACGCTTTAATTATGTACGAGTTATGCTTGCACAAAATGGCTTCTTTCCACAATAACTGCAAATTAGTAGCAAAATAGGAACTGTGATATTTTTTTAAAATAATCTAATCTGTTGCGAAGCGCCTGCTTAATCTCTCGAAATTTTTACGCACTTTTACTCAGGAAATATTTAAACCTACATTGATTTACGTTACGAAGAGAAACATTTGTAATGTCATCTTTTAAATTTTGGTCCTTAAATAAAAATTTAATTATAAACAGTACGAGCAAAGTATAACTGCGTTAATGTATTGGGGGATTTGCCAGTAAATTTTTTGTTGTTACTTTACATATGTAGACAAATAATCAGAATCGAACTATTAAAAATTATTTATACACATTTGAAATATTTTTAAAAATTTCTTTAAGAAAACTGCACTCTAAAAAAATATATATGTTTTATAAATTTATTAAGACGATATACATATAAGAAATGACAGTCGAAATTTAATGCAATTAGCATGTCTTCGAGCCCTTAGAAGTGTAACTTTTTATATACTTATAAATAAAAAAAAAACCCAAAAACTGTATAATTTTTGCAAAACATATCGCTGATATTTTAGCACTTTTTTTTTGTTTCTTGTTTAATATACATCACAGTCAAGTGCCCTTTAATGCAAGAAATATTTATACATTTGAAAAGCAAGATGTGTAAGCATATACATATGTAAATTTACCATATGTGTAAATTTGTAAATGATAAACAATAGGATTTTGAGCACATTCTATCTCTCTAGTGTGTAATTAAGAATGATTTATTGTCGAGTGATGTAATGTTTTTATATGTGTCAGTATTTTTTCTAAAAATCCAAAACGACCAACAAAAACTAAAATGCAAAAAAAAATCTATTGTGTTTTACAAATAACCACGTAGGATATCTATTATAAACAATTGTTTATAATATATATGTATATATATATATCATTACTGCACAATTTACATATTTGGTGTCACGTCATAAAACTGTTCTTTATCCGCATAATAAATAATAAATATTGATTGTTTTTTTCACATACTTTATCCCGTATTCGACTTAGTTTCACTCAATATGATATTTTGCAACAAATTCAAATGGAACAAATTTTGATATTGGAATAAAATATGTTTATACTTATACTTATATGTTAATACTTTTTCAAATACCATATAACAAAAACTAGTGTTAATTTATACATTTTTTTCATCATAACATATGAAAAAACAATGCCGTATTCTAGTTATGAAAACAAAACAATATTTATCTATTCTTTTTACTGATGTGGCTATAGAGTTTTATATTAAACTCTTAAATTATTGTTGTAATTCTCAAAATATTTTTTATTAAACAATTTTAATTATTTGAAATAATTTAAATTTAAAAGAAATTCAAAAGGTATAAAGCTTACATTAACAGATAACTGATATTTTTAAGATTTAAACATATAAAAATAAAATATTATTCAGAATTAAGTCAAGTAAAATCCAATAAATCTTTAAAAAGTCATAGCTAATCATATTATTTGGGATATTCACTGATATTCTGTAACCTTCTAACTTTTGAATTTTTTCCTAATTATTTTAGTTGTTGAAATTTAGTTATTTGAAATTTGTCGCTCTGACGACTACCACAAAGTAAAATTTTTACTGTTTTAACATAAGCTTCATTAAACTAATTTTTTTCTTCGCAAAGTAATAAATTAATAAGTAATAATTATTCTAGTTATTGCGATAACTTTGCCTTGACATCAACAAATGTTTTAATTCTTTGATTCTTGAGAAAGAGTTTAGGTTTGATACCAACAAAATCTATTTTTATTATTTTTCCCACAAATTTTAGACTTTAAATTCCCATTAGTTGAATATCTTATAAAACTCTGCTTATTTACATATCAAATATGAAATATCTCTCCTTTTGTAATTGTCCACCTGCAGTTTTACGTAGACAACTTGGAAAATACCAACATATGCTATCTGAGGATTCAAAAAATATACTTTATTGTTACTTATTAACATGGATAATAAGTATGATATCATAATATATGTAATGTATGACTTAAGATAAGATGATTTTTAAATTGAGGTTATTTTGCAATGAACAACTAATTCCAATTAGAATATAATAACTTTTAAAAATAAGAAGATATGTCAACAACTAGCAGAATATTATGCTTCCTTCCATGGTCCGCTAATATGCTTTTTTACTACTATTGTAATTGCAAACAATAAATTTATTCCTTCTTTTTTAATATAATCGCTGATGATAAAATTACATCCTGTGGTCATTTCAACTCCTAACTTTAGTATTTATCATATTATATACGTATTAATAAAAAAAATAAATATATCGGCCAAATAAAAAAAGTGACCTTATTTCTCACTTTGCTCATGATGTTGATTTTATTTATCTTATTCTACATTATCTCTCTATTTAATTGTTGACCATTAAGGGCAACGTTTTCTGCGTTAAGTTTTCATGTCAGAGAGGGAAGAATGAAAAAAAACGACCACGAATAGGTTCTCCTCATACCCTTTTTTATTCCAGCAGCCAAGGTTTGTTTTATATTTTTTAAAGATAACTAAAAGCATAATCAATGTCCTGCTGTTTTATCATCTTAAAACTACATACTGTTGATTTTGGTTAATATGCAGAAATAAAGTATACATAAAAGTAACATTTTTTACTTTGTTTCAAGTATAAAAATATAGATCTATATTATTTATAATAATTATAATTATTTGAACTTTTTAATATTTTATTAGTAATTTATTTTTTAAACACTGGGTATTTTTAATAAAAAAATTTAGTTTATCTTTATTTTTTATAATATTTCTCGATATTTCGCCAAACCATTGGTATCTTCAGGAAAAATAAAAAGCGTATAAACAATTTATTAAATTAATCAAAAAATTTAAAAATTGTTGACAAACAAATTCAAAATAATCAAAATTTTTTTTAAAAACAAAACAAAACAAAAACAATAAAAACTTCAAGCTGAAAAATATTATAACTATTTACACATAAATACAATTGCTTTTACTTAAAATCTTTTCTCAAATAAAATCAATTTTGAAAATAATAGATTTACAAAACAATATAATTTTACGCATAATGATCAAACACAAATTTAATGATCAAACATTACAAAAAATTAAAGTATTAATTATTAATGTTATATGGGTACAGAATTTTGTTTTATAATTTTATGCACCAAAGGTCTATAATTTTGTGCAACATTCTCCGTATCTGCTTTAAAGTTTATTCGTTTTGTTAATGGTACTTTAATTATTTGTAACATTTCTAACATATACCGACGTTTAGAATTATTTTCTAAATTTTAAATTGAAACATTTTCAAAGTTAGTTTATTATTAACACGTTATTATTAACACGGCCATTAAATTTAATGGCCGTGTTAATAATAATTCTTTTATTTTATTTAGAATAAAATTTAATAATTCGTAAATAAGTTGGTTTTTAGTACCAATCAATAACTAATTCCTAATTTCTTCTTATTATTCAGGTGTCTAAATATGGAAGTTTAGCAACGCGTTCCCTTTCAATTGTTAATTTTATTGGAGTGTCAAATTCATTCAATGTTTCTAACATTTTGTTAATTGCAGATTCAGATATAATAGAAAAAAAACATCAACATATTTTGTTATAATTTTTGGTTTAACATTTAATTTTTCAATAACAAATATCTTTTTTCTTTTTTTAAAATCTTTTTTATATATTTTTTCTTTTCGATATTTCGCTTTCCTTTGGAAAGCTTCTTCATTTGACAAAAACAAATGTTTTGAAACATTTTTTTTTCAATTTGTTAATAATTTTTTGTTTTCATAAATATAAAAATTTTTTCCTGAAGAAGCTTTCCAAAGGAAAGCAAAACATCGAGAAGAAAAAATACATAAAAAAGATCTTAAAAAAGAAAAAAGATATTTATTAAAGATAAAAAAGATCGTTTAAAAAAACTACAAAAATTTTTCTATAACATTATCTAATAATTTCTCCATAACAATATCTGTCACAATTGGAGAAGCTGGAGAGCCCATCGGAAGTACTTTTTGTTAAATATATATCTCTTTTCATTTTACTGAAAATATCTATTATTTTCTATACAAAAGTTGAGAATACGGAAAATAAACCTTTCTCTATCATCGTAAAATTTTTCAAAACATTCCATTTCTCTTCTATTATATTGATTGCCTTATTAACAGAAATACTTGGAAATAATAAAGCCACATCAAAAGAAGTAAGTTTTTCATGATCTTGACGATGAAGGCTCTTACTTTTTCCATTAAATTCAATTGAATTTATTATATTATATTCAGAACCCTTAGAACCCTGATAATTTTAAGTTTAAAAAGTTCTTCTACTGTATTTGGTAGTAGGGTCCTTATTTACTTGGGTGTATTTTGTTATATCTCCTCAAATATTTTTAAACCGTACCTTATAGTCAGTCTTATTTAGAGCTACAGTAGTGTTACCTTTATCTGCTTTTAAAACTAATAAATCTTTGTTATATTTCAAGAACCTTTCAGTTTCTTTGAGTTTATCTCTGTTTCTCAAAAATATTTTGTTCAAATGATTATCTACAATTGTAGTTAGTTTTTTCTTGCTATTTCCTGATCTTCTTTTCCTTCCCTGAAGCGTCTGTTTAATCAAGAAAGAAGTCTTTCAAACTTTTGTATCTTCTTAATAAAAGTTAAAAATGTATTTCTTTGAATAATATAAAACATAAAATATAAAACGAGTGGTTAGTTTGCATTTCGACTCGAAAAGCAAAACATTCGAATTTGTATAACTAATACCTTGTGTTTAAATCGCTGGCAAAATGTAATGCATAAATATACTTAATACAAACTTCAGACTGTACAATGCATGGGATATTAACTTACCGTCAATATATCCAATTTCTGATAATTATAGGACGACCGCTCGGCCATAATTGTGTTACACCAGATGTACGGCAACACACATTTGTGTAGATTGACACGTCATACACATGGCATGCAATCAGCGAGGTCAAACTCTTTATTTAAAATTTATATATTTTATGTTGTATTTGTTATTATGTTTTTTTTATAAGTTGTTTTTATTTATATTTATGTTTTTTTATTTTTTTATTTCTAGTTAATTAAAACTTTCTACACCTTTCATAGCTCTCAACCTATCGTATCACCTGATTAAACACTGACACTTTGCAGACCTTCTTTGTTTTTGAAAATTCTATGCATCGTCACAGAAGTAGTATTTTATTGAGTTAGAAATTTTCTATACAGGATATATGTACTGGTGGTGTATTAAAAGCGTATCTATTACTTATTTTTATATTTGCTTAAAGGAAACTGGACGCATTTTTAAAATTTTAAAAATATATTTTATACATAAATAATTATCTGTATTAACTATTTTTTTTTCCATTAAATTACCAATGAGTTTTTAATATTTACTTAGAAGGTTATTGATTTCTTATATGCAGATGATAATTTTTCAATGTCTATTTTGTGATTATACTTTTTTTATTTATTATAAAATATTAATTTTTCTATTATTTATATTTTTTACCATTTAACACTTTTTTATATAAATACAGAGTAGAAAGATTAGTTTCATAAGACTTTAATTATTTTATTTTAATTATTTTAAATCCTCAAATCTATTTTTAAAATATATATGCGATGGCTAAAATTGCGTTTTTAAAAAGGACCTTCATTGATTTTGAGTGGCAAGTGTGTGGTTTTATAAAACTCAAAATTTTACTAATGATTTCCAATGAAACAGAAGAATACAATATATAACCAAAAATAGCAGTTGCACTTTCTTCTTACAATGCTTAACATTGCATTATATTCAATTACAATCTTAACAGGATTTATATATTCTTCAATTTGTAGATTGTCAGCTACAATAAATGTTATTTCAAATTTAAAAAAAAAATGTTGATAAAATTTAAAATATTTGTGAATCATTTTTAAGTTAATCTCCGTTAATTGTGCTAAATACTTTTATTATCCAAAAATTGAAATGTATTACTGTGGGAAAAATATATCCAAAAGCCATTTCAATATTGCTCGAGAACCTTATACTGCCTGCATATACTTTTTCTTAGAATTTAAGCTCCCCACCTACCGGAAGGACTGAAAATGGATTCGAAATTTATTAATTTTAATTAAAGATTAAAACCAAAGACGTCATTTTGATCGTTTTTATAAAGCTGTTTGTAATAATTTTAAGAGGCGCTGTTATTAGTTACTTATTTCAATCATAATATTATGTTTTTTTTTTTCAAAGAGCAGTAATAATACTGCCAACGAAGGAGGCTATTGTGATATATTATCATAGAAAACTTTAAAACTTTCATGCTACACATGATAACGTAACATTACAGCATTGCTTTGTATAACAATTTGTCAGTTGTAGACATGTATACCATTGAAGTCTGCAATTAAGCAAAAGAGTTTTGTCTGTTTTGTTAATCTTTTCGAAATCGAAAAACGAGTATTCTTGGAATTTTTTGTTTCGTTGTGATTGGTTTTGCTGAGTTTCATACTCGTGGATCTAGTTAAGGCAGTTGTGTAGGAGCCAACTTTAAGTATAAAAGTCTACATTTTTCCGGATTTAAGCTGATCGTTGGGAAATTGTTTTTTTTAGCCGTAAGATTATTTTTCATATAAATTGGTAATATGGAGATTCTCCATATGGCTTTTGTTTACTTTTTTCATTGAAATGCGCCATGTTTGATAAGAATTTATCTTTAACAGTGCAGTTAAAATCTGCATTTTCGAAATGAAATATTACTTAAGAAACGATTAAAGAAACGATTTTTAAATAAAGTAAAATCAAAAATAAAATTAATTAAACAAAATCTTCATAAAGAATCACAAAAAAAGTAAACTTTAAAATATAAAGTGAAGCGAAATTGGGTATCGATTGACGAAAACTATCAAAAGTAGTTGCAGTATTTTATTACAGACTTTTGCATCAAAACTTTAATATAATTAACGAATATATATTGCTTACAAATGCGCATATTTTTAGGCATTGTAATGGCATTGGCTTTTTTTACAAATAGTTCCTTTGAATTCTGGTTTATTTATTTGTGGAGTACTTAAATTTAGTTTTTATTTCGAATTAATCATCCGACAAAGCTGAGCTACCAGATGAAAAAAAGAAAAAATTTACTAGTCAAGATTTCGAATGGAAACTGATGAACTTAGCTCCAAGAAAACTGCTGAATTTACCATATGAATAATAAATAAACCAGCAATCGTTAGAATTGGAACAGTGTCTCTCATTTCATTTATAGAAAACATGAGCCATTGTTTTTATAGAGAAGTATAAAAGGCAGTACCATTAAGCAGCTTGTGCCAATATATTTTGTAATGCGAGTAAATTAACAGATAATATTTACAAGATTATAATAACGAGCTTATAGTATGGTATTTAATAGTATTTTTGTGTAAACTTTTCTAAAAATAAGGAAGGAATGAAAAGAAAATTATTCGAGCCAAATCTATGTGGGTAATTAATTCAGTTTTTAAATCGAGACATTTATATTGTGTTCTACAAAAATATAAGGTAATTAACAACCTTATTGTTTCTTTTCCTTACTATTATTCTTTTTACATTCGCTAGTGCTTCTATAATTTTAATTTAATCACTTAATAAGAAATTGGGTCAGTTTATCTGTTTTATTTTTTTTTTATTTAATAAATTTTATTTTATTTCTCTTTTTTCATGTTATATTTTAAAATAACGTTTGTTTTAACTTTGATTATTTATATTAAATTACTGTTAGTTAATGCATTTAGATTTTCTCCCTTAAATTTCAAATTATACTTTTAACATTTCCCCAATTGTATATAAAGTAAAAATGTTGCATATTTTTTTGTTTCTGAGTTCTCTGTAATTTTGTTTATCTATTTCACGTTTCCTTTAGATTAAGGCATGTCTCTCAATCGTGTATTAATATGTAAGTAAATATGCTAAAAGTTGTTTTCTTTATGTGCGCTTTACATATGTGTGTGTGTATATATTTACACGTGCGTCAAGTAAGAAAAAAGAACAAAGTTTCGTTAAGTTTTATTTTTAGTCCATGACTATTTTTCATGTATGTACATATATATATATATATATATATATATATAAAATGACAGGTTTCTTTTATTTCTTCCCTTCGCGTTTTTGCTACGCTTTTAGGCCATTTGGAATAAACGATTTTATATTATATTTGCTTCTTCTTTTTCTACATGCATATTAATACTATATAAATAATATATTCTAATATACTATATACCAATATATTAATACAAACTTAAGGATAAAATTAGCAAAAACCATCCAATAATTTAATGATTTTTATTTCAGCAGATTCTGCCAGCTTCATTATTCAAGTTAAAGAAGTTCTTAAAGTCAAAAATTTCTTTTTATGTTATCTCAACAAAACCGAACTTCAAACAAAACCTATATAAGTTTTCTATGTAGTCTACTATAACGTAGATTAATTTTTAAATAAACAAGGGCTTAATATGTTGTATGTTAATGTTGTATTCTAAAACGAAACTGCATACACATTTGTACAGAACAACTTTTACAAAAACTCTATTTAGGTTCTTATGCACAGCTTGAGACACTTAAATATCTATAAAATTTATGAACGAAATAACTAATAACTAGAACATAGGTTTAAAATATATATAACGATTGGCAGGTAAAGATATGTTAGTTAATATTTTTCCGACGGGGTTTAAATTACTTGGGTATGATTTTACGTCAACGACGTGTGATTTTACGACGTGAAATTATACTAAAATAATTTAAACCCCGTCGAACAATATACGCACATATTAACTAATATTTCTTTACCTGCCAATCGTTATACATATTTTAAACCTACGTTCTATGTAGGCTAAGACAAGTATTTCAAGTTTATTTTATATCAACTATTTATTATTTTTTAATTATTAAAATGGTCATTATGCCTATTTTAAACTATTTTATTTGTTATTAAGTTATTAGATTTTTCCCGCCAGTAAATGAAATACTGTTGTCATTTTACTCTGTCCTTTCTGGCTGTAGTGCGTTCGGTGCAAACAAAGAGCGCTTTCGATGTGAAGACATCATTTTCAAGCCGTGATACAATTCGTACAATCTTATTTGATTTGTGTTTATGAACTTGTCGTTGGAGTTTTTTACTCATTAAATTTTAATCAGTTTTGTTAATTAATTCGCATATGTATGTATGCAAGTTTTGTTCTCAATATTTGTTGTAGCTATCCAACCACTATTATTATTATCATCTATATACAAGATAGTTATGGAATTTTTTAATTTTTTGAAAATAGAAACCAAGTAATATGTTATATTTCACAAGGTTATATACTCATTAAAACCATCTTTATTCCTCAGTATATAGAGTTATTTGGGTAAATTTCACCAAACGAATTATATATGAAAAAAAAGCGAATACAATTTTAGTAATTAACATTTATTTAAAACCATTAATATTTTTGGTGCATCATCATACTATCACGTAGTGTAACGGAAGGGATCTTTTATTTCCTAGTGCAGAGTCCGGTTTTAGTTGAATTCTTATGCAAATATGCTTTGTTCCCCAGGATTCCACTTATTGCCACCATCACTACATCATATGGATACCACAAGACATGAAGACCAGTTCCCTTAGCATCCAAAATTTCATCCTATACAGCGCTCTTTATCGTTACATTTTGTTATTGTCTTTTATCTATAATAATAATCCTCGGAATAATCACCATCTTATGTTTTAGCGATTTTTCCGTGTCAAACTAAATTAAAGTGAATTTATGTTTCCTTTACACATCATAAAACATGATAAATTTATTGATGAAAACTATGGCAACTTCGTAATAGTGAAATTTTAAGGTAAAATTATTTAACAGTATTTAGAATAGAATCATAATTCTGTGTGATAAATCTGTGAATAGAAACGTATTAAAAATGGTGCAAAATAATGCCACAGATATTGAAACAGGCATTTCAACAATAGTTTGCAAATGGCACAGTTCACATACATACATAAACGAGCATAAACTTTAACAACAGTACCCTATAATCTATACAACGTCGACAATATGTTACTTTTTTGGGTTTCTGAAAATTTTTGAATCCTCGATTGCCTGACAAGTTTTGGTTTTGCAAATAAGTTAAAACGAACTGTCACCACACGTTTCTTTTTGAACCAACCTAAAAAAGCAAATAAAAATTAAATGAAAAGTGGTTATTAACTTGATTAATAATTCACAAATGATGGACCTCGATAAGGACGTCCAAATGATGGCGCATAAGTTTAAGTCACCTTTATTTTAATCTTCAATACATAATATGATTGCATAACCACACAGCAGAAATGCATAAAAAGTGAAGCTGAGGAAGTTATGGCCATATGGAATGACAAATAATTAAGAACCTGGTGATATATGTAAAGCGTAATGTTTGCATTTAGAGGCAGTCCTTCAATATTGCAGGCACGTGGAAGCTTAAATAGTTGCGACAGCAAAAATTCTTTAAAGAGTTGGAAATTATTTGCTCATCCACATTTTTCTTCAGACTGCCCATAAATTTTACTATTTCCTGCGTGTTAAACAATTAGTTCATCTTTGCAACAGTAACCGGTAAAAGTATGCTCAAAACATCACATCTTGAACGGCATTAAAGAATTGGAAACGTGATGGATGAAGTGAGTCTATTAAAGAAAAACAAAACTCTGTTGAAAACAAAAAAGAACGATAGAATAATCTTCTTATACAACAATGTTGTTAATTGACATGATTTTTAACTGTTGGCGTTATTTTTCCAGCAAAAGATCATAATAGTTCCTTTTAATGTTGGAATTGTTATAGAAATTACAAAAAAAATGCGTTCCAGACATAATAATTTAAGTATAATTGCTTTTTAGTCCTCTATTGTATTAAAAGTACTCTTTTGTTATATTTAAAAGAAATAGCAAAACAATTAATGACGTATATAATGACTTTTAAGAATGTAAAGTAAGTAAGAGGTAACGTATTTTTTTTAATTTTATACTGCATCATACGACAAGTTAGTGAGTTTTACATATTGCGTTAATACGATAAACTATTTTACTTGATGTTTTTATTGATGTTCTGCTCTACATGCCAGTGAACATGAATGGTATGAAAGAATTTAATAGATATATTCATTGAAATAAATAAGTTATCAATTATTACAAATATGAGGGTTTATGCAATTGCCAAACGGTAGCTATTTAATAGTATCTAATAATCATAGAATTAGATTTAAAAAGGTAACTCCTCTCTAGGAGCCAGAGCTAGAGTTTGTCGGCTTAGAATGGCCGACTTTGGGCATAAAACAAAAGACGTACAGTAACGGAAGAAAAACTAGCTAAAAGCAAAGCGACTAAATGTGACAACAGGCATGGGTTTTGATAAACAGAGGGAATAAAAGTCATTTTAGTGAGAATAGGCTGATTTAAAAACTTCAGAAATTCAAGAAATTATATCTTTTTACACATAAAACATCTTCTCGTTACTCAATATTTTAGAAGAATGTAAATGTGAAACCTGTAACGGACAAAAAAATTCAAAATTACAAGGTAGGAGGCATATAGCCGAAACCGGTATGTTCACAAACCAAATTTGACGCGGGTTGACGTAAAATCATACCCAAATAAATCAAACCCCGTCCAACAATATACGCATATATCTAAATTACGACTTTAATAAAAGTTTCTTTATTCCTAAAGATTTAAAATTTTCCAGAAATATCTAAGAAAATGGAAATGAAACTAAAAATCATATCTTTTTCGCTCTCTTGTAAATTTAATAAATGAAATTTAACTTTTAAATTATTTTTTATTTAAATTTGTTCAAATCCACAGCATTGTTATATCTTTTCAGACAAAATAGATTTTTATTCAAAATTTTTTCTGTTTATTTCTAAACAAAGTTTATGTATTTCCTGTTTCTTTAAACTTTCCAAAAGGTTATTAATACATTTTTAGCTTAAAACAATTACAAGTTCCCTTATTTATAAGAGGTGAAAATTGGGGAACTATAAACTATTATGTTGTGATTAGAATACGTGGGACTGATATATTGAATAGGTAAATAAATTAAAACTAAATACCACACACTATCGAAGTAATATATTCTTAAGATAATGAAAAACTTATTTTGTTCTCAATTTTAGGTAAAAGTTTCTTAACTCAAAGAAAATGTTGGTGGCTTTTCTGAAAATTCTGGCTTGAGCAACTAGTGAAATTGTTAACTTCTTTCGCAATAAAAAAGAAGCAGTTTTAAAATAAAGTAAAGTAAAGTAATAAATATAATATTTAAAATAGTATTGAGAACTCCCAAAATAATTTTATATACATATAAGAAATTTCACGTTATTTTATGGTTGCCAAGCTAAACTCGAACTATTGACAGTATTAAAAAACGTACAATATTTTACTGATATCTACTAGGTTTTTTCTTTTTAACATGTTATTTATCATATTTTATAGTATTAATTTATTTGCAGGTTTTCGACGAAGGATTGATTACATTAAATAAATTTGATTTTTTTTAATAACCAAGTTAAAATAATTTTAATTCAGTTATATTAATAATTATGAAGGTTTTCTTCAAATGTACATTCGTTTTGTTCAAATCAACAGGGTTTTTTATTTGAGAGCACTGCTCAATTAAAATCAATTTGTTTAAATAATTACTTCAAAATCTGCTAAATGACCAAAAATTAAGACAGAAAGGATGTTTGGTTAATAAAAATAATATTCTTAAGTATAAAAAGTTGGAAATAGTAAAGTGTTTTTTTCTTGTTTCGTCCTAAACAAATGACTAATGCTACTGTTAAAACAAATTTATAAACATTTTATTATTTTATTTTATTTTAAAATTTTAGGAATAAGTTAACAAAACAGTACAAGATTTTATACTTCTATATTTGTATTATTCTAAAAGCTTAACGGTGAGGAAACTTTTAAATCGAAAAATGATGTAGCGCTTTTTCATTTACAAAGTAATTGTAATAACTATTTTCAAACATAATTAAAAATTAATTTTTTTTGGCAGTCTGTCTAACAAAAAAATTTATTATGTGTGCACCCAGTAAGAAAGCAAAAAATGAGTATTAAAATTTAAAAAATTTCTTTATTACAACTGAGTTTATCTTTCGGGTTGTTATCCTATTTTTATAAAACTACTATCGACCAAAAATACGAAATTCTAAAACTAAAATAAAAAACATCAATCCACTTTTTTTACTTTACTTAAAGGGGTTGAATTATTCTTTCTATTTTGTTAGAAAGTTTAACGATTTTGTTTGGCATATTTGCATTAATGTGGGTTTGCAGATTTCTTTTGTATCTGTGTGAGTTCAAACAATTAAAATCAGCTGTGCTGGGGATACAACGACCTATTAAGATATTATAAAAACAACAACAACAACAAAATCTAAATAAGAAAATATGAGTGAAAATATAATCTAAAAAACGTTAAAAAGCTTATTTCTTTTCGTTTTGTTGTTATTGAACGTAGAAGTATTATTTGTTATAAAACAAAACTTAACGAAACTTTTTTTTTTGAAATCTTTGTTGTTTATTTTTAACTTACACACCACATGGTAAACTTCTACCAGAAAGCATAACCAGAGAAAACAAAGTAAAAATAAAAGTGAAAGATAATAAAGATGTTGGTAAACCCAAAACACCGCTAACGAATACACTAACAATATTTAAATCGGGGGATACAATAATTAAGTGCTTTCTTCACATTTTTTATCTTTTATTCATTATTTTTTAGTGGATTTAAAACCGTTTGTTAGATTAGAAATGAAACTCACTGTTGAATGCATATAGTATATATGGCTTTGCAAACTAGACTAAATTCTATGCTATTTAATAAATATCATTTTTAAGTTCACATTGTTAAAATTATTACAAGCACGTTAGAGTATTGTGATTGAAATGATATTTAGAAAACTTATTTAAAAGAGCACAGAACTATAACCACGCAATATACACATGTAACACACACATTCATATACACGCAATATTATGTTGAAATAACATTTGACCGAATTTTTCCGTTTCTTGCGTTCGTTTAACTTTACCGACCACGATTGTGTTGGTTACGGCGACGATATGTCGTCTATAAGTAAAACTAATAAAAATTTTCATCATATGGTTTTTTGTTTTTTAATTCTTTTAAATCAAATAAATTGTAATTTCTTGACTCGAAAGTTTTTTTTTAATAATTAATATATTTAAATTTTTAATTTTCTACTTTTACCACTTTTTATTTTATTATATTTATATTATATTATTAAAAAAAACTAGGTTAAACTTTTGTGAAGGCATTTTTTATAAGGTTTCACCCTTAAATTTTTACTGCACCCGGGTATTTAAAGAAATCTTTAGTGATATTTTTTAATAAAATTTTACATTTAAAATTGTAAAAAGTCCATTTTCACACTTGCTCCAATTTTTACTTCATTTTATTTTATTTTTTAATTTCATGTAGGTATAAGGATTTTGCCTCAACCTAAAATAAGACCGCGCACACCGCTCTTGTACACTTTTCATATTCATATATTTATTTGTACCAGCACTAGCCCCCTGACCCAAAAACCTTCTTACATGTGTATTGAATTTTTCTTAAGCATAGAAAAATATTGTCTTCACTTTTCTGTTCTTTTTTCCACATCATGCTTTTCTTACTTTTTTCAAACAACTTTTTGGTACTTAAAATGCATTTAATTTGTTTAATTTTTCCATAAATAAGTTTAACTAAACCAAAGGCTTTATATATTCACAGATTTATTTTATTTGACTAGGATTTTAACAATTTATTTTCAATTTTTCACAGAGCTAACGATTCAAGTCTAACCATTAGGGGAAAAATCCAACGAATCCTCTACTTAAAGTTGGTCACAATGTAGATTGCAGCTTTCAAGCACCAGTACACTAACAAATTTGTACTTTTGCTATTTCCTTAAATATTTTAGCAACGAAATGTCAAAATGAAAAGAAATGTCTATAGGTCGTAAACAACAAAAATAAATTCAAATTGGCAAAGAGTAAATAAGAAAAACATATGAATTTTTGAATTTTTGATGGCTCTGTAGTTGACTGTTTTGTGGAGCCTATATTCGTTTCGTACGTAGTCGAAAAACAACCCCATCTTCCTTCACACGTACACAAAATTACTGTTGTGGTACTTAACCAAAGCACAAAGGCAAAATATTAACTTTCGTGAACTGTCAAAATGAAAGCTTTTACAAATACAACTATGAGCAGTTGAGATTAAGTACAATGAGATTATAAATAAAAAATTAATAAGGAACCTTTATAAGTTTCGATTAACTTATTATTATAAAATTATTATATTATTATAAAATTTTGCGTTTATTTTTACTAATTTCTTAAGTACCAATCAAAATACTGTTATAATTCAAAGGTTTTAGTCCAAGCTATTAAAGGTTGACATTTAGACATATAGAAAGCTTTCATGTTCTCCCAGCTTTGTACAACAAAATCTTTAATTTTTGAATCCAACAGGTGCTATTCAGCGTTAAAAAAACTACAAGCGAATGTAGCAAATGAATGTATGTTAATTTAATGGAAACAGTGTATTAACTTTTCTTCTTAAAATGTTAGTAACAACACTTAGATGTCTGTTGACTTTAAAATAAAACTTAAATTAATAACTGAAATTCTGTTAAATGTGTTGTATTTAATTGAAAAATGTAATGAATACAAAAAAGGTTACAACTGCTTTTGTTTACCCAGTAGCGTGGTATTAAACTTTAATATTATTTTTAAATTATTATAAATTTTAAATTACCAATTTTCAATTTTAATTGCTAACTTAAAATTACTCATTATACTCATACTTTCCTGGGAATCTTGCGGGCCCGACTATTCAGCATAATTTATGAAGGCAATGATTACAAGTTTGCAGAATAATATTCTATATATTTGGTTTGGACTTCATTTTTAAAACATGTAATTTGGCAATGAAATTTGGCCATTTTCTATCTGTATTTAATTAGAATTTATTAAATTAACAGACCATTGTTTCTCAAATACCGCCGAATTGTTTTATGACCTTTAAAAAAACTTTAAATAATTTTGGAGATAATGACAGACGCTCCCAATAAAATGTTGTAGAATTTAAAAATCATAATTTAAACCGCAACCGCAATATTATCAGTTATTTTAACTTAGCTAATGTTTAACTTAAATAAGAGAAACTAAACTTAGGTTTTAACAAAATAACCAAATTCGAAAGCTTGTTGAGTTTTTCTGAAAGAGACACAATTAACTATAAATTCGCTAAAAAAATCGTATAAATAGCCTTATTCAAACTTCGCGTATATTGATTTGGCATTTTTTTTATAGTTTTTTTGAAAGAATCGGACGACATATAGGAATATACTGATTATCTATACCACCAAAACACTGAATCACATTAGTTTATAAATGACTCGAATATCTACAAATTATTTTATTTAATTCGAAATTATTTTATGCGAATTCCTGCCATATTTTTAAACTATTTTAAAATTGTATATATATCTCGATCTATATTTAAGAGATGTCACATTAAGAAGTTAAGAACTATGCCAGTACTTACATGATATCGCCCAATTTCAGTCTAGTTTGTATAAGAGCACAACTTTTGTAATCACTTGTAGTTACAGCTCGTCGGCGTCTCGGTGGTATTTTTGGTATGTAGAGAGAATTAATACCTCCACTGCCACCGTCACCACCAATGCTGCCTTCTATGCTACCAGCGTTGGGCATGGAAGCACTTAAGCGCACCATTGGTGATGAGCCACGTCGACGATTCGACATATGCCGTCCTGCTACACCGCCCAGCATGCTAAAAATAAATAATGAAACATTTTGTAAATTGAAAATATTTAGTCGTAAATCAGTATTTAAATTAAATAGGTGAATACATGGCATTGCTTAATACTTGCGAATATATACTGGTATTAATATTCCTTCTATTTAGATGTATGTGAAAGCATTAGAATTAAATTAGTTGTACAAAATAGCTTCTGTTCTTACTGTGTGTAAAATAGGTGCTAACTAAAAGCATTTGGAAATTCCTGAAGGGTCACCGCACTTTATTAATATTATTATTTTGTGTTGTTTCACTGACATTGACATTTTGTTTTGTTAACCGGAAAACCGTAATAAAATATTTTAGTATCAAAAAGACTGCTTATCAGTGCTTTTGAAGAGCAATGCTGCTTTAATTTTTAGTTACATTGTATGCCGTAGATGTCAAAAGATATGAAGTGACAAGGGCTTACATTTTTCGCGAAATGCACCATATTTTCTGTTGTAAATGCTATTAATTGCGTTTCCTATCATCATTTCCTTTTTCATTAGCTTTCTCGCCAAGCTTTCTAACAATTCTATGGTACTATAATAGAATAGGCTTTGGTGCCTAGTTCCATTATTCTGAAATATTTTATTTATTCATACATACAATGTTTTATTAGAACAATCGCATGAGTGACACTTTTCATAGTGCTTAGGTGCTTAGATATTTCACCTTTAAATTTTAAACATTCAAATATTAAATAATCAAATAGTTATCAGCAACAAATTCAGTTTGCAGATTGATTTAAAACACGCAAGTGATTTTAACGGAAGAAACGTTAAAAAAATATAGAAATAATTGTAAAGTCAATCATATTGATATTAATGAAGAAAACCGTGTTTACATTTTTTAAGCTAAGAAGTAAATTAATTAAATTATTAATTAAACAAACCATGTGCCGCAGACGAAATTACTAATACATTAGATATGTTAGTTATTGCTAAACTTCTTTTTTGTGTATATAATATTAATAATAATATAATATAAATGCTTTTCAAAATTGGGTAAAGTAAAAAATAAAACTAGTAACGGGATACCAATTGGCATGCAATTGCCACGAATTATTTGTAATCGCTTTTAAAGGAATGTGAAATATAGATACACTAGTGCAATTTTTTAAATTTGTCAAATACCTTTTCTATTGTCATTTATTTTGTCATTGAATATGAATGCCACAGATGGCTGATTACTATTCCTATTACATTCACACAGCCACTCATCTATTAAATAAACCACAATGAGGTGCTGTAAATTTTAAAATCCACTATAAACGATTACTTTCCACACAAAAATATTTTTGATGTGTGGTTTTTTTCGATGGGTTTCAGGATATTGTTTGTTTAAAAAGTACACTCGTAAAAATTGTATTTTGTATAACATTTGCCAACTTTTTGAATTGGTTTTAAGTCGTTTAAGACTTTAAAATGGTATTATGATATTATGAACTTACTTAGGATAGGGTTGCATAGGGTTGGATAAAATAAACAGATTTCACTCTTAACATAGTTTTAAAATCCCTTACGAAAGAAATCTGATAAACAAAGTAATATATATATATATTGAGTAGATAAAAAAGATCGTATGCTAGCTCATTCGTAATTTTGTTTCTTTAATTTTTTAATTTCACATGACCTGAGTAATCACAGAGCTGCGAGAATATACTAAGACTAAATTAAGGGATTTTGCTTTTAGAAAAGTTCCAGTTGTACTAACTAAAACAACAAATACGGATTCCATTGAAATGAGATTCCAACAAAATTTTCTAAAATATTTTTGCAATTTTTAATTTTATAAGTCTAAATTAAAATTAAAAAATCTTATCGATATCAAAAATTCCAGAACACCAGTTTTGGACTATTGATAAGATTAAAACAGCTTTTTCTTTTTGCTCCATAGAATCCCATTTAAATTTAATTAAAACAAAAATCCTACAGCAAAATATATTCTGGACATGAAATATATTTGTTTGTTTAAGTAATAAATGACTGATGAATGAAAAACCCATGAACGTATGAAAGTGAGTGCAAAAACACACACATAAATCGAATTATTATGACACCCACACAAAACCATTTTTCACAACTCAGTAAAATACTCCAAGAAGGAAAAGAAAACATTTCATACTTTTAAAAAGCAGTCTGGAATATGGTTTACTATGATGCATATGACTAGTGGTTGCAAGCATTTGATTTCCTTGGATGTTTATAAGAAACAGTACATATACTTTTATAAAATTTTTCTAGAATTCATCATCTTTATAAAGTTTTATTTCTACTCTACAATATATATTTACAAATATATTTAGTTTATTTTGTTTATTTTAAGCATAAATATGTTATTAAATTTAACCCTTAACAATTTTTAACAATAATAATTCTGTAAACTCTTATGCATAAACACATTTTTTAACAAGTCTCTTACGTGAATATGTAATTTTTTTCCTTGTATTACAAAATGTATTTATAAAAATTGTTGACAAACAATAAATTCCAAATAAGTTGCATTCTGTCAAGAATATATGAGTGCATTGCGACATTCAGGATCATTACAGTGTAAAAAGGTTTGTAATATTTTAAAAAGTCAAGCAAAAGCAATGCAAACAACTAATGTAAGTTTATTTTCCTTATGCAAAACCTTTTCCAGTTGTAAACATTTATTCAAAAATTATTTTCACCTCTCTAGCATTCTTGAGTTTATCTTTTAGCAGAGATAATAACAGATACTTTTAAAATTCGAGAGCCAAACATTTTTAGCTTTTCACAGCCAATTTAAAATTTTCTTTAATATATTTTAAAATTATTTCGTATTGGATGCTAATATGATATCATCGCTTTCGTAACAGAAATGCCACATTAAAATTATCCGGAGCTTGAAAAAAGCATCGTCCCAACTAAAAAATCTATTTTAATTAAATTTGATTTATTGTATTAGCGTTTTAAAGGCCGGATAATTCTCGTTGATCATTAAAAGTTTTATGATCCAATGCTGCATACCGTCTCGAATAGAAATGTTACGACTTGGTTACTAAGATTGGCCGTAGAACATAATTATATATAAGCAATATTTAAATTGGAACATCAGTTAGTTCATTTAAAGACACCCTTAAGCAGATAATCTATATAACTTTGAAAACTTATAATTTTCAAGCACCCTGGGAGTATGTAAATTTTAACTAATTCAAAAATCATCATTAAAATATAATAAAATATAGATATATAATAATAATAAAAATAATAATTTCATTATTCTTAATAGATCAAGAAAAAAATGAAGAAAAGAATATTATAAAACTGGTGTAAAAAGCAAGAAGTTTGATGCCTTCCTATTAAAAAACGGAAACTAATTGTTTTGATTTTTACAACCATCTGTTTTTTATAACAGCTAATTAAAGGGAACGCAAAACTATTACTATTTTGTTATTAAAGTAAAATGTAGGTAAATTATCTTCTGTACCTTTATAAGCTATGTATCAATTGCGGAAAAACTTAATTTACTTGCTTACTTAATATTGGCAGAGAGAGAGTAAGGAGCAGTTAAATAAGTGCACTTTCTACCACTGCAACATTATCTGAATAAAATGTTTTAACGGCAATATTTTTCCATTCTTTAGTTACTTTGTAATATAAATAGATTTTCTTAACTGTGTTATTTAATTAATAGCACATGTCAAAATGCACGAATTTGCATAATAGAGCACACACGTTGAAAGCAACAATCTATCAATGCTGTAATAACACACAATTTAAACCAGTTAAGAGAATTTGGACCGTTCAGTAGAGGCTGCAGATATCTTTACACATAAAGAAGCGTGATTATAAAGTACTAAGAACATTTTTGCTTCATTTCATTGCCTAAATTTAATATTTTTCAAAAGATTATGAAAATTTAACAATGCAATTTTAAAAATTAAAAAATTCTTATTTTAAAGAAACTCCTTTCTTCTTATAAATGATGTACAACAAGAAAAATTTTTACCAGCTTTTAACCGAAAGTCAGAAGAAGAAACAGGAGGATGATGGTAATATAAGGTGGAAATTTAAAAATATATTTACTATTGTTGCTGAATAATTTATTTAATACATAAATATTCAATATGTCGCTTTCCCTTGGAAAGATTCTTCAAGAAATCAATTTTTATAAAATAAAAATTTATTAACAATTTCAAAAAAGATTTTGATAACAATTGACAAATATGTATATACATACAAAATTTAAATTTCAAATATTTAAACATACAAAAACAAGGTAACGGAAATTAAATAAAAAATTCTCTCTTATGAAATAATATGAAATAATTTTAATTAAGTACGCAGTATAATTCTGCGCTAAATTGTCTGTATCTGTTTTGAAATTTATTATCCTTACATTTGGTACATTAGCAATTTCTAACATTTCTAACATATAACGTCTCTTATAGTTTTTTTCTATATCTAATATTGATGCTTCCTCAAACTTTGGATAATGATAATATTTCTTACAATGTGAAGCTAAGGATGTCTTCTGAGCTGAAAATTCTCTATATTTTTGGTCACATTTATGACCAGCTAAAGGGATAGAGAAGAGATGAAACAGGTGGTGAAAGTAGAAGGATAGTCGGAAATTAACTGCCGTATATAAGACAGCACAGCGACCAGTGACTATGCCTTCATCGCTGAGCAGCCCCACCGACAGTCAATTTCTATTTTTGTAGTGAAAAACACCAAGGTCTTCTTTGGGAATCGAACCCACAACCCCCATATTTACAAGCTAGTACACTACCTACTAGCCTACAGGGGCACCTGAGCTCTTCCATCACGAATCTCTTTGCCAATCAATTTATATTGAGGATACGTAAGTTCACCGCTTACCTTGTACATAGAAATACGTATTATGCGAGTGTACACGTAGTTTTGATATTAAAAGCAGTTAAAATCAGTTATAAAAAATAAGTATCATATCACCATTATCATTATTATTATCAAGACAAATCGGTTTAAAATCTTGTGTTTCATTGCACTCGTGATAACCATATTTTTTGTTCTTTAGGAGTTCAAACACGTAACCTTAATAAAAGATGAGGTTTTTAAGCGTTTTTGTTTGATAATACAAATAATAATCAAATAAGGTAATGTGTTTTCAAAATTTTGTATAAATTTATTGAATTTATTTCTTAGCATTAAAACAATTTCAGAGATTTATTTGAACTGCGACAGGATTAATTTCACTTCACATAAGTGTATGCTGGGAGTTTTTAATACCTTAAGTTTAATTAGGAGTGAAAGCAATTAGGAGTTGTTTAAACAACTAAATTGTAAACCCGTTTGTCGCTAGTAGATTATTATTAATTGTTGGAATAAAATAATTGACTCAAAAATTAATATATAAAGCATAAGCTATAAAAGTTGAATTATATATATTGATTTAAATAATAATCGAAAGAGAAAAATAATTCCTGGATCCTTTTTCTTAAGAAATTTGTGTATAAATCCACATAATCCATTAAAATCTGCAAGTTCTTGATTTGTAATGGCCCTCATAATTCATTGCAGAAAAATAATTAACTTAAATATAACATAAATCAGGGAAACTTGTATAAATAAATTATTTTGTTCCATTGTAGCCATTTCAGCCCCCAATAAAAATCGGTTAAATTAAGAACGAGAAATAACTTATATTAATTTCGTCGACTGTGAAACATAAAGATAATTTTTTTTTATTTGCGTTCTATAAACAAACAATAGTGTTTTCAATATGTGCATGAAAATGCAAATATTTCACATTGGTGCTTTTTAGAACCATGAAAATATAAAAACAACTTAACGCTTTAAAATATATAAAAATCACTTACCTTTTTAATTGACTAAGGATAATCCGTATTATTTCCAGTTGTCAACTATGAAACAATTTTTCTTTCAATATTTTACATTTACTGTAAAGCATGATTTACTTTGAAAATATTGATTTGAACTTATTAGAGATGACGACATAACTTGGTTTTCTCTTGATATTTATTTTTTATCTTTTTTTTGCTTTTTCTATTTATTTAGGATGCTTTGTATTTTATTTTTATTTACTGGTTTTTATTTTCCTTCATTAATTTGGTAAACAATGTTTTTTTTTCGTTTTTCATTATTTTTTTATATTTTTAAAGCTGCGAATTTGCGATTCAGATTGATTTAATTACTGCAATAAATGACACAACAGCATTTTAGTAACTGATTTTTTAAAATTGTAACAATACTTAGGCACACTTCACTTATCTATTTGATCAGTATTTTGTATGAATTTAAAACGAAAGTTCAGATTCAAGTTAGTTTGACGTGGTATTAGTCTTCACTTGATATCATAATTTAGCTTAAAAATTATTACTAAAAGTTGTATTAAAATAAAAACTACTTTTCCACTTCCGCCTTCCGGCTATAATGTTAATGAAATCATAATAGTTTTTCTTTTATATATTCCTATCATAATATATATACATATGATGTTATGATTTAAAGTTGTTATACTTAAAATTACAATTGACGAGGATTATTGTTAAACGAATTTGTGCTCTGTTTTGGCAGTCGAAAACTGATTTATATTCACTGCATTTGCAATGGAAATTGAATTTTACTTCCCACGGTGTGGAAAAAATTAATAAATTAGCTGCAATTAAAGTTATTTAAAAAACTTTTAAACTTATTATTTAAGGAATGCCAGTTAAATTCTTTAACTAACTTAACATTAAACATAATGTTCACAAAAACTTAACTTTCCTTTGAACAAAATTCCTATTTTTTGATATTTTTGAAGTACATTAAAGAAAATGCTATTTGGATTTTATATCAACGTTATTCAACCGAAAAAATATTGTTCAGGTTATTGTTGTATATTACTGCAAAGTTATACTTTATTTTCTAATGAATAAATAATTATAATAAATATTAATTAATCAAATCAGTATATTTAAAGTTATTTTTGAAGAAAATAAAAGATCAAAATAGAATGCTAATGTTAGCAAATGATTAATACAACAACATACAACTTAAGGTAAGAAACAGCATTTCAATATAACAATTACATATTCGTTTCTTAGATTTTCACTTTTTATTACCTATTTTTAATTTTAATTAAGTTCTATTTAAGTCTGTTATTCTTCGATTAATTATTCTATTTTCATATTCTACATAAAATAAAAGGAAAAATGCTATAGTAGTTTTCAATTTATATAAAAAATTTCTTATAACGGATACCCCTTTGCCTTAAAGAGTTCACGCCAGTTACTCGAAACTTTATATCAGGATTGCTATGGTTACTATCTAAACTACGCATCCTTATCGAGGCTCATCACACTATGGATATTCAGCCAGTCTAATTTAACATATTTAACTAAACGGCTCTGAGGTAGTACCATAAGCGTTATTGCAGTGATTCCTTAAGGTGTTTTGTCATTTAACTATATTTTTTCCTTTTTTTAAAATACATTTTTTAGATTCCTAATACGTTTCATATTATTATGATACACGCAGCTATTGACAAAACTTCACATTTATTTCTATGTGTTGCAAAAATATTTATGTCTCTTAAGTATTAAGTTTTAATTTTATTTTTTAATTAAAAACTGTGAAAAAGCACAGAGGAAGGAAATTGCATGAAAATATTTACTAAAACGAGAGAGAAAGAAGCCATAAAGCTATTAAATTTAATATCATTCATGAAGTATTTTTATTTGGTTTTGCAAAAATTTCGCCAAACTGTTTACAGTAGTGATAACACCATTAAAGAAATGCAAGTCAAAATTTACTAACATGACGACAACATCAATTTTTGCAATCAATTTGCTTCTAAATATGATTTCTGAAATTTGGGTATTCCTTTATATCCTTTAAGGGTATTGTTAATAAGCAAATATGTGCGAGCGATAAACTGTGTAGATTTGAGTAAGCTTAAATAATGCTGTATCCATGTGGCATTTATCTTTTATCCTATTACTAGTTGCAGTTTAGTGATTAATGCTGACTTCACAAATAAAGTTTCACTTTTAAGCGTGTTTAATATTCATATTCCTTTTGCTTTTTAACTTTTCAACTTAAAAAAAAACATTATAATTGTCTGTCTGTTTCTAAATAAATCGAATTTGCCTGCATAAACTTTACATGTTTACGGAAAAAAGTTGCATGTTTTTGTGCATTTGTTCAGTTTTCATTTGAGTTTGGTATTTTAACTACTTTACGCTAAACGGCTTGTTTTGTATTATCATTTATTTCTCAGTTTAGTATATTTTAAAAATTATACAGCATACAATTGATATTTAATTGCCCTATTTTTCGTTCTTATAAAAAAACTATTATATAAAAAAAATATCATTATGCTTTCATTATTATACAAAAGTTTTATTTGTGAAATAATGCGCAAACAAGTGTAAAAATGTTCTTTTTATTGGCAATTATGGATATAAATAAGCGATTAAAGTTTTTTATTTTTTCAATAGTTACTTTAATAGTAATGCAGAAGAAAAGAAAAGCAGCAAAATTTTGTACAAACTATAAATTTTCCTGGGAACTATTCCCAAAATCGGCCACAAGAATTAGTTGCATATCTATTATAGTAGGCAGTTAACCGACAGTATGGTTACCGTAGGGGTCGCTTTACGAGTGACTTGCTGACTTTCTTATCGGAACAATGGTGCAACTCCATACATCATTTCGGAAAGAATAAGGTGGTGGCTCTAGATAATTCCAAGGCGTTTGATAGAGTGTGGCATGATGCACGTATGTCAAAACTTGTTGCTTTTGGTGTCGCTGATAATTTCTCCAGATTTATATCGAATTTTCTCAGGAATCGCACTATACGAGATTTTGAAGATGGGATTTCATCAGACGTGTTTAAGATTTATTCAGGGGTACCGCAAGGCCAGTTCTTTCACCCACCCTATATCTTATTTTTCTAAACGACCTTTTTTATCAAACTTTCAACCCTATATACTCTTTCGCAGATGACAGCACGATTTGTCATTCGTATTCATTTAACAATAGACCGAACCAGTTGGAGGTGAGTTCCAAATGGCAAAACATGAATGATACGATTTTAATAACCGCAAGACACAATGTTGCAATGTTGCTTACGCGTAGATCTGTGTTCGGAAATGATTCTGCACCTGTTACTTTAGGCAATATATAGGTATTACGGAATCGGAAGCTTTTGATGTTCTTGGCATGAACTAAACACGTGTTGCAGATTTCTAAAAAAGCTTTCAAGTTCCTAAGTTTTCTAAAACGGTGTAAGAGATACTTCACTCCATCCAAATTTGTACGATTTATACTACCTATATCCTTCCAAAGATGGAATACAACTCTCACGTATGTGCCGGCGCCCTAAAGTCTATTTTGAAGTTGGTCAACCTCATACAGAAGATGGCCAAGAGGCTAATTGGAAATGGAAGGGTATCTAACTCTTTTTATTTCCTAGATCACCGACGCAATGTGGGATTTATTTCACTGTTTCATCGTTAATACATGGAAAGTGCTCTAAAGAAATTAGCGAACTTGTTCCCGAAACTCACACGTTTTTGCGTTTGACTCGATTTTTGTTGAGAGCGCAACCATTTGTGGATAAGCCATTTCTTCGCAGACTCAGATTTTCTTGCGATATTCGCAAGAAATCGAAGAGAATCCAAAACAGAACTGCCAGAATATTTAAGGAATCACACACTATAGGAATACCAACAGCTATTGGTTTCTGCTCTTCTATATATAGAAATAACAGCTATAGTTTTTAAGAAAAAAAGGAAAAATATATATATTTTGTTATCTTTAACAAGAAGTTTTGATTAATTTTAATTTATGATACTGATTCTACCAAATACAGAGCATTGCCTTGGCGTCATGGACATTCGACTTCGGCTTTGATTTGGCTTTTACATATTATCCTTTGCCTTTGGGGTTAGCGTAATATTATAATATTTTACATCACCAGTAACAACACCATGCAAAAATTACTTCTTTTTGTAACGTTCAACAATCACTTCTGTCATGCAAAATTACACTTTAACGTCTGAGCTTCATTTCCTGGGGGAGCCAATTTCCTTGCTTTTGAATGAATTCCGATGTTTTTTAACATCGGTAAATGGCTTATTGCATGACTCCCAATGCTAATGAAAGTTCTTCTTGCGTTTGACAGCAATTTTCGTTGAATGCTTCCAAATCATCATCTTTTTAGGTAGGGTAGGTCTCTATTTCACATCTTTACTACTTTTGGATCGGGCAAAACCATTGTTCACAAGTTTTTTGAGTAGGTGCATATTGACCGTAAGCTTCTTGAAAAAGTCTATGTTTTTTGCGTCTATCGAATGGTGAATTATAATGCTCACCCTCCAAACTAACATATTTATTATTATTGATACAAACCATATGCGATTGTTATGGCATATCTTGTCCAAATCGATATTATTAACTTGTATACTGGAACCATTTTCAAGGAACCACATTTTTCAAATAAACATTATTTTATTTTTGCAGTCACTATGTATTTAAGCTTTTTAAACAAAAAAAGTATAAATGCAAAGTTATAAATATATTACATAGTTCGAATATTTCCTGGTTAGGAAAGCATAAGTTTAAAAAATTTAATTTCTTTTGGGTTTCAAAATTGAAAACCTGGCTGCAATGCGCTTTCCTTTATTAACTATATTTTCTTAATTGGCTTAAAAATTAAACAATATTTTCTGAAATACTAAAAACTACAATTCAGTATTTTCATGTTTTTTTGGTTATCACTATATTTAGTTGCATTTGCATATTACTAATTATTTTTCTATTATCAAGATAAGTTTTAGTTTAATAAAATAGTAATTGACGTTAAAATTTTCAGTGTAGTAATATTTCCATTAAATTCTAAATTAAATGAAAACGAAAATGAAAATAAAATTACACAAAACAACAATTTCAACAAAGCAAAATAATAAAATATTTTATTTTTTTCTCTCTTCATTAAGAACCACTTGAATTGTTTTAAGAGACAACTGAAAGTCACTTTATATCGTTGTTAGATTTTATTTCTCGTTATGTTTAACTTTTTCTTCCCGTTACCGTGAAATTTGAAGTTCGTTGCCTTTTTTATTTGTTTAATTTACGTGTTTGTATATAACGAGAAAAAAACGTAAAACTTATAGTATTAGTATTAGAGATACAACATCCTTTGATAAACATATCAAGTATATTCGAACAATTCTATGCTGTTGTATGTTTTTCTTTTTTATTTTTATTACATTTTTTATTTAAAGGTTAACCGTGGTTTCGGAATGAGAGTTTTTGTTTGTAACTTCTACAATCAATTTATTTATAAAAACTGTAACAGTTGTTAAAATAAGATTTTTCAAACATTAAATAGCTACCATATTTATAATTCTTTTTAAAATATACAATATTTACTTAAAGCAAATCTTGAATTTTGGATGTAAAATATCAGATAACATCACGTTTTTGACTTTATTGATACTGAGTTTAATGGTGTAAAAAATTAGTTGGCCCTTTTACTTTGAAAATGAGCCTTCGAGAAATTGGTTACAGAACTCTAGTCATAGATATCAAAATTTTTTTTATTAAACGTATTATCTGAAAACAGATCACAAAGAAGTGCTTAGTATATTTAACTGAAGCACGGTGTCAACAAATGAAAATTACATGAAAATATTGTTAAATATGTGTTGCTTTATTTTAGGTACCCTATAGAAAAGAGATTTTTATAAATTACCTCCTTATTATTCTATTCTAATGCATAAAAATAGTTGATAAGATAGATGAATAATCGCATGTAACGATCAAGATTCAAGGACTTGTAATAGCATGTATATTTTCGTTTTCTTTAGAAATGAGCAAAAAGATTGTAAATAATAATAACACGACTGTAGTAATGTACAAAAAAGAGTATATAGACAAAACACAACAATTTATACAACAAACCAACTGCACTAAATTTAAAAACTAAATCCTTCCAAAGGGAAAAACGCTTCAAAAGATTTACTGGCGGAAAAGTATACAAATACATGAACATGAATCCAGGACCACCAACACTCAAGGCACAACCAAAAATACACAAGGAAAACATACCAATTAGACCCATTATAAACCACAGACTGCACTAGCATACCACCTACCTAAACATCTCATCGGCCTACTTAAAGAAAATATAAGTTTACAAAATACATATTCTATACGTAATACACAAGACCTTATCGGTAAACTTAATGACGTCAAAATAATCGAAAACATGCGTCTCGTTTTCTTTGACATCAAGGATCAATATACTTCAATACCAACACATAAAACCTTAGATATCCTACACATTAGACATTATACGAAAGCCAATGCATCACTGATGTTATAGGTATTGCAAAGATGATAATAAAACAGAACTATTTTAGATTTAGTAACCACTTTTACAAATTATATGAAGTACTCTGTATGCGAAACCCAACTTCCGCAATCTTCGTGGAATTTTTCATGCAACATCTCAAATCACTACACGTAAAAACACAAAATAACTCATAACTACAGATACGTAGATAACGTTATATGCATCCTCGAACAAGACGACGGCGAACAAATTCCAGCAAACTTAAAGACAATCCATAATAACATGACATACACAACGGAAAAATACCAAGACAGAAATTTGCATTATCTTGACATCACTATAACACAAGGAACTGACTTTGACATCTGTAGAAAACCAACTATGATGGAGACTACCTTCCACTACACCTCGAACCACCCTACCCAACACAAACTAGCAGCATTTAGACATATGATACACAGACTTAAGAAAATCGCACTTACTCCAGAGAAGGAACTCGACGCAATTTATTTATTTAGCTAAAAATAACGATAAACTTCTTAGACAATACAACACTAACAACAGGAATAAAGAAAACAAAGAGACAACAGATATAGCATGACGGCACACCTTTACTTACACAGGACAGACTAACTAATCTTTTTCACAAAGAAGGAATACTCACAGCACACCACTCTGAGACATAATATCAGAACAACGACAGAAATAACTGACAAATTTAGTTCCAGCGGGGTATAAAGGCTTACCTGTACCTGCAAACAAATTTAAATAGGACAAACTGGACGAACACCAGAAACAAGGTTTACAGAACACATACTTTCATACAAAAGGAAAAGGGAAGATTCCCACTTTGCATTACACCTTGACACTTACGGATACACACCAAGAAATAGCAAAAACGGACGAAGACTAGACGTTCTTGAAAAGATGGAAATCTACAAATCAAAAACTTTCAACAGTGTCATTATAAACGAACAGTTAAACACGACCTCACACACAATTTTCACACCACTAAAAATACTCATATACACGAACAAACGAAAAACTCCCTCTCGTACCTAGATAATAATAAAAAACGGAGGTATTGAAAGAATGCCAGCCACCTGACACTTTATGCCAGGTGGCTGGCATTCTGCCTACATGGATAGATACGACCTTTACAACAGAACTACTTAAACGCAAACACTGACTCACCAATAAGAATTGTATCACGGCTTCATAATGATGTTTTCACATCGAAAGCCCTCGCCATTTATACAAAAGAACAACAGCCAGAAAGGATGGATAGAAATAACAACAGTATAATATTTTTCCTTTACCAACAAGTCCGAGTTCACAATATAAAGGGGTTGTGGACTAAGAAACTTTTACAGTAGAAAGTTTATAATCAAAACTAAATAAAGACAATATTGTGCTATTATGCGTTATCTTAATACTGTGAGGAAATTTATCTTATTTATCTCAAATGTTTAACTATAAATTTGGGAGTCCCAGTAGGCACAGTTATATATGGCCTATAAACTATATAGTAGAGATTTTAGAGATTGTTCGATACTTATTTCATTAATATTTCATGTGAAAGTAACTGTGCAATAACACAGCATTTTTATTAAATAATAAAAAAATGTATAACACATTATAGCGTTATAAATTTCTCAAGCACAAGTATAATAAATATATTTATTCATTAAAAATGTTTCTTTTATCTGAAAATAAATATATTCAAACCACTGTTTTATCAATTTTATAACGTTGCTGTTTTGATCTCTTAAAGCTGTCTATCGATGCCAGTCATACAGACTTTACAATTCAAATCCCCTGTTGTTACAAGTTCAAACATTTTCTTGTTGTTTTCTTTTATTTTTATTTGCTTATTTGTTTTATTGTTATCACTGAATTGTCATTGATGTCTTCAAATGTTCTCTATATTGTTTACAACACCATGTACCTAATACGACTTCAATTGGCAACCGAAATAATGTGATGAATAAAGTCATTCGCAACTTCTTATTCAATTTTGATGTTGCTCTTTTGTTTTTAGCAAAATACAGACATGTAATATATAATGACTGACTGAGTGTGAAAGTAAATTTCTGAAAATAATAATCTTATAAACAAACAGCCTATTTGCAAAGCGTTTAATGGTATTTGAGTATTTTGTTTCCACCTCTAAGTTTAAAACGTGTTAAGAATAAAACAAATGTATATACCATTTTTAGAATTCTTCTGAAATAATAAACAATCTTTTCGCTACAAAATTGCAATATAGAGTGTTCTGCTAAAAGTAATTTAAAATTAATACACACAAATAAAAAGAAAAAGTGAGTTATTCTGTTTTCCATTTAAAGCATTCTCTTAAGAGCAGTTCATTACACCGAGTGTAAAAATAGAAAACTTATTGAAATTGAATTTAAGAGACAGAATTTCAATATAGCTACTAAATTATTGGTTACGTACCACCTTCGCACTGTTTATTGTAATGGAAGTTGTGATAGCTCGGCTTAAATTTTAGTTTTCATATTAAGCTGAACGTAAAATTAGTTTTTCAAAAGTGTTAAATTTTTAAACAAATCGGCCATTTTATCTAGGTTTAAAATATAAAAATAGTTTAAATACAGATTATTATTCTACAGCTCTAAGAAGGTTTTAATGTTTTAAAAAAAAATTTTAATTACCGTGACAAATTCAACGAAAATATTTTAGCTTTTTCTACAAAAATATATCAAATGTGTATATAATTGATACCACAAATGTGACGCTTAGAATCAAAATTTGTACTTCAATATTCTCAGCTAAAAATTTTAATTTTAGAAGACAGATTGCGCGTCAAAAGAACTGCCTGCCTTTAAAAAAGTCATTTTTTGTATATTCGCCAGAACTAAAGAACTTACTAGCAATATCATTTCGTGCCAATTAAAGTAAAAATTATTCACAAAATGCAGGGTTTGGGGAATCTAGAACATCCTCTGCGACATTTGGGCAAATCTTATAATAGGAAGATGCATTTTATAATGATAACCCTGACAAAGATTGTTTTGAAGTGGGTTGTAGCTCTTTATTGCAGAAATTATATCATGACTAGCGAGCCTGCGACTGCTTTGCAAGTCATTTGTGGTTTGTTTTCATTCTGCAGCGTTCTTTTTTGTGTGCGCCAAAAAATTCAATCATTCAGGAAAATTAATCAGAAAGAACACAATTTTCTTCTTTTTCGTTTTTATGTTTCTTTAATAATTTTATCTTTTTCACAATTCCATATTTTTGTGTTCTTATATAAAACCTCTTATTCTATTGCAATGCTGTTATATATGAGACATTCTTCGATTGATTTTGGTTCGCGGTATAGCCAAACAAAGCAGTTGATGTATTAACACGTGAACATGATACATATAATTGACCGTGCGAAAAACAGGGATCATTGCAAAAGCAACACGTAAGGGGAACCAAAGCCGTTTAAAATCAAACGGCAAATCTGGAGGAATCATAGGAATGCGTGGTATCAGCACATTCTCACCCTTATATTTTTCTTTTAAAATTTTTGCTTCAATCACATTTTTCATGATTTTTTTGACTACTAAACGTGTCCCATTGCAAAGTCGTGGCTGGAAGATATTTCTAAGCAAAATAATTGGTACACAAACTTTCACTTGCATGCGATAAGGCGGCAGTGCAAGTAACTCAAGCGAATTTTAAAATTCGACTGGATAATTTACAACATCGTCTTGATTGGTAACAGAGTTAACCGCATTGTAGCTAAAAATTTCCTCGGTAATGTAATTCAAAATTGTCACAATTGATATCCGAAACATCTGCATTTTTCGCAGCGAAGATAGCTCTTTCCCCCAATCAATCATGGTTTCTAAAATTTTGTGCAATACCGGGAAATATGTTTATGACCAATTTTTGTTTTGATTGTGCAAAGTGGCAAAAATTATCTAAAAGCGTAATCATTTTTGTGTGGGTTTTTCTTTGAAAAACGTTCGGCTGATGGATCATTTTGCAATTGAACACGTAAATCACACGCACACATGCAACAGAATATGGAAAACAAAATTCTCTATTTGTTTTCACATCCACTTGCTATGAACATGAGCATATTTCGATTTGTATTGCCGTCGCATTCTGTGCAAGCACACACACACACAACAATGTACAAACGAAAACACACATTTCATTTGAATCAGAACATTGAGCTGAAGTGTGCAATGAAAAAAAATTTATGATTTTTTTGAAAATTTTGACTTCTTTCAAATGCGCACTGTGGACGCACTATTGTGCGTAAACGCATGGAACAAACACCGGCAACCAACGGACACCTATTCTGGGCTTAATTTTTATATATATATATATATATAGATTAGAAATTCTATAAGGAGAAAACCCTGTTTTCTATAGGTGAATTAGCGTATCAGTATGATATATATTTCTGCCAATGCTTAGAATAGAAAGACGCTTTGTTGGTTTCGCTTTAAGAGTTGTTATCGTTATTGTCTTAATAATCTTTATAGCCATCAATTAAGATTTTTTATATTCCTTTGAAAGTGGCTCTCTTTGAAACCTTTACAAAATATTTTAAATACAGCTTAAATAGAATATAGTTCAGAGCGGTTCCTTTGGTGAAAAATTATTAAAGAATATTTACTGGACAGGCAAATATGTCACCAGCGAGGAAAAACTTTTAGTTTCATAATTAATACGAAAAAATATTTCAGATTTTATTATTAAGAAGCAGAATATTATTAAAATTTTTTTAACTAAAAACCAATATTTCTTATTATTTATTTGATACGCATGGATAGTTCTTTTGACTTGCCATTTTCATTATTAATATACTAACTTTTCGTATAAATATTCAGAGATACGCTTAATTTGAGTATTCTTTAATAAAATTACGCCGCCCTGATTTCCTAACTTTAAATTTTGTCTGCTTTATAAATTCAAGAACTGTAATCCTACATATCTGTGAAAGTTATTGAAGTTTTATAATGACTTTAACAAATTCTAGGATATCTTTTAATAGTTGGCATACATTTTTTTATTTTATCATCTGTTTAATGTTATATTAACCGCTAAATCTGTAAAAACACATCTCATTATAAGGTTTACAAACAATTGATAATTTATTGTCACAATGTGTGCTACCTTGAGAAAAAGTTGATCAAGTAATTTTTTATTTTTACTTTTTTAACTTTTATTTTTTCAACTGACTACAAAAACAAAATCTGTAGAAAACATATCCCCTATTTGAAAGATATCACAATTTTTGACATAATATTAAATTTCATCTAATTTATGTGTCATAAAAACTAAATCATAATGAATATTTCCATATTCTCCCTGTACATATAAATACATTTTCAAAAATATGTATTAAATAATCTCAAATTGTACTATAAATATAAATTTAAAAAAATTAATTATATTCTAAAATCCCTTCAACATTGACAAGTAAACTAACGCCATTTTTATTATTGCCCAAAAACCCCAAACATAAGAAAAAACAGTAGCAACAATATTCTGGTTTATTCTCGTATCATATAAAACAGCTCGAACATGATAAATTTAAATAATATGATCTCTCATTTTTTTCATTTTATATTTTTTAATGGCTTTTACCACAGTATAAGTAATTTAAAATATTTATTCAAAATCACTTTTACATAAATTTGCTATTTTTATTTGCATATAAAATAGTGTAGACTCTTAAAGGGTTAGTAAATATTTTTATTTTAAAGTTATGTATTTTCAAATAATTTTCGAAAATCTTGATTATAATACGCACTTAGTTTACAAATTAAATAAAATAGGGAGTAAAAAACCTTGGACACTCACTTTCGACTCCTATTTTTATTGGCTCGCCATCGACAAAATAATTTATCTATATTTTTTGCCACATAAACACAATCATTTTATTTTTCTTTATTTAAACTTTTTTTTGTATTTGATTAATACATATTTTTGATACTTTATAATATAATCTTCTAAAAGCTTTTTAGTAGTTTTACTCACAATTTTCTAAAAAAATATATATATTTTTTCCCTTAACGTTGATCTATTCACTCATATCACTCGCAGCTACACGCAAACAAAACATTATTCCGAGGTAAAATTTTCTTTGTTTCCTTCTTGCATATTTTTCAAATTACTCCTAAATTTACGCGCTTCCGATAATACGAGCATACGTACGATACTCAGTTCATTGTAAACTGAAATATAATGTAAAAGTTGAGGTAAATAACAAAAACAGCTACGCAGCAGACTCTGACTGGGAGGAAAGGAAAGTTGTTTGTATTTGTATTAAATGAGGGTAGTTGAATAGCTTGCTGGATGGTTGGAGTTGGGGAGAGTTGGCTGGCTGGCAGCTTGTTGATTGCCGACATATGGTAACAGTAACTATTCATCTAAAAGTTCGAATGTCTACATCATCATCTGACTTCACTGACTGTTTGGAATTTTTTGTTGTGAAGCAACAATTGCTAGCATTGGGTTTTCTTGGCGGGAACAGGAAATTTCTCAATTCGCCGCAAGATTGGAAGTAAGGGTGATTTAAATTTGCTTAAGCACGACCAATTTAAGAAAAATAAACAGCTTAATTAAAAAGAATGAAAACATATGTTACGTATGAATGTAAGAATTTTATTAAAACATTTGAAAAATTTTGTTTTGTTTTGTTTTGAATTGAAAAAGTTGGGTGATTATAAAAATTACAAAGTTTATATATGTACACGCGAGTATATTAACGTACAGATATTTTAATTGTTGCGTCAATTGTTAGCAGAATAGGAAAAGCTGTAATAAATTCTATAGATATCTTTATCTAAAAAGGTTATCAAATATAAACATTTTATAATATTTTGAATACTAGAAAAAATTGCATATAAGAAATGTGTGAGAAAATAAATTCAAAGCAATGAAACTAATAAATCGATACGTGAGTTAAGGGGCGTTTGTACTCATTAAAAAGTTTATGGACTTTCATCAAAAGTAAATGTGATATTAAGGATCCATATTTAAATGAACCAGATGAATAAATCGAGCATTACTTACATTCACTTTTAATTCGTTCAAGGTATTGATGCTATATTCAACGGAAAATTATTGTATGTGAAGTTCTATTTCTATATAATTTTACAAAAATCCATTCCAGATATGAATGATTTTATGTAATTACCATACTTTTCATTATTTTACAGATTTTAAACATTATATTCTCTTATCCCTAAGTCATATCAGATGCCTATATTTCAGAAAAAGTCATGCAGCTTAACAGGTAAGTCTTTGGGTGCAGTTGCAAAAGAATGTTTTTAAATTGTTGAGAAATAAATCTGAATTATAAAAAAATATTAAAGATAAATTCTTTACAAAATTTATATAATATAAAACATAAATTTTCTTAGTTCATTACTTTTAACTCTCTCCATCTTTCACCGAAGTGTAGTATTATATCAACGGTATTAATTATGTCAATGGTCAATGTAACACTTTTTACCATTTAGATTATAGGCTTCCGATATTGTGACATACAACTAAAATTATTTTCTTGGATCTGAATTCTGGAAGTTTAGATGTACTCATTTCTCCAGATCGAATATTCAGATAGTGATAATGAGATTTTATTAACAAAATTAGAAATCTTTTTGTACATTTGTAAATATTTATTTTATGTTTTTGGTTTAGCACGAATACAAACGCTTTATAATTTTTTACTTGAAATAAATATCGAAAATTTTACTCAAAAAAAAATATGCTAAAAAAACTCTCTGATTTAAGGATGTAACCACAAAAACTAAGACAAAAAAATTAGAAACATTAGATATACAATATAGACATGGGAGGATTCAATTACATTTCAACTACAATTACATGTAATTATCAATTTCCAATTATTAATTACGAGTAATTGTAATTGAAATTAAAGACTAAAATCAATCACAATTATTTGTAATTGAAAAATTTTCAATTACAATTCCTGGTAATTAGCAATTGGAAAATTTCAATTGATACTTACATGTAAATGTAATTGGAAAAGTCCAATTACAAATTACATGTAATTGTAGTAAGCCAGTAATCACTACTTCCAATTGAGCGAAATTTAATTATATTCCTACAAATTTTAAGTATTTCTTAAAAATTAATCTCTTGCGTTGTAACTTAAAATAATAAAAATGCAATTTTAAATAAAGTTATACTATTGAGGTATTAGGTATTAAAATGTAGAGAGCGTATATGCGCGTGATAAGCGCATATGAAAATTTTTAAAAAATGGTTTTGTTTAAAATAAATAAGAATTTTGGTTATTAATAATAATACTGTTGCTATAACTTTGTAAATTATGGCATATTACGTAAATATATATATGTTGAATTGCTTAATATTTAATTACATGTTATTCAAAATTATGTAAATTTTTTTCAGTTTTTTATTACCTTCGTTATATTTATTTTTAAATGTATTTATATGTAATTATTAATTTTTTTAATTTAATATTGTTTTGACAATAAATACAAAACAAGCATTAAATATTTAAAATTTTCAATTTTCAATGTAATTGTAATTGATTTTAATTGGAATATTCTAATTACAAATTACATTCAATTGCGAGTGTATTTTTTCATTTACAAATTACATGTACTGTGTAATTGAAAAAACTCCATTATAATTGCAAAATTTGAATGTGTGAATTGAATTGAAAATTTCTAATTACAATTACATGTAATTGAGTAATTGAATGTGTAATTATTTACCAACTGTAATTGATATCCCGCAAGTCTGATACAATATGAACATAAACATAACCAAAAACTAATAAAGATTTGGGGCTGAAAAACGGGGTTTCCAATTTTTTTACTACTGTCCTAAAAAATCATAAAATAGCTCAAGTCTTTAATGAGCAGACGTTTCTTTAAGTATGTTATTAAAATTGTGAGTATTTACTTTTTAAAATTGTATAGAAAATATGTTATTAAAAACTGCAATGACAAGTTTAACTTAAAAGCAGCTCGTAATAAAGACAAACTACATATTTTTTAATGTTTTCATTATTTAATCAACAGCGAATACAAAAAAAACTCATACTACCCACAACTTATTAACATCAAATAATTACAGAAATTGAGCACACGACACCAGACACGGAACAGTTTGACTTAATACGAACGACAGGCAAAAGCAGCAGGCATAAGAACTGATAATTAAAAGTACTCACTGCATAGAAGGAAAGTTACAATGATGCAAGCTGTGGATGAAAAAGCCTAAAATAGACAAATGAAAAGCTAAAGTAAAACAGGCGTTGACCATCTTCTTCGTTACATGAAAAGTCATAACAACAACAACAACAACGGACAGCTGAAAGAAGTCAAAAATCTTTAATATTAAATATTATTGTTTGTTGGAAGGCATGAATTATTAAAGATAAATATGAAACGACAAACATATTGATGCAATTACTTTTAGAGAATAAAAACATTAACAACTCTTAACAACGTTATGTATAGGTTAAACAAACATAGAAATATTTTGCCTGTTACTGGTAACTGAATAAGTTTTCACAAGTAACTACAAAGAAGATGTCACATAAATGAAGAAAATTATTCGTCTATCGTTTGCTTTTTTTTCATACATCACTGGGACAACTAAAAATAAAAATAAAAAATTATTATAACCGTTCGTGTGGTTTCATTTAAATTAAAAAAATTACATTTGCAAATAGAAAAACCAGTTAGACTATAATTTAATATAAGCTTGAGATCTATTAAAAAAATGCTTTTAAAAATTTAATTAAGAATAAAATAAAATGTGGAAACATTTTGCGTTTTTAGTAAATAAAAAAGTACGAGTATGTTTTTTTAAGTTAACATTTAAAAGTATTAAGTTAATATAACAACAAATATTAAAATCTTAAAAATAACAGATTGCATCCACGGAGGCGTAATATTATCGTATATATGGGTTATTTTTCAGGCCAAAATAAATAAAACCTTAAAATTTACACATACAAGACATGACCAAAAAATTACCGTTATTTTCAATTTTTTCAAAAAGTATTTATTTATTCATCTATAACTATCTTTTCCCGTTTAAAGTAATCTCCCTCAGATACAATACACTTACGCCAGCGTTTTTTCCAATCCTCGAAACAATCCTCAATCGTAGCAAAACGCTTTCCTTTTACCAGTGTCTTCAATTTTGGGAAGAGGAAAAAGTTAGGTGGGCCAAGTCCGGTGAAAATGGTGATTAAGGCAGGATTATGGTTTTGTTTTTGGCCAAAAACTCATACACAAGCATCGATGTGCGAGCTGGTGCGTTATCATGGTACAAAATGCATGATTGGTATTTCCACAATTCTGTGCGTTTCTGTCGAATTGCTTCGCGCAAACGGAGCATAACTGCAAGGTACTATTTCTTATTGACCGTACAGCCTTGTGACAAGAATTCATGATGATGATTACAATCGAAGAACACAGTGAGCAAAACCTTCACTTTTGACTGAACTTGACCTGGTTTTTTGGTCTTGGCTCTTCTGGACGCTTTCATTGGAATGACTGCAATTTGGTTTCAATGTCATAGCCACACACCCATTATTCATTACCAGTTTTGATCTTTTTGAGCAAATCTGGATCATAGTTGACGATGTTCAACAGCTCCTGTTCGATATCCATGCGACGCTTAAAATTTATCAATTTTGGAACAATCGTCGCTGCCGTACGTCTCATGCCTACAACATCCGTAAAAATTGCTTGGCATTAGCCGAACGATATGCCAACATCATCAGCAATCTCTCTAACAGTGATTCGATAATTATCGAAAATCATTTTCTTCACCGCTTTAATGTTTTCATAGATTGTTGACGTGCTTCTGGTCGCCCGAACGAGTATCGTCATTTACATTTTCTCGGCTTTCCTTAAACCACTTATACCACAATTGAACTTTTTTTCTGCTCATAGTAGACTCGCCAAACCCCATGGTCAACATTTCAAATGCCCTTGCACATTTAATTTCTGTTTTTACACAAAACTTACTAAGTTTCGTTGATCCATTTTTTCGAATAGTAAAAAATTGAAGAGCACACCAAAACACGACTAACCTGTTTATCTGTCAAAAATAAACTGACAATCCAAAATGGCTGATATTGTCAACATATACAACAGACATATCTACCAATACAAAAAAATGCGAAAATCGAACATACGTAACTCACGAAATTTGAAAATAAAAGTTATTTTTTTATCATACCTCGTATTATTTGCTACTATGTCCATAAAACAACAAATATTAAGAATTAAATTATTTAATAGTATTCGATGCTTACTATTCTGATACTTAGCTCCAATTTTGAAAGTTTTACTCATTGTGGTAAGTCAAAAGTAGAAAATTCTTCATTTTCCTAGACCTTTAGTAGACAAATATAAAACACAGCATCTGAGTGGTTAGTTAATTAGTTAAAATATAAGACTCGTGAAGTAAAGACTTGCATTTTGCGCAAATTGTTCTGTAATGCCAACGTACAAATCTTATTTTGGGTGTAGTTAAAGTAAATAAACCTGTAATTAATTTAAAAACTCTAAAATCTGGTGCTATTTATTTTGCAATAAAGAGCTCACTAACAACAAAACGTTTATAAAAGGTATAAACGTAACAATATTAATACTCGGCTAGCTCATAAATGGGCCTCGAATTATATTTATAATTTTAAATAGGATATTCCGACTACTGAATAATAATGCACAGTGAAGGAATCAAAAGCGTAATATCACATATTTAATGTAATTTGGTACGTAGTGAAAAATAAGTGAAAAGGAAACATGTAATGTTATAACTAACAGTTGTTTACAGATCTAAAAAATAAATATTTCTGCGAAATTATGAACGATTATAATTACAATCGTGGTGTTAATTGTACTTTAAATTAGAGTTGTGCTTGTTAGTTAATTAAAGTGTGTTATAGTTTTAGTTCACAGCCATTTATTGTATACGGCCGGGCTTTTAGTTTATTAGTTCATTTTTATTGGGTAATTTCGTGCATTTTTTCAACGCTGCATTAGGCAGTATCGGGGCTTCTACAACAAAAAAAAAATTTTTTCAAGAGGAACTTGAAGCATGTCTACATATCAAATCTAACGCTGTTGATTATGATGGAATACATCCAAAGTTTATCAAGCTTACTCTTCCATACACATTAACGCATTTAACTTATTTTTTAAACGCGAACATTACAACATCTACGTTCCCCGTCTGAAAGGAAACATGCTAAGATCATACCGATACCGAAATCTGATAAGAGTTATCGACCAATTCCAATTTTGCCCTACCTAACAAAAGTCTTTGAAATATTATTTCACGGGTAAATAAGTTGCTACTTGAATACAAACTCCCTGTTACATAATAGGCAGTCTAGATTTAGAGCAAAGCATAGCTGTATTACTGCTCTGATTGATGTCACGGAGGAAATCAGGTCCCAATTTGACAAACGCCAAATGATATCATTATTAATATTGCTTGATCACTCTAAAGCCTTCGACACAGTATATCATTCCATTCTCTGCCTTAAATTAAAATGCATGTCTAACTTCAACTCAACTGCTCTAAAACTGTTTAACATCCTATTTAAGTGGCAGAAGTCAAAGTGTTATCCAATAAAGTAATGTCTCTGGATGCTGTTTAATGCCCAGAGGTGTATCACAGGGATCAATACTTGAGCCACTATTATATTACATATACGCTAATGATCTGCCATTGCAAGTGAAACATTCAAATTCAAATGTATGCTGATGATGTCTAACTCTATATAAGCTGTAAGACATCACATGCGGCAAATTGCGTACAATTAATAAATGAAGATATACATAACATGTATCTTTGGGCATCTGCAAATGGCCTGAGATTAAAAGTTAAATCTTATATATGTTTTTATCAAAAAAGGAAACAATTATTTGTTATGTTTTTTGATATGTTTCTTTATTGAACCAAAGTATATGACTAACTTAATTTTAAAAAGTTCTTAATAATAAATACAAAATCGATAATGAAATGTGACAGAATTGCATTTTGGATTACACAGCATATTAAAGCAAAGACAAAAAAAATAGAATTCTTTAGAATTCCGGTTATAGAAAGTAGAAAGTGCTTTTCTATAAAAATGCAATTCTTGTCAAAAGCAAAAAAAATAAAAAATTAAAATACAATAAAATTTCCATAGAGTTTTTATTACTAAATTTAATGAGTTCAACGCCTTTTAATAGTTTCATGAGTTCAACGCTTTTTAATAGTTTCATGAGTTCAACGCCTCTTAAGAATTTTAAGTGCATAAATATAATTGAAGCAAAAAGGGGGGAGGTGCACTTCAAATCCTCCAGAATTTAAATAACAATTATTGTCAGTATAAAGAAATGTATATTTGATCAGCAAATAAAATTTAGAAAGTGCAACTCAAGAAATTCGAAAGAAGCGTTTCCTCTTGTTGAACTGGGACATTGTCCAATATTAAGTGGAAAACAATAAAAAACAATACTTAGTTTATTTTAATCGTATATGTGTATTAATGAACGTACATATGTATGTAAAACAGACGTTCATGTTTCCATCTTAAAACTAAGTGTATAAGTATCAATACATACATACATGTGTGTCTATATTATTATAGTGTGTGATGGTAAAGTGGATATCTTAACTCCCCCACCGTTAGCCTGAGGCTCCGACGAAGAAACTACATAAGTTTTGTTACTGCGTTTCATATAAAATATAGTAATAGTACAAATTAAAAATATTAAAATTCCTATGTTACTCCCAGTGTTTATTATAGTATTTCTAAAAAGATTATGTTTTACAGTTTTTATTGTGTCATTAAAATGTATTTCATTTAAATTTAAATTGGGGAGTGATATATTATTTTCTTTGACCCTTAATGCTAGTTTGTTTAGAATAAACATTTCTTTTATGTTTATTTTATAATTTTCATAAATTTTTAAATTAGTTTCAACAAAGCAATTTTCGTATTTTATCAAAAATGTTTTTAGGTTTTCAAATGTTTGTGATTTTTTACAATTTGTGATAATTTTATGATTGTAATTTTTAAATATAAGTAAACCCGGATAAATTTCTTTTTCTTCTTGGTTTTTCATTGTAGTCATATTACAATTGGGTTCTAAATTTTTTACAATGTTTTTTAAACAGTTATCGTTTATTTTTGTTAATTTCCAATATTCTAAGGTGTTTGATTCATATATTTCATTTTTATTTATTAAGACAGTATTTTCATTTAATATTACAGTTTTGTTTTGAATGTTTGGTAATGGCTCAAATACAACTTCAGTAAATGTTTCGTTTAAAAATTTTGGGATTTTCAATGTCAAAATAACTAAGTTTTGTTTATATGTTACCGATACTTGTGTGTGTAGATAAGATTCTGTTTGGTTTATAAAATTGAATTCTTCAGTCGTCAATATGTCCGATGGAATTATTCCTAGTTTTGAATTAAATATAACATGTCCTATTTCATTTACGTGGTCCATCAGTAAGTTGATATCATTACTAATCTGAAAGATGTTTTCAATAAAATTTGTTTCGTCTTCTAAATTGAGAATTCGGTTTTGAATTTCTGTTTTAAACCTTTTTATATATTTTTGAATGGTTTTCTGTTGTTTGTTAATATGGTTTGTGATATTTAGTATTTTGTTTTCTAAGGAACTCCCTAAGTAATTCATTTCGTTTAGGGCAGTCATTGTTTCGGTCCTACTTTTTTCTAAATTTTGAATTTTTCCCATAATTTCATTTTCGTCTTCACTATCCATTGTCCCCGCTACAAATTTAAGTCCTTTCCCTATTACGTTTACCAGTCCTCGTTTTTGTCTAAAGTTAGGAATTAAGTTTTTAATTTTTGTTTTACATATGTCCATGCTTTTGTGAACGCTTTCTAATAGAGGTGTAACATTTGTGTATGTGTCCGATAGTTTATGTATATTGTCTTGTAAGATATTTACTGTTTCAAAGTATTGGGTAGTGTTAATAATATGTATTACTCTTAAATAGTTTTCGATAATTTCTGTGTCCTTTAGTTTAATTGGTATATAACCATGATTGTTTGTCAAGTCTTCAACTTCTAAGTATTGTGCTCCTGTGTCGAGTAGCATTGATGTATAAAGTAATATAAGAAAAATCATCTGAAAAAAGAGTGGTATGTTAAGTATTTTGAGGTATTAAGTTATTTAAATTCTGAAAATTTTTTTTTCTTTTAATATGTGATTTGTAATATTTATGTCCTCGATTTGTTATAACGTGTTCATTGTCTAATGCGGTGACGCTTGTTTTTCGAAATTTAGAATGGTTTTTACCTCCTCTTTCATCCTTTAAATAAACGGGTCCTGTCTGAATCTCTACATTTTCGCGTGTTTTGTTGAGTTTATTAATTGTTCTTTCCTTGTTCTTTATTAAAAGTTCTCTAATCATTTGATATTCGTTTGGGCCTATATTTCCATTTCTAAAACTAATTGGTTTCTTTCCTGTACTTGAATGGATTGTATTGTTATAAAACATAATTATTTTATATATTTTTTCCTCTGTGTTTTCTATTTCTCTATTAGGGTCATGTTTTAAAATTCTAATATGCTCATTTATGGTGTTGTGTAACCTCTCTACATCTGAGTTAGATGTATGGTTATTATTCGACGTATAATGTATTTCAATTTCCTGTTCTCTAAGAAAGTCTAATAGTGGTAGGGCTTTAAAACCTAGTTCGTTATCTACAACTAATTTCTTTATATTTCCTACTGTTGATAAATACTGTGTAAGTGCTAATTTAAATTCTATCCAAGATCTATTTTTAATTTTTATTGCCTGGGCGAATTTCGAGAATTTGTCGATAAACGTTAGGAATAATGTTTTCTGTAAACTATAAAAAACATCTACGTGAATAATTTCCCCAGGTTTCTCAGGAGTCTCGGTTATTTTATATTCTTGTTTGATTGGATGTCTGTCGTATTTTTCTTTGTTACAAATATCGCAGTTATTTATATATTGGGTTACTCGTGTTCTTAATTGGGGGTGATAGATTACTGTTTTCAATTCGGCGAAGTTTTCATTTATTCCTCTGTGATTATTTCGTTTGTGCTCTTTTTCGATTCTTCTTGTTAACTGATTTTCGTCTGTGATATCCTCTAATATCTTTTTACATCTAATTATCTTGAATTGCTTGTTTTCACTAAAATATTTCCTGACTGTTTCATTGAATATATTATATAAAGATTCTTCTGTAATTAATATGGCATTGGTTTTATTAGGGTCAAAATGATTTTTTATTATAGTGATAAATGTTTGTTCATCGAATATCTTTGCCGTTATTGTTTTTCTTTTATTTTTAAAAATATTTTCGTTTCTTATTTTTAATGATCCCGATGTAGTTCTATTAAAAATTATCTGCCGTCGATAGAAGTTTATTGGGTAATTAGTTTCTAAAATGACATTTTCGTTTTGAGTTGTTCCATCAATTTCATCCATTTCGGTATTTTGGGTTTCTTCATTAATATTTACTTCAACTCTTGATAGAGCGTCTGCGTTACCATTTAAAACTCCTTTTCTATATTTAATTTCATAATCATATTCCTGTAAGCGAAGTCTCCATCGGACTAATTTAGAGTTCGGTTCTTTAATAGAAAATAGCCACGTTAAGGGTCTATGGTCTGTTTCTATCAGGAAACGCCTGCCGAATAAATATGGTCTCAATTGTTGAGTAGCCCATACGATTGCTAGTAATTCCTTTTCTATAGTACTATAGTTTTGCTCATGATCATTAAGTGTTCTACTAGCGAAACAAATTGGGTGTCCATCTTGCGAAAGCACTGCTCCAATTGCAAAGTTGCTTGCATCCGTTTGCAAAACAAACTTTTTATTGAAGTCTGGGTATGCTAAGACAGGAGAATTAGTTAGTAATTTCTTCAGTGTGTCAAAACTCTCTCTATAATCAGGATCCTTAACATCAATTTTAGCGTCTTTCTTTAAATACTTTGTGATGGGTCGTGCAATTTTTGAGTAATCTTTAATAAATTTGCGGTAATATCCTGCGAGACCTAAGAATTGTTTAATCTGTTTTTGGGTTGTTGGTAATGGAAATTTTTGTACGCATAAAATTTTATCCGGATTTGGTTTTATACCTGATTCGGTCACTACATGTCCTAAAAAGCTAGTTTCTCTTTTCATAAATTCACTTTTATCTAGCTGAATCTTTAAATTTACTTCTTTTAAGCGATTAAATACCTTTGTTATAGATTCCAAATGTTCTTGAAGTGAGGTTGAAAATATTATTATGTCATCGAGGTATACGAGACAAATTTTATTAATAAAGTCGCCTAGGACGTTATTCATTAATCTTTGAAAAGTGGCTGGTGCTGTTTTCAGTCCGAACGGCATACGAAGGAACTCGTAGTGGCCACCTTCTACACTAAATGCGGTTTTTGGAATATCATTTTCATTTATTTCAATTTGGTGGAAGCCCTTAGCAAGATCAAGGGTCGTGAAGTATTGACACCTTCCTAATTTCTCCAAAATTTCGTCAATGTTGGGAATCGGATATTTGTCGTCAATGGTGACTTCGTTAAGTTTTCGATAATCGACCACCAATCTCCATTTTTTCTTTCCACTTGCATCCAGTTTTTTTGGTACAATCCATACTGGAGCTGAGTACGGTGAATGGCTGGGTCTGATTATTCCAGCATTCAACATTTCTTTAATTTGTCTAGCCACTTCTTCCTTATGAATGTATGGGTATCTATAAGTTTTTGTATTAATTGGAATATTGTTCACTGTCCTTATTTCGTGTTTAATTGCATTAGTAAAGGTTAGATCGCTATTCTCTGTATAAAATATTTTTTTATATTTGTTTATCAATTGTAATATGTTTTCCTTTTCTTCACTATTGAGGTGCCCAACTCTTACTTGTTCCGAAATTGGAAGTTGTTGAGTTTCCTCTCCTATATTGTATATGCAAAAATTATTTGTATTAACGTTTTCAATTTTAAAAGTGGAGAATTTTATCCTTTTTGGGGTGCGTCCACCAAAATTTATCATAGCGTTAATCTTAAAGTTATCCGCGTCATATACGCCTTCTAATATCTCTAGATTTTTATCGTTCGACAATTCTTGGGTTTTGTATATTAATCCTTCTTTACATTCTACTGGTAAATCAACTTGATATAGTCCTGGTTTTTCAAAATAATATTCTACTTGTTGTTCTCCATATATTAGAGGTATTTTCTTTTCGCCTATAATGACTATGTCGTTGTTTAGATTTATAATTGCCCCTAATGGCTTTAAAATATTATTTCCTATTAGTCCATCGTAAAAATTATGGAATTTACAAACAAAAAATTCAATGAATTCATCCTTACTACCTAATTCTTCAAAGAGAGGGACACGAACCTTTTTATTCATTGTAATTATATGTTGTAGGGTTTTAATAGTTATCTCGTTTGTTGTTATGTTCCATTTTGGGTGGCATATGCCCGGATTAATAACTGAATGTGAAGCTCCTGTATCAATTAAAAATTTTAAATAGCCTAATTTAGATTTTATTATTATATATGGTAGTTTTGCTGTGAGGCTGGAAATTGAAAATTTTCATATGTTGGTTGTTTTTTGACATTTTGCAACATATTTACATCCATAGGTTCTGGTTGACTTTGCTGGTGGTTTATATTCGGTGTATTAGAAGAGCTATTGAGATTTCTTTGTTGATTTGAATTATTGTTAAACCTATTTTGGAAATTCTGTCTAGAGTAATTTTCTTGTGAATTGAAATTAGGTCTGTATTGAATATTTTGTCTGTTATGATTGTAAGAATATGAATTAGGTCTATATTGGTGATTTGTATTCTTATAGTTTTGTTTATTAAAATTTCTGTTTCGTGGTTCATTTTCTATTTGTTTGGTTTTGTTGCCACTGTAAGCGTATCCTGCTTGGTAAAGAATTTCCATTGCTTCTTCCAGTGTATTTGGGTTTCTACACGTTAATATAGTCTTCATTGGTTCAGGGATTTTTCCTTTAAAAATATTTAGTGCTGATTTCATGTTGTTTTTGGCTATTTCGTTCGCACCAGGATTTTCTCCCATTATCAAATTAGTTTTATTATTTAACCTCCGTAACCTATCCTTTATTTCGTTATAGAATTCCGTTGTGTTTGTTTTGAATATCACTGCTCTCATATTATCATAAAGTTCTTCTAGACTCAATTTTTCTCCGAAATTATTTATAAGGACATTCTTAATGTCAGCCCACGACTTTACGTGAAAGTTTATTTCCATTATTTCCCTAGCTTTACCTTGTAGCCTACTTTTGATTATGTCGGAGAAGAAAAGTTGTGACATTTCGTCATATTGCGTAAGCAAGGGGTGTATCCTATCTATGAGAGTAATAAAATTGTAAAGGTCATGTCGTGTTCCGCTAAATTCAGGTAATGTTTTAAGGTATTTAATGGGTTCAAGAGTAACAGAAGATGGTTGAGCCATGATTAAATGAATCAAACAAATAAAGGACAATTTCTCTTTATAATTTTACGTAATACTTTTAACAGCTTTGAAAAAATAACTATATTTATTTATAATATATGCGAATAACTCACTTTACTTGTTGAAATTTCTTGCTCTGATGTCTTCTTTTAATTAATTTGTTGAAGCTATCTCCTCTTTAGTTAAAAATGTTAATTTGTCGATCTGGTCTCCCTTTTGGTCTAAGAATGTTGAATTGATGTCTTCTTTAGAGTACTTTGTTGATTTTGTTTTCTCGCCTTTGTTCGTTCTAGGTTCTCTTCTGAATTCCTCTAGGATGTATTCTGTCTTTCTTTTGTTCAAAAAAAATTTTCTTCACTTCCTTAATTTTTTTTTCTTTTTAAGGATATATTTTGTTGTCTTTTGTTCGTAAAATTTTTTCTTCACTTCCTTAATTTTCTTTTTTTTTAAGGATATATTTTGTTGTCTTTTGTTCGCAAAATTTTTTCTTCACTTCCTTAATTTTCTTTTTTTTTAAGGATATATTTTGTTGTCTTTTGTTCGCAAAATTTTTTTTTTTCACTTCCTTAATTTTTTTCTTTTTAAGGATATATTTTGTTGTCTTTTGTTCACAAAATTTTTTCTTCACTTCCTTAATTTTCCTTTTTTTAGGATATATTTTGTTGTCTTTTGCTCACAAAATTTTTTTTTCTTCACTTCCTTAATTTTCTTTTTAAGGATATATTTTGTTGTCTTTTGTTCACAAAATTTTTCTTCACTTCCTTAATTTTCTTTTTAAGGATATATTTTGTTCGTACGCGTTAATTATTTACATAAAAAAAAAGTCCTTGATTCTTCAGAGAAACTTTTTTTCGCGCATCCCATCCTCGTCGCCAGTTAAATCTTATATATGTTTTTATCAAAAAAGGAAACAATTATTTGTTATGTTTTTTGATATGTTTCTTTATTGAACCAAAGTATATGACTAACTTAATTTTAAAAAGTTCTTAATAATAAATACAAAATCGATAATGAAATGTGACAGAATTGCATTTTGGATTACACAGCATATTAAAGCAAAGACAAAAAAAATAGAATTCTTTAGAATTCCGGTTATAGAAAGTAGAAAGTGCTTTTCTATAAAAATGCAATTCTTGTCAAAAGCAAAAAAAATAAAAAATTAAAATACAATAAAATTTCCATAGAGTTTTTATTACTAAATTTAATGAGTTCAACGCCTTTTAATAGTTTCATGAGTTCAACGCTTTTTAATAGTTTCATGAGTTCAACGCCTCTTAAGAATTTTAAGTGCATAAATATAATTGAAGCAAAAAGGGGGGAGGTGCACTTCAAATCCTCCAGAATTTAAATAACAATTATTGTCAGTATAAAGAAATGTATATTTGATCAGCAAATAAAATTTAGAAAGTGCAACTCAAGAAATTCGAAAGAAGCGTTTCCTCTTGTTGAACTGGGACATTGTCCAATATTAAGTGGAAAACAATAAAAAACAATACTTAGTTTATTTTAATCGTATATGTGTATTAATGAACGTACATATGTATGTAAAACAGACGTTCATGTTTCCATCTTAAAACTAAGTGTATAAGTATCAATACATACATACATGTGTGTCTATATTATTATAGTGTGTGATGGTAAAGTGGATATCTTAACTATTAAACCCAAAAAAATCAAATGCAATGGTTATTGGTCCACCAAAAAAGATCATGACTATTAGTTATATGTGCATATATTGTCCGACGGGGTTTGATTTATTTAGATATGATTTTACGTCAACCCGCGTCAAATTTGGTTTGTGAACATATCGGTTTCGGCTATATGTCATCTTCAGTGTTCCCTCTATACTGTATATACGAGCACATAGTATATATATGAGTATAGAGAGAACACGGCATATGCTCACAAAGCAAATTTGACGCGGGTTGACGTAAAATCATACTCAAATAAAATTATTAGTTATGTTATATTTATATAAGTATTAACCTTAATAGTGGTCTTTTTAAATAAATTTATCACATATATTTTCAATATTTCGCTTTCCTTTGGAAAGCTTCTTCAGGAAATTAATTTTTTAAAAACAAAAATTATTAACAAGTTTTTTTAAAAAATTAACTTCCCGAAGAAACTTTTCAAAGGAAAGGGAAATTTATTTAAAAAGACCACTATTAACATTAATACTTATATATTTAGGAAAAAAATTTCGAATAATAATAATCAAGTTATATTATATTATTATACGCCAATTCATATCCGAATGCTACTAACCAAAGGGTATTTATTGCCTACACTAATGTTTTGTTGTGAGCTGTTTTCCAGTTGCGATACAGTGAGTAGACGTAGGCTCAACGTAACGTTCAATAATATCGCTTGATATGTATTTGGTATAAAAAGGAAATTGAGCACCTCACAATATGCAAAAGCAAATTTTCAATGTTACATTTGATAATTTATTAACTTGCCGAACCCTATTATTTTTGCATTGGATTGATTATATATAGCCAACCTTCCTACCTATATGGGAGAATATTATTTTCTAAGTCGAATAGAGTTAACAAAATCAATAACGTCAGATATAATAAATCAATCTCGTAGCAACACTTTTTCGTTAATTCGATTTGTCTTTGGAGCCAACTACGCCCTCAAATTCAAATTGTAAGCAATGCAAGACACTTTCAAATTTACTTCAGTTAAAGTTGTTTACACTATTTGCCTAAATGTCTGTATCTGTGCACAAAAATATATTAGTTTTATTTGTATTATTGTAACTTTATTTTTTCATTCCCATTTTCTTGTTTTACACTATTGATTATAACTTAAGCTTAGTTGCCAAACTACTACCCAATACTGTAATATAAGACTTGTTCTTGTTGTACTGTATTGATCATGAAATAAATAAATAAAATAAAAAAACTTTTTAGCAAAATATGGATTAAATACCTTGCGATTTCTATATTTAACAAGTAACTACTAATGTATAGTTTAGCTTAAATCAGACATAAAGTGTTATATTTAAAACTATTCTTGATTTTTAAACTTTTTTTTCCCCAACCAATTTTTAAATAAATATTGATTTTTGATTATTATTTTTTTGAATATTAAACCAATTAAAAATTAAAATATTTTAACTAAAAGAAATTGAACTTCTAAAATTGAATTTATGATATTTATTTATTTATTTATTTATTTACAATATATATTACAAAGTAAATTTGCAAAATATATAAAAAAAGGCGCAGGTTACTAGACCATATGCGCACGTATTAAAGGTAAATTTAGAATTAAAGACTATTATATTATATTTAAGACTATTTATATAAATTGCAAATTAGATAAACTTAGGTGGAATATTATGTACATAGACCAGAGAAAAAAAAAACGAAAAAAAAAGAAAAACAAAAATAATTTAAAAAACAAGAAAGATACGTTTCCATTTGTAATAATAAATTTAAAAGTCAATAATATTGTGCTTAAGGAAGCATTTTATAATAATGGGTACATTATCTCCGTGGGCACAATCAAGAAGCTTCTCCAATGGTTGATTCACTCTAGAGTAGGGGCATTCAGTCAGTACATGACTTATGGTGAGTTCAACATTACAGCGGCTGCATTTAGGCGGGTCGGACTTCACAAAGTAATGGTTGGAATTAAACAATGCTTTGCCTACTCTTAATCGAGCAAGCATAATACATTGCGGTCTTGATAAATGTTCATTGTATTTAGGCCTTTGTGCTACTGGATTTTGCAGATTTTTCGAGGCTTTGTACGGCCCTATCAATGCTTTGGGAAAACAAGGTATTTCTGTAACTTCCGGTAACTTCAATGCTTCTTTGGCACCCACATCGGCGTATTCATTGCCAGCGATTCCAATATGTGATGGGATCCACATTAGAACAATTTTACTACTAATATTCCGTAAACACAGCATGTCATCATATGCGCCATTTCGATTTTTTGCTAAGGCTTTTATTGCACTTAGACTATCCGTGCAGATTAAAGATCTGCTGCCTTTATTAAACGCATACCTAATTGCCGTTTTTATCGCTGCTATCTCTGCTGTGAAGACTCCAGTGTGATCAGGCAGACGATGTTCAATTATTTTCTCAAACTGTGTTCTGGATTGTTGTCTAAACAAAGAGTATGACGTTCGACCTTGACAAAAAGAGCCGTCTGTAAAGTAAATATCCTCCGGTGCCAAATGCGATATCCTTTCCGCAAACAAACTTTTAAAGCAAATAGGATTAGTGGAATTTTTTTTCAAGAAACTTAAACTGTCATCTATTTTGATGGTTGTTTTGGAGCAACTAGGTTTTGTAGGCTTATCTGGTATGGATATGTTCCATTTTTCAAGAATTGACAGGACATTGCTGATCGCTGTTGGTCTTGTAACTACCGGGGAGTTTAAATATTTCCAAAACGTGGAATGTAGACTTTCTGCCGTTATTGTTAAAGACCTTGATGCCAAATTTATTGAACTTTTCTCCAGTAATGCTTCGAAATCAATATATTTAGCCTCAGTACGTAAATTTTTAATGGGTGTTGTACGCAGTAAACCAGATGCAGTTCTAAAACATGTGTTAATTGAGGTATTCAATTTGTTGACATTTGCCTTTGATGTCCAGCCATAAATGGTAATGCCATGTTGAATTGTTCCTGTAATTAGCGTTTTACAAATGTTAAGTGCTGTTTCGATGTGTGGGCCTTTTTTACGGGAGCATATCAGCTTCAAAATATTGTTGATTTTGGCTAACTTATAAGTAAGGCTTTTGATATGATGGTTCCACAACAAATTCTTAGAAAATAATATGCCTAGTATTCTCAATTTATCTGAAATTTGGATGGATTCACTTCCAATGCAGATTGTGCAGTTGTGACAGTTTCGTTTTCTGCAAACGTGAAGGACTTCGGATTTAGATACGGGAATCACAGCTCCCCTTTCTTTGGCCCATCGCTGTACGGCGCTGTTTAAATTGTTGAGGTTGAAGTTTACCTCATTTGGATTTCCAGATGCTACCGCGAAGATGTTATCTGCGTAAATGCCGACATAGTCGATCCCAGGTAAATTTTCAACTGCCTTTGCTAATGAATTTGCATACACTGTATATAAAACTACCGACAATGGGCTCCCTTGAGGCACCCCATTGTCTAAAAGATATATGGAGGAGAAGTGACCGTCTACTTTCACAATAATTCTACGGTTGTTAAGAAAGGATTTTAACAGTTGTAGGGTTTGTCTAGGCACTCCCCATTTATTCAGCTCTCGAATGACTGCTACCAATGTGACACGATCAAAGGCCTTTTCAATATCTTCTGCGAGTACTAAACTGTGTTTACCTCTATTTAAATTATTCCTAAGTACCTCCTCTAGTTGGTGACATATGCTGTGAACTCCATGCCTGGGAATGAAAGCATGTTGTATTTTTGATATTTGCCCTTTTGCTAAGGTCCAAAATCGTTTGGCAATTATTTTTTCCAGAATTTTAGAAAGCACAGGTAATAACGAAATGGGTCTATAGCCTTCTAATTGGTTTCTATGCTTACCTGGTTTTGGAATAGGCGATAGAACAGCTACTTTCCAGTCGTGTGGAAACACCCCAGTATCAATTATACTGCTGTACAGGTGACAAGTACGAGCTTTTAGAATGTAAGGGGCAAATTTAATCATTGCGTACGTAATTTTATCTTGGGATGGCGTTGAACCTTTTAAAGTCTTTAAAACATCATTGAGTTCATGAACCGTAACCGGGCTCTTCAACTCCGAAAATTTTCCATTCGTTTGAGGGAGATTTTCTATGAGTAGATTATTTTTATCATTTACCATTCTACGATCAAATGAATTGTCTGAACTGAGATTGCACCAAAATTTTGCAAATCCATTAGCGATATCCACTGGATGTGAAAGAGTATTATCTGCATAAATGGAGGGAAAAGAGTCCGTTCTATCTGACCTTAAGTTGTTGACTTTGTTCCATAAAATTCGCACATCCATTGAAGGGTTTAACGAGTTTAAAAAATTCTTCCATGTTGTTGCTTTGGCTAATTTACATTCTTTTTTAATCTTTGCACAAAGCCTTTTAAAATTTATTATATTGGGTTTATTCCTACATCTTTTAAACATTTTCCAAGAGTCTTGCCTCTGCTGTATTAGTTTTGAAATTTCAGGGTTAAACCAGATCGGGTTATTCTTCCCCTTAGGCTGCCGGCTTAATGGAATAGTTTCATTAGCTGTTTTTCTTATAATTCGCTTCAACTGGGCAGCTTCCCTGTTTATATTCGGTGATATTGAAAATTGTTTACTAAGTTCTGTAGCCTTGTTTTGAAAAAGACCCCAGTCAGCATTTTTATCCAGAAATCGTGGTGAAAATTTTTTCTTAAATAGACTTTTGTTATTGGAGATAATGATGGGAAAATGGTCTCCCACATCTGGCAAAGGCAGGCAGTTCCAGCTTAAGCTGGGTGCAATGTCTAGACTTGACATTGAAATGTCAACCGCTGTTAAAGTGTTTCTAGTGCTAAGCAAGGTTGGAGAGCCGTCATTTAAAATTACTAAGTCCTGATCATTTGCAAAATCTTCTAAAATCCTTCCGTTTGGTGAATTTGAGGCAGATCCCCACAAAACATTTTGTGAGTTTAAGTCTCCAAGCAGAATACTGTGCACGTTCCTGGCAAATGGTATATTTTTAACCATGTTTAAGGATAAGTTGACGGTTCCTTCTCTATAAATATTTGTAATGTGGAGCTCTGTATTACATTGAATTGCAATAGTCTGAAATAGCAGGTCTCGATCAGAAGTGAAGTGGCTCTTGACACTCAAGTTATTTTTTATCATCAAGGCTATGCCCGATTTGGCATACGTGTAATCATAGTTATGATGATATATTCTAAAACCCGGTAAATGTAGTAAGTGTAAGTTTTTTTGAACGATATGGGTTTCTTGCAACGCTATGATGTTAGGTTTGTATTTAGCAATTAATTGTTCTAAAGCGTATTTATTATTAATAAAACCTTGTATGTTCCATTGGAGAATCGTTATGTGTTGGTGAACAGACATAAATTATTTTCCTGAATTGCCCTCTTGGGCCTGTTGTTGTGTGTCTTTAAAAGTTGTAGGAGTAATGAGAACGTTTAGCAATGGGAATTTGTTATAAAGTTGTGACACAGGCGTGCTATTATCGTTCGAGCAGCTTTGCCCTGTTCTCGGCGGCGAATTAAGATCTAAACCATCAGTAATTTCTTCAATCATACTTTCCTCAGTCATTAAGAAATTTTCTTCCAAACTATCAGTGAACGATTTGTCGTCACGGAATATGACGTCGTCAATATTGCCATCAGAATTTGTATTGTTTTTGTCTGCTGCCTTAACATGTTTTTCTTTAATAACTTTTTTGGATGAGTGCGGTTTTTCTGTTATTGTTTGTGTGTTCTTTGAGATTATTTTTGAATATGCATTTTCTATCGGGACGATAGAGCTTTCGTCGGTTGGTTGTGTGTTTGCGTTAGTATTTAAGTTTGTAGTGGATATATGTTGAGATTTTGTAGTGGAATTGTTTAAGTTTGAGAAAGAAAGTTGAATTTGATTTTCCATGGTTGTGTGCGTATTTTTTTGGTTTTCTGCATGCTTGATTGTGTCCAGCAGGTCCTTTTTTAATGTTTTATTATTATTTGTTGTTATTTGTGCGTATGTCTGTTTGTTTCTGTTTCTGACTGGTTGAAGCATGTTAAGTGATGGATTATCATTAAAAATCTTCCATGCTTCACGTGTTGTACACTTTCTGGAAATTCTCACATAATTAACGGATTTATGTTTCCAAAATGTGGGGCACTCCGGATCATATGATGTATGGTTTTCATTTCGACAATTTACGCAATATTTGCGGGTGCATAATTCGTGTTCTTGATTTAAACCACATTCTTTGCACTGAATGACATTTTTGCACCATTTTTTTGTGTGCCCTAGTCTCTGGCAGTTTATACATCTCATAGGATTCGGTATGTATTCTTCAACAGGGACCCTCTCCCAGCCGAGCTTTAAGGTTTCAGGACGACAAATTAGATCGAATGTGATGATTGCTGCGCCTGTTGCAATTATCTTATCGTTCTCCTTTCTATTTATTTTCCGGACTTCGACAACTTTCTGATCACTGAGCGATGTTAGCAATTCTTCTTGAGATATATTTATTATTTTCCTAGAGAAAATGCGACCTTGAACCGTATTAAGAGTTTTGTGGAATGAAATTTTAACGGGAATACAATCAATGTAGCTGGCTTTGAGAAACTTTACTGCGACTCTGTTATCTGGTACTTTTATAAGTAGATCACCGCTTTTCATTTCTTTAACTTCTAAGCGCTCCCGCGAGATGAAGTTAAGACCTTTTTCTACTTGAAAGACATTATGGGAAGCTAGCGGGCGAACTTCTAGACCTTCTTTTTCTGATGTAGCAGTAGCGACTAGATATCGTGGAAGATTTTGTTGATTTATTGCGGTTTCTGGCAGTGGTAAAAATTCTTCTGTTCGGAGACGTTTGATTTTACTGCCTCTGGTTTTACCGGTCGAGAAATCTAGCTCCCGAAACCGGTTGTTATCCGGGGGATGAACCCCGTTCATATTGATATAAAACGTTACAATATATTTAGATAAATTAAGAAAAAACCAACAAGAAATGAAAAAAAAAACGAATTCAAACGAGAAAAAAAAAATATAAAAAAAAACTTTTGACAAATAACCAAAAGATAGTTTGTAAAAAACGAATAAATTCTATTCAACCGTCCTAGGTGAAAAAACACGTACGATTGCGGCAAATGCCAGACACAGACTGAATTATGATATTTATATTTTTCAATATTTTTTATGGCCTTCTCATTTTTTTAAATTTATTAATAATAATAATGAAAATAATTTTCAAAAATAGCTAGCAATGCGGGTCAAAATATTGCAACACTAGAAAACCGAAACAGAATACTCCACCGGGCTTAAATAAAAAAAGTTACTTGAAGGAAAAAGCGAGCTGAAGCGTTGAATTGCACTACGGAGCTGACTTTAACTAATGAGCTGAATTAAACTAAAGAGCTGTATTAAAATAACGAGGAAAAGCTAAAAGGAATACTGATCAGCATCTACTTAGTTCAGGTAATTGAACTAGGTCATTATTTAGGTGCAAAATCATAAATAAAAACATAAAATTATTCATATTCTTTAAGGCAAAATTTAGTGAGACTATTATGAGTAGAAAAATTTTGTCAATTTTCCACTATAAAACTTAGAAACTCAAAAATTCTTTTGGCAGCCAAATGCAGACGTTACTGTTTGTATCACTTGCTGCATTCACAAATCAATGCTACTAAATTTCTATGTGTGAATAGTTTTGACGGTTCATACAAGAACAAAAAACACATGGCAGTATTTTCTGTTTGTTTTTTGTTTTTTTTTTTTTTTTGTAAATCCCATTAAGTAAGCGGACATCCTTTTCCTACCACACCAACACTGACAACATCCGCACCACAAATCATTTTTCCCAAAAAATATTTTTATTTTTGTGCACAGATTGTGCTGCCTATTAAAGTAACTATCTACATTTTTTTAAATTGTGAAAATCAATTTAAAACAACTTTCACTTCTATTCTCTGAAATTTGCATACTTTATTAGTTAAGGAAATGTATATTAAGTTATGAAGTATATTACTATACAGGCTGTGTTTTATTATTATTTCAATAAGTTTTCATGCTACTTTCGGAGTTAAGTCTGATTATATAAAATGTGAAAACATACCATTAATTTTGTTTTCCCTGTTTATAGTGCTAAGCATTTTTGGTATAGAGTTTTGATATCAAAAAGTTCAACTGATGAATCTTAAAGTGCAGATAAGTCTTTTAACCACTTATGCGTTTCACAGTCCACAGTCAAATTATTTCTCTTCTACAAGCATTAAACTGCAAACACACAGTACAGGATATCTCAAATAAAATGACCGTTGTTTCAGAAAATGTTGTTATTTTTCGTGTTATTATTTTATTTCCTTTTACTAGTATAGATGTGTTGGAAATTGTAGAAATTTTGAAAGTTATTTTAGGTATTATAACATTTGATTGCACTAAAAGTAAAATACTTCGTTGCGAGATTGTTTCCATTACGTAAAAATGTAAAAATTCATGCGATAAAAACCTACTTTTATAATAATTAATTTTGCAAAACAACAATGCATCTTGCAAAAATTTAATGTATAAAATGCCCTAAAATATTTTTTTCAGCATTTTGTAATAAAATTACGACAACGAAGCGGATTACATTCGACCAACAAAAACTTTAAAGTGAAATTTAAGTTAAAAAGTAGTTAATTATTGTAAATAATGTTTTAATATATTGAATTTTTAAACAATTTTCCTTTTAAATTATCAAGGAATGAGGGCATCACAGTTACCTTCGAAATTTAATGAAAAACTTTTTCTTCTAGAAGAAAAAATCACTCCATATAATCAAGCCTAAAAATATTATATACTATGGAAGGCAAAGCACTGGTACTAAGATATAAAGACTATGTTCAAAAATACACTATCATCAGATGTAAGATTTTTGACTAAGAGCAGGTATTGTGAAACAATAAAACTTCTTTGTAACATTTTCTATATATAATTTTATTTATAGGATCTTCATGTTATCGTATAAGAACATATCTAGCATAAACTGCTTTTGCAATTTAATTCTTCTTGCGGTTTTATTTTCTTTAAAATAAACTGGGTTAACAAGTTTTGTATTATATAGTGATTTCTTAAAAAATTCTAACAGTAAAATAAGTAAATTCTAATTCTAATAGCAAACCAATATAGTGCTGATAATCAGTGAGGTCGTAGTTATATGAAACATGTGCAAATTAAGCATTTACCAGATTTTAACACCAAAATATATGAAACAATTTGTGAAAACAGTGAAATTATTCCAATGTTCGAGCTTTTTGACATAATAGAACAAAATAAAGCTGAATTCATAAAAGTAAAACCAACGGGAAAAAAACTCAAGTCTGTCACTCTTTTAAAAACTCTTTTAATTTTTCAGAATAATTTATACTTTAGATTTTATGAAAACAAGGGAAAATTTTATTGACTATTTCTATTATAACAGAAAATACTTTTTACATGAACTTCTAATAAGATGAAAGCTTAGTTAAAAATAATTTTATTTTTAAAGGCGATCCATATTTATACTTCTCGCCATCCAATCTAATACTACTTCAAGAGTTAATTTAGAAAATATCTCGTAAAGAGAACAATGGAAAAAAAGTATATATGTCCAAATAAAATTGTTATTCCACACTTTTTATATTCTCATGACCTGAAAATATATATTCAGAGCCTGGAGTGCGTTTATTTATCAGAAGAAGATAACAAATGAATGCCAATGAATGGCTCTAAATTGGCTTATTTTGTAATGATCTATATGAAAGTGTTAAGAAACTTTCTATTTATAGACTAATTTTAACAAAAAAATAGAAATACTCCAACAATTATAAGTTGGGCGAATAAATTTCTGAATATTTATAATTTTTTAAAAAATTATATATAATAATTATAGTTATTTGACCTTTTTAATATTTTTTAGTAGTTAATTATTAGGCACTAGGTCATTATTTAATAAAAAATTTTTAAAAACTTTAGTGGTTATTATTTTTTCAATATTTCGCCAAACCATTGGTTGGCATCATCAGGATAAACAAAAAAGAATAATATATAAATAATTAATCAAAATTGAAAAAATTTTTTTGATTAACAAATTCAAAAATAATCAAAAACTTTTTTTAAAAAACAATATAAAACTACAAATTGAAAAAAAAAATTTATATAATTATAACAACATTCTCCGTATCTGCTTTAAAACTTATTCTTCTAGTTAACGGTACTTTAATTATTTGTAACATTTCTATCACATACCGACGTTTATAATTATTTTCTAAATTTAAAATTGAAACATTTTCAAAGATAGGATAGTGATTAACTTTAGAACAATGCGAAGATAATGCTGTTTTTCGTAAACTAATATTGTTCTAATATCTAGTTTACAAAATTTGTAGTATTTTATTTTTTTTTTTTGTATTTTTTTGGAAGTTTTTGTTTATTTTTGAATTTGCTAATCAAAATTTTTTTTATAATTTTGATTAATTATTTATATATTATTCTTTTTTGTTTATCCGAATGAAGCCAACCAATGGTTTGGTGAAATATTGAAAAAATAATAAAAAATGAAGTTTTTAAAAATTTTTTATTAAATAATGATCTAGTGCTTAATAATTAACTACTAAAAAATTTTTAAGAAATTGTTATTTGTTCTTTTGTGTTGGTATATGTCTATGTATATTTTCATTAGTTGAAAACTTTTGATAAAGACACACAAAATTGTGAGTAATTCATAATACTTTTAAACTGATATTATTGTTATTGAATATATAATATTTTGCAGTGAATAAACATTTCGTTATCCAATTGAATGGAAAAATCGTTTATTTCAATCAGTCTAGGTTTTCAACAAAAATAATTCTGTAATTAAAAATTTAGCCAGCTTTAGCAACGAGTAATAAAGACTAAATAGCTATACAAACAATATATTTTGGAATGGTATAGAATTATAATAATTATTATTTTTCTTTCACTGTATCATAAATTATTTAATGTAAAATTTTATGATAATTACTTTATATTATTCAATCGACAAAAATAACATCAAGCAACATTTTTATTTTAACACCACATTTTGGGACTAAGTTTTAATTTTAAAATATTTCTTACATCAACTTTGCATCATAGCTTTATAAGATCTGTTCACATTACTTATCAGCCAAATTTTTAAAAAATAAAAATATTAAACAATTGTATATAAGATAGCACGCTTACCTACTTAATAAGTTATTTATATATGTTTTATATAACTAGTATTACTTGGGTAGAAAAAATGATATATAGAAAGACGAGTGTGTTGAAAAAATTAAAAGTAATTCTTTTGATTAAAATTGTAATAGGAAAACAAAAGTAACCATATTAAAAAGATGTACCTTTAAAAATTTTAAACTTTTTATATGGTTAAAACGAATTTTAACCATATAAAAAGTGATTATGCAATAGTACGAAAATATTTTAATCCTCATTTAAGGTACTGAAGTTTTGGTTTTTTCTTTTGTCTTTTGAAAAAGTCACACAACTTATTTTAAGCGAATTCTTAAAAAAGTGAAATGAAGTCAAATATAGTTAATTATGTGTGATACATATTTGTAAGGACATACATAAGTATAAAATTATGTTTTTTAATTTCATTTATAGCTTTTTTGTGAATATTTATTTATTTTTTCTTCTATTATAATTAAAATAATAATAAAATTGTAAGGAACTAAAAAACCAGTAACTAAGACTATCGGCTAAAATTTTTACAGTATGTACTTCCGAAATTTTGTTGTTTTTGTATAGATATTTTTAATATTTTTAGCTTCAACAAAAATTTATAATATTTTTTTGTCAAATTTAGAAAATTCTTTTTATTTTCTACCTATGTATAAATCAATGTATATTCCCATATATATATGTGCTATGAAAATATGTAAAAACTAAAGTGGTAAAATATTTTAAATAAACAAAAGTAAATCATCATAGAGTAACCTATTGCATCAACTTAGGGTTGAAGATGTGGATCACATTTTGCTGTATCTTATTTTACACATTTTTTGGGAAGTCGTCACTGCAACACAACAGGTTACAACTTGTTGCGTGCAACAACAAAAACTAAGCAAACGAAGAAAGGGAACCCTTCCTTTACTTTGGCTGATTCAAATTCGCCTTAAAAAAATTGACGCATGCTCTCAAGAAATCAATGGCAATATTCAAACAGCCAATAAATTACTCTTAAAGAGTTGTTGTTAGACTTCAGGTACTATCAGGTCTGTTAATTTAATTTAAATTCTTTTATGGCCCTTAATCCATTGTTGTTAATCTCTTGTTTTGCATGTTTGTCTTTCTCTTAATTATTTAAGAATGCTTTTTGTGATTGATTGTTAAACAGAAGAACTACATCTGCCGTTTAAACACTCATTAAACCTTAACCCTTCATTAAAAATCCTCTTCGCTTACCTGTTAAGCATCAAACGTAGTTTCCCTTAAAAGTGTTGCTCATTTCATTCACAGGTTCATTTCTTAATTTATGATTCCATTTACATTGTGTTTATAACCACAATATTTTTAACGAATTTTATGTCATCCTTCTTTACTCTTTGAACCCAAGCAAAATTTTTCACATTTGACATTTGTAATATTTTATCTCATAATAAAATCAGTTGTTTTTGAACGCTCTAGTAATTGAGTTGCATGCATTCAATGTACGAAAAGAGACAATAAAGTTAAATTTAAAAATTAAACTTGTACTTAATAAGCAATAATTAATCTTTAATAAAATATAAGTGGAAAAAAAAGATAACGATGAATTTACACATCACTACAATCATGTTCATCATATTTGAACACATAAATAAAATATTTACACAAGGCATACCAATAAGTCCCTGCCCAAAAATGTTTCAATATCGTTTCGATGGGTCAGAATGGTTCGGCATACTGTCTGTACGCAATCCAGATTTTGGTCAGACACTAAGTTTACGTGTCACACTTTCTATGAAAGGGAAACCAGCGACGGTAAGTTGATTAAATTTTTTTTTGTTTTAATTTCCTAACAATATACATATATCTTGAAAAAAAATTTGTATGGGAGAATTTGGGAGCTAAATTTATTTATTATTGCAAAAACGTAGCAATAAATTTTGCCCCTGCAGTCATGCAGGGGCTTAAAACTGAAAGGTAAGCGATTTCGAAGTCTGGCCAGTAACCAGTTTCTAGCACGAAACAAAAAAGCACAGTTATTTTTAAGGCCCTCTACCCTGTAATATGGTGATTGTGTCTGAAGCCCAAATTGGGTGAGTTTAAATCATTCAAGCGCTGCAGAAGGAGAATCGCAAGTCCTCTGTATCTGAGAGGAGAACGGTTTTGTGGAAATCTTTTAAATTTTTAGGATAAGATCGATGTCAAATAGGTTTTTTTATTCGTAACTTTTACCCTTAAAAATTGAAATTGTCTTTTCCGCCTCAAATTCTGCGTATTTTATGTTATTGCTTTCTTATACAAAGAAAAAGTTGAAGAGCATATATCAATATTTAGCAATTTTCAAATTAGAAACTAAACAAATTTTTTAATTCCCCTATTTGTACAAACGTTTAAAACATTACTTTTGAAATTAGACTGGGGCATTTTAAAATTTCTTAGTATTACAATTTTATATGTTCGAATTAATAAATGTTTTTACATAAACGAAATGAAAAAATTCATAAATTTTACGTTCAAATTTAAAATATAAAATAAGATATCATTGTACTGTAGGCGCTCGTGAATAAATTATTGTTTAAGATATATTATCTATACATTTAATATCGCCCGTTAGAAATTTTTTTAATATTTTTAGCGCAAGAAATACAAAATTAAAGCAGCCTTTCTATTGTTTGCAGTTAACCATCAAAACAGGTCATTATTATTATTTTGAATTTGCTCTTGCGAGCTTTTATATCGGCAGGGTCTGCAAAATGTTTGCAATCTTATGTAGCATAACCCGTTATTTGTATTTGCATATATAAAAACTTTAAGTAAGAATACTATTCAAATAACACTATGAATATGAAATCTAATTCTCCAAAATATTTAACTAAAAAATAATTCTTGGCAGCCATTGTTTTGTACTAACTAGCGTGCCCGTGACTGCTTTGCAAGTCATTTCTTCGACATTTTTTGATCGATTTTGGTTCGCGGTATTGAAAAACAAAGCACGTGAACGTGATACATATAACTGAAAGTGCAAAAAACAGGGATCATTGAAAAGCAACAGGTATGGGGAACTGAAGCCATTTAAAATCAAACGGCAAATCTGGACGAATCATAGGAATGCGTGGTTTCAACACATCGCCCTTATATTTTTCTTTTAAAATTTTTGCTTCAATCACATTTTTCATGACTTTTTTGACTACTAACATATGTCATTGCATCTGCCAAGTGTGCATACAACGCCATCTACTGGCAATATAGCATTTACAATCATGTTTTTTTATGGGTTCTTGAGTTAAGATAGCGTTGTAAAAAAAATGTATGTGAAAATGAATTTTCTTCATAATTTTTTTTTTGGGAAATTTTCCAAAATTTTCTTGTGTATTCTTCTTATTTGGCCGGAGACCTGTCCGAATTGGTGCTAATCACCGAAATCGGTCCAGGCATTCTCGAGTTATAAGCGTAGTAACTAACATCACTTTCTTTTATATATATAGATTTTTTACAATAATTTTTTAAGTTATAAATAATTTATTTTCAATGGTAAACGATTCCATAAACAAACAAACATAAGTCCAGTCTAGCGAAATCTAATTGAAATGTTATCTTGTTTCAATGATATTAAAGTTTTTAAGGTAATTATTATTGTTAAAAAAGAAATGAATGTGTGAAAAAAATGTTCATTTCAGACATTCAATACCAATAAGTTTTAGTTTACTTTTATTTATTTATTTAATACTTTCTTAATAATAATTTCTCTCTTCTTTACTTGAAATCAGAATTACCTGGGTGAAATTGAACTGCTTACGCGCGGACAATTCTTTAGCGATACGCCGGTCTTGTATAAAGTAAAATTTCCAAAGAGTCATTTCCCTCCTAAACTGTTACAAATTACAATGAATAATCAAGTTGTCTGTGTAGGAGCAGCCGGTATGTATCAACAGTTTAAAATATATGCTATCAAAAGTATAAAAAAATCCTTTTATTAATTTCCTTTCGCACCTAATACTTATTGCCTTTTTCTTGGTTTCTTTTATTATTTTCTTAATAAATGTTGTTGTATATGTTCTAATTGACATTACACATTTGCTTATCACCACACAATGTTTATTTGATATGTTGCTGTGACGCATCCACTCAATATATAATAAAATTGAAAACATCATCCGAACACAAAAACAATACACTACAAACATCAATCAACAAATATGTATGCATTTGATTTCATGTTCGTCTGACAAACATTATCAATCAAAACAGACCATAGTATCTTTGTAACACAAATACAATTGGAACATACTAGGAGATTTACATATCTACCCGATGAAATAGTGCCACCACCCATGCAGGCATCATCATCTGCACCGTTACCACCAGCTACAGCTGCATTGAGCCTGGAAGAAGGTGACTCGACATCAATGTCATCAGCAGGAATAAAAGACTTCTCAATAATACCAACAGACAGTGCATTTAGCACTAAGCATTTGCCCTTAAGCAATACAAAGCAGTAAGTTAAAAACCCTAAATACTCTAACTCTCCTATATATGTATGTGCACACCATGTATCCAAATGAATTATATATACAAGTTTGCCTTTTTAATAATTTTCTTATTTCCTTGTTTTATTTTTTCATAGAAATCCCATGCGCCATTCAAAGGATATTTGTGGTACAATCGACGACCGAATACGTTTTCAAGTTTTACATAAACTTAAGCAAGCAACAGCCTCAAGAGCTGGAATTACAACGGGGGGTAAAACTAGTAAAGAATATAATATTGATGAAGATGATAAAAGTTTACCGCTTTTGGTTACAAGCGACAGTGATTTGAACTCTGATTCAATATTTAATGACGGCGCCTCGACTGATTCTTCAATGAATAACAATGAGCTACCATCGATTACTCGAGGTGCCTGGCCTTGGCTAGCAGCTATTTACGTCAATAATTTAACATCACTCGCCTTCCAGTGTGGTGGTACGTTAGTGTCCTCGCGAGTTATTATTAGTGCTGCCCACTGCTTTCAATTATTTAAGCACAGCTATACGGCGAATGAAGTTTTAGTCTTTTTAGGAAGACACAACTTAAAAAATTGGAATGAAGAAGGTTCTTTAGCAGCTCCAGTAGATGATATTTTTATACATCCCGAATACAACCCACACCTTAATTCATATGATGCTGACATTGCTGTCATAGTATTGAAGCATGAAGTACGGTAAGAGAAAGAAATATCGAAATTTTTATTTCAAAATAGATTTGGATGCAAAAGCAACAGTTTTTGTAATTTTTGAGAATTATATAACATTTTACTTACAGCTTTAACACCTTCATACGTCCAGCTTGTATGTGGTCTGGTTCTACAAAAACACAATTTATTGAAGGAGAACCCGGTGTTGTAGTTGGTTGGGGTCTTGGCGGCGTAAATTCTACAAAACAAACTTTAATGACTAGTGCAGTGCCAAAAATTGTTAGTGCACCTATTGTTTCCAATGATATTTGTTTTAAAGAAACCCCTAAATATCAGAGTCTCTCTTCGAATCGTACATTTTGTGCTGGCATTTTATCAAAACAACAAACGATAAAAGAAGAAAAAGGGAGTGCAGATGCAATAGATATAAATTTTCAGCATCAACTGCATCAAAAACTATGTACCGGAGACTCTGGTTCTGGTCTCCTAATTTTCAAAAACAACCGTTGGATGTTAAGAGGAATAGTATCGGGCTTGTTACCTATCCAAACAACGGCAGAGATTTCTCCACCTTCAGCGCCTTCAAGATCTGTTCAAAGTTGCAGCATCAACCAATATGTAATGTATACGGATGCAGCAAAATTTCTAGATTGGATTTTTGCATTTATCATATAAGCAACCGAGCAGACAAACAAAATGATAAAGGATCTACACTTTGGTTCATTTTGCTTCTTAATTTATAACTTATGTAAATATTTTACGTAATCTAAAATTAACTGCTTTTCAAACTGTGATAGATTTAAAAAAATAAAACACTGTATAAACTGTATATAAAAAGTAATAGCACTGTATATACATAAATACACACGTAGAAGTAAGTTTCCATGTTTAGCAAATAAAATGAAAATCAGCTTCACAAAATAAATATGTAGTTTTTGTTTTTCTTTTACCAAAGTAAACCGTTTTTGTACAAATAATATTTATTCAAACAAAGATAATACATCTCACACAGAGGTTAATAGGCAAATAATATGTTGAAATGTGATATAGTTCTATGAAAGTGCTATTTAATGAATTTGAGGGCACGAGAGGATAATGAATTGAAGGTTATTTGCTTTATGACAAAATTGGGCTTCAACGGTATTTTAAAGTTTTAAAAATCAATTACAGTTATAAGAACATTTCTATTAAAAATGTTTAAATTTAATTAAATTTTTCTATTTAAAATTAAATCAGGTGGAATTATCCCAATAGAAAAGTTTCAGTTCAATTCAAGAGACCTCATGGAGTTTTATTTTCCAAACAAAAATAAAAAAAAAATTGTATGGAATAATATTATACGAAATTCCAAAAATTTCATTCTACAAAATATTATAGTACACTGACTAATATTAAAGGGTTTTTGTTTTTAAAAAAAAGTGTCTGATGTCTCATGTCATCAGTTAAAGAAAATGTTATTGTTAGAATTTTTGCCAATGCTATCAATAATAGCAAGAATAAATCTTAAAGCTAATAAAAAACTAAAAGGTTGAATTCTTAGCTAAAAAAGCAGAGTAAAATTTGTAACAGATTAAAGGGAAAAATTTAGTTGGGAGAGATTGATTTTCATGATGGGGTTGCCTGATTTTTTGTTAAACACCTAAACTCTTCAAACATCTCGGAGATTGATTAAAGGGACCTGGGTGGTAAAACAAACCATAACGAATTTCAGCCTCGCCAGAGCCCAGCATATTTGTGACTGATTGCAAAAAATAGTCAACAAACCAAAAACTGTTTTTAATTTAAAATTCTGACTTTAGAATCTGTTATTAAATTTATTTTAGGGAATTCTCCAGAATCAATTTCAAGAACGATGCTTTTGTTAATAGTTTACAAAAATATTTATATTTTTTGGCTTAAATTCGACAAAAATAGACAAAATATCCAAGTTATATTATTTCCTATGTAAAACAAAACAAGTAATGATACGTGACCAAAAATAAATAGAGATCTGTACAAAATGCTATGAACTGAGATATATGTAATTTCAAAATTTTATTGTACTTCTTAAATGCTATATCCTTCGTATTTATTCCTCTGCACTGAATTTATTCCACTCTACTTGAATAGGTACAAAAGAAATGTAACATGTGCTGTTAAAACAACATATGACATGTTATATAGCTTTAAGATCTTCATAGTATTCTTTTTCGACGACGATTCTTAGATGAAGTTATTATTGAAAATACTCTTTTCACACAGGCACTACTGGTTGGATATAAAAAATACACAAATTTGGCTCAAACTTAAAGTTTTTTGAATTCAACATATCAGAATAACGACAATAGTCACATAAATATTTACAATTTAAAACTGAAAAATTTAAAGAAAAAGTAATAAGTTTCCAGATTATAATACTGGCATAAAAATGACTAGGTTTCAATGCTCCATATTTTTTTTTATACCGGCATTTGTTAACACGGATTTACTGCTCACTATTACTTCTGTAAAAATAGCCAAAAAGTTACCAAATCAAGTTATTTTACGCCCTTTATCTTAATCAAACAAAAGACTCCTGTTAAAGGCTGAAATGAGTACCAGTATTTTCCTTTTTAATGTCTTTTATTAATGTTTTAGACACTACTTTCTTAAAACTTGAAAATTATGGCTTGCTATGCGTCATTTCTAATTTATTATGGGGGGCCAATAGTTTTGTGATTATTAGTGAAAGACGTAGTTGTTGATATGTTATCTTATTTGTATCATCTAGTTCCAACCCCTCTATTACGCCTTTCTTTTTTTGTATTCACACCGCTGCTTTCTAACAAAACCTAACTTATTCTTAATTGGGATCAATTGCTACTAATTAGGGTTAGAGGACAAACAAAATATAATTTTTATTGCAATTACGTATCCAGTTAAAATATAATGCAGTGTACCCATGTATAATTTCTACTAACAAAGTTATCAAGCAGCTCAATAATCATAATCCATGGTTCTTTTTAGTCTCTTGTACAACACACCTGCACTCACCACACTCATTAGCGCTGGATAGTAACAGCTTACTCAACTCAGATATTTGAAGCACAGTCCAATTTTTTACAGGTATGAAATGGATTTGAAAATATTAATATAGTAATACTATATTTATGCTATTTTCTACTTAAATATTAAAAAATTTTGAATTATTTAAATAATTATCGTTAATAAACTTAGAAGAAAAACTGAAAATTTCAATTTCCAAAAGTAGAAGTCTGATTAACAAAACATAATACGACCCTTAAAGCAGAAAAAAACCTTTTTCAGTATTATGTTTATTATAACTAACTATAGTATTGTGACTATTCTATATTATTGAAACTACTCGTAATCCCAGAGAGCTTTATTATCAGTAAAATCGCACCTTTTGTGCTTTTGCGCAACATATTTTTTCCGTACATATTTTTCCAAATGAAATAATATCCGTAAAATTTAAAGTATTACAAACTTATTAATAATTTTTTTTTTAAGCTAGTTTACAGATTGCAATCAGTAATTTTTTTGTGCTTTCAATTTTAATTATAATTCATCTCATCTTCTTCATAATCCCAAGACGTACCATCTTCATTTTCTCCAGCATAATCAGCATCTTCATCCTCATTTACACTATTTATATCTTCCTCCTCATTATCAGGGCAGGCAGAGCAACGACTTTCATTAATGCCATAATTGTAACAGTTGGCACCAACACATTCACAACAGCCGTCATGAAACCATCGATAACTTTTTGCACCCTACAAGTAACAGATAAAAATAAGAAAAATAAGAACAAAGTATATAAGCTTATTTTGTTTTTCATTTAAGGTACAATTAATTCTTACCATGCTCTCACAGACTTTTATACATTTCCTATTTGTTTGACAAGTATTCCAGTAGACGACCGTACAATTCACTATATCAGGAATTTGATCTACATTATTGCCAATAGCCAAAGTTTCTTCTGGTATATTGTAGTGAGAATGTGCACTTTTGCGCATAGGAAAACTGATTCTAGTCCATTTATCTTTTTCGTCAGTCGCTAAGACTTCGAAGATTTCTGGAACTCCTTCGAAATCACCAATTTGTGACTTTGGCGCCAGAGAACTGAAACTGTCATTGTGTTGCGGGCACATATCTAAACAGCTACAACACTCTGTATATAAATTACCCAAACAGCTAATACAATCCTGGCAGCAGTAGCAATCAGAAAGTTTACACTGGCATTTTTGTATTAAAAGACACTTGGAAACTACCGAAGCACATACGACTTCATTACAATCGTCCCCTTTTGTTTCGGTCAATAACATGATGGTGCAAAGCAATGCGATGAAATGCATAAAGAACTTTCTAAACTTTATTGCACACATTTTAATTAGTTACTTTTAAAGTCTCAAAGGGAACAGCGCTTAATTTTATTGAAAAAAAGACACACACACACTCACACAGAGCGTTTAACCTTAATAAATTTATTCACTTGTTTGGTCTATTTTTCAGCTATTGTAAGGAGTAAGTTATTTTTTTTTTTTGTATTAAGAGTGCACGATTTTAAGTTCTTGAAGCAACTAACAGAATCTTAAAAGAATTTCATTTTTATATGCACTGGGAAAACCTGAATACAATTAGTGCAACCCGAAATGGAAAAGGATAAGACTTGGCACAAACAAGCTTGTTAAACACACAGGCCCTTAGGTAAAGATTAAAGCATCAGGTAGTTCAATTTGATTTGTGGCTTAACTTGGTATGTTGTATTAGTTTTGTTTTTCTTATCTGCATTTATTTGCATATATCATTTTAACTATTGGAATTAAAACTTTTATTTTGCAATTCATATTTTTAATTATGTATTATTCTGAGAATAAGTAAAAACAATCGTTAGATATGAGTGCAATAAAAAATCGTCTAGACAACCAGTGTGCTTATAGGTACATGTGTATATCTAAACTAACTTAAGTCTCCGTCTCGGTATATTTTACAAGCGTTAAGTTGTGTTGTTTATCATATTTAAAGTTTAGAAATGACGTTTTTAAAGCAGTTAGTTAGGTAATTTATTGAGATAATATTGTTTTTGTTATCTATTTTCTACGGAAACATTAAGCAAATCTATTAAATTTTACAAGGGACTTAGCATATTGAACTCCAGTGAGCCGAATAAAAGCACAAAACTAAAACAATAATTTATATAAGTTTTTGTAATTAGCACAATTCATTTACATAGATTTTGTAATTTATATTTTCTAAAAGGAAAATCAAGTACGTGATATCGCTTCAGTCTTTTTAATTCATGACTGTCATTCAGAAGATTAATGGCGAGTAGGTTTGAATGATTACTCAATCTCTGTAAATATCTATCACAGAATCTGGCAATCCCCTCCTTAACCGTAGGTTTTTTAAGATCGCTATGGATATTTTTGTTGCTGATAAGCCATGGAGCGCTAGTAATTGTTCTTAACATTTTGAACTGGTATCTTTGAAGAATTTTAATATTTGAGTTGCTAGCGGTTCCCCGAAGTTGTATGCCGTAAGTCGAGACTGGTTTTATTAGAGTTTTGTACAATATTATTTTGTTCTCTAATGTCAAGGTAGATTTGTTAAGTTGTTGATGTTTTCTTTTAATGTGCTCTTTCTAAGTAAACCTTCTATCCAGGCAAAGGCCTAAGTACATTACATTATTTGATTGTGGAAAAGTAGATCGACTTACGGATACTGGTGGACAGTTATTTTTCCGAAGCATCAAATTACTTGAACAGATTTATCTGTGTTGACCTTAATATTCCATTTGTAGGGACGAGGTACCTCCTCGTCCTAGTAATTAATTTTTTTCTTGAGAAAATAAAACTTCAAAGTTCCCTTTGAACTTAAGAGCTGAGTTTCTTCCAGCCTCTTGTTTTATTGAGTCTCAAACTTGAACTGGTTATTAGAGCTTAAACTAAATTATTATATATATATTACAGAGGTACGGGGAATATATATTATACATATTATCTTTCGTTAAAAGGAAAGACAAAAACAAATATGTCCCTTTGTTACAAGAACGAAAGAGAAACCATAATATTAGTTGGTAATTGTAGATAAATAAGTAAGTAAGATAAAATAAGTAAAAGAAATGATTAAATTCAGGGATGGCAAAGCCTGGGTATTAAAATACATAATATATATATAAAAGAAAAAAAAGGAAAGTAATGAAACTGTTGAACACAATTCAACACCATTTAGTTAACCATTCCTCTACTAGGTTCAAACAGTTTTGCAGAATGTTACACGCTTCTAAATGACAATCTTGCGAAACCATAATAGCAGTGTCGTCGGCATATGTTGCTATGGTTGTGTCATTTATAGTATGCATATCGTACGTAAAAAGCGTATATAATACTGTCCCTAACACGCTTCCCTGTAGAAAGCCAGATTGAAACCAGCCAAAGGCAAATGTTTCACTCTTGACGCTAACGAAAATTTTCTTTCATGTAAATAAGATCTTTGTATTACGTAAAAAGGAGCTGGTAGCAGATTTTTTATTTTAAATAGTAAGCCAGAGTGCCATACTTTACGAAAAGCCTGTTGTATATTAATGAATACCGCACTACAGTATTGTTTTCGTTCCATAGCTTTAGATATAACGTCACAATTCCGTGACACTGTTCTGGTGTTCCGTGCTTATAACTGAAACCAAACTGATGTTCTGGAATTATGTTTTGCGCCTCTAAAATCGATAACATCCTTTCTAGTACTAGTTTTTCGAATATCTTAGAAAGTATTGATAGTAAACTGATTGCTCTATACGAAGTTATTAAATGTTCCGGTTTATTTTTTTAGGGATCATAATGATTTCCGCATACTTCCACTGAGACGGAAAAATGGAAACTTAAAACTATAAAGTATTATTTGAATAACATAAATATATTTTGAAAATTCTTATTGCTAATTAAATTTTAAAGTATTTACATAAAACATTTATAAATTGACATTAGTTTTGTTTATTACAATTTTTGCTCCCGGCACTTGTCAATATTAGTAACGCCTCGTTAACATAAATTAACTATTAAATTAAAAACCAGATCTTAAAAGTAAACTTAAACTAAAAAAATACTAAAAAAGCAAAAAAAACAAAAGAAATACCAAAAAACAAAACTAAAAACGAATTTTACCCCTGTGAATGACAAGAACATTGTGTAGGAAAAGTTTTGACAGCCAATACTGTTAGAATTTTGTAAAATGTAAAATTCCCATACAAGTAATGTGTTATTGACCAACTGAAATCTTTCTCACTAAATGAAATATCTTGAATGACTTTGCCTTTGAAGAAAGACAGTTTTTCGACAAAATTTTTCAACACTTCGAAAGCGTAATGGGTAATTGCCAGCAGCTTGGCCTTTTCGTAAATATACTCATTTGAAAATCTCCTATTTAAATATTTATAATTCTTTTCTATGTATTTCCGTAATATCTGACGTTCAAAAATCTCTATTTTCTTCATGACCATCCGTGAAATGCTGAACCGTATTGGCAATGCATAGAGAAACATTGGTCTAATGCTAACCTTGTACAAAAGCAATTCTGTTTTGCGTAGCAAAAATTTATTACTACACAGTTTATAAAAGGCTCCATTAACCCTATTCGCCTTTTCCATATAGCATGGTTATTAAATTTAGTTTACTAAAGTGGACTCTAAGATACTTGATGCTATTCTTAAAAAGTATTTCATTTCAGTTTAATGTTAACGCAAGAGATTTGCCCTGCGGCACTGTGGGATATATACATTTTTCGGAAGCATTACGCTAACATATACCAAAGCTCTTAGCAGTATTTATGTTTATCCCCCAATGTGAAGAAAATTCTTAAACGTTTTCAAGATTTAAGGGAACGCTCTGCAGTGCCACTTTAGGAGACTGAATCGTCGGCGTAGAATATACCATGCAAGCCATTAAAACCATGAGAAAAGTCGTGTATAAATTTATTCTATAAATCAGGGGCCAACACTGAGCCCTGCAGAACACCGCAAGAAATATTATCGAATATATAAAACATTTATTAACACTCTGAATAAAAAATCTCCTGTCATCGAAAAAGCTCTGGAAGAGTTTTATAATTGACGATTCAAACACTGTGTTGATAATTTTAACCAAATGCCATCATGATATGCCTTGTCAAAAGCCTTCTCGATATCAAGAGATATGGCAACAGTACACATCTATATAAAATTTTAAAAGGGGAACGAACAGTTAAATTGTCCTTCTTAAAACCAAATTGCCTCTCCAGTATACATATATGCGCTAATTAGACCAAAATCCATTTTTTCCTGAATTAATTTTTCAAACATTTTTCCCAAATAAGAAAGAAAGATATTGGCCTAATATGTGCGTATATTGTCCGACGGGGTTTGATTTATTTGGTTATGATTTTAAGTCAACCCGCGTCAAATTTGGTTCGTGAACATGCCGCTTTCGGGATCCCCCCGAGTTATATATATCTAGTAAATATAATTTAAAACTATAACTCAACCCATATATCTCTGTATAAATAATAGATTATTAATATTTCTTATTTTCCTTAAATGTAATTAATTTTCTTTGTAACTGTAAAAACTCAATTGTATAAAAAATATTCTAATCATAGAACTTAAATATTTTATAATCAATTTATTTTTAGTTTTCAAACTGAAAGGAAAAATTTTAAAAATATAAAAAATATAAAATTTATTTTGATAAAAAAAAAATTAAACATAATAATTAATTTAATAAATCAATAGATTTTTATAATATTTGAATACGTATATTATTCCCGGGGGCACATGATATTCTTTATGGATCCTACAACTGCCATTTAGACTGGTGTCTTGCGAATAATATATGTATTCATATATTATAAAAATCTTTATATTTATTAAAATAAATATTATATTTGATTTTTTTTTATCAAAATAAAATTTTATATTTTTTTATATATTTAAAATTTTTCTTTTCTTTTCAGTTTGAAAACTAAAAATGAATTGATTATAAAATATTTCAGTTCTATGATTAGAATATTTTTTATACAATTGAGTTTTTACAGTTACAAAAAAATAATTTATATTTAAAGAAAATAAGAAATATTAATAATCTATTATTTATACAGAGAGATATGGGTTGAGTTATGGTTATAAATTATATTTACTAGATATATATAACTTGCGGGGTAAAAGGGAGCACAGTCCCCTTCAAGGCTAGTAGGAGTCAAGTGGACCGCAGAGTTCCGCTATTTGTCTTTTTAGGCATTTAGCTGTTCTCTGGCTAATTATTGAGGTAGGCCCTTCGGGAGTATTGTGGTGGCTGTGTGTTTCGAGGCCCTCGTTTGAGTTGGTGGGTCGGATCATTCACAATGAACACAATGAATGGTTCAGGTCCAGTGAATATGAATGCCGTCGTGTTCTTAATTATATTAAGCTTAATGCGTTCTGGACCAGGAGTTGGATAATCTCCAACTTTTCAGCAAGGAGTGAAGGCTGCGGCCTACTTCGGGCTTTCGAAATTGCTATTAGAAGTGACCGAAGGATATACGTATTCAAAGGCCTTTTAGGGTGTGAATGGCGTTGCTTTTCATTCACAGTGGTAATGGCCACCATCTGATTAAAGCCCACGGCCAGGTGCAGATGTAAATCTTATCACGTCATACCGTTTTCGGCTATATGCCTCTTTTCTCTCTATACTAGAGTAATATATGCTAGAGTAAATAGGTACAAGTTTAAAGAGTTGATAAACAGTATTGCCATATATTAGAAAACCTTAACGGGAAATTTTTTTATGAGAAAGTAGCAAATTGTATCCCATCCACAAAATTTTTTACTATTTAAAGATGAAAATATTTCTAAAAGAGAACTCAAATTTGTAAATTTTAAACTTCTAAAGTTGTTCAGTGAAGTGCTGTCATGATTAAATATTGCATAAGCTACTTGAATAACTGTATTGTCGTTACTTTCTTTAATTCCTGTAATATTTCTATTGGGCGGTTGATTCTTAAAAAGATTTGTTGAAGGAATTTTTTTCTTTTATCTTCTGAAATCCTTATCCCATCAACCATAATAGTTTTTACGCCTGAGCGTTTTCTATTTGCAATTATTTTGATAATTTCTTTATTGGCAATTGGTCCTGGATTTTATTATTAAAAAAAAATAGTGCCTGCTCTCGTTCTATTTGTTTAGAAATTAACAAATATTTAGGGTGCTGCCTATTAAAAGTCCTTGCAAACAATACTGTTAGCTCCTTCTGCCAAGTATATTATATTTTTAGCATTTTCTTTAACATATCCGAAGCATTAATTTTTTTCTCTCACTTTCAACTGTTTCAGAATGTATATCTTTTACAACGGCAAAAGATTTAGTAAATTAGTATATAAATTTATCTATTTCGTCATTTGATGAGTTTCTGCTGCATGAAGGAAAATGACTAAGTACTGTACTAGCTAAATAAACACCAATTTGTGTCGTTATAACTGATATAGCTGATTCTTAATATGAACTCAAAGTTGGACGACGATATATCGTTGTTAAAGCTAAACGACTATGATCAGAAAAGGTGAGTAATGTTTCCGTTTTGAAATAAGGCTCATAGCTGTTCAAAACCCTGGTGTTCAATATAAAGTGATCCAAGTAAGACGAACTTCCAGGATATCCAGGAAAAGTATAACACACTCTGGTAAGTTTCACACACTCTGAAGCCACAAAGAAATTGTTTCACCATTAAAATTGTTGACTGAATCACCGCACAAAATAATTTGCTTTCAGATCTCCATACAATACAAGTCCATTATAATCATTAGAAAAATTTAGGATAGATGACAGGCCATTTATTAAACCTAGACGATTGAGTTTACTCGGGAAATAGATCGAACCACAAAGAGTCCTTTGAACGACTCTACTTACTGAAATTTAAATTCCAACAAATAAATTTGGAAAAGTAAGACCAGATACATTAAAATGCGAAAAATCCACTAATTACCTAATAGCAATGATGATGCATAATAGCGTGTCATCTTTAGCAATTGAAAAGTTATCAAGACATACATTCAAACCCGAAGGCTTGCTTTAATATAATATTAACTTCAGTTGTCTTTACCCTGTGGACAAGAGAACCGACATTAAATGTTACCAAATTAAAAAGTTACGGCCCATAAACTTGTATATCCTTAATTAAATTCAAGCATTCAAGCACTAACTTGATCCTTTGTTAAGGATAGATAGGTATCCAAAAAATTTTGAATTCTATCCTCCAGTGTTAGTGGATTCGCAGGGCATATAATATTTGCTACCCTAATAAATTCCTGAACTAAACAAAACTTTTCTGTTCTGCTCCCTTTTGAAAGTTTATTAAATAAGCTAGCGATAGGCTTACCTGGAACAACTGATTTATAGCCCTTTCGACATTAGCCGTAGCTAAAGCTTTTATATTTTTAGCCTTCTTCTTATAGCTTATGTATTTTTTGTATGCCGAGCAGCCTCTGTAATTCGAAGAGTGTCGCCTTTCAGTGCAGTTTACACAAAAAGGCAATTCATTATTGTGAGACGCAAAGTTGCACCCATCTGGCCCATGTTTTTATCGCATTTCAAACCGACATATGGACGAGTACAATTCCTAGAGAAGTGACCCCATTGTTGACACCTCGAACATTGCCGAATTTTTGAACTTGTCTTTGGCCTATCCCACGATGCAGCCTGGTTAAGAATAAATTTAAGTGCTACCAATTCTCTAACTTTTCGGTTTGGTTTAAGAACCGTCAAAAATAAATCTGTATCCATCTCTTTCTTTTTTGAAAACTCTGCTAAAAACTTTGATGCCGAATCAATCCGGAATGAAATTATCCAATACATTCTAATTTCATTGATATCTGACTTGGAATACAGTCCCCTACAAGTTATGCTTTGACTCCTTAAATCTCTAGGAGCAAAGCTATAGGTAAAAATATTCTTTTCTCTAAGTAGTTACACCATTTCTAAATGGACAGATAAGTCTTTAAAGTACAACTTGCTTTTCTACTTCCACTTATGTTTGATTTTGAAATCAACGTTTTTGGATTTCAGTTGGTCAACAAGCAGACATTAGATCATTAAAAGCTTCTTTAATTACCTCTGCTCCAAGCTGGGAGCTCTGAGCAACAAAAGTTTGCGTATTAACTTAATCTAATTGGGCGCCTGGTGAATCATTTCCTAATACCAATTTTGTGTGTTTTGAGTCTTTATTACTTTTTCCTTTTGCCAATGAGGGTGACCTGAAGCCTTTGTTCCAAAAAAAAAAATATATAAAACGATTTACCAATTGTGTTAATTAAAAAAAAAAACAGGAAAAGTAGGTACTTGCATTAACTGCTTTATCCTTTCTGATAACCCACACGGTCAGTAATCAAAATCAGCAACGTATTTTGACGGATCATAAAATGTTCTAGGATTCTTTGTATTGAATTAATTCTCAAATGTTTATTCATTTTTCTAAGACCTTAACTCTCATAGAAAATAACTTTAATCGTAAGATTAAGTTCCTCGAACTAAGAAACACCAGTCATCTCTTTAGAGGATAAGACAAATTCTACCTGCATCATTTATACCATATATTATTGTCACGGTTTTAATTTAATTTATACAGTTATGGTACAGTAAAATTATTTCATAAAAAATTTCAACAACAAAACAATCAAATATTCAACAGCAGATGATGTCAGCTATTGCCTTGCGCTCGTGGACAATACCAAATTCACGACTCTTTTTACGGTTCTTTCTCATGGATTTTAATTTTATTGTGCAATTATAACATAAAAAATGATGCAGTAAAATAAATCCTAGTTCAAGTTTATCTATTTAAGTATTTTCTTAAAAAATTTCAGCAATAAAATTAAAAAGAAAACAATCATATTGTTACGTTTATACCTTTAATAAACGTTTTGTTGTTACTGAGTTCTTTATTGCAAAATAAATAACACCAGATTTTAGAGTTTTCCAGTTAATTACAAGTTTATTTACTTTAACAACACACAAAGTAAAATGTGTACTTTGGCACTACACAACAATTTACTAACGATGCAAGTCTTTACTTCACGAGATTTATGTTTTAACTAACTGACTATCCAATCAGACGCTGTCTTTTATATTTGTCCGCTAGAGGTCTAGAAAAATTAAGAATTTTCCACACCCCTTGTATCACTTTTTGTTGTTGTTGTTATGTTATTCATTCAATGTATAGGCGTCTGTTGGTCTGTGTGTATATTTGTTTTTATGCTGTTAAAGTTTCTTCCTGGAATTTATTTTAAAATAGTTTTTGTTGTCTTGTGTACATAAGTTTTCTTAGAAAACTACGCAGTTTGTAAACAGCATACCCAATTGTTGTTGTTTTGCGTGTAAAAAAATTTCTAGGCAATTTGTAACTAGCAAGTTGTTGTTGTTGTTTTGCAGGCATCAGTTTTCTTAGCACACTACGACATACCCAGTTGTTTACTTTATTACTGAATTATTTTCTATTAAAACTTAAGCAAGATGCATTTGTACAAATATGTATAACAAAGTCGTTGAAATATTTTCCACGTTTTTTTGGACATCCTTTAAAAAACTAACTTGTAGAAAAGGATAAAAAAAATATCCAACAAAAAGACACTTTGTAATAAGAGAAAAGCAAAATAATAAGAAGAAGAATACCAACAATAAACAAAGCAACCCAGCCGTAAATGAAACGAAGTACTTAGACAATAACCGACGACGCACATATGACTTCGTAAGCGAAGCATCTAAGTACTTACTATGTAATGCAGCTGTAATCGATGTATAAAATTAGTATACAAAAAATATTTTTTAATATATTTTTATATAATATTTCCTTTTCTTGGATGTTCTGGTAAAAGTTTGCACTGCATTTCAGTTTGTAATGTGGGCAATTTTGTGGTAAGTGTTATTGCACTTTAAGAAATTAAACGCACCCTAATGATAAAATGCATTAACAGTAAAATAAATAACAAATGTTGTTAGGTCACATACATTCTACATTTATACCTATAGACTTCAAAGCGAACCTTGCATTATTCTTTTAATTACAAAATCATTGCAATAGTGGCACCACACGTTAACCATACCTTACATGCGCAAGTAAATTTGTAATCAACGTTGCTTACTACTTCACTTGCGATGTAAACTGAGCGCACCGATTAAACAGCCTATGACGCTTCTATGTTAAATGTAAGTGGCGAAATAAGCGAACGCATCACCACTGACTACCACTTAGTATAGCTTATGTAATCGCTTATGTAATGTATACTTTTACAGCTGGGAAGTTAACATTTATTAAGAGAAAAAGAAAATGATTATGAAGAGAAAACAAAACAATTTCATGTTAAATACAAAATAGAGCGAATTAACAATAATATAAATACAATAGTTAATGGCATTATAAACTAACAGGTAAACACGACCTCAAACACAATTTTCAATCCAATAAAACTACTCATGAAACCGAACAAACGAAAAACACACACACGTACCTAGACCGAGGTATCGATAAATTTACTTTGTGTAGAAAATTTCAGGTGGCTGGCATTCTGTCTGTCTGAATAGATACGAACCTAACAACAGAACTACCTGAACGGCAACACTGACCACTCACCAGTACAAACCACAACGCGGCTTGAGAATGATGCTATCGCATCGAAAGCGCTCGTCTTTTACTTCAAAACAGCCAGATAAGACAGAAAATTACAATAGTTAATACATATGAAATAAATTACTAAACAGTGTTAAAAATAGTGTTCGCTGCTTTGTCTCCCTCAAAAGTCAGCAGGTGAAGAATACATTAAAACTAGAACGGTATTAGAATTACCCACTTAAGAAAAGCACTGCTTTACCAGGTTCAAACACGTTTTAACCACTTTCTAGAATTGATTTATATGCAGCGCCTCTTTAATAGGAAAGCAACGGCAAATTTATTTCTACCATTTTCTTACTATTTCCATCTGATGAGAAGAAGTTCTAAACCAAGCTGGAAAGGCATAGGAGATGTTATTCTAAATTTTTAATTTCCACTTGCCAATCGATTTGACCAAATGTCACAGCCAATACAAGGAGCAGTTTATACAATCTTTATATAATCTTTAATTACGTAACAATAAAAATGTGTGTTAAAAAGTAATCTTTTTTATTTTGAATATAAAATAATAAAACAACAAGAAAGTAAGAACGCTGCATTCGCCTGACCATGAGTATTATACAACCTTCACCATGTTTATATTAGATATTGCTTTGCGCTGCTTTTCTCATTATATTTACGGCGTTTTATTCTTATTGTTTTTACCTTGATTTGTACAATTATAATAAATATTAAAGATGTAATGATACGAGTAATGGTTTTTAGCTTTACTTGGCCCAATAATACCATCGCTTACGCCTTTACAGCTTGGTTTGGAATTTCTTTTTATCAGATGGAAATAGTAAGGAAATAGGGGAAATATATTTGCGGTTGCTTTCCCATTAATGAGGCCCTGCATGTAAATCAATTCTGGAAAGTGTTTAAACCTGGTAAAGCAGTGCTTCCCATAAGTGGATAATTTAAATACCGATCTAGTTTTATGGTATTCATCACCTGCTGTCTTTTGAGGGATACGAAGCAGGGTTTTTTTTATAGGGGACATTATTTTTCAAACTGTTCAGTTATTTATTGCATATTGTTATTATATTTGCTGTATCTTGCTAAGTTTTAAAATAAAATACTTAAGCAGTTTACGAACTGCGTGGCTTGTTCAGAAAACTTATGGTACAGCAACAAAATTTCTAGTTACAAACTGCGTAGAAATTTAATAAACGCAAGCAAAAACACTTTGTAATGCTGTTTACTAACTGCGACAATACGAGTTTTGAAATAAATCCCAAGCAGAAATTTTATCAGCATAAAAACAAAAACAAAAATACACACAGACATACAGGCGCCTATACATCAAATAAACAACATACAACAACAAAATGTGATACAAAGGGAATAGAAGATTCTTAGATTTTCTAGACTTTAAATGAACAAATATAAATAGGGCAGCATCTGAGTGAATAATAAATCAGTGTACAATAAATCTAATCAAGTAAAGACGTGTAGTTTAAGTGAATAGTTCTGAAGTGTCAACTTTGTGAAGTTAAGTAAATAAAATTGTTATAAATTTAAAAATTCTAAAAAAAATTTAAAAATTAAAAAATTCAACAACAAAGCGTTTATAAAAGGTATAAACGTAACAATATGTATTAACTATTGTATTTATATTATTGCTAATTCGCTTTATTTTGTAATTAATATAAAAGTGTTTTGTTTTCTCTTCATAATCATTTTGTCTTTCTCTTAATAATGGTGAACTTGCTTTGTTTACTGTTGGTATTCTTCTTATTATTATTTAATTTCTCTTATTTATTATTTTTTGGATATTTCTAAACCTTTTCTACAAGTTAGTTTTTATCTTGTATAAGAGATGTACAAAAACGTTTTAAATACTTAAACAACTGTGTTATATGATTGTTTTCTTTTTAATTTTATTGCTAAAATTTGTTATGAAAAAAAAATTGTTATGAACTTGGACTTATTTAACTGCATGACTTTTTATATTATAATTGCACAATACAATTAAAATGTATGAGAAAGAACCGTAAAAAGTGTTGTGAAGTAGCTTCTAATGTTGTTTGATTATTTTGTTTTGTTGTCAAAATTTTTTATGAATTAATTTTATTATGCCATAATTGTATAAATTACTTTCAAACCATGACAATGAAAATAGTAAACTAAGAAACATCAAAGGTATGGGGGAGTGTTAAATATTCAAAAAAATAAATAATTAACTAATATGTGAAATAAATGGTGCAGGTAGAATTTGTCTTACTCCCTAAAGAGAGGCAGAATGGTTGGTGTTTCTTAGTTCAAGGAACTGAATCTTACGTTTAAAGTTATCTTCGATGACAGTTAAGGTCTTAGAAAAATGAATAAACAATTGATATTTAATTCAATACAAAGAATCCTAGAACATTTTATGATCCATCAAAATACATTGCTGACTTTGATTACTGACCGTGTAACTGAATGGGTTATTGGAAAGGGTAAGGCAATTGGTGCAAGTATCTAACTTTTTCTGCTTTTTTTTAATTAACACAACTGGTAAATCGTTTTTGAGTTTTTATAAATTAATGTGGAGACTAAGAAAATTGCATATTCTCTTCAAAAAAATTCCATATACGTTCACATTTGCTCCATTCACTAAAATAGACATCATGCGAATCGGATTCAAGTCCATGACTATTTGAATTTCCCGTCTCCTAATTGAAATGGCAACGCTGCTGCTGTTAGCACGCAACTGTCAATTGACTTCCGTCTAAGTCTGTTTTTATTTGGCAGCCCTTAATAACACATTATCTCGCGCTTTGAGAAGAAAGTAGAGAAACCTAAATTCTTGGTGTTTGGTTTATTATGTATTGTGGTCCATCCACGTTTCATCCATGGATATAAAACAGTGAAAAATCTCGTCCATATCGTGTAGACTCGCTACAATACACCGGAGTCCGAACAGTAGCACGATATAGAACAGAATTTAAATTTTCCATTTTCTTCTCAAAACTCGTGGTAGGCTGTTACCAAACAAAAATTATAACATGAAACTTGTTCAAATTTAAAAAAGGAGTCAACTGACAGTTCCCAGTTAACAGAAGCAATGCAGTTTTAATTCAAATTCAAGAAATTCAAAGTACAAAAATTTGTTTAAAAAAATTTGCGTTTATATGTTGTGTTGAACTGCTATAAACATTTCCAGCTATATATGCTGATTCATCACATTGTGTAGACTAAGCCTTAGATATATGATGTGATAAGATTTACATCTGCACCGGTAGTGAGCCATAATCAGATGATGGTCAAACCACTGTAGATGGTACGTAGCGCCATCCTCGCCCTAGAAGGCCTTCCTCCGGTCACTCCTAGAGGCAACTTCGAAAGCCCGAAATAGGCCGCAGCCTTCACTCCTTGCTAAAGAGTTGGAGACTATCCAACTCCTGGTCCAGAACGCATGAAGCTTAATATAATTAAGAACACGACGGCATTCATACTCACTAGACCTGGACCACTCATTGTGTTCGTTGTGAATGATCTGATCCACAAACTTAAACGATGGTCTCGAAACACACAGCCACCACGATACACCCGAAGGGCCTACCCCAATAATCAGCCAGCTAAATGCCTAAAGACAAATAGCGGATCTCTGGGGCCCACTGATTCCCGTGAAAATAAAGTGAATTGTCCAGTTGACTTCTACTAGCCTTGAAGGAGGCGGAGCTCCCTTTTACCCCGCAAGACACAAGTCTAGATGGCTGCTGTAGGATCCATAAAGACTATCATGTGCCCCTGAGGGGCACATCAAAGTCAGAGACTTAGCATATCGGAGATAAGAATTTTGTCATCTTGGCTCCTGCAGTTTAGCCAAACATAAAATTTATTGACGTCGAGGATGGGGTTCTTTTCTATTGCAATGCAATCCAGTGGTTTCCAACACTGCGTAATAGAGGTGTATTCAGATAATTTTACATATAAGTTCTTAATGTGGTTGCTACATTATAACCTATTTACTGCTGGCAAAATATATTCGTCATTTTATAAACCACTTTTTCAAAAAACTGAATTTGAAATGCACTTTCGCCATTTTTAAAAGTGTTTTAAAAATTACGATAAGTTACCATTAATCTAGAAGAACCTCGTTAGAAGAATAAGTTTAGTCATTTGACTGTCATATTTTGTCTAAATAACGATCATTCAAATACTGAAAAATAGATAAAGCTTTAGCTTGACTATCTTCTTGTGAGACAGATAAAGGGAGCTCTTCTAATGCTTTATTTTACTAAGAGTTTTAAGTAAATTATATTAAATTTAACACAAAACCTACTGATTGTCCAATTTTACTCAAAAATTTTGTTTTAGAAATAAACGAAACTTAGTTAATCATCCTTGCGATTGCTAACAAAATTGTCGCTTTCCATTTTTAATTTTCACCTGCAATTTTAAAAGGCCTGATGTTAATAACTAATTTAAATTAATTTAAAAACTTAAAACAGTACAGATTTTTTGTTAAAACTTTTTAGTTATAATTTATATCTACATTAGTGTATTACTTTTGTTCCATTATATCAAAAGAACTTTAAAAGCGCACCTCAAAAGATTAAGTCGTGCTGTATTAACACTAATCATAGTATCCATTATTTTAAGCCATATTCAACCAAATGTCGCCAATCCAATTTTCTGAAATTTTAGTCACTTACTTATTGCAATAATCATTGTTGCTAATTGCATAAACTGTTGGTTCAAATATAAATTTCTAAAGATTTGTTATATGAAATAATATAAAATAAAATAAAAAGCGTTATTACTAAACTTTAAACATGTTAAACAACACAATCTTAACGCTCATAAAACATGCAGAGGTAGAGACTTAAGTTAGTTCAGATATACCTCTAAGCACAGCAGTTGTCTAGACGAATTTTTATTGCACTCATACGTAACACTCAAAAATATGAATTGCAAAACTTTTGATTGCAATAGTTAAAATGATATATGTTAATAAATGGAGATAAGACAAGCAAAACTAATAAAATATAAAAAGTTAAGCCACAAGCCATTTAACTACCTAATGCTTTAATCTTTACCTAAAAGCAGAAATAACCAGGCATGTGTGTTTAGCAAGCTCCTTTGTAGCTTGTCTTATCTTTCTTTTCTGTTAGGATTGTACTAATTTTAATCAGGTTTTCCCAGTGTATATAACAATAAAATTCTTTCATATTTCTGTCAGTTGCTTTAAGAACTTAAAATCGTGTACTCTTAATATAAAAAATAGACCAAACAAGTGATTAAAATTCATTAAGGTTAAACCTCTGTGTGAATGTGTGTGTGTGTGTTTTTTTTTTAAATAAAATTGAGTTTTGTTCCTTTTGAGACCTTAAAAGCAACTAATTAAAATGTGTGCAATAAAGTTTGGAAAGTTCGTGCTGCATTCGATCGTTTTGTTTTGTATAATCATCATATTCCCTAAAACAAAAGGGGACGATTGCAACGTAGCCGTGTGTGCTTCGGTAGTCTCCAAGTGTCTTTTACTACGAAAATGTCAATGTAAACTTTCTGATTGCTACTGCTGCAGTGATTGTATTAAGTGTTTGGGTAATTTATATACAGACTGTTGTAGCTGTTTGGATATGTGCCCGCAACACAATGACAGTTTCAGTTCTCTGGCACCAAAATCAGTTATTGGTGATTTTGAAGGAATTCCAGAACTCTTCGAACTCCTGGCGAGTGACGAAAACGAGAAATGGACTACAATAAGTTTTCCAATGCGCAAGAGTGCACATTCTCACTACAATATGTCAGAAGAAACTTTGGCTATTGGCAATAATGTAGATCAAATTCCTGATACAGTGAATTGTACGGTCGTCTATTGGAATACTTGTGAAACAAATAGGAAGTGTATACAAATTTGTGAGAGCATGGTAAGGATTAATTTTAATTGTACCTTAAATGAAAAACAAAATATTCTCATACACATTGTTCTTATTTTTCTTATTTTTATCTGTTACTTGTAGGGTGCAAAAAGTTATCGATGGTTTCATGACGGCTGTTGTGAATGTATTGGTGACAATTGTTACAATTATGGCATTAATGAAAGTCGTTGCTCTGCCTGTCCTGAACAGGTAGATATAAATATAAACAAAGTAAGCAAAGATGAAGATGCTGTTTATGCTTGAGAAAATGAAGATTATAGAGAAGATGAGATGAATTATAATTAAAATTGGAAGCACAAAAAAAAATAAAATGCTGATTGCAATCTGTAAACTAGCTTAAAAAAAATTAATAAGATTGTAATACATACGTTAAAATTTAACGGATATTATTTTATTTGGAAAAATATGTACGGAAAAAATATGTTGCGCAAAAGCACAAAAGGTGCCATTTTACTAATGATAAAGCTCTCTGAAATTACGAGTAGTTTCAATAATATAGAATAGTCACAATACTATAGTTACTTATAATAAACATAATACTCAAAAAGGTTATTTTCTGCTTTAAGGGTCGTATTATGTTTTGTTAATCAGACCTCTAATTTTGGTAATTGAAACTATAATTTTTTCTTCGAACGATAATTGTTTAAATAATTCGAAATTTTTTAATATTTAAGTAGAAAATAGCCTAAATGTAGTATTATTATATTGATATTTTAAAATCCATTTCATACCTGCAAAAATTGCATTGTGCTTCAAATATCTGAGTTGAGTAAGCTGTTACTATCCAGCGCCAATGAGTGTGGTGAGTGCAGGTGTGTTGTACAAGAGACTAAAAAGAACCATGGATTATGATTATTGAGCTGCTTGATAACTTTTTTAGTAGAAATTATACATGGGTACACTGCATTATATTTTAACTGGATACGTAATTGCAATAAAAATTATATTTTGTTTGTCCTCTAACCCCAATTAGTAGCAATTGATCCCAATTAAGAATTAGTTAGGTTTTGTTAGAAAGCAGCGGTGTGAATACAAAAAAAGAAAGGCGTAATAGAGGGGTTGGAACTAGATGATACAAATAGGATAACATTATCAACAACTACGTCTTTCACTACTAATCACAAAACTATTGGCCCCCCATAATAAATTAGAAATGACGCATAGCAAGCCATTATTTTAAATTTTTAAGAAAGTAGTGTCTAAAAATGAAAAAAAGACATTAAAAAGGAAAATACTTGTACTCATTTCGGCCTTTCACCAGAGTCTTTCAAATGTCGATATAAAAAACCTAATGAAACATTTAACTGCAGTCAATTTTATGCCAGTATTATAATCTGGAAACTTATTACTTTTTCTTTTGATTTTTCAGTTTTAAATTGTAACTATTTATTTGACTATTGTCGTTATTCTGATATGTTGAATTCAAAAAACATTAAGTTTGAGCCCAATTTGTATATTTTTTTAAATCTAACCAGTAGTGCCTGTGTTAAAAGAGTATTTTCAATAATAACAATAGTATGAAGATCTTGAAGCTATATAACATGTCATATTGCATTTCTTTTGTACCTTCTCACATAGAGTGGAATAAATTCAGTGCAGAGGAACAAGTACGAAGGATATAGCATTTAAGAAGTACAATAAAAGTTTGACATTATATCTAAGTTTATAATATTTTGTGCAGATCTCTAATTATTTTTGTTTACGTATCATTAATTATTTTGCTTTAAATAGAAAATAATATAACTTGGCTAGTTTTTCTTTTTTTGTCGAATTTAAGCTAAAAAATATAAATATTTTTATAAACTATTAACAAAAGCATCGTTCACGAAATTGATTCTGGCGAATTCCCTAAAATAAATTTAACAACAGATTCTAAAGTCAGAATTTTAAAATTAAAAACAGTTTTTGGTTTGTTGACTATTTTTTTAAATAAGTCGCAAATATGCTGCGCTCCGGTGAGACCTAAATTCCTAATGGCTTCTTTTATCACCCAGGTCACTTTAATCAATCTCCGAGACGTTTGAAAAGTTTGTTTAACAAAAAATCAGGCAACCCCACCAACAAAATCAATCTCCGCCAACTAAATTTTCCCTCCTATTCTGTTATAAATTTGACTCTGATTTTTAGCTAAGAATTCAACTTTTTAATGAACATCATTCATTAGCTTTTAGAATTATTCTTGCTATTATTGAAAGCATTGCCAAAAATTCTAACAAAAATATTTTTCTGTGCATGACATGAGACATGAGGCACTTTTTATTTTTAAAACAAAAACACTTGAAAACAAAAACAACTGAAATTTTTCAATTTGATAATTCCACCTGATTAAATTTTAAACAGAAAAATTTAATTAAATTTAAACATTATTAATAGAAAAGTTCTTATAACTGTAATTGATTTTTCAAACTTTAAAATACCTTTGATTCCCAATTTTGTCACAAAGCAAACAACCTTCAAAAAATATTTGTACATAATTTATTATCCTCTCATGCCCTCAAATTCATTAAATAGCACTTTCATAGAACTATATCACATTTCAACATATTATTTGCCTATTAACCTCTGTGTGAGATGTATTATCTTTGTTTGAATAAATATTATTTGTACAAAAACGGTTTACTTTGGTAAAAGAAAAACAAAAACTACATATTTATTTTGTGAAGCTGATTTTCATTTTATTTGCTAAACATGGAAACTTACTTCTACGTATGTATTTATGTATATACAGTGCTATTACTTTTTATATACAGTTTATACAGTGTTTTATTTTTTTAAATCTATCACAGTTTGAAAAGCAGTTAATTTTAGATTACGTAAAATATTTACATAAGTTATAAATTAAGAAGCAAAATGAACCAAAGTGTAGATACTTTATCATTTTGTTTGTCTACTCGGTTGCTTATATGATAAATGCAAAAATCCAATCTAGAAATTTTGCTGCATCCGTATACATTACATATTGGTTGATGCTGCAACTTTGAACAGATCTTGAAGGCGCTGAAGGTGGAGAAATCTCTGCCGTTGTTTGGATAGGTAACAAGCCCGATACTATTCCTCTTAACATCCAACGGTTGTTTTTGAAAATTAGGAGACCAGAACCAGAGTCTCCGGTACATAGTTTTTGATGCAGTTGATGCTGAAAATTTATATCTATTGCATCTGCACTCCCTTTTTCTTCTTTTATCGTTTGTTGTTTTGATAAAATGCCAGCACAAAATGTACGATTCGAAGAGAGACTCTGATATTTAGGGGTTTCTTTAAAACAAATATCATTGGAAACAATAGGTGCACTAACAATTTTTGGCACTGCACTAGTCATTAAAGTTTGTTTTGTAGAATTTACGCCGCCAAGACCCCAACCAACTACAACACCGGGTTCTCCTTCAATAAATTGTGTTTTTGTAGAACCAGACCACATACAAGCTGGACGTATGAAGGTGTTAAAGCTGTAAGTAAAATGTTATATAATTATCAAAAATTACAAAAACTGTTGCTTTTGCATTCAAATCTATTTTGAAATAAAAATTTCGATATTTCTTCAATGTCAGCATCATATGAATTAAGGTGTGGATTGTATTCGGGGTGTATAAAAATATCATCTACTGGAGCTGCTAAAGAACCTTCTTCATTCCAATTTTTTAAGTTGTGGCTTCCTAAAAAGTCTAAAACTTCATTGGCCATATAGCATTGCTTGAATAATTGAAAGCAGTGGGCAGCACTAATAATAGCTCGAGAGGGCACTAACGTACCACCACACTGGAAGGCGAGTGATGTTAAATTATTGACGTTGGCTATTGGCTAGCAGCGCCAAGGCCAGGCACCTCGAGTAATCGATGGTAGCTCATTGTTATTCATTGAAGAATCAGTGGAGGCGTCATTAGATATCGAATCAGAGTTCAAATGACTGTCGCTTGTAACCAAAAGCGGGAAACTTTTATCATCCTCATCAATATTATATTCTTTACTAGTTTTACCCCCCGTTGTAATTCCAGCTCTTGAGGCTGTTGCTTGCTTAAGTTTATGTTAAACTTGAAAACGTATTCGGTCATCGATTGTACCACAAATATCCTTTGAATGACGCATGGGATTTCTATAGAATGAAGAAATAAAACAAGTAAATAAGAAAATTATTGAAAAGACTCCTATTCTTCAATTGCAAACTTGTATCTATAATTCATTTGGATACATGGTATGCACATACATATATAGGAGAGGATAATTTTATGTGCTTGTTAGAGTATTTAGGGTTTTTAACTTACTGCTTTGTATTGCTTAAGCGCAAATGCTTAGTGCTAAATGCACTGTCTGTTGGTAGTATTGAGATGTATTTTATTCCTACTGGTGACATTGATGTCGAGTCACCTTCTTCCAGGCCCACTACAGCTGTAGCTGGTGATAACGGTGCAGATGACGATGCCTGCATGGATGGTACTATTTCATCGAGTATATAAACTTTCTAGTATTTTCCAATTGTTTTTGTATGACAAAGATACTATGGTCTGTTTTGATAGATAATGTTTGTCACACGTACATAAAATTACATGCATACATGTTTCAAATAGTAAATAGTTGCATAAATCTATTGTTGATTGATGTTTGAGGTGTGTTATTTTTGTGCTCAGATGATGTTTTCAATGTTGTTATACGTTGAGTGGATGCGGGACATCAAATAAACATTGTGTAATGATAAGCATATGTATTATGCCAATTAAAACATATACAACAAAATTTGTTAACAAAATAACAAAAGAAAACAAAAAATGCAATAGTATTAGTAGCGTAATGAAATATGTATAAAAGCATTTTTTAATAAAGTATTATATATACTTTTCATAGTATTGTTTTAAAAATTGTTGTAAAATTTGATACGTACCTGTTGCTACTACACAAACAACTTGATTATTCGTCGTAATATATAAGAGTTTAGGAAGAAATGACTTTTTGGAAATTTTTCTTTATACAAAACCGGCGTATCGCTAAAGAATTGCCCGTGCGTAACCCATTTAGTTTCATCCAAGTAATACTGGTTTTGAGTAAAGAGTAGAAAAATTAGTGACAAGATAAGGGATAATTTTAATAAAAAGGAAGCTAATGAATATTAAATTAAAATTTATATATATTGAATGTCTGAAATGAATATTATTTTCATCATTTCATTGTTAAGGATAATTAGCTAAACATTTTAATATAGTTAAACAAAGCTAACAATTCAATTAGTTTTCGCGTCGGCAGATTGCCTCAATTTTCTATTTCTTGCGATAAAAATATTTAAAAAAATTTTAACAGCTTTTTACGTACGAGGTATTTAATAAACTTTGGAAATGTATATTATGTTTTTTTTTATATCATCACACTTCTCTCTATAAATTAACCTAAACATATTAATATATCTTCCTTCTTAAGATATTTGCTAGAACTAATAATATTTAATTAGCATCATATTCTAATATTATATAAACTTTTTGATGAAATGTTAAAATGTTTAGATGGTATAAAAAATTATAATGTAATTGTAATTGTAATATTGATAATGTGTAGAAATTATAGCTAAAAATTTATTTCCCAGTGCAATTCTCTTGTTCTACTAAATATTTCAAAAAGGTTAAAGTCATTTAATTTTTTTTAACAAGTCCTGCTCTTAGTCAAAAATCTTACATCTGATGATAGTATATTGTTGAACATAGACTTCATAACTTAGTATCAGTGCATTTCTTCCTTCGAATATACTATACTTTAGCTTGATTATATGGAGTGATTTTTTCTTTTCTTTTCTTTTTTCGAAGGTACCTGTGATTTCCTCATTCCTTGATAACTTAAAAAGAAAATTGTTGAAAAATTCAATATTTTAAAAAATATTAAAAATAATTTACTAATTTTTAACTTCAATTTCACTTTAAAGTTTTTGTTGGCTTATCATAATTTTATTAGAAAATAATAATATTTAAGAACATTTCATACATAAAATTTCTGCTATATGCATTGTAGTTTTGTAAAATTAAATATTATAAAAGTAGGTTTTTATCGCATGAATTAATACATTTTAACGTAATTACGTAACATTTCCCCAACGAAGTGTTGCACTTTTACTGCAATCAAATGTTATTATACCTAAAATAATCTCCAAAACTGCTTCAATTTCCAGCACATCTACACTATTAAAAGAGAAAAAACTAATAATATGAAAAATAACAACATTTTCTGAAACAACGGTCCTTTTATTTGAGATCTCCTGTAGTATGTGTTAACAGTTTAATGCTTGTAGAAGAGATATAATATCAGGCACGTTTTTGAGTAAAAACAGCAACCAAAAAGCAAAATAGAAACCATTTTTCAGCACAATTTTTACTATTATTTCCGCATTGGACTGTGAAACTCATAAATGGTTAAAAGACTTATCTGCTCTTTAAGATTCATCAGTTGAAATTTTGGATATTAAAACCATATATACTAATCACTACAAACAGGAAAAACAAAATGAAAGTTACGTTTTCACATTTTATGTAATCAGACTTAACTCCGAAAATAGCATGAATGCTTATTGAAACAATAATAAAACACAGTCTGCATACTTCATAACTTAATATACATTTCCTTAACTAATAAAGTATGCAAATTTCAGAGAATAGAAGCGAAATTGTTTTAAATTGATTTTCAAAATAAAAAAATGTAGATAGTTACTTTGATGTGCAACACATATGTAGTACCAAAAATAAAATAAAAATATTTTTCGGGAAAAATGATTTGCGGTAAAGATGTTTTCAGTATTGATGTGGTAGGAAAAGGATGTCCACTTATTTAATAGGATTTAAAACAAAAACAGAAAATACTGCCGCATAGTTTACGTTCTTGTATAAGCCGTCAAAAATATTTACACATACACACACACACAAATTTAGCAGTGGTATTGATTCTTGCTGTATTTGGGTGCAAAATAAATTTTTGAGTTTTTAAGGTGGAAAATTAAAACATTTTTCCATCAGTAATAATCTCATTTAAATTTGCATCAAAAAATATAAATGTTTTGATGTTTTTGTTTAATTTTTAATAGAGTTGTGCAGTTAATGAACGACCTAGTTCAATTAAACTAAAAACAGAACTGAACTAAGTAGCTGCTAATCAGTGCACCGTTTAGCTTTAACTTATTAGTTTAATACAGCTTTTTAGTTCAATTCAGCTCATCAGTTCTTTCATGTGCCTTTCTAATTTAGTTTAGTTGTTGTGACTTCTCATGCAATGAAAAAGATGGTCAATGCCTTTTGTTACTTTAGTTTTTCATTTATCTATTTTACCTTTTTCATCCATAGCTTGTATCATTGTAACTTTTCTTCTTTTTTTGTTTTGCTTTTTTTTTGTTTGTTTTTTTTTTTTGTGTAATCAATTCTTTATTCATATGATAATTATTTTACAATATATATATATAGCATTAGGTATTTACCAGAAGCATAAATATGTAATTAAGTTACAAAAAAAGGAAACAAAAAATTAATAAAATAATAAAAAATTAAGATTTTTTTTAATAACGCGAAAAAATAAAACAAAATAACAAATTTTGTAATAGAAAAAAAATAACAAATCTTTAAATTGAGATCAAATAATAATTTTTATAATCACTGTAGAAGCATTTCTAAATTTTGTAAAAGATGCTCTTTCACATTTTTTTTTTAAACGGAGATTCGAGCAATATTTCTAATATTCTGAGGAAGTTTATTAACCTCTAAACTACCAATGTGTTCTATTCTCTATTTTGTGGTTTCCAATCGACATCATACTACTCTTAGATTCATATTATTTCTTGTGTTGAACGCCGTTTGAAAAAGCAATTGTATGATGCCCAATGTTGTTCATTGATTTAAAAACATAAAGTAAAAGTTGCAGTTTGTGTAATCCGTGCACAGGAAGAATGGTTAGAGCTATGTTCATATACAGAGGTATTGTTAGGTGCATCAAGGACAAATTAAAAACAGTTTTTAGTCCTCTGTTTTGAACTCTTTGTAGGGATTTCAATTCATTAGTTCTTTTATGACCATATATTAATGGCAGATAGTTTAAATCACTGTGTGTTAAAGCTTGATATTAAACCAATTTTGTTTTCGTATTAAATTTGTTTTTAAACTTATATAATAGACCAACTGCCAACAATACTTTGGATTTTAGTTTCCGAATATGTATGTCCCATGAGAGATTATTCTGTAAGTGCACACCAAGGTATTTCGTTGAATAACGTTCATTTACTTCATTTCCATCTACCCAAATGCTAAAAACTTGATTCTGAATACGATTCGGTCTAAATCGCAATATTTCAATTTTTTCCGCATTAAGCTTCAACCTGTTAAGCCTTATATATTCTGAAATCATTGCTGCATCGTAATCCATATGAGCCTTTATAGCAGTTTCATGCTTATACGGATAAAAAATACTTACATAAAAATTTTTCCAAATAACTGATAATTTTCTATATCATTTACGTAAATTTTAAATAATAGTGGTGCCAATATACTTCGTTGAGGAACTCCATATTCAACAGGGCCAATAAAACTGTTTTCGCCATTCACCTCAACATACTGCTTTCTTTTCTCCAAATAACTCCTCAGCAAGCTTCGTCCATTAACTCCATAGTGTTTGAGTTTATTTATCATTATATCGTGATCAACAAAATCAAAAGCCTTTAATATCAGTTCTTATGCCTGCTGCCTTTGCCTGTCATTCGCATAAAGTCAAACTGTTCTGTGCATCGGTGTCGTGTTCTCCATTTCTTTAATTATTTGGTTTTAATTAAGAGCGAATACTAAAAAAAAATTGAAAACGTACAACACTTTCAAGGGAATGTTGTGGGCCTCTCTTTTGCAGATGCATTGTAGTTTTAAAAATTTTTCAAATTCAAATAATTATTTTAATTTTTATAAAACGTAATATTCTTATTTTTCAAAGTTATCTATTTGATATTTTAAAGACACCCTTTTACATATCCACTCCCTCATACATTAACAAAAACTGATATTTAATCCTTCCTAGGAATAGTAAATAGTTTCTAAATAGTTGTATCACTTTAGCTGCATGTTTATTAGTGACTACATACTATTCTAAATTATATGAGAATTCAGTATCATTTGCGTTTCACGTTTCAAAGTCACAAGGTAACGATATTGTAAAGACATTTTCGAAACAAAATGTTTGCAGGGTATTAAGTGCTGTGTATTTAACTTGTCGCACTTATCCATAGCAACAATAACCAATGTTTATTAAGGCATTTTAAAGTAATATTGTTATTTAAATAATGAAAATATATAGTTTGTCTTTATTATGAGTTGCTTTTAAGTTAAATTTGTCATTGAAATTTTTAATAATATATTGGTTATGGATGCGTCTTGCTTAACTTTTAAAAGAATATAATTAAGTAATAAGACAAATAACTTTGTACGCTGTTTAATAACTGCGTAGATTTCTAAGAAAACTTATGCACACAAGACAACAACAACTATCTTAAAAAAATCCCAGGAAGAAATTTTATCAGTATAAAAAAAACAAACACAGTACTACACACAAACCAACAGATGCCTATACATTAAATTAATAGCAGAACAGCAACAAAATGTGATACAAAGGGAGTTGAAAATTCTCTAGTTTTCTAGACCTCTAGTGGACAAATATAAAAGGCAGCGTCTGATATAGATAGTTAATTAGTTAAAACACACCCCTCGTGAAGTAATGAATTGCATTTTCAGTAAATTGTTCTGTAGTGCCAACTTCTTGTGTAGTTAAAGTAAATAAAATTGTTATTAATTTAAAAAGTCTAAAATCTGGTGTTATTTATTTTGCAATAAAGAACTCAAGCACTTCAATTAATTCATGATTTTTAAGGACCATAGAAGAAATGGGGATCCTCGTTTTTTAACTCCAAATCTATAATAATTTTTGGTTATGTTTATGTTCAAATTGTATAACTCATGCTTTGTTTTTTTTTTGCGTAATGTTTGGTGGCTACATCCTTAAATCAAAGAGTTAGCTTTCTCATATTTTTCTTTTGAGTAATATTTCCGGTATTTACCTCAACTGCAAAATTATAAAATATTTGTTTTCGTGCTGAAACAGACAAATAAAAGAAATTTTTACAAATGTACAAAAATATTTCCAATTTTGTTAATAAAATCTCACTATCACTACCACAACATTCAATCTGGTTTTCCTACCAATAAAAATTATGGTTTTGCTCCTTTAAATAAAATAAACTGATATTTATATGGTTGTTAACGTTCGTAATCAATATAAATTTTTCTTAGTATAATAAGGCGCCAATTTAACAACATTTGGCCAATATACACAAAATCTTTTGCAAACAGTTGCTGCTATACAAAAAGATCTTAATTCGTGACTTTATATATGACAAATGGATGTAGAATTTCACAATTCAGATCCAAGTTACTAATTTTAGTCGTACTTATGTCATAATATCAGAAGCTTAGTATGTACAATTTAGGTAAAGAGTGTTTCATTTGTCATTGACAGATTACTACCGTTGATATAATACAGTTTGATGAAAGATAGAGAGAGAGAGAGAGAGAGCTATAAATAATAAAATAAAAATTGATGTATTATTTTCAATTTCAGATAAACAAATTTTTTAGAGAACTTATCCTTACTATTTTTTAACACCTTGGTATTTTATGCCAATGTTCTAATTGTAAAGATATTTCAAATTTTTTTTCTCTTATTACCTACTAAGCTACATGACTTTCTCTGATACGAGAGGAATACAATGTTTAAAATTTGTAAAATAATGAGAAGTGTGGTAATTACATAAAATGATCCATATCTAGAACGGATTACTGAAAAATTGTATAGAAGTAGAACTTCATATACAATAATTTTCCGTTTAGAACAGTAGCAAACACTCGAACACTTCAAAAACTTGAACGAATTAAATGCGAATATAGAGATAAATACGTGATAAGATTTACATCTGTACCTAGCTGTGTAAGCCATAACCTGATGGTGAATCATACCACTGAGGATGATATCCTCGTCCTAAAAGGCCTTCAGATACGTATATCCTCCGGTTATTCCTAGCTGCAACTTCAAGAGCTTGGAGCAGGCCAATGCCCTCACTCTTTGCTGAAGAGTTGGAGACTATCGAACTCCTGGTCCAGAACGCATGAAGCTTAATATAATTTAAGGCCATAACGGCATTCATGCTCACTGTACCTTGTATTCATTGTGAATGATCCGACCCACACAACTCAAACGAACGGTTCGAAACCACAACCACCACGATACTCCCGAAGGGCCAACCTCAATAATCAGTCAGAGTACAGCTAAAAGGCTAAAAAGAGTGAAATAGCTGCACTATGGGGCTTTACTGATTTCCGTAGAAATACAGTGGATTGTCCAGTTGGCCCCTGCTAGCCTTAAAGGGACCGGGCTCCTTTTTACCCCGAAGACACATGTAATGACGGTGGATTTCCGTCAAAACATATCAATGTGATCCCGTGGGGGAATAGAGGTAACTGTCGAACTTTTTTTTAACTACGAATTCTCGATGTATTGATCTGGTTGACATACTATCACGTTCATTATCGATGTAAGTCGCCGGACTTTTTAATAAGCACAAACGCCCATTAACTTAAGAACTGATTTATTAGTTTCACTACTTTGGATTTATTTTCTACCACATTTCTTATTCGAAAGTTTTTCTAATCTTTGATTTAATATAAAATGTTTATATTTGATAACTTTTTTAGATAATCATATCTACAGAATTTATTACAGCTTAGCCTATTCTGTTAACAATTGATAGAATAATTAAAATTTGTATGCATTAATATACTCGCATTTATATTTATAAACTTTGAAATTTTAATAATAACCCGATTTTTCAATGCAAAACAACAACAAATTTTTTGATAGAAAATTTACACTTATACGAAACATATGTTTTCATTATTTTTAATTAAGCTGTTATTTATTTTTTTTTTCGTAAATTGCTCGTGCTTAAAAGCAAATTGAAATCACCCTTACTTTCCAATTTTGCGGCGAATTGAACAAATATCCTGTTTCCTCCAAGAAAACCCAATGCTAGCAATTGTTGCTTCACAACAAAAATTCCAAACAGTCAGTGAAGTGAGATGATGATGTAGACATTCGAACTTTAAGATGAAAAGTTACGGTTACCATATGTCGGCAATCAACAAGCTGCCAACCAACTCTCCCCAACTCGAACCATCCAGCAAGCTATTCAACTACCCTCATTTAATACAAATAAAAACAACTTTCCTTTCCTCCTAGTCAGAGTCTGCTGCGTAGCTGTTTTTGTTATTTACTTCCACTTTTACGTTATATTTCAGTTCACAATGAATTGAGTATCGTACGTATACACGTATTATCGGAAGCGCGTAAATTAAAGAGTAGTTTGAAAAATATGCAAAAAGGAAACAAAGAAAATTTTACCTCGGAATAGTGTTTTGTTTGCGTGTAGCTGCGAGTGATATGAGTGAATAGATCAACGTTAAGGGACAAAATATATATTTTTTTTTAGAAAATTGTGAGTAAAAAAAAACTAAAAAGCTTTTAGAAGATAATTAAAGTATCAAAATTATGTATTAATCAAATCCACAAAAAGTTTTAATCAATAAAAATAAAATGTTTATGTTTAGGTGGCAAAAAGTAGAGATAATTATTTTGTTTATGGCGAGCAAATAAAAATAGGAGTCGAAAATTAGTGCAAATAATTAAATATTTTTTTTACTATTTTAGAAATTTTATAAACTAAGTGTGTATTATAATCAACATTCTTGATAATTATATAAAAATAAATAGCTTTAAAATGAAAATATTTACTATCCCTTTAAGAGACTACACAATTTTATATGCAATTAAAAATAGCAAATTTATGTAAAAGTGCTTTTTAATAAATATTTTAAATTGCTTATTCTGTGGTAAAAGCCATTAAAATATATAAAATGAAAAAATGAGAGATCATATTATCTAAATCCATCATGTTCGAGCTGTTGTATATGACACGAGAATAAACTACAATATTGTTGTTACTGTTTCTTCTTATGTTTGGGGTTGTTGGGCAATAATAAAAATGTCGTTAGTTTACTTGGTCATTGTTTAAGAGATTTAGCATACAATGGAATTGTCAATTTATTTTTTTTATTATTATATTTATGGTACAATTTGAGATTATTTAATATATTTTTTTTTTGAATATTAAATTATATATCCAGGGAGAAGTAGAGGTTGGGAATATTTTTTATGATTTAGTTTGTATATCATAAATTACATGAAATTTAATGTCATGTTGAAAATCTTGATTTCTTTCAAATAGCGGATATAAAACTATAGCGGATAAAAGTAAGGAAAATAAATTAAAATATTATTAGATCATCTTCGTCTCTAATTGTAATACTAAATTATCAATTGCTTCAAAATGTTACAAATTTTCATTATACATACATATGTGCTTAAAAATGTGTGCCAACTATATAAATAAATCCCACAATTTTCGAAAGTCATTATAAAAAAAACTTCAATAACTTCCTCAGATATGTTGAATTACAGTTCTTGAATTTATTAAGCAGACTTTTATCTAAATTTAAAGTTAGGAAATCAGGGCTCCCTTATTTGATTAAAGAAAACCCAAATTTATTGTTTGTTTGCGACAACTTAATATTGAAAGTACGAATGGTAAGTCAATAGATCTATCTATGCGGATCAAATAAATAATGAAAAGTATTGGTTTTTAGTTTAATAAATTTGTATAACATTTTGCTTCTTAATAGTAAAATATTAAATATTTACTCGTATTAATTACGAACACAAAAGTTTATCCTTGTTAAAATCATATTTGCCTTGCCGGTAAATATTCTTCTTCTTTTTCATCAAAAGAACCGCTCTGAACTATATTCTGTTTTTTCTGTATTTAAAATATTTTGCAAAGGTTTCAAAGACAGGCATGTTCAAAGGATTATAAAAAAATGTGAATTGATGACAATTAAGATTGTTAAGATAATAACGATAACAATACTTAAAGCGGTACTAACGGGTTAAACAAAAACGAATCATTCTTTTCTATTCTTAACACTGGCAGAAATAGGTATCTGGCTGATAGGCCTGATTGACCTAAAGAAAAAATTAAGGTCTACCTAAAATTTTTTTTTCTTGTAGAATTTTTAATCATAATGTAATATTTTTCTACAATAAACCCCTATATCTGGCTTTTAAAAAAAATCTCTGCCAGGGTTATCATTCTAATCCGCTTCCTCCTATTTTAAGACTTATTCTGATGTTGCGTATGTCATGTACTTATTTCGAAAGGGTCGACGAGAATGTTCAAAATTTCACAAACCTTTTGTGAATGATTTTTGGTTCAATCTGTACAAAACGATATTGCTAGAAAGTTATTTACTGCTGACGAGTGGCTCTTTTCGTTCCTTAGAGATATGCAGTTCCTTTGACGCGGAATACGTCTGCTAAAATTAAAATCTTTTGCTAAGAAAATTGAAATACAGGTTTTGATTCTAAACTCCATTTATGTGGTACCAATTACGTGTAGACATATTTGATATATCATAGTTAAGAAATTAAAATATTTTCTTTATATTTGTTAGGATAATTACAGCTTTTTTCAATCATTTAAACCTCTTAAATCTATAGAATCATAATCTTCATCTAAACCATTTTGAACCTAAATAAAATAGCCGATTTGTTTAAAAATTGAACACTTTTTAATAATTAATTTTTCGTTCAGCTTAACATGAAACATAAAGTTTAAGGCAAGCTACTACAAACTCCATTACAATAAACAGTTCGAAGACATTACAAATTGATAATATGCCGCCTAAATTATATTCTAAAAAGCATTCAATTTTTACATTCGATGTAATGAACTTCTTTTAAAATAATGCTTTAAAGAAAGTTATACTTTTATTTTAGCAGCTTTAACATAAGTACTTAGTTTGTAATTTAATAACTCAAATCGTTATCGTTTAAAAATCGCTTTGGGGGTTTCTTTGTATTTTATACTTTAAATAACAACATTATTTGTTCTCTATGAATTTTGCTTCAACAATTTTTCCTACACTTCACTTTATTGTCTACAGCGAGGGATAAATTTGATTGCTAACTAAATAGTCATTTTAAAGTTTTCAAAACTATATCTTATTTTTCATTAATAATATCATACTGCAAAAAATGAATAAAGACAATGTTAACAGTAAAAATAACGAAGCGAGTTTTATCAAAAGTAAATAAAATTTTCCCTCTATTAAGTATTTTAAATATAGATATGTAGGTTTTTAAAGTACTCGCATTGCAAGAAAATAAAAATCTGTTATTCATTTAAGTATATATTATTATTATTTATTATCTAAAATAATAACAAATCGATTGTATAATGTGAACTTAAATGGTAGCATGAAAAATCATATTTGCCTATTAATAAAAAAGGAGATAGATTAAGAGTGCAATGATATGATTCCGCTGGGGTAAGTTCCGGGGGAAAGTTTCTTGTACAGACGTGTCCCACAACAACAGCTGCATCTGCCACCCCACAACAACGAGCAGCCGGCCAACTAACTAAAGGGTCCGCCATCTAACGTTTTTTTTTTCAACTAGTGGTTATTTTCTTAATGGTAACACTTAGCTCGTGTTTGATTTTACAGATAATTAGTTTTATCCTTCCGCTGAACGAATATGGATGTGTATACGTTTGAACAACGCTGGGAAATATTGCGACATTACTTTGAAAATCATGGTAATGTTGCAGAATGTGTACAACGTATGTTCGTTATCTTGTGGAAAAAGTGAAAGCAACTGGCATCCTCATGGATAAACCAATACGTGAAAAGCCAAAAATAGTGCGTGAAGCGCCAGCAACATCAATTCACCGTCGTTGTCAACAATTGAACATTTCAGAGACATCATTGAGACGAATTTTGCATAAAGATCTTGGTATGACGCCACACAAAGCCCAACTGGTTCAGGAGTTGAAGCCAAGTGATCATCCAATGCGATTTCGCTTTGCTAAGTGGGCCTGCGATCGACTTACAGAAGATGCTGATTTTGCAAAAAAAAATCATCATTTCAGATGAAGCTCATTCTGCTCTTGGTGGGTATGTAAACAAGCAAATTTGTCGCGTTTGGGGCACAGAAAATCCGCACGCATACATTGAAAAGCCGAGGTACCCAAAACGAGCCACTGTTTGGTGCGGATTTTGGTTTAGAGGCATAATTGGGCCATTTTTCTTCGAAAATGAGCAAGGAGTGGCGGCTACATCAATGGCGATCGTTATCGGGCCATGTTGAATGAATTTTTGTTCAGAAAAATTGAAGAGGAAGATATTGGCAACATTTGGTTTCAACAGGACGGCGCTATGTGCCACACAGCCGAAGTTACACTCGATGTTTTGCACCCTATTTTTGAAGATCGCATTATCAGCCGCAGAGCTGATGTCGTTTGGCCACTTCAGAGCTGCGATTTGACACCGTTCGACTATTATTTGTGGCGTGCATTCAAAGATAAATGTTACGTCGACAAGCCAGAGACAATTGTTGCTTTAAAGGACAATATTCGTGAAGCCGTTGGTTAAATACAGCTGCACACAATCGATAATGTGCTTTAAAATTGGACCGATCGTGTAAGTTACTGACTGGCCAGCCGAAGCAGCCATTTGAATGAAATTATTTTCCATTCTTAACGGGAAGGATGTACTTTCAAATAAAAAAAGAAATTTAAGAAAATATTCAGTCGTTTTGTTTATAGCATTTAAAACACAAAAAAAAAGTTAGTTGGTGGACCCTTTATTATTAAGGGATCATTCGCTTACAGGCTACACACCCACAAGTCTTTCTGCTTTGTACGCACAATCAACGTATACATACCCACAGCAGAACGAATGATTGTAACAAGCAGGAATGTATTAATGTGCAGTACGCAAAATAATTACTTTTTTCTGTAAGTTTGAAATTTAAATTAACGTAAAAAAGCTTTTCATTCATAAAAATTAAACCATTAACAATATTAAAAAAGCCAAAAAATAAAATTCAAATATTGTTAATAAAATAATTGATAAGATATAAAGGCTAAAGGTTATATGAAGTAAAGTGTGTAACTGCGGAGAAAACACATCCACGTAGATACTTTGCTATTTCTTATCTAGTATATCAGTGGGCTTTGACGAAATTTTTATAAACGTTATACTTTTAAACGTTTTGGTTTTGCTGTCTTATTATCTTTTTAAAAGTCTTGAAAAATTTTGTACAGTCCACTGATAAGTTGTACGAACTGTAACGAAATAACCACAAGGATATGATGTCCCTACAGTAATAAAATTTATATTTTAGTTTAGTGTTTATTTTTAAAGGAACCAGGAACAATTGACGCAATTGACGTAAATTAACATAAAAATGTTCCAAATAAGTATCCCATACTGAGTATTAGTTATATAAGTTTCTTTGTTTGAACATGTGTTTTAGCAAAAGCTAATTATCTAAGGGAAATTCAGAAAAGCAGCAAAGAATAATGCGAACTTAAAATTTTGCAAATTAGAAAAACAGCAAATATATCGCACCAATAATTATGAAAAATGTATAATCAAAAATAGAAAATTTGCAATATAATTAAAGAACTTATTTACCAAAAATATTTACATTTTTCAAATAGATTAATAAATTATATAAAATATCATCTGAAGTTAGTTGTTAGTTCACTGTAATAGCAAGATACTGTTCTGCAATCTAATTAACAAAAGAAAAAAAAATGAAATACAATTTTAAGAAGGTCTAGTTTTCATGCTATCGAAAAATAATTTTTATAGCTTTTTAAGTCATCAGCCTTACCAATAATCTTAAACTTCATAATAACACGTTAAAGTAATTAATCTGAATTTTCGTTTTCAATTTGTGAAATATTAATTAAACAGATAAGAGAAATTTACTTAAGTATTGTTACAAAATGCTATCATATTATTTATTGAAGCAATTAAACGAATCTGAATCATAAATCCGCAATAGAAAAAATAATGAAAAGTAACAACAACATATTGCTTGCCAAATTCGTGAAAAAACATGAAAACCACTGAATAAAAATAACATCCAAAGCATCATAATAAATAGAAAAAGAAAGATAAAAAATAAACATCCCGGGAAAACTAAGTTATGTCGTCATCTCTAATAAGTTCAAATCAATATTTTTAAAGAAAATTATGCTCTACAGTAGATGTGAAAAACTAAAAGAAAAATTGTTTCATTGTTGACAACTGGAAATAATACGGATTATCCTTACCCAAATTAAAAGCTAAGTGATTTTTATATATTTTTAAAGCGTTAAATTGTTTCATATTTTCACGGCTCTAAAGCACCTAGCAATGTGAAATATTTGCATTTTTATGCACATATTAAAAACAACAAACAAAACAAACACATTGTTTATTGAACACAAATAAAAAAAAAATTGCGTATAACATAACTCACAGTCGACGAATAGATAAAATAAGTTATTCTCCGTCTTAATTTAACCATTTTTTAGTGGGAGTCTGAAATAGCTACAATGGGACAAAATTACTTATTTATACAAAATTTCTACGTTAAGTGTGTTTTTATTTTTGATTTTCCACCATTTTCGAATGATTTATGTTATATTTTAGTTAATTATTTTTCTGAAATTAATTATGAGGGCCATTAAAAAATCCGGAACTTGAAGATTTTAATGGATTTAGTGGATTTATAAACAAATTTCTTGAGCAAAAATACCTAGTAATTATTTTTTTATTTCAATTATTATTTAAATCAATAAATATAACTCAACATTTATAACCTTATGTTTTATATATTAATTTTTGAGTCCATTATTTTATACCAAAAGTTAATAAAAATATACTAGTGACAAACGGGTTTTCAGTTTAGTTATTACTCTTACACCTACATTGGTTTTGCTCCTAATTAAACTTAAAGTATCAAAAGCTCCCAGCATACACTTATGTGAAGTGAAATTAATCCTGTCACAGCTCAAATAAATGTCTATAATTCTTTTAATGCTAAGAAATAAAGTCAACAAGATTCTACTAAAATTTTAAAACACATTAGCTCATTTTATTATTATTATTATCATTATTATTATTATCAAACAAAAACGCTTCAAAAACTCATCTTTTATCAAGGTTACGTGTTTGAACTCCTAAAGAACAAAAATGAATACGGTTATCACGAATTCATAAAGTCAATGAAACATAAGATTTTTAAGCGATTTATCTTAATAATAATAATAACAATAATGATAACAGCGATATGTTACTTATTTTTTACAACTGAGTTTAACTTAATTTAATTTCAAAAAAACGTACACTCGTATAAATAGTGTACGTAATTCTGTGGCCGATAAAATTTATTGACTGATAAAATCTACTGACTAACTGTTGTAGGCGGTGAACTTACGTATCTTCAATATCAATTGATCGACAAAGAGATTTGTTAGATTTGTGATGGAAAAGCTCTAAATAAGTTCTTACCAAATGACCACATTTTATATGAAAACGTGACAAGCAGATCTCTTTTATTTTTAGTACTATATTTATAGCCACGCTGCTTGCAGTTAAGAATTACTTGCAATTATTTAACTCACTGTTTGTATAGCAAATTGCTATACATATTCTAAGTTTAGTGGTGATACCGGATAACAAACTGTATTAAATTCACCTAAGACGTACGTATAAATGTACCATATAGTTAACATATATGTCAATTTTATACTTTTAAACTAATTTAGCGGTACATTTACGCAATAAATGGTGACAGGAAAAAAAGTGAAAATTAATGCGAAGCTGTTTTAAAATATTTTCTGGTCTTCTTCTGAAACTTCATAATTGAAAAATCTATTTTCGTTTGATATTCTGATGTGTTTTACAAAAAAAAACTCCTATTGATCACAAACACCATCATCTGCAGCATTGTCCTTTAAATTTTCTTAAGTTTCGAGGTATTGAGTTGAAATATTAAATGATTGAAGTATAAAATGTTAAAAAAAATAAAAAACAAAATTAATAACTCTGTTATCACTTGTTTTTTTATCTTGTGGGTATTTGTCTTTCAGCGTTTCATTCTATGCTTGAAACTTTTGACTTTAACTCAATTTTCTTACTTCAGTAACATTAGTTGAAGGATGATGGTATAAGTTCGGTTTGCAACTTACATTATGAATGAAGAATACGAACTGAATATAAAATGATCGAAGCTATATTTATATACATATTTAAATTTATATTTATATTTGGGTATAAAGAGAACACTGAAGATGGCGAATAGCCGAAACCGATTTGTTCACAAAACAAATTTGACGAGGGTCGACGTAAAATCATACCCAAATAAATTAAACCCCGTCGGAAAATATACGCACATATTACATTTATCATATTTATTTAAATATTTCTTACAAAAACTTATTTAAAACTGTTTGGTATGTGATTCTAAAAATATATTTTTTGGAATTTTAAATATTAATAATTTAAATAAATAATTATTAATCTTAGTAGCAGTCTTTTTTAAATAAATTTAACACTATATTAAAAAAGAGGTCGAATAAAAATAATAATCAAATATTAATTATTTAGATTTACGAAACATAAACATTACCTATAACTTTATATAACGTTTGTGTATCGTTTTAAAATAATCTGAATACTTTTTTTTGCGAATACTGATATTCTGTGATTAAGAAATACATAAGTATAACTCAAGCAAAATAAATAAAACGATAACGCAAATTGTATACAAAATTAGTAAAACTTGAGAGTACATTTTGATAGTCTTTTCGAAATAGCGTTAAATTTTTTCTGCCGTATTTCGCTCTGTTTTCCTATTTTTTTCCTCCATTTTAATCATACGGTTTATACAAATTTTTTTTTCTAAATAATTACACTTTTAGATATTTAAAGCGAGTAAAATTAGTTAGGAATGCGACCAAATTAAATATTAATTGAATTTGGATCTCAAAAAACCAGTCTTGTTTTTAAAAATATCTGTTGTTATTTAGTAAAAAAAAACTATTTTCAAACATTTGCATCACATTTTTTAAAGGACGGTATAGTAGATTTTTTTACAGTCGATTTTAAAATATTGTGCTTACCTACAGCTGTAAAATTAAAATTAGACTAAAATCAATTTAGCTTAAGCGCATATAATTCTTTTTTTTTTTGTCTTACTTTAAATGATTTTATATAGATTTAGTTGTATAAACAAATAAATATCCCATTTGTGTTCTACACAAAAATTGGTCTAATTTCAAAGTAGTTATGTGGTTTTCATATTCATATAGTTTCGCTAACAAACACGTTTATTTAAGAAAAACCACCTCAGGAATTTAGGGATAAATAACAGAATTTAATGATAAGTTGGCAAAAATTATTTTTAAAGTGCCCGTGTGATAAACCTCATGCAGATCACCAAGTAGTTGACCCACGTACATATATATGGTGACTGAGGGAGCGTACATATGACACGATTCGTTGAATTTACATTTGCAATGAAAATTAAGTGTTAGAAGCTCTCAGTATAATAATTGTATAATTTTACTTATCGCGATATTCTGCTGATAAACTAAATTTTAAAAAATTATTCCTTTGGCAAAATATATATTTGTTGGCGTTTGCTCCCAGCTACTGCCTGTTTATAAATTTTTTATTTAATAATTTGCCTCAAATGAGGTTATCAGGGTAAAAGCGAAAATTGTTTGAGGGCCTTTTAGAATAAAAATTTGTTCAAAGTGTAAAAAACTGCTCATTATGCTCTTTTTGCATTTTATACTTCATTTCTATATTATCAGCAACAGCACTACCAACAATACTGTGACAAATTTTGCCCGTTTTATTTTCAATATTGATATTTGTATTAGCTGGTTTAGTTGCTACTGCAACTACTGCTAAAGTTGATCAAAATTAAGTAAATTTTAGTTTTTTGTTTTCAAAGTACACTCGTGAATTTGTTTGTATGGCAACCATTTACAACGAGCACACACAAAGAATTTTTATTCTTTGATACAAGCAATTAAACTAATTAATCAAAATGAACAAGTGTAAAAAGTTTGGATATAAAATTAGTTATATTATTTTAAGTACTACAGTAATAACTGTGGTATAAAGTTTATATGATTTTCTATTACTTTTTACATTATGGTTATTAAAAGTATAAGAAACTTCTAAACGAAGCCGGCTGACGTAAGTTGCTTTGATATTTTATTTATTTAATAAGCAATAACCTTAGTTACTAAAGTCATTTGGCAGTTATTTTTCTAAAAACATGCCTACATGAACATTTGTATACAGACACCATGGATATTGTTAATGAACACTTTTTTAAATCGTACGATCGTATGGTATGAACAAAATCAGCAACATTTGTCTCCAGACAGTAAATGTTGCTTACTTGTTATTTATTATTTTATCATCATTTATAAACCAGTGTCATTGTATGACCTTGCAGAAAATAAACGAAAGGTGTTAAAGCGACATATGACATATGGCCTATTCCCTGAAATCAATTTGTAGCCAACACCTTTATTCAATAAGTCGCTGGTTGCGGTAGCCTTATGGTATCTTGCTTGGTTTAATGTCAATAATATTTTCAAGCAAAAATTGTTTATAGTGTTAACGACCTCTATTGATGTAATGCAAGATCCGACTTTATTGTCGAAGAAATAAGGTCCAGTGATTTCATAAGCGTGTAAGTACTAAAATTACAACACTCTGTATATAATGGCCTGTAGGATTAGATCGATTTGGATGTGTTTCTCTAAATTTAATAATTCAGTTTTTTATCAAACCTTTAAGCCATAAATGAGCCTCATCGCTATTCAAGTAAATATGGAATAATTTGATAGCATTGATAAAGCGTAAATCTATTCATCATGATTTGCTAGAGTACAGTTATCTGAAATGTCAAAAAGTGATTGAAGTATGCCAATTAATTTGGTATTATATGTTTTGTAAATTTTACTGGGGTTAAAATTGTTAAATTATAAATGGAATATCCACGCCTATCTCTATACCTAACAAGATCTTTAATTAGATTAAAGTTTATATTAAAACCATTACCTAAGGCACTAGATAAAGAAACCAAGGTTTTCATGTAAAAACAGACAATCATTTCTTAAATAATGATTGTCTCTATTCCTTTTATTATTCAGCAACAATAGTAAATATGTTTTTAAATTTCTACCTTATATTTTCTTTATTATCCTGTTTCTTTTTTTGACTTTCGGTAAGACTGCTGTTAAAGACTGGTAAAAATTTGTCATGTTGTACATTATTTATAAGAAAAAAGGAGTTTCTTCAAAATAAGAATTTTTCAATTTTTATCGTTGCATTGTTAAATTTTCATAATCTTTTGAAAAATATTAAATTTAGGGAATGAAATAAAGCGAAAATGCTCTTAGTACTTTATATTCACTATTCTTTGTGTATTAAGGTATTTGCAGCTTGTACTGGCCGGTCCAAATTCTCTTATCTGGTTTAAATTGTGTGTTATTATGGCATTAATAGATTGTTGCTTTCAACGTGTGTGCTCTATTATCCAAATTGGTACGTTTTGACTACACCTAAGTTTATGCAAAAAGTTCGTTAAACTGCCTTCACCACTTATAATCCCAGCCCTCATACCGTTTTTGCCGACAAGAATGTGGGTACTGCAACCAAGAGTGTATCACTTATAAAAAAAACAAATCGGTAATTTGGCCGAAAAATATGAATTGGAGAACTAGGATTTCAGAAAACCTAGGTACCATTTGTAGTTCCTATATGTTTCAAAATTTTAGTCAATAAAAACTTTACACTGTAAACTGAGATTAAACTAAACAAACGATACAATTATTTCTATAGTTAAGTTCTTGGTCTTTTTGGGCTAATTGCGGTCATTAATCCATCAAGGTAATGCAAATAAAACAATTTTACTTCTTTTCCTCAGCGTTTCGTCGATAAGGTTGCCGAGTTCTTCAAAAGTATTTTTACTTTGTTCTTGTTATTGCTTGAAAAATTTTTGGAAGTCATAGAAATATTCATATTTTGATTAGATCATTTTATTTTTTTATAAACTAATTGTCCGAAATCCCCACAAAAATCAAAAAAGAGTTATGGAAAACCATTTGTGTTAGTTTTACTTTTAAATGCTTACATGTGCTATTAATTAAGTAACATAGTTAAGAAAACCTATTTACATTATACCAAGTAACTGGAGAATGGAAAAATATTGCCGTTAAAACATTTTATTCAGATAATGTTGTAGTGGTAAAAAGTGCACTTTATTTAACTATTCTTTTCTCTCTCTCTCTCTCTCTCTATCTCTCTCTCTTTCTGCCAATATTAAGTAAGCAAGTAAATAAATTTTACCCGCAATTGACACTTATAGCTTATAAAACTACAGAAGATAATTTACCTACATTTTACTTCAATAGCAAACTAGTAATGAGGAAAATGAAATATTCTAATGGACTTAATAGTTTTGCGTTCGCTTTAATAAGCTGTTATAATGTTATAAAAAACAGATGATTGTAAAAATCAAAACAATTAATTTCAATTTTTTTAATAGGAAGGAATCGAACTTCTTGCTTTTTACACCATTTTTATAATATTATTTTCTTAATTTTTTTCCTGATCTATAATGAAATGATTATTATTCTATATCTTTATTTTATTATATTTTAATGATAATTTTTTACTTAGTTAAAATTTACATACTCCCAGGATGCTCGAAAATTTTACGTTTTCAAAGTTTTATAGATTATGTGCTTTTGGGTGTCCTTACATGAACTAATTGATATTCCAATTTGGATATTGCTTAGAATGTGGCTCACATTCTGTCTGGTAATATGATCTACGGCCAATCTTAGTAACCAAGTCGTAACATTTCTATTCGAAAGAAAATATACAGAATTTGATAATAAAACTTTTAATGATAAACGAGAATTATCCGGCCTTGAAAACGATGCTACAATAAAACAAAACTATATAAAAAATTTTTAGTCGACACGATGTTTTTTTGAGCTCCTGAAACAGCTGTAATGTATAATTTTAAAGTGACATTCGTGTTACGAAAGCGGTAACATCATATTAGCATCCAAGACGAAATCATTTTAAAATATATTGAAGAAAATTTTAAATAAGCCGTGAAGAGCTAAAAATGTATAGCTTTCGAATGTTAAAAGTGTCTGTTATCATGTCTGCTAAAAGATAAACTTAAGAATGCCAGACAAGAGAATCGAAAATAATTTTTGGGTAAGTGTATACAACTGGAAAAGGTTTTGCATAAAGAAAATAAACTCGCATTAGTTCTTTGCATTGCTTTTGCTTGACTTTTTGCAATATAACAAACCTTTTTACACTGTAATGATCATGAATGTCGCAATGCACTCCTATATTTTTTACAGAATGCTATTTATTGTTTGTCAACAATTTTTGTAAATACATTTTGTAACACAAGGAAAAAATTACATATTCACGTAAGAGACTTGTTAAAAAATGTGTTTATGCATAAGAGGTTACAGAATTATTATTGTTAAAAATTGTTAAGGGTTAAATTTAATAACATATTTATGCTTAAAATAAACAAAATACTAAATATGCTTGTAGATATATATTGTAGAGTACAAATAAAACCTTATAAAGATAAATTCTAGGAATATTTTATAAAAGTATATGTATTGTTTTTGTAACCACTAGTCATATGCATCATAGTAAACCATATTCCAGACTGCTTTTTAAGAGTTTGAAAGGTTTTCTTTTCCTTCTTGGAGTATTTTATTGAGTTGTGAAAAATGGTTTTGTGTGAGTGTCATAATAATTCGATTTATGTATATTAAAACAGTGTATGCACTCACTTTCATACGTTCATGGGTTTTTCATTCTTCATTCATTTATTACTTAAACAAATAAATATATTCCATGTCCAGAATATATTTTGCAGTAGGATTTTTGTTTTATTTAAATTTAAATGGGATTCTATGGAACAAAAATTAAAAGCTGTTTTAATCTTATCAACTTATCTTATCTTATCTTTGTAGGGTTTGTTTTGTGTAATAAGCACAGGCTATTTATATGAAGTGTGTATTTCGTTTTTTTTTTTGTTTTTTGGAGTGAACATCCTATGCTTTTCTATTATATGTTCATTGTATAAAAGTATTAATATTAATCTTGTATGTCAAAAACTAACTGTTCGATACCTGTTTTAAAATATTGTTTTAAATTCTAAAATATTTTCTTTGTCTCTATTATTGTTTTTCATACACTACACAGTATGCTTTGTAATATATATGTATAATTGGCAACTGAAAAATTGTAAAAAAGGAACAATAAAAAATTGATTCTGAAAGCGAAAAGATGTCTTTGTTTTAAAGCGCTTACATATTATCGATAAATTTTTTTTAATTTAGACATAAAATTCAACTAATTTTTTAGAAAATCATAATGCTGACATTAATTAAACTAATGATGTAAATTTGGTTGGAATATCATTTCACTGGAACCAATCCGAATTTGTTGTCTTATTTAGTACAACTTGACCTTTTCTAAAAACAAAATTCCTAAGTTTAATCTTAGTATTTTCTCGAAATTCTGGTTTTCCACAGGTCATGTGGAATTAAAAAAAATGCAAATGAGTTAGCATATGATCTTTTTCGAACTTTGTATGACTATACGAGTATATATAAATATATATGTATAGGAAACCTAAGCCCTTGTCACTTCATATTTTTGACATTTACACCATACAATGTAAACAAAAATTAAAGCTATTAAAGCACATATCGAAAAATTAAAGCAGCTCTGCTCTCCAAAAGCACTGATAACAGTCTTTTTGATACTAATTTATTATGGTTTTTCCGGTTAACCTAATAATAACAAAATTTCCATGTCAGTCAAACAACGCATAATAATAATATTAATAAAGTGCGGTGACCTTTCAGGAATTTCCAAATTGCCTTTACTTAGATGTATGTGTTCATAAAAATTTGCATAAGCCCCTTTTACACACAGTAAGAACGGAAGCTATTTCGTAAAACTAATTTATATCTAATGCTTTTACATATGTACATTTAAATAGAAAGATAATTAATAGCAGTATAATTCGCAAGTATTAAGAAATGCCATTTATTCACCGATTTTATTTAAATACTGATTTTCGACTAAATGTTTTGATATTACAAAATGGTTCATTATTTATTTCTAGCACGCGACGTGGCTCATCACCAATTGTGCGCTTAAGTGCTTCTATGCCCAACGCTGGTAGCATATAAGACAGCATTAACTACAACTACGCCGACGAGCTGTAACTACAAGTGATTACAAAAGTTGTGCTCTTATACAAACTAGACTGAAATTGGGTGATATCATGTAAGTACTGGCATAGTTTTTAACTTGTTAGTGTGACATCTCTTAAATATAGATCGAGATATATATACAATTTTAAGAGTTTAAAAGTATTGCAAAAATTCGTATAAAATAGTTTCTAATTACATAAAATAATTTGCCCATATTCATGTTTTGGTGGTATGAATAATCAGTATATTACAATATGTCGTCCGATTCTTTCAAAAAAACTATAAAAAAATGCCAAATCAATATACGTAAAGCTTGAATAAAAATATTTATAAGTTATTTCTAGCGATTATACAGATAATTTTGTCTTTTTCAGAAAAATCAAACAACCTTTCGAATTTTTTTATTTTGTTAAAACCTAAGTTTAGTTTCTCTTATTAAAGTTAAAAATTAGCTAAGTTAAAATAACTGATAATATTACGGTTGCAATTTGAATTATGTCTTTTAAATTCTACAACATTTTATTGGGAGCGTCTGTCATTAACAGCAATTCGGCGGTATTTGAGATGCAGCGGTCTGTTAATTCAATAAATTCTTATTAAACACAGATAGAAAATGACCAAATTTCATTGCCAAATTACATGTTTTAAAAACTAAGCCCAAACCAAAGATATAGAATATTTTTCTGCAAACTTGTAATCATTGCCTTCCTAAATTATGCTGAATGGTCGGTCCCGTGAGATTCGCAGGAAAGTATATGTATAATGAGCAATTTTAAGTTAGCAATTAAAATCGGAAGTTAGTAATTTAAAATGAATAATAATTTAATAAATAATTTTAAAGTTTAATACCACGCTACTGGGTAAACAAACGCAGTTGTAACCTTTATTATATTCATAACATTTTTCGATTATATACAACACAATTAACAGAATTTCTGTTATTAATTTAAGTTTTATTTTAAAATCAACAGACGTCTAAGAGTTATTACTAACATTTTAAGAAGAAAAGTTAATACACTGTTTCATTCATTTGCTACATTCGCTTGTAGTTTTTTAACGCGGAATAGCACCTGTTGAATTCAAAAATTAAAGATTTTGTTGTACAAAGCTGGAAGAACATGAAAGCTTTCTATATGTCTAAATGTCACCCTTTAATAGCTTGGACTAAAAGCTTTGAATTATAACAGTATTTTGATTGGTACTCAAGAAATTAGTAAAAATAAATACAAAATTTTATAGTTATAATAAGTTAATCGAAACTTATAAAGGTTCCTTATTAATTTTTTATTTATAATCTCATTGTACTTAATCTCAACTGCTCACAGTTGTATTTGTGAAAGCTTTCATTTTGACAGTTCACGAAAGTTAATATTTTGCCTTTGTGCTTTGGTTAAGTACCACAACAGTAATTTTGTGTACGTGTGAAGGAAGATGGGGTTGTTTTTCGACTACATACGAAACGAATATAGGCTCCACAAAACAGTCAACTACAGAGCCATCAAAAATTCAAAAATTCATATGTTTTTCTTATTTACTCTTTGCCAATTTGAATTTATTTTTGTTGTTTACGACCTATAGACATTTCTTTTCATTTTGACATTTCGTTGCTAAAATATTTAAGGAAATAGCAAAAGTACAAATTTGTTAGTGTACTGGTGCTTGAAAGCTGTAATCTACATTGTGACCAACTTTAAGTAGAGGATTCGTTGGATTTTTCCCCTTATGGTTAGACTTGAATCGTTAGCTCTGTGAAAAATTGAAAATAAATTGTTAAAATCCTAGTCAAATAAAATAAATCTGTGAAAATATAAAGCCTTTGGTTTAGTTAAACTTATTTATGGAAAAATTAAACAAATTAAATGCATTTTAAGTACCAAAAAGTTGTTTGAAAAAAGTAAGAGAAGCATGATGTGGAAAAAAGAACAGAAAAGTGAAGACAATATTTTTCTATGCTTAAGGAAAATTCAATACACATGTAAGAAGGTTTTTGGGTCAGGGGGCTAGTGCTGGTACAAATGAATATATGAATATGAAAAGTGTACAAGAGCGGTGTGCGCGGTCTTATTTTAGGTTGAGGCAAAATCCTTATACCTACATGAAATTAAAAAATAAAATAAAATGAAGTAAAAATTGGAGCAAGTGTGAAAATGAACTTTTTACAATTTTAAATGTAAAATTTTATTAAAAAATATCACTAAAGATTTCTTTAAATACCCGGGTGCAGTAAAAAGTTAAGGGTGAAACCTTATAAAAAATGCCTTCACAAAAGTTTAACCTAGTTTTTTTAGTAATATAATATAAATATAATAAAATAAAAAGTGGTAAAAGTAGAAAATTAAAAAGTTAAATATTTTAATAATTAAAAAAAAACTTTCGAGTCAAGAAATTACAATTTATTTGATTTAAAAGAATGAAAAAACAAAGAACCATATGATGAAAATTTTTATTAGTTTTACTTATAGACGACATATCGTCGCCGTAACCAACACAATCGTGGTTGGTAAAGTTAAACGAACGCAAGAAACGTAAAAATTCGGTCAAATGTTATTTCAACATAATATTGCGTGTATATGAATGTGTGTGTTATATGTGTATATTGCGTGGTTATAGTTCTGTGCTCTTTTAAATAAGTTTTCTAAATATCATTTCAATCACAATACTCTAACGTGCTTGTAATAATTTTAATAATGTGAACTTAAAAATGATATTTTTTAAATAGCATAGAATTTAGTCTAGTTTGCAAAGCCATATATACTATATGCATTCAACAGTGAGTTTCATTTCTAATCTAACAAACGGTTTTAAATCCACTAAAAAATAATGAATAAAAGATAAAAAATGTGAAGGAAGCACTTAATTATTGTATCCCCCGATTTAAATATTGTTAGTGTATTCGTTAGCGGTGTTTTGGGTTTACCAACATCTTTATTATCTTTCACTTTTATTTTTACTTTATTTTCTCTGGTTATGCTTTCTGGTAGAAGTTTAATATGTGGTGTGTAAGTTAAAAATAAACAAGAAAGATTTAAAAAAAAGTTTCGTTAAGTTTTGTTTTATAATAATTTCGTGTTCAATAACAACAAAACGAAGAGAAATAAGCTTTTTAAGGTTTTTTAGATTATATTTTCACTCGTATTTTCTTATTTAGATTTGGTTGTTGTTGTTGTTTTTATAATATCTTAATAGGTCGTTGTATCCGCAGCACAGCTGATTTTAATTGTTTGAACTCACACAGATACAAAAGAAATCTGCAAAGCCACGTTAATGCAAATATGCCAAACAAAATCTTTAAATTTTCTAACACAATAGAAAGAATAATTTCAATTTCTTATTTTATTTTTAGAATTTCGTATAGTAGTTTTATAAAAATAGAATAACAACCTAAAAGATAAACTCAGTTGAAATAAAGAAATTTTTTTTAATTGTAATACTCACTTTTTGCTTTTTTACTGGGTGCACACAAAATGAATTTTTTTGTTAAAGAGACTGAACAAAATCAAAAAAAAAGAAATAAATAATAAATAAATTAACTAGTCATCAAAATTAATTTTTAATTATTTTTTAAAATGTATATTTATATGTCTCTTTTCTGTTTTCTTCGGGCTCTAGGTCAATATTGTTTATTTAAATAAAACTCTTTTCTGTTTTATTAAATGATAATTCATAAACATTGTTTTTACTTTTATTATTATTATAAAAGTAAAAACAATATTTTTTTGTATTTAGCTTTCGCTAGATAAATTAATAAGTAACATATGACACCATTGTGCATTTTTTCTAAAATCTTTCGGATTGTTGTCACATTACATTGTATGTGAGAAATGCATCACTTGCAACCTATTTGTCGGAATGCCTATTGATATCTGTGGCATTATTTTGCACCATTTTTACTGCGCATATCTATTTGCCTTAAAATTTTACGATTAAATTTGCAAAGTTGACATATTTTTTCATCAATAAATTTATCATATCTTATGATGTGTGAAGGAAAAATAAATTCAGGTTAATTTAGTTTCACATAGACAAATCGCTAGAACATAAGTATATTACGATGCTTGTCTTAGGAGTATTGGAGGACGGTGATTATTCTGGCTCTACAAAAATTTACCATACAGAGCACAGTACAGGATGGAATTTTGGCTCCGCAACAATCAACAGGCTGCTAAGGGAACTGGACTTAATGTTATATTGTGCATATGATATTGTGGTAGTGGGAATAAGTGGAATCCATATAAATACAATATCACAAATGTTGGAATCGGCATTTACGGTGACTTGCACCTGGGGGAACAGAGCAGGTTGCATGCGAATCCGACTAAAACCGAACTCTTAAGACAATAAAATTCATCACATGCATTGTACTGCTTTTTATAGTTCTCTATAAAAACGATGGCCCATATTTTCCATAAATGAAAAGGGACACCGATCCAATTCTGACGATTGTTGGTTTTTTTATTAATCATATGATAAATTCAGGAGTTTTCTTAGAGTTAAGTTCAACAGTTTCTATTTCGATATCGATCCGATTTATTTAATTTATATCCATGCTCAGCTAGGAGCAGTTATTTTAACAGTAATTAGCCAAGTAGTGTATTGGTTATTTTTAATATTTGTCTCCTTTATTTAATTTATATCTTTGCTCAGCTAGGAGCAGTAATTATTAGTTCAGCTAGGTGCTTGGTGGAACAAAGAATAAAGAATGATCTTTCTTTCTAAATATCAGTCGGTTATATACCGACTATGAGAAGGTTGTAAACTAAACTAATCTACAGTTGGTGAGAATAAAACTCACTCATTCTTAAATTCTAATCCTTAACTATATTTACTATATAATTTGTATTGTTTAACCAGGCAATCATAAATTTAGATAGTATCATAAAATTTTTGATTGAGTGGTTCTCCAATATATTAAAAATAATTATGTAAAAATATAATTAATACTTATATTGAATTGGGCAAAAAGTGTAATGTGATCCAACTGTTGTTGCATTTGTTTTGGGATTGTTTTCCCACAAAATAAATGTGTCACTTGAAACGCACCGATCAGCACAAGTGGTTTGAGCAACATCAAAAACACAAGAAAAGTCTGTTTGGGGTATACGAGTTGAAGGCCGTATGCATGCCAAATATAGCAACAACAAACATGTCTGCATTGCCGGTGCATTGCACTTAAGAAATTTTAATTATGTTAAATCTTTTGTTATGACCGCATGTGTGAATATTTATAATTTGTATTAGGGTGGTTCCGCTACATTGTAAATTTAAATTTGTTGTTTTACATAGGGTAACTCAGCTATGTCAGTTGATTAATTCGAAATAAAAACCAAATTTAAGTACTTAACAAATAAAGTAGCTTTTTCATCTACATTTCTTGCTCACCCTCCACTAGAAGTTCGTATCAGATGCCTTAACATTATCTCCTTTAGGTTATTTAGTTTATCTTTTATTTTATTTTTAAGTTGAGGAAGTTTGTATAATTGTAGTTCTTCTTGAATTCTTTTCTTGTAAGAAAGTGAAGTCTGACATCGTAGAATATCTTGCAGATATTTGAAGTTTGAAATAATCTTTAACAAAAATCTCTTATTCTTTTTTACGGTCTTTTTAAATTAAATTAACAATATAGATTTTTTTAATAAGAATAAGATATTTATTAAAGAAAAAAAGGTCGATTAAAAATAACTACAAAAGTTTAAAATAATCTTCACCAAAAATAGTGCTGCCGATATTCCACATGTCCTTTGTCTCGGAATTTATGTTAAGCTACAGTATAAAGTTTGCAGAGGTGCCTATATATTAACACAAAAAACAAGAAAGTCGTAGCCTAAACCCTATAGCTGTAACAAAGCTAGCCACAGGTAGTTCAAGCCCTTGTGTATTTGATGCTGAAATTGGGGGCCAACAGTAATAATTTAGCAACACTGTTTTTTATTTAATTATTTTATAACTAATTAATAAAATGTTTTTGAATATCAATAATAGTAGTTTGCATATTTTAAAAGTTTTTTAAAAGTTTTGTGCTGGGGCATGGCACAGGAGCTTTGTAAATCGGCTTACCTAGCAAACAAGAATTCAAAAGAACTACAGTCAAAGCCCGGTTTAACGAATGATATAATGTTCAGACCTTTCGTTATACCGAGATATTCGTTATATCGAACAGTATTTTTTTCACCTTAAAATTTTATAAAAAAACGGTGGTACGTAATTTTAAAAACATAATTTCATTTAATTGATACTTTCGCGTTTATTTAAGAATTGTTTTTATTTATAATAATTTTTTAAGCATTCTTTTTTTATCTTTTTCAAGCCAAAAGGATCATGTAAGCTGCAAGGTACAAATTAAGATTTTTTAAAAAATCAACGACAATTTCTGTTTTTGATGAAACAGTTTTACTGAGCAAATAATTTTTGTAATGCATTTTTAAAATTCGGATGACATTTTGGTCCATCGGTTGTATTAAAGTAGTAGATAAAGCGTCCATATTTTTCCATTTTTGGTTGTTTTGACTAGCTCATCTGCGGGCGGATGACTTGTTGCATTATCAAGGATAAGTAGTGCTTTTATGGGTAGATTGTTGCTTTTTAAAAATTGTTCAACCATAAAAAAAATTAAAAACAAAAGTAAAACACTGTCACGAAAAACATACTTGAGCATAAAAATTTAAAAATTGCTGAATTCATCCACGCATTTTTTGAGTGGGTGTAATTCGTTGGAATAATCCTGTTTTTAAATGAATGAGGTTTTTTTGCTTTACCAATTAAGAGCGGTTTCAATTTTTTTTGAACCGGATGCATTTGCACATAGAAGAACTGTAACCCTTTCCTTTGATAAATTCGTATCAGGAGTACTGGATTCTTCTGCAAGGACAATTGTTTTATCAGGCAGCAATTTCCAACATAAACCGGTCTCATCTGCATTAAAATTGCATCTCTTGTTAAATTCTGTTCGATTACTAAGTTATGGAAACGATTTTTAAAAGTCTGCACTAAATCTTGTCGACCTGAAAGTTTTTCGCCGGTTTGACTTATTTAGCAACTTGATTCCATATCTTTTCTTAAAACATGATAGCCAGCCATCACTTGGATGGAAATCGGAGCCGTACATTTGATTATGGATTTCTAATGCCTTTGCTTTTGAAAGCATTCCACTGACGGGTATATGCTTGTTTCTTTGGCTTAAAAAGCCTTATCCATTCTTGGAAATTCACCTTTTTTAAGAGATCGCCGATCTTTTGTTCCATTGTCTGTAATTTTTAAATTTTCCACAATTTTATGTTCGTTCTTTTTTAAGGTACATATTCAAGATTTTGTTATTCCATGCTTTTGAGATATTACTTAAGGATTTACACCTTTCTTACATTCTTCTAAAATCTTTATTTTTTTATCAAAACATAAACTTTTTCGATTTGAAATCTCGTTTTCATAATGAACCAAACAGAACAACTAAAACCTTAACTATTAACTTTAAAAAAGCAACGCATCACACGTCTTCTTTCAATACAAAGCAACTTTGTCATTCGTTAAATCGGGATTATTTTTTTTTGCCATTCGCTATGTAAGATAGTTAATGTAAAAATTTGGCCATTCGTTATATCGGATATTTGTTAAACTGAGTATTCGTTATACCGGGCTTTGACTGTATTTGCAAAAAAGCCATTGCCGTTACGATGCTTAAAACGTTTAAACAGATTGTATATCGCATTTGTTAGCGATATACAATCTGTTACAAACCAGTTTATTGTATAAAATACTGCAACAACTTTTGTTATTTTTCGTTAAGCGATACTCAATTGCGTTTCATTTTATATTTTAAAATTTACTTTTTTTGTAATTCTTTATGGAGATTTTCTATTATAATTATTTTTTATTTTACTTTATTTAAAAATAGTGTTTTCTATCGGTTTATCATTTTTAAGTTTAATTTACGTAATACCTAAGAAGTAATTAAACAATGTATAATTATCTTAGGTTTTAAGTGTTGATTAAAATTAATAAATTTCGAATGAATTTTCGCTTTTCGGTTGGTGGTCGAGAATAGGGTCTTAGATTAATGCAATATGTTCCAGCCAAAATTACTGGCGATTGTGAAAACCATGAAATTCGTGTCTGAGTATATCGACACTATGTCAATTCAAGGCTGGTTAGCAACCAAAAGATGTATGGAAGGTTGAATTCGTACTGAGAGGCTTGAAAAGCTTGAAACACTCAGTAAGGACTAAATTGCTTGTGGCGTTAAATAGGATAGCGCCAAGAATAATTCAACAAGAATGATCTTCTTTCACATTAATAATAATAATTAAAACAAATTTACTTTATATTTTTTATTTTACAATATTTCGTAAAGAAAGTAGACAGTTAATTTTTTTTTGGCAAAATTATACTCGTTTTACAAAACTAAAATTATTTCAGTAGCCTGTTTCTTTTTTGCAGAAATTTGCGACAATTCCTCTATTTTTGCTTTCTGGATTTTCAGAGTAGCGTTCTCCTTTGCAACGATATCCTGCATCATATCATAATATCTGGATACCGAATTTTGAGTTTGTGCACCGGCTACCAAGTCTTTTATTTGTCTATTTAGTTCAATTAATTTCTCTAATTTTGTTCTATATTCATCAGGAGCATTAGACACGTCTAACTGGGGTACTGGAGCTTCCTCATTATCATATCTTGGATATTCTTTGGCGAATGCTACTGCAACTATAAGACAAATGATAAATATGTACAGTTTCATTTTTGTTTTTGGATAATTTTTTCACTATTTTTGTTATAGGCAAACAACTTCTGAACTTAACTGGTTGATTTTTAAACCAAATTTCACTTTTTATACAAAAAGTTTTGTTTGCTTTTCTTGGGTAAAGATTTAAATCCAGGGTTGCCAGATTTTTTTCAAGTGTAAGTCTGTAATTAAAAATTTTTATCCCCAGATATCCATTAAATAATTTCCGCGGGGATATACTTAATTTTTACTGTAAATAATTTCAATAATAAAAGTTAGACATCCTTATATTTGTTTTAAACATGTTAATAAAATTAAGAACTCAAATCAAAAAGTTCACATTACAAATAAATTTATCGGTTGATATTTCTACAGTTAAAATGTGTGAACAGTTCTATAGATAAATCAAACGCTTCGCAACAGGTGAAATCATTTTGGAAGCGAGTAATAAATTTTATTTTGTTGCTTATTTGTATTCATTGTTGAAAAAAGGCATTATAAAAAAGCATACATAGTAAGCAAATTATAGTTAATACTAATTCTGCTTGGTCTAAAAATGGTCTAAGTCTAGCAGCATCCTAATATGTACAAACAGTTTAAACATTTTTCAAAACGTGGCTTTTCTGCTTCGAACCACTTATTCTCAGAAAATGTTGAATATGCTTTGAAAAGAATAAGATTTGATAATTTTACCGTAAATTGCAATAATATGTTTTAAGCCTAAAATCATGTCTTCTTCACTTGTATTGCCAAATACAAAACAAATATACATATACATATGTATATAATTTCTACTTCGCAATAATAACCCAAGTAAATCGAATCTAAGAGAAATTACCATGATTCAAATTTTATTTATTCCATTGGTTTACTTAAACCTTGTTTTTGTTGCCGTATTGAAAGATTTTCAAATAATGTAATTAATTCAAGCATTAACATTATAAGTGGGTTGCAACAATGTAACAAACTGTAAATAAAAGTCCGTTAAAAATTCGCGAAGCATTAAAAACTACGTTGAAAAAATTCATAACTAGAAATTGTTATCCTATTTTGTAAAAAGGATCCCCTTTTTGGGGTTAAATCCCCCAATTTGATAACTTTGTTTTAAGCGGGTAAACATCATAACTGTTTACTTTTTTTCATTTGAACGAATAAACAAGATTATGGATGGGATTTAGAAAATTATTTTTAGCATGAATTGTTAAGATAACAAAACCAACTGTTCACAGTATTCAGTGTTCAGTGTTCAGGGATTTTTAATATTATTAATTTACTGTATTTAGAAATTGCTCACAATAAAATATACACCAGATAACGGAATAACGGTCTATGTTAACAAAACGGGTAGTCTCGTCGTAGTAACAGCGTGTTAAGGCTCGCACAAAGCGGTTAGGGAGAAAAATAAAAGTAAAACAACACAAAACAATATTTGTGAAGGTTTTGCTTTGAAAACATTACTAGAAATCACCATTAATTGTTTTAATACAAATATTTTAAATTAATTATGCTAGATTTCTTTGAACATAAATATTTTATGGTATTCTCATTACATATTTATTAAACAAAAATTGAAATGTATTACCGTGGCGAAAGCATATCCATATGACCACTTCACTATTTCTCATACAGCACATCGATGGATTTTAGCCTAATTTATAAAAAGAGAACTGTTACTTATTCCATTTGATGAATTAATTTAATAAAATAATGTAATCCGTTTACAGGTTGGCAGCAGCTCAAGAAGCGGCGCTCGCAGGCCATCAGCAGAACTCCACAGGTACTCAGGTCGAAGGGGAGCCCATCGCTTAGCTGATAGAATGGGTGGCTCAAAGAAAGAGGATTTACCATCTGGTGGTGGTCCCACATTATTAATTATCCTCGCCGAGGATAACCCAATAAGAAAATACACATGTTTCATAATAGAATGGCGAGTACATTGTGTTACTGACAATCAAACATTTGCCTTATTATGATAAAACAGTATTGACCCAAAAACTGGTAAGAAAATAATGCAAGATGGAATTTTAACCATTGTGTAAACATCTCGATTGCCAAAAGCAATTTTTGACAATTATCAATTAATTTTTAAATACAAATTAAATATAAAACTTATTGATTTTTTATGCATTTTCTGCGTAGAAGCATCCTTGCCTTAGGTCCAGCCTTACATAAGCACTTCAACCTCAGGAATATTTGGAACGTCATGGATTTCTTTATCATAGTAACGGGGTAAACATATCTGATTTCCTTTATTGTCAGCAAAATGGTTTCTAATCTAGAATGAATTCCTAAATTATTTTGATTTTAGTGCATCACCAATATTTTTATCAATTTTATATTTTTACTTTTATATTTAAATTTCTGTAAGCATATGTGTTCCTTAATAAATCTTCTCACTCCGAAAAGTTTAAAAAATGTTTGAAATATGTTTTTAATTAGCTTTTTTTAAAATTGTTGTAACTATCTTTTATTTTAAGTGTTATTTTTTAACAGATTTTTGTTACATGATATTTTCTAAGGATGTATTCCAGAAGGTACTTGTTCAGTTTTTTTTTCTATTTTTTAACGAATTTTAAAGCATACACGACAATAATCTTGAGTAATAATAATACATAACAATAATTAATGTATCTCAATGCATAAGTAGTTTTTTTCGCCCATGAATCTTTCAATAATAAAAACATTATGAATTGGTAAATATTTAAGAACAAAAAAATATATTAATTATTTGGCTACAAAATTAGGTTGCTTCTTTTTGGCTTATATAAATATTAAAATAATGATTACATTCTAAATTATTGCCATTACATATTTCTTTATATTCTTCGGGGCATCAAAATTTTTATTAATATTAAAATAATAAGAACAAACATCGTTTTATTTAAAATTTTTAAATAATTTCAAAGCTTCTCAATTCGAGTGTGTATGTTGAAAAAGAAATTGAAAATGTTTTTGTGTGTATGGAATAGATTTGTATATTCTTTCACAGCTTTTAGATGGTTGATATAAAAGGCTATTTAGATTGTAACCAACACAACTACTTAATTTAAAGCGGGATAAATTTTTTTAAAAAGTTTAAAAAGTTTTTAAATGCAGTTCTAAGCAAATAATAAACTTAATTAAACTTTAAAAAATAAAGTAAACCTAAAAGCAAAAAACATTGCAGTTCTTGAACATTTTACATCATACGTTTACTGGGAGTAAGTTTAGCAGCACCTACAAAAACAGTTGGAGGAAATGACCAAGTGAACTGTGAAAAAGTTTATAATGGGACAACAAAAAATAAACTTAAAACAAGATTAGCTGGTCATAGATGTGACCAAAAATGTAGGGATATTTCCACACCGAATAGCTTATTTAACAAGATAAATATGTTATATATTATTTGAAAAACTATAGAAAGTTTAAAATTTAGAGCCAGGCATTATTTTTTTAAGAAAGTTTAAGAGTCTTTAATACACATACAGCATGGAGACGCTCTTATTATCGATGATATATTGGCGTGCATATATTTCGTACACAAAGCGAAAATTTTTACAAAATGTTGAGAGTTTTTATATTTTCCTTTATAATTCTTTTCACAGTTTTCCGCATCTTTTAAGCATTAAAGTACATTTGTGTGACCGCCCAGTTTCCCTATTCTCGCGAAAGATTAACATCAATTTTTATTTTTTCGCTAACGTTATAAGAGTTTTTTTTTAAATTTTTTGTGAAACTAAATGATTTTTTCTAATAATCCCAAGACTTAAAGTCGTTCTGATATGTGAACGGATATATTTGGCAAGATAACCTTAAAAAATTGTCACTCATCAACTATGTTAGAGTACTGGCTTTTGTCTATATTAATATATACTGATGCCATGTTATCTTATTACATATGAACTAGAAACATTAACTACTGGTAACCTAACTATTAATACCTTCAGATGATAAAAAGGAATGTTTTCATTTCAAATATAAAATAATAAAAAAAATAATAATAAAAGAAAGAGAAGGTGATATCCGTTGGGTATGATTTTACGTCATCCCGCGTCAAATTTGGTTTGTAAACAGACCGGTTTCGGCTACGAGCCATCTTCAGTGTTCTCTTCTCTCTATATAATATACGCATACAACAAGGTGATATTCCTTCCTTTCACCGAAATTTAAACCGCGATAAGCATACACACATATAAGTTTTCCCAATTCCTTGGTAGTTTTGGCAGAAATCAAATTCGAAAGAAAAAAAAATGGTTTTCAGCTTCACTTGCATAATTAAACAATTGTTAATTAATTGCTGATAGTTCTTGTTAGTGATGTTCATGAATAATGTTTCTACGAATTTTCCTTTTTTTAATGAAATAAATATTTTGGTAAAATTTCATTTGTCTAGCAAAATTCCGATTTTTGGTTAATCTGAAGTGTTTTGTGAAATCTTCGGTTTTCAGCAAAACAAAGCAAAAAACACGGGAAAAACATAAGGAAAATAGAACTTTGTTTACTATATATCTGCTGTTTATGGAACTACTCGGCACGAGTAGTACCGAGCATGAAATGTATTAATATTAATAAGTATCGAATAATTAAAAAAAACATTAAACAATAGAACTGACTTCAGTAAAAAAATTGTGTTTTTAAAGTTTTCATTATTTTTTATAGCAGAATATTAGAATAAATCTATTGCTTAATAAACGCAATCATTGTATTGACCTGTTTAGTCACGATTATTGTACTACAAATACAGTGAATTTGCTCCTACTTTTTGTTTTTAGCCCTCTTTACAAAACGAGAAAGTTATCAATTCATCTGTCTTTTTATATATTTGTGCCCGCAGTTCTCAGTTCCTACTGAACCGATTTGATTTTTGTTATTAAATGGTTACGTTTTTGACGCTTAAAAAATCATAATGTTCAAGATTAAAAGCTACCCCCATAGCACACACGATTTTTATATGTCCATTGAACCGAACCTTAACGTATAAAAATTTTTGTGTCACTGTTAATCCCAATAACAGAAAATAAAAAAAACTAAGCTCAAATAATAAAGGGTTTTCTCATTTGTGACTTATATAATATAATCATTTGAATCTTTACATACAGACAGTTAGAAATAACATAACTAAATTGTGGAGATTTATCTTCTCAAAAGTTTTAGACTTCAGTTGTCTACTAGTAATATAATTATTATTAGAACGTAACTGATGTAATTTGTCGTATATTCTGAAGTTTTAATTCACCCAGAACTTGTGTTTAAAAAATAAATATAAAAGGATGTCGATATAGGTGATGCCACATCAAGTATAAAATTGTAAATTAAAGGATAAGCAAAAATATGACATTATTTAAATTATACTGCTATATCTCTTGATCTGCTACAGACAAAAGTTTAAAATTTATACAAATGTTTATTTCTATGTTCGAGTTTGAGTTAAAGATTATCCCATTATGACTAAATTTGACTATATGACCGTTTTTTGAATCAGTTTAAGTAGGCACTTGAAATTCGCAGAGTATTAAAATTTCTAAATACGCTATAAAATCACTGTAAAATATAAAATTATTAATGTCTCTATAGGTAATGTATTTTGATTTTTTTGTATCAATCTTTTCAGTCGTTATAGATAGACAATTGAATTTTAAAGAAATTGTGCACTGCAGTTTTTATTTCATGTGCGCATATATTTTAGGACATATATGAATATACATACATACAAAACAAGCACAATTTAATAGTCTCAATATTATCATTGCCAGGTATGAGGCTAATCAAGAAGTAAAATGGTAACAAGAATTAAATCCTTTACATGTTTAAGTAAAAACAACAACCTTGAGGTAATTAGAAACTTTGCAAACTGTGAAAATATAAATGCTGGTATTGCCAAACATGTATTTTAACCGGGAACTGTCAGTTAACTCCTGCATAAATTTGAACAAGCTGTGTCGGATAATTTATTTTTAATAGTCGTTGATAGCAGATTACTATGCATTTTGAGAATAAAGGTGGAAAAAGTTAATTACAGGGCCAATTATCAGTGTCAATTATAAGTGTCAACACTTATTTAACATCTCGGTATGGCATCTGGCCCAAACCACTAACAATTAAAATACTGCATAATAAGACTCTTTTTTCTATACTTTTTCACCCTGACATAGCAGCTTAGAATATTTCGCATCTCAGAGAAAGTCAATAATTCGATATCCCATGATACCATAAAAAAACTTAGCGGTTATTTCCTAGTTCATGTTATTACATATAATATTCATTTTTATCTCAAAACCAGTCAAATGAAATTGATTCCTTTTCTTAAATAAAACCAAATGTTTTTCAAAACTTCCTAGAGTGTTAACCCTTATATTATTACTATTATTGTAATTTGTTTTAACTTAATTCCGATAATACCGTTTCGTTTTGCACATTTGCTTATATAACTTTCCTTGATAAAAGGCTTGATAAAATTGATAAAATTTAAATAAAATTGATAACGATTGAAGAGTAATTCATCATATTTTGGACATTAACTTGGACTGGCTTTTTAAATTTTTGTTATTGAACATCATTTTTATATCTTAATTTTTAAATATTCGTAAAAAAAATATCCTCCTTACAAGCAGCTTGTATAGAGAATCTTAATTGTTCTTTCATTTAGTTTTGTTCGAAGAAACACCTGGCTGTCTTTAGTACGTACACAAAAAGCAAAAAAGTACACAGCACTTTTTACGATTCTTACTCGTGGAAAATTTTTTTTTTGTAATTATACTGTAAAAAGTGATGCAATAATATACGTTTAAATGTCATACGTCGTAAACAATTTAGAATAAAATTAAAAAAGAAAACAATCATATAACAAAGTGTATTTTATATACACATTTTTGTAGATCTTTTTATCTTGTTTACCTAATAATTCCAAGAAAAAGATTTGGAAAGACTCAATAATAATATTAAGAACAGATACCAAGAGCAAACAAAGCGAATTCACATTAATTAAGAGAAAAACAAACATGAATAAGCAAATGCATATAAAGAAAAAACAAAATACAGCGAATTACAATAATATAAAAACAATAGTTAATAAATAAAAAATAAATTACTGAACAGTATTATAAACAGTGTTCCGTACAAAAAAGCAACGCAGCTACCTCTTCTCGAAATTATGCAGACGGTGGACATCTTGAAACTAGAAACTAGAATTGATTAGAAAAGCAACCACAATCTTTTGCTTCCATCTCCTTACTCCATTACCATGTGAATGGCTGAGCAACAGACCAAAAAAAGCACTCTCCTATTAAAAACAATCAGATATTGCGTCAAGTGAAACTGTACAAATCAAGTTAAAAAAATAGGAATAAACAGCGTAAATATAACACTGTGACAAAAGCAGGGCAAAGCAATATCCAACACAAACGTGGTGAAGTTTATATAATATTCATCAGTCCTATTAAGCGTTCTTACTTTATTTTGTTTTGTTTATTATTTATTGTATTTTTTTATTTTATTATTTAATTATATTTTATTTTATTAAATCGCATTTTTATTGTTGCATAATTAAGATAAAGAAAGCTATTGTGTGAACTATAAAAAATGGCCAGATGTATATACACACATATATTATAGCCAAAAATTTTCATATATATATATATAGGTGTCCCAGACCAAGAAATATAACAAAGTTGTTTATTAAACTTGACTGAATAAAGACGATAGCAAAAATAAAAATTTTTCCAAATAACAATGAAAACTTTTTCAACAATTTTTAAACTGCTCCTTGTATTGGCTGTGGCATTTGGTCAAATCGATTGGCAAGCGGAAATTACAAACTTAGATGCGCTAATCGCGAAAAATGAGAACACTATTCGAAAACTAAATGATATCATTTCTCAGAAGTTGAATGAAACTCAGCGTAAATGGAAAGAATCAGATAATTTATTTAACCTTTCTTTGAAAAATAAAGAACTTATCAAAGCAAATTATGAAACTATACGCAGCACAGAAAACCGTCTGAACGCATTGAATTTTAAAATTTATACAAGAAAATAAATAAACGAAGATATATTAAAAATAAATTATAATTAATTCGTTTTATAAAGTTGCCCTGCATAATGTTAAATTCCTTTATGATGAATGGCAGAGCTATTCCTATTTTGTCCTTTTTGATTTTTTTTTTTTTGGTTTTTGTTTGGTTTGCTTGGTCAGAAAAATGGTAATTTCGTCGCTCTTATATGGGAAAAGCAATAGCTAGGAAATTACGCAGAAAGGGAGATCAGAGAAATAAGAAATTATAAAAGAGTAAAAATAGTCCTTATTCTTTATATAAGATAACAAAGAAAATTTTGTAGCAGCCGCAGTTTGGAACATATTTTTCCCTAAACCAAAACAGAGTATTTTTGACGTTATAGATTTTTCAAAGTACTGCTAAAAATATTGTTTTGCTTATCAAGCAATTTCTGTTTATCTACAAAAGTTAATTTTAAATTAAATTTTTGCTAATAATAAAGCTTTAAACATAATTTGCTTTTGGATAAATTTTTGTTTGTTTGAAGGGGTTATCTTATTCTTTTTGTTTGGTATGTTATTTCTGTGCTACAATACAAATGAGTAAATTAAATTTTGTTTATTTATTTCGATAAATAGAACTCCCTAGCAGAATAGACCAATTTAATGTGATGTGTGTATAGAAATAACTCGAAACGAAATTATTCTCTTGTTATACAGAAGCAACATGAAAATGTTAAATATAAATACTTTTCACCTGTTATTGGGAAAAATAACAATTCAATAATAGAACTCGTGTTAGTTATATTCAAATACGTTTTTATTGCACCTCTTCTTCTATTAAATATCCTATTCATTTCTAATAATGCTTTTAATATTTTCATTAGGATATTTGAAATTCAGTGGCAGCTCTGAATTTGTTATAATCAGATGATCAGCTGCTATTTAAAAAATTACCGCACGATATTTCCGCTCGCAAGAGATCAAGTTGCTAGTAACATTTCATAGTTTTTTCAGAATATAAATAGGGGCTCCTACTGCATCATTTTGCAAGCATTTTGTGTAGATAGTTTGCCAACATTTCACATCAACAACTGAAGAGATAGGCGTGCTTTAAGAAGAAAACTTGTTTGCAGATTTTTAATGCCGGTGAGAAAAATCTGGAAGCTATTTAATTCAAGTTTCTCTTTATTTCTTTTATTTATGCACATAAGTACATATCTCTTTGGAGAATTTGTTTTTATCTTCCCTTAAATATTTGTTAATATGTTGTTCGCAGAACTTTTATGAAATAAAATGTTAATTAAATAAAATTTTGGCACCTACTAGTTTTAGTTTGAATATTGATTTTGTCACACTAAAATTGACGCAGGAAGAAACTTATAGTGTTTTCAAGGAGCTTCTGGAAAAGCTACTATTTTCTAGTTGTGAGGTATAATTCTAATGGCTAAATGAATTTTGGATAAATCTACATCCCTGAAACTTGAATCAAAATGGTCTTCATATAAATTTTCAATTAAATAAATTTTGTTATTTTGTTTTTGTGGATATTCGATATCGTTGCAAATATTTAATAATCTAAAACGTGCAGCAAGTTTTGTTTTTATATTTTCTTTCTACCGCTGCTACCTTGATGTTTTACCATCATTCTTAATTGTCGTACTCTATTGATATTAGATATTGCCTTGCGCTTCTATATTTCTGTAAAATTATATAGTGTTGACATAAATATAACTCTGAAAAATATAAAAATTTCAGTTTACAGCTTTAGTTCTGTAAATGTCACATGGCAAAATGGCAGGTATATAAATGACTCAACAAAAATTTGTTGGAAATTTTCTATTTTTTGTATAAATAAACCTTCAATTTAGGTAAAATAAATATTTAAAAAGTTTCTGAATTTTAGTTGCTTAATGAAGTCAATTTATGTTTATTGCAATTTCAAAAAATTTTGGTGAAATTTGTTTTTACATATTTCAATTGTTAAAATTTTTCAGCCTTATGTATATTTTATCAAGTTTTATACAATGATAGGCCATGTTACAAAAAGTGTTAATTATTGTTTATTTCTTCTTATTTTCTATCATTAAAATTATAATTTATTAATTCTTAGTTCAGCGATGGCCACACTGAATTGTCTTTAGAAATGTGTTGGTTACGTTGTCTCTCTTCCACGAAAATTATACAGTGGACCTCACCGAATTCGTAATTGATCATTGTTTTGCGCATGGCCAATGGCATTATGCGAAAGCCAGCGACGTCGGTAGTGTTAGATGTAGCACACGGATTTTCAAAATGATTGTTTGGAGTATGGTTGGCTTTTCCATAAGCCTCCTTCTCGATTTTGCAGAAAAGTTTTATAAACTTCTGTAGGATGTAAATCATAATAAAGACTATTAGTTTGGCAACAAAAAGATGTTTGCAAGCTGTTAAAATCATTTTTGTGATGTTGTCAATATAGTTTTCTTAAAGCCACTGAGAATATGTATGTAATGAACTGCGATAGTCTGCAAGCGAAATGATTTTTATTATAACAGACCGTAGTATTTATATCTTTTAACACGTTTACCTGAGTACCATTTATATAGCCCCGAATGATGTTTAACGCTACCAATTGTTAAGTTAACGACAAAAAAATTATCTTATAGTTAGTAAATGGGAAAATTCTATGTATTTTTATGCATACATGCACACATGAAAATGTATCTGATGGAAAAAATTATACAGCTTAAAATTACACATTTATTGTTAAAAGAAGGTAGACAGGATTTAAAATTTTAACGATAAAAAATTTTTCCATAACACTTTAAAGGAAAAATGTTAAAGGAAAAATTTATTTTAATATTTTACCTTAAGGAAATCTATTTCTTTTTAAATGTGCAGATATTAACTAGAAATTAAAACTGTTAGTATTTTATACAGCGTATAACTCAATACTACAAAATAATATAGATCTTCTACCAAAGAGTTTTCCGCTTCTACCAGAAACAAGACCCTCTATAATAATATAAGAGTACTACTATTAAACTTTTTAACGAATATTTTCAGTTACTTTTTCTCAATAACCACATGCTAACCAGTTGATAGGTTAACAAATTACTTACGTAATTTGTTTTTGTAAATGACAACTTTTGCAGTGATCGTTTAAGTTTACTGCGTGAGATTTATAAATATAAAAACAAGTTAATAACAATAAAAAGTAAGCTAATAATGGATATATGTATACCTGGAATTATATTAGCTATTTATAAAAAGAAACACATATAAAATTTTAAATAGAATGTTGTGTGCCTGAAATTTGTTATTTAAAAAAAATGATTTACATATTTGTATCACGTTAATTGTACGTTTCTGCTTGACACTAAATATTGAGATTTCGATTCGATAACAATATAACCTAGTCTTTTCTCATTAAAATCTAAATATAGGTTGTTTGCTAAACTTTAGAAAGTCTAAATTTTAGAACCAACCGAAGTTAATGTTGAAGTTTTATTATACATACTGCTTACAGTGACTCTTCTTAGCGATGAAATACTTGAGTAAATAACCGCTACAGACCTGATTTTTAAACCAGAAAGCAAAAAGTTTGTCATCATTCTCAGAATTTTCTATTTTCGCTTGGTTAAAGTTGATGCGATTGAAATCCATCCTTGGTAATTCTTTCCATAGTTTTCATATTTTAGGCATCCATGTACATTTCTGTAAACACACGATTCCTCCAGAGCTGTTTCGACAGGAATAACCTTGCGATCGATTTATATCAATTTTGGTTTTTCCGTTGAATTTAAACAAATTTTCCTGCCCACTGTTTATTAATTTTTTGTGAAGAGTATAAATTATTTCTAATAAAACAAAGATTTTGCTTGCAGAGTGATTTTAATATGTGAACGCAAAAAATTTTATATTTCGCGAAAGGTTTAAAATGAAACTTTTTATTTTAAATATAAAATACCAAAAAAGGGTAATTAAACAAAAAGAAGATGAAATTGCTTCATGAATTTATATACGTTAGTAGCAACAAACAACACCGAAAACACACTGGAATCCTTTTCCTAGATATAGAAAAAGCTTTTGACTTTATATGGCACAAAGGTCTTGTGTGCAAGCTAAACAAATTTGGTTATCCAATCTATCTACAAAAGATTATCCATAGTGACAGAGGTAATTTGTTTACATCCGCGCCTGACTGTAAGTCTTAATCAGATGGTGGACAAACCACTTTGTATAATTTGGAACGTCATACATGCGTATGACGGATATGGGGCCCGAAACCACAACCACCACGATGCTCCCATATAGGGGCCAACCTCAATGATCAGCCAGAGAACTATTAAATGTCTAAAGAGACAAATAATGAACTCTGCAGGCCACTGATCCCCGTGGAAATAAAGTGGAGTTTCCAGTTGTCTCCCTGTCTGACTTCAGGGGACTGGGCTCCCTTTTTCCCCCAGTTGCACAGGTCCAGATAGTCGAGTATTCTATAAGAACCGATAAATGTGCCCCCGGGGGGTATCCATAGTGACAGAACATTTGTTTTAGAAATTTAAAATTATATGTCCCTTAAAAAATATATTTCAGCTGGAGTACCTCAGGACTCAGTATTGTCACCGCCGCTTTTATATTCATAAACACATCCATTTTTTAGCTCTTAAAAAAAAATACAGTAGCGTTCTACGCTGATAGTACAGCTATCATATCAACCGGAAAAGTATGTGATACAATTATAAATAATATGAAATCATCTCTTGTACATGTCCAGAAGTATTATAACAAATGGAAAATTAAATTAAATCAAGAACAAACGCTTGCCATAATATTTCCATTCAATAAATTCAATAAATCAATAAAGAGTTCCGACGGTCCCATTGACCATGGTGTAACAATCCCTATTCAAGCATCAGTAAAATACCTTGGCATAATACTGGAAAAAAAAACTAACATGCAAAGATCATATATTTCATATATGCAACAAAGCTGTTAAATGTGGCCGACCTCTCTTCCCTCTACTAAATCGAGACTCAACACTTAACACAAAAAATAAGCTCCTACTTTAAACTTACATTCGACCCCATAATGACGTATGGATGTCAAGTTTGGTCATCTAAATGTGCAAAAACACATCTAAAAAGGCTGCAAATCATTCAGAATAAAAACCTTAAAATTATTCATAATTTAAGTAAAGTCTACTCTATTAAAAAAACCTTAAAGTTCAATAAATACTAGTTAATAAATTTCCAAATTGTTAACAGTTCTTGTTAGTGACTATTATTTGTGTTTTCTGTGAATTTTCGACTTTTAGCAAAATTAATTTTTGTTATTGTAAAATTCTGATTGAAGTTTCTTTTTGAATATCGGATGTTTAATATATTCGTACTGTTTATGGAACGATGTGACATTTCAAAAAGTATGGGATAGTACCGAGTGTTAAGTGTATTAATAAGTATCGATTAATCAAAAGATATAAGTGGCAAAAGAACAGTATTTTTTATTTAGGAAACAATAAAAGTGACAAAAATCCATAAAAATGCGTTGGCAGAGTGTAGCAAAGCTATAATTTGTTTAAATTCTACAAATATTAGAAATATCTATTACTTTATAAACGTAGTCATTGTAGTGACCTCTTAAGTCACGATGACTGTACTACAGATACAGTGAGCTTGGTAAAATTTGTTATTTTTAACCCACCTCAAAAACAGAAAACAGAACAGAATAGCTCAGTTATTTCTTAATCGATTTGGTGTTAATTAATTGAAGGGAGAAAAGCACATATTAAACGCTTTAAAAAAGTCATAATGGGTGCTCCCATACCATAACGGATCAAATTGTTTGTTTGTCTTACTCAGAAATAACTTAAAGTAAGTGTTTCCTCATGAATGATGAAAGTAGACTTACACATATAATATAACATGTTATATTATTTAAGGAATTCTAATCTCCATCGGGACTTAAACATGCCACTAGTGACTGCAGAAATTGCTAAATACTCAGGAAAATACTTACCAAAACTCGAGACCCATCCTAATCCACTTGCTCGCAATATATTAAACTTTAATAGACACATCCGCTTAAAAAAGAGGGACACTAAGCCTACAGATGAAGGGTCTTAAGAATATTTTAAATATTTGTATGAATATTATGTATCGTTTATTTGCTGCCACTAAGTTTATGTCTGACTTTGGTCGGGCCTAATAATTATTTCTAGATTTAAGACTTGATAACTTATTGTTAGTTCATATTTTGGAGATGCATAAGTAAATATGTATAGAAAAAAAATATTATTTATATAGATTTATCTTTTTAAACATTTAGAGTGACAACTACGAGCAATATAATTAAATTTTTCGGCGTAGCTAATGTAATTTGTCGTATTTGATCTTGTATTTTGAAGCGTTAATTTACCCAAAACTTGTATTTTTAAATTAGATATTAAAGGGTGATCGTTATATGTGATGCACATTAAGTATAAAGTTGTAAATTAAAGGATAAGCCAAAAAATATGAAATTATTAAAGGCGGTCCCATAGGTGACTAAATTTGACTGCGTTTTGAATCATTTTAAATAGATACTTAAGAGTATGAAAATTTCTAAATACGCTACAAAATCAATATAAAATGTATAAAATTGTAAAATATGCAATGTATTCATAGGTAATGGCATCTAATGTTTATGGATCAATCTTTTCAATCATTATACCTAGACAGACAATTGAAATTTAAATTGCAAATTTTATTTCAAAGTCCGTCGGTCTGTTCTCAAATAATTTTTTTATGAATATACAATGTATCCACGTGTGGATATACATACATACTAAATATAAACAATTTAATCTTATCAAAGTCATCATTGCCAGCTGTGAGACTAATCTAAAAGTAAAATGGCAACAAGAATAAAATGTTTTACATTTCTAAGTACAAACAACAACCTTACAGTATATGCAATATTATAAATCACTGGAAGCTTTTTCTTGTATAAATGCTAGTGCTGCCAAACTTATTGTTGCGTTTATACATTTGATAAACTTTTTATGTTACTGAGTTTTTTATGACAAAATAAATAATGCCAGATTTTAGAGTTTTCGAAATAATTATAAATATATTTGAAGAACAATTTACTAAAGATGCAAGTCTTTACTTCAAGAGGTTTATGTCTTAACTAACTAACCAACCTTTCATATGGTATCTTTTTTATTTGTCCGCTAGATGCTGTACAAGTTTCTTCACGGAATTTATTTTAAGATTGTTGTGCATAAGTTTGAGTGGATAAGTTTTCTTAGAAAACTACGGAGTTAGTAAACAGCATACCCAGTTATTTCGTTTACTTTATTACTTAATTATTTTCTTTTAGAACTTAAGCAAAACACATCCCTAACAATATACATATTTAAATAGCGCCGAGTAGGATCCAAAATTAGTCAATTAGGCTATACCAATGACAACTTTGTTTCCGTTTAGATTAACAGAATGCTAATGCGTTGAGGTTGACACTTCTCTTTTATTTTTTAAAATTTGGTTTAAGTTGTGACATTTAAGCAAATTTGCTTACCAGTTGTTCTGCAAATTTGTTGAAATTTTCGAAATTCTCACCTCTTGTTATGTGAAATTTATAACAAACTTTTGAAAAAGTCGTTAACGCCGTTCTCACCGTCAAATTACAACTTTAACAATGATCTGCAAAAATTTCATCGTTAGTGACAATTTCCACTTCAGAAAGTTTTAAGGTGCCTTAACACAGACAATTGTTTGGCTACATATCCAAAAGACATGAACGTTTAGTGCATCGCATATAGATGACGTTGGTGTAATTATTCAGCATTGGCGTTTGTTTGGTTGTACGTCTTATTACACTTCGCTTTCCCTGTTTGTAATAAGGTTTCTTAAAAACGTAATTTGTAAACAGACACCCTAAGTGTGTGATAATGATTATTTTATAATTTAAACTAAGAATCTTCATAACAATATGTTTTCATTTTTTTAATTGACACATGCAAACATAATAAAACTTAAACTTTTTTAAACTTCTCTATAAATTTCTTTGCAAAATTCTATTCATGTTTTAGTTAGTAATGTTTAAAAAATCAACATTATTTGTGACTTTCAACACCAAAAGTGGATAGAATAATAAATAGCAGCAATATATATAGTTACGTTTATTCCTTTTCGTAAACGTTTTGTTATATTAGGTTCTCTTATTGCAAAATAATAGCACAGCACTTTAAAGTTATAAATTAAATGCACACATAATTAACACAGTGGTAACTTCACCACTGTAACGCCTTAAAATATACTTTAATATTTTGTTATCTTTTCTCAACGTTGTTCAACTTAAATTCATTCAATTGTATAGTATTGTATTATTATTGTAGTATTTATGTAGCTGTTTTAAGCGGTTCCGCATATACAAGAATATTCTACTTAACCATCATCCGATATTGTTGTTGTTATTATCATTCAGAGTAGGCACCTTCTTATCTGTGTATTTTTTTTCTTCTTCATGTAAGTTGGGTTTGTTTTCTTTTATTTAAGTTATTCTGTTGAATTTATAATAATTATGCTTAAGCATGTCGTTGTTGTCTTGTGTGTATAAGATTTCTTAGAAAACTACGCAGCTTTTAAAATACACAATAGGTCATTTTATTTACTTTTTGCCTGAAAATAATTTTCTTTTGAAACTTCATCTTCATAACAACATTATGTTAATGTTCATTATGAAGAATAAAATTATGAATATACCAATTTCGCCTAAAAAAAATCCAGCGAATTTATTGGTGTTTTAAGGAAATCTTTATTTATTTGTTCATTTTTATTAAAAGTTTTATTAAATAACAGAAGACGTACAAGTTACCTGATTTAATTTATCCTCTTCAGATAACACAACCGTAGTAGAATAAACTTGCAACAAAGCTGGCGCTCTAGGGCCGTAATAAGCCATCAAATAATACTGTTCTGAAGCATTAACGTCTCTCGACTTTGGTCTAAATCTAACTAAATACAAATAATAGTCTGGGTAAGATTAGTTGGCATAATACCTCCCATATAGATCGAAAATTTGTTATCGCATACCAAGCGAACTTTAATAGCTAAAAAGTTTAAACTCTTAAATTATGCATAACAAAGCAAAGGTTAAGGCGGTATGGAAGAGTTCTGTGTTACGATTATTAATATTGACGCAGCGAAGGGCACCTAGAATTGCTATTATTTTATATATGCATGGGACTTATATATACATCAGCGTTAAAACATAACACTTTAATAGATAAAACGAAAGCAATACATAAACTTACAGAATAAACATAAACTCACGCCTAATTCAAAATTCCGACTCCCAGCTATGGTTCACTTAATTTTCCTTAATGTTATGATAAAGAACTTTCTTCAGTCACGTTAACTTTAATGCTTCGCACTTAAAGCTCACATTGAATAAATTGTACAGATGAAATAAAACCAGTAATAAATTTTTAGCAAAAACCGAAACGCCTTAAAAGTTTTCTTTACATTTTTTGTCACAAGTCGTGGCAATAATTTAATATGTGCGGAATATAGTTTTTACGAAATTTTTTGTTTTATATTTTAAAAAGCAAGGCCTACAATTTGCATATATTTTTTAATTCATTTAATTTATATTTGTAGTTGTATACTCTGTTTTATGTTAGTTGGTTTACAATTTTATTGCGTCGTTATAGTAATTTTATATGGTCTATTTGAAAAATAATTTATTTAATTTTGCTCCAAAACGGGTGTGGGTATAAAATGTTTTTGTTGGAAATGATGTTTTTTTTATTAATTTTTAGAGGAAGGGATACAAGGAGAGTATGTTTCGTTAAGCACAGTAGGTTTCGAAGTATACAATCAGAAAAAATGTGAATTTTTAGCTTAAATTTGCTTATTTCTAATCAAACAACAAAGAACGCGATTGGGTTGTATGTGTTGTTACATTTTAACAGAAACCCTCCTAATGGTACGGTAGTGGTTTAGATACTATAGAGCCTTGTTCTACTAAAAATTACAACTTATTGCATTCATTCGGCGGTGAGACCCCTATGAAGTACGGAATGTTTTGACCAGAAACTGGTGTAAGTCCGTATCACATAGATCTCCTAGGGCCATAGTTGCCTTGTAAAGATTTTGCATGACGTTACAATCACCCTAATTCTGCTTGGCAACGGGAACATCGTCGTTGATTTTGAGTCAATATCACTTTAACGCAACATCAATACTAATTTCTTATTCCCTAACAGTCTTGTAACGACTTTGCCAGTTTATCGGTCATTTTAATAAAATATAACTCACATATCTAATATTTGAGTCAGCTGATTCATATGTGTACTATTTTTGATAAAATTGATGTGAAAAAAAATAAATCTGTATTAAATTGAACTTAAAATAAATTAAAAAACAAAATAAATTAAAATCAATATGTTCAGCAAATTTGCTACAGCTTCTTTCAACGGGCTCAATATAAGCTGATTAAATATGCCGCCTCACTGGCTTTGCATTCCATTTTGTTTTTTACCATCTTTTTTTTCTTTAAATTTAAAGTGGCGCCAAATCTGTAAAAAGGAATTTTGTCAAACATGTATTCGTAAAGAACTACATACTACACCGTTTGCCATCCATCACTTGTTCTAGTTGGTTGGCCAAGGGCGTTTATAGCAGTCGGAACACTTTCCCATTGTTCCTTAAAATTAGTAGAAACACTGCCTCTTGGATTTTTTTTCCCAATTCTTCCACTCATTTTTCAAATTGGTTGGCGTTGGTAAGTTTCATTTTTTCCACTTTCTATTTTATTTTTCGTATTTTTAGTTTTTTTAATATTTTTAAATTTTTTAGTAGTTAATTATAAAGCTCTAGGTCAATTTAATAAAAAATTTTTTAAAAAACTTTTATTTTTTATTATTTTTTCGATATTTTGCCACACCGTTGGTTGGCATCATCATCATTCTGATGATGATCAAAAAACTGTGACTATAACTATTATATTTTTAAATTTTTGTTTATAACAGCATGACACCAAAATCACAGACGACAATAGCAACGGCAATTTCGGGCAACATCAACTTCAAATTTTCTTATAAAATACCAAACATGTGTTGTCAGTCATCGAAAATACGGATTTACAACAAACGATAAAAAACGCCGTCGTCTTGTATGGCCGTCGCCAAACGGAATAAGGGCGAATAACTTTGCTTGTACATTAGAGCCTTCTTTTAAAAGGTTGCATTTCAGGTAGATTATTTCCCTGAAACCGTCAGCTTATGGCTTCTTTTTTACGAAAACGCAATTTTTATTAGGCTTCAAACTTGGATCCAGAAAATCTTTTCTACTATTAAAAACATTTTAATCGGTTTAATATGAGAAAGACCACATAAATGAAAGAGATGGAGGTGTATAAACACGCAACTATGAATACAACGCGCAAATATGTATGTCGTAGCATATGTAATTAAATCGCACAGAGAAGTAAACCAGTTTATTTTAGATAAATTTCAAAATAATATTTGAACAGACAAAAAGAGAGAAATAACACATAGAACAGGCATTTTTTGTGACAATATTTACCATTTTAAAGCAACTACCATTATGGGAACATGGAATTTTTAATGCCTGAAGAGTAAGGTCGTTTAATTTTATTTATAAAAAAAGATTCTACGAACTAAAATATTCTTCGATAATATTAGCGATGACAGTCTAAATCAAAGAAATAGTGCTAAAAAGCTTTGATGACAATAAAGCAGTAAATTTCGTAAATTTACAATTTTGCTACTAAAATCTTCTCAAAATTCTTATTTTTATAAGTTCTATGATTTTGGTATTCGAGATTTCCTGCTTGGCATCCCTATATATAACGTTTCAGCAAAAAGTTTATCCATTAACATTTTATTTATGGCTCAAACGAGATTTTCATACTTCAAAACAGATTAACGCTGAAATCTATTCGATTGGCTCCGTATAAACCCACAAAAAATAATTCAGTGGTGTTAAATCACACGAGCTGGCTGGCCACTTAACGGCTGATTGTCGTGAATTTGTGCGATCGGCAAAGTTGGTTTACAATAAATTAATCGCTTCATTGGCTGTGTGACAAATGGTACCGTCCTGTTGAAACCACATGTCAATAATACGTCAAAATTGAGTTGCATGTCGTGATAGCGTGGCCTTTACCTCATTTCCAGCCTCATCTTCGAAAAAAATGGCCAATCACGCCTCGAGACTACAAGCGTACCATACAGTGACACGTTGAGCATGTAAAGGCGGTCTCAGAAGGACGATTATATTGTTCGAAAATATCACCAATTTTACAAAATATAACTTTAACAGAACTACTATTTTCATAGTGGATTTTAATTATTTTAATGCGATTTTTGTGTGAAATTGAATTCGTCGTAACAATGGCGAATGCATCTACTACGAATACGTCAACAAACTAAATATCAAAACTATTATGTTGTTGGCGTTGTTAGAATTGAAAAACAAACTTGTTGTTGAAAACCCCTTAACATAAGCAGTAATACATTTAATTCTATTTTAGTACAAAATAATTAATAATTAACGAGATTTTATGAAATTTTTATTTTTAAATAACCAAGCTCAATTAACATAACCTAACATATCACGTAAGTATTAAATCTTTTAAAAACGAATTCTACTTTAAAACCTTAACTAAAGCTCGAAAAAACTTTGTTTTCTTAAATTTTTTTCTATTTAACCCCACCGTGCATTATTTACATACATTTATTTAAGCCTTTTTTTAAATTTTTGTTAATTGTTATTTTTAGATTGAGAATATTTAAACAGCTTAAGGATGTTAACAAGGCCTTTGAAAATGCTAAGATTTTATTACTTTAATTCTAAAGGAATAATAAAATTTTAATGATGTCGAGCGGGTAATTGGTCTTTTATTATGAAAAAAAAATTTTTTTTGTGTAAAGTTTGCATTTTTCAAAGGACTAAAAAATCATAAAAACATTTACTGTTTTTGTATTTAATGATTAAAATTAATTAATTCATTTGACACACTACAAACTTTAAATAACAAAACTAGTTCATACAACACTTATCTGAAAACATTTGGTACTATGGGAAAATATTTGCAAACAACTAAACAAGATGCTCCAGTAAAATAATTGAAGTTTAATTTAATAATTTATTGTGGAAGAAAGAGTGGAAAGAAAAAAGAAATAAATAAAAAACAAGAACTTAAGAATTTCAATATCAAATTGTGTCATAACTTGTGTAAATTTGTCCGTCCAGTGACTATTCTGCTTTATTAGTTACATTGGCTGCAGAGAGTGTGGTAAACTAAAGTGCCAGTTTGAAAGAAAAATTTCGTTCAACTTCGTTGTTATAAAGTTATCAACAGCTTTTGAGTGAGAAATAGGACTGTAGTAACAGTGTGTTTTCAATTGATTTGAATGTACTTTCAAATGAGTTTAATGAACATGTAACATGCACTTCAAGAAATGTAAAAAAAAGTAAATAAATTCTAATAAAAAGTACCTCAAAATACATATTTGCAAAACTTGCAATACAAAAGAAATTTTTCATGATCATTTTTGCACAAACAAGACTCAATTTCGTTGACAGTCGAATTTACTATTTTAATAAAAAAGTAATGATGTGATAAGGTTTACATCTGCACCGGCAGTGAGCCATAATCAGATGGTGGCCATTACCACTGTGAATGAAAAGCAACGCCATTCACGCCCTAGAAGGCCTTCGAATCCGTGGATCTTCCGGTCACTCCTAGTAGCAATTTCAAAAGCTCGAAGTTGGTCGCAGCCTTTACTCCTTGCTAAAGAGTTGGAGACTATCCAACTCCTGGTGCAGAACGCATGAAGCTTAGTATAATTAAGAACGTTTTTATCGCCAAATGTTTAAAAGATTATAAAACATGTGTTAAAGTTTTACTTGAAAAACAAATATATCAGACATGTACGAGTTTTAATTTTGTTACTTTTGGTTTTATTATTTGTAATTAATCTTTATATTTATAATTCTACTGTATGTGGGTTGTGACTGAACTCCTCCTAAACGACTGGACCGATTTGCATAAATTTGTTTGCATGCGTTTGGGTGGCGCCCCGGATGGTTTAGATTTACAATTCGGTCCAATTGGACAAAGGGACGTGGTACCTCCCATACAAACCACAAATTAGGAATCCAATATTTCCGCTCCTGCAAACGGTATTTAAACAGAATTTGTTATTTCGGTTGAGTGAACATATTTTACGTTCTGCTACAAATATAGGCATGATTTGATAAAGACGCGTGGTACCACCCATACAAATCTTCTTTATGTATATAATTCTACTGTATGGTGTGTCACTGAATAATTTTTTTTTGCATGCGTTTGGGTGCCACCTTAGATGGTTTACATTCACAAACCAGCCCTGCAGATGGCACTGCAATCGGTATTCAGGTTATTCAACTACACTGCAACTACACGTCTGGATCGACTTGAATGAATTTTTGTGTATTCATTCATTCAATGCATTTGATTTCTGTGAGCGCTGTGTTTTGATGTTACATGGTATCGCATTGTTTACTTCAAAAATACACGCACGCCATAAATTCGTCGCCAGCCGCCAAATTCCTCCAATGTGAATTGGCGGATGACGGGAAATGTACAAAGTAACATGGACTCGATTACTGCCGCCGTTAAAACACTAGCGGTGGGTATCGAGCTTATTTGTTTGCGTTTCTTCTTTGCGATCTTAAAAATTCGTTCTCAATGGGTCAGCTAGTAATAATATAAAATATGGTCCAAAGTAAAAGACATTTTAATTTTGTTTCTAAATCATTTGTTATATTCACTTGACATTTCTTTGGTTTAGTATTTGACGACTTCAACCATGCGGAGGTACTCAGTTGGACAACAGATTAAGATTCTTGAGGCGATTAACGAAATGGTCAGCATTGTTGATGAAATGTGTCCACATTCATGAGAACTGTGGGCAAATAATAGCAATCTGGATCTGTAAGAAATGTGAAAACAATCATGCATGCTCGACTCATTCCCTCTGCGGAAAACATTGCTGTTGTTGGCGATAGTGTGATGGAAGAGCCTCAACTGTGACTCGTCGTCTTTTCCAATAGTTTAAGATCTCACGAATATCACTTATTCGAATTTTAAACAGAATTTCGATTAGCATGCTTACTAGGTTTAAAAGACTCAAGAGCTGAAGCCTGTTGATCATTTAAATCGTTATCAATACTCCAAATGTTCTATGGAACAGACAGAAATAAATATTCAATTTTACAAAGAAAATCATCTTAAGCAACGAGACACACTTTCACCTTAGTGGATTAATTAGCAAGCAGAATTGCTATATTTAGGCACATGAAAAATCCACGACGATATCAGGCCATCGAAAATGAGATTAGTCAAGCAATTATCGTGAATGGTGTTCGCTTTAACGAGATGTTAACAGAGTTATTGTGGCAAAAAAAATTGAGGATGTAGACCTGGATGATAGGTAATTCCATCAGGATGATGCCACTTGCTATACAGCTAACGAAACAATGTCTCAATTCAATGGCCGTATCATCTCACGTCGAGACGATATTAATTGGCCCTCATGATTATGTGATTTGACAATGCTGGACTTGTTTCTTTAGGGATATTTCAAAGAAAAAGGGTACGTCACTAAGCCAAGAATAATTTGAGCTTAAAGATGAGATAATTCGGCATATAAGCAATATTGAATCAAATTATGTCTCAAGGTCTTTGAAAGTAGATAGAGGTATGCCAACATTAGGGTGATGCAGTGAAACGCACATTGTCACAGATACTTCTATCATAAACTTTTTGTTTTTACAATCAACGTGGTGTAGTTGGATAAATGATCCCCGTTTTTATATATAAACTTTTATCCATAAACTTTATGTTTCTTGCTATAATCATTAATTGACGCCAATTTTGTATGTCCAAATTACATCATCTCATTACATCATGACACCGTTTTAACTTGTGCTCATGGCGGACATAAAATTACAGACTTACTCGGTGTAAATTTAAATTTTGCTATTACGGTTTCAAAGATAAATGCTAGCAACAGATGGACAGACATTATAGCAACAAAAAGAAGTTTGTTAGGTAACAGAAGCCACACTGCCATGCTGCCAGAAAGCTTTATATGGTTACACTTTACTACAAAAATGCGAAAAGCTTATGAATTTAGGTTCTTTCTAAGCTTTTAAATAAACGTAGTAAATTTATTTAACAATTTGTAATAACTCTTTTATTTACATGTTCTTTTGCATATGCATAACAGTTTACTTAACAGTGTTTAGCTTTCCAGCTTTAAAATGTTAAGAACACCTAAACGTACATATTTGAGTTTCTTTCAATTCTCTTTGTTATCGCTTATCTTTTATAAAAGAAATTCTTAAGCAAATATAGTGGTTCGGTGTAAATTTTTAAAAGATAATGAGTGAGATCTTTGTTGCATATCCCAATAGGAAATTTAGAAGAAAAAAAAAACAAAATATAAATTCTTAAGTAGCAATAATCATCTTTTACAAAACTTTTACAAGGCCACTGAGCTAAAAAAAGCTTTTTATACATTGTCAAGCCATAGGATCATGTGGTATATTATATCTTGTACATCAGATAAAATACGAAAGCGAAAATTTAATTGAAAACAAATCGTAGAATTTTTTCTTTATTTTCTATCAGCAATAGAAAACGAGAAAATGTTAAATAGAAATACCTTACAAAACTGGAAACTTTTAGGTTTTTAATGCTTTTGATTTTTGTTTTAAATTTAATACAGTCGAACTGTATTCAGTTTAAAATTATTATTTAATTAAAATATTGTTTTGAAAGATATGAATTTTTACTCTTGCTAAAAAATAAATAAATATGAATTTTTAGAGATCTAGACGTGGTCCAAAGCTAACAAATTACTTTTGGGAGTAAATTTTCAAACTTAGTATGCACATGGATTGTGGTTGCTTATTTAATTACGCAAATATCGAAAAAAAGGCCAAAAACAGCCAGGAACAAGTGAAATGGGAACAAGAAAATAAACGGTTTTAAACACCAATTAAAAATTGAAAAATTAAAAATTTACAAGCTTTAAATAAATACCAAAAATATAACATAACATATCGGGTGTTTTTATAAAGGTATAGAAATTTATATTCACAATTTTGTAATTGGCGGCCATTTTGTCAAACTTTCAACATGAATAGACTGAAAGCTGAATAAAATTTTCAAATTCTGCAAATTGGGCATAAAACAAAATTGCCGTTGATCCCGATGAAGCTCACTTTTACTTGAATGGATATGTGAATAAACAAATTTTTCGTATTTGGAGTCATGATAATCCTCAAGTCTATGTTGAGACACCGTTAAATCCAGAAAAATTAACTGTTTGAAGTGCTTTAGGGGCTGGTGATACAAGTGAAATATTTAAAGAAGCGGTTGGTAACCGCATAGTGGCACGTTTTTGAACCATCAATTGGCCTCAACGATCGGGTGATTAAACGGCGCTAGGCAATTTTCTGTGGGAATATGTGGAGTCGCTAATCTAGGCGGATAATACCGAAAAAAATAACCTCTTAAAGGACAATATTCGCCGCGTTATTGCCGATATACGGTTAGAAATGTTGAAGAATTTAAACGATAATTTAACCTCCAGATTGCACTAAGGTACACTTTAATACAAAAAGCAGAAATAAAAACCATAGAATTGTTACAAAGCCATTCTTTTTCATTTAAGACACAACTTATAAATTAAAAAATCAACAACAAAAAAAATTTTATTTTAAATTAAAATGTAGGGTAGTGCTGAATATGTACATATGAATGTATGTAAGGTCTAGCAGTTAGACTTAAAAACGTCCAACCACTGCAAGATAACAGAACTTAAACTCATATTCCTGTCAAATTTAGGATAACAATCTGTTGGGAAATACCTTCTCAATTAATTTTAATACTCCATTCTGTAGTTAAAATAATTTTAAAGCACCTATCATATCACTTTAACAGTGATGAGCGTTAATGGCGAATGTTAATAAGTAATAAAGTTACTGTTACACAATGCCATATAATCTAATGTACAATAACAGAAGGTAATTTCCGTATTTTACTACAGCATACTCTCTGTTTAAGTTTTTTGCTGTTAATAACATTATTATTAATATCGAGAGAGGATCGTCATGAGTATTAAACTCAAGAAAACCAGATGGTAACGACGTCATTTTTTATGAATTGTTTACATTTCTTGCCCATACGTACAACGGCATAGAACATAATTTTTGTTTAACGGGAGTTTTTATAAAATTCCTCTCAGCTGTGTGTATGTGTTTAAAGGTGTGTGCTTTATTTAGCGGTTTTATTGCTTTGCTGTGGTTTTGTCTTAAAGTTGACGAATTGCTGTCAATAAAATGAGATAAATTTAAAACGAATACGCAATTAAGTAAAAATAAAATATTTAACTTTCTATTGCTTTATTATTGATTCACAAAAAAATAAAACAACAACAAAATAAAAAACTAAAGATAAATTGATGAAGAATTTAAATTTTTCAAAGCAACAAGTTTAAAGAGAACAAGAGAACGAATAAAAATATTTGAATTTTAAGTTTTGTTTACGAAAGCAGTTTTCAAAACAAATCCACAAAAAGTGTTAAAATTCCCGTATTTAACCTCAAACAAAGTGTTAAATTTTCAAGTCTTCAAAATAATTAATGTTTGCTTTAAGTACAAATGCTGTTAAACATTAATAAAAGTAAATAAATTGTTTCGTAGTGCGACAATGAAGTGAAAGCGTGTGAATTGAAAGAAAAATATTAAATTTAATTTTAAAAAAATAATTAAACAAAAAAAAAAACCAACAGCCACAAGTACAAGTTTTTTAACAAAGGAAGTAACAAAAACAAAAAATAAAAAGATACAATATCACCTTTTAAAAAAATTTACAAACAAATACACACATACATATAAGTACGTACACATTTACAATTAATTACAAAAAAATTTAAATTGATACGATTTAATTTTTAAGAAACGAGTCGAGCACTTGCGGAAATACAGTTTTTGTTTATTAAAGCAATTTATTAAATGAAGTACAAAATTATTTACCAAATCATTTATCATCATTTTGCTGTTAAATCAGAAAACAACAAAAAAATTTAAACAAAGGCAAAAAAAGCTTTACATTGCCAAGTGTTTTATCTGATCCCTTTTAGGGCCCAAAAACGGTGCTTGTGATTCTTATTTACTCTTCCTGTTGACAGTTGACATTCGTCAATTAACCTGTTACATCCTGTCAACCCTGATTTGTTGTTTGCGGTTTCGCGTTTTCCTTTTCAAAGGACTTCAATCGAAAAACCACAAGAACTTCATTATTTCATTAGGATATTTTAATTGAAATGCAACAAAAACGGTAAGTTAAATAAGATAAATTTACCTAAGCTTGAACAATTTGATAGAAAATGCAGCTTTATATTAACAGAAGAAAAATATTAAAAAGGTTGCATCAGATCCTTACTGCAAATAACATTTTTCCGGCAGTGCAGTAGCAGGAGATCTACTCACAAGAGTTAAGACAGTCCTGCAGTTTTGGTCTAGTGTAGAACGTCTTCGCCTTTCAGAGTGAGCGTTTGGAGAAAAGTGTGTAAGAAAGAAAGCTTCTCATTGCACTTGATACCTAGTCGACTGTAAAACGTACAAGACAAATGATCGTTTCAAATAAATACGTAAAAGTTTTCTAAGGTTAAATATTTATGGTGTAAGGTACGGTTGATAGACATTGCTAGTTATGAGACGCGAACTTACAGTGGCCCAGAGCCCAATATGTAATATAATGAGTGGTATCCCTAAACCTGAAGGGAAGCCGGGAAGCTGCTACATGTTGAAAGGCTCTAATGCTTCTCAAAACGATCTTCAAGAGGAACGTCAGAAAGGTACTTTGACATAATTTGGGTAACTACTTTAGTTTGGGTATGATTTTACGTCGACCCTCGTCAAATTTGGTTTGTGAACAAACTGGTTTCGGCTATTTGCCATCTTCAGTGTTCTCTTTATAACCACATTAGTCATAAGAACTTCAAGTATCATTTGACCTGAGGGTTTAGAAAACGAAACCACAAATTGTACCAGAAATAGGCTCAGACGTAACAGCGCATTGTGTAAGAATATCCAGCACTGCATTGTATGCGATTAAGAGCTACAGGCATACACATATTTAATCGGAATGATTCGGGGAATTTTAGCCTTGACAAATACAATAGGCTCTATGATGAGAAAGAAGATTGGCAATTATTAGTCGACGATATGATACTAAATACTAAAATCGAGAGTGGTATGGATGGTGCTAGGGACAATAGAATAATATTCATTAAGTTTAAATTCCGTAGCTGTTGCTGACATTTGTATCCTCCAGGTGTAGCCAGTCGTAAAGAAACAAATGGTAAAGGGTTTTTTTTTAGAAATAAGAGTTTTAATATATCAACACTTTTTTAACTGGCGGCCATTTTGTCAATTGTCAAGTGATTTATGTTTAGTTTGGCTTGGCATTTTACCATGAATAGATTAAAGTCTGAACGACACTTCCAAATTGTCCAGATTTATTTTAAAATTATAGTTCTGTTTAAAATACCTGATCATTATTTCAGAAGCGAATCCTGTTTAGCGATACGTTAATAAACACAACTGCCGGATTTTGAGAGATGATAATCCTCAAGTATGTGTTAAGACATCGTTACATGCAGGAAAACTGACTGTTTGATGTGCTTTATGGACTGATGGAATTGTTGGTCCGTACTTTTTAAAAAACCATGCTGGTCAGAACGTTACAGTCAACGGCGATCGCCATGATTACTGCCTTTTTCGTTAATCAAATTGAATAACCATGACGTGCACCTGTGGGCGATTTCAAAAAGACGGCGCAACATGTCGTACATCTCGCCCTATAATTGAATTGTTGAAAGAAACGTTTGGTAACCACACAGTTTCACGTTTCTGGTCGAGAATTGGCTTTCAAGATCGCCAAATAATTATTTGAAAGGCATGCTGATGGATAATAAGCAGTAGAAAATGTGGGCTATTATAATGCTAAATGACCGTTGTCTAACAATTCATTGTCGGTTCAAACTTCTGTGAAATTGAAGCTGGCTAAACTGAATTTCATGCTCGATATCTTCTTATAATTTAGAGATCATTTTGCCTAATACGGATGATAGTGATGTAGACGAAATGTGATATTAAAAAAGGGTCATGTGACATTCACTGTTATATTTATGGTCACATACATTCTTATTTCAGTTATTAGAGAAATACTTTCCAGATTCTGGTATTAACAACATTAAGATTTTTCATGTAATGTTGTTTAAAGTTAGTCCATACATTCCCGGAAAATCAGGCCAAGTTCAGAAATTTTCTAATCAAAATTGAAAACAAAAAACCAAATTGAATTCCTACTAAATAAGATTGGGAATAACTGACTGAGTTTTAATAACTATAATCTTTTAATATCTCTATTAACTTCTGTTATTTCTGCTGCTATTTCTTCCAAACAACAGGTGAAAATATTTTTTATGCCTATTTTTTTAACAGGTTGGTTTTGCATTGAGAACGCATTTTACAATTTTTTAGAAAATTGTGTAAAATGAAAACTTTAACTTAAAAAATTATAGCAAATTGACTTTTATGCTGATTTTGTTGTTGTTATTAATGCTTAAAAGTGGTTTCAGTAGTTAGTAATTGAGGACAATGTGACGGCATGTCTGGTCATAAAACTTGTAGTCTGTCAACTTTGTTACGCGTTATGTTAGTTATGGATACTAAAATTATGTTTTACTATGTTGGGTGTGTTTCGCTTTAGGTTTTGTAAGTAATAAAAAGTGTTGTTACTCCCAATGCTACGCAATAAACATCAATGTGGATGGGAAAATTTCCAATGTGAGATTTGACGTGAGACATGTGAATAGCTGTTATCATATGCCGTATAAACGGCCAGATTTTGGAACATTTTGTGTTGAAAGAAGGATTTTATTTGGAAACACGCAGGAGTTATATTAACGACTAGCTATGTACATGAAAGCTATATGGCAAAGCTTTTATGAAAACCACATTTGGATCGACATGGCGACTGAAACATTGTATCTATTATCTTTTTAAAAGCAATAGAACTTTTTAAAAATAATCTCCATGCTTTTTTTGAAATTTATCTTGGCAAATCAATCAAAATAGATTGGCGCTTGAACAACACTAACAAACTGTGTCCAATTACCTTGAAAGTCAGATAGTAATTTGTATAACTTGCAGATGAATTCACGATTTTTTGTCACTCATAATCGTCTATCCAATATGAGCATACCATGTGCCGGTCAGACTGTTCATAGATTTCGTAACATATGCAATAATACCAACACGTTACAGGGAGGGAAGTAATAAAAATATCGCTACTATAAACGAAAGTCTAAGGGAATTTAAGTATATCGATTCGTCATCGGTCGCAGAAATTGGGACACTGTTGGGCCACTATGTGGAAAAGATCGTGGCCTATGTCCATTTAAGATCCACCTTGAACAAAATTTAAGGCCACGATACTATCATATGCATACTTCTATCGCCGATTGCGCACTAAAACAATTGGAACCGATTCGATGTTTTATTGCAAATTTGCATTTGTTAAACAATATTCTTGCATATGTAGTAAAATCAGTCCACAGCAGATTTTACAAACTCCATTAAATCAAGAAAAGTTCACTTATTTCTAGAAGAAATGAAGCCGAAGCTTCCATTATGGTCGATGAAAATTTGCTACCGCACCATGATCCATGATTTCTAATGACATTGACCTGTGAGAGATATGCTTATCTGTTATCATACGATAACCGCAATCGCTGAATTAATGAAATAATATTTGGCAATAAGTTGATTACGAGAGTCGTGCGGTTGGATACGGCTCGAATATTTCCTGTAATGTCACGTGGTCACTGGTTTGTTTTGATAACTCAGCAATAATTTATGCCGTAGAGGGCAACATTGTTCGTGGCATACACAAATATTCGAAAATGTTGGACCAAATGGTAAAATATATTTGTTCGTTTTGAGAAACTCTTCTCTTGCAGTGTACTGGTAATTAAAGTTTTAGAGACAAAATTTACAACACAGAGAAAGAGAATTTTAACATGTGGCGTTTTTATTCACTCTTGTATTTTAAACGATTATTCGTATCATAATTTTAAAAATATTTATTTTAAGTTTAATATAAGTAACGCATAAATATGTAATATTTATTTTTAATATCAAATTACAAAAATACACACTTCAAATACGACAGAACTATTTGCAGATGTTTTTTCCGAATATTTTCCGATTCATTGTCGGCTTTCTATCCTATCACATCGTTATGGTATTGTTTCATTTAATTTTATATTTATTATTTAAATTTTTCATTTGGCTGGTGTATAAGTGTGTGTATGTGATTTTGACATTGAAATTTAAAACTCAAGTGCTTTTTTTTAGTTTATTTCGTTAAAAAAAATCAACAAAACAAAATTGTAAAATGAAACCATTTTTCATGCCACAATTGCTACACAACTGTTTGAAAATTAAAACTTGTTAAAAACAATCTTTGTCTTGGTTTTTAACTTTAATTGCAATTCATATTTTAAATGAGTTTTGTCGAGTTTTATTATACAATAAAAATATGTATCGTGTTATGGGAAGAAAAATATTTTAAATAAAAACTTATGCTAAAATTATTTAATTTTTTTGTGCTAACTTAATTATAGTTTGCGTCAACACTTTACTGAGTCAAGTGATAAAAATAAAATTTTTGAGAAAGAAATCAATCGAAAGCTCCTAAAGAAATTAGCCCTCCAAATTCATAATTAAATTTGGACTTTCGTAAAATGCAGCCCAAAAACATTTCTTTAAATTAACTGTTTAAAAATAATTAACTTTCCTTTTTGTTACTGCGAAAATATAGACAGATTACAAACTATATTCGAAGCTAAATCGTGCTTAAGTCCTTCTTATATTACAAACATATTTTGTTTATATTTTGATATCTTCCTCCATTTTATAAATTCGAAATGCATTGTGTAAAAAGGGGTGTATAGTAGTTTCGTTCTTATACATTCATACTGAGATTTAAATTCTCTATAAGGTGTTCCACATTTATGAATAAAGTTCGAACTTTCTAAATTTATTCATTTTATTCAATTTATTTGTTTATTTTGAAGCTTTAAAATTTTCCTTATTTTTTTTTTTAATCATAAAATATTTAGGTTTTTACGCAGTGTTTTGAAACTTCTGAAACATATTTCTTTTTTATTAATTTTTATATTTTATTTTTATTTTAATATGTAAAGCATTTATGTGTTGAATCAGTAATTCATGTAATATTCGGAAATTCGAACTTACTATTAACTTCTGTTACGTAATGCTTGTTTATACAAATCTAAAAATAAAAAACATTGTGTTTTTGCATTTTTCGCAATCTTAGCTAAAAAATTGCTTTTCTTTTAAGTTTCGAAAATTCGAAATTAAATATAAATTTTTTAAATCTTTTTAAAGTGTAATTTTAAAACACATTTTGGAACATTTTGCAACATTTCGTATGTTTTAAGCTGTAAAATAATTAAAAATTTCTTGGAATTTCGAAATCAATTTATATTTTTTGGTGCTCGATAATCACAATCACTTAAAACTTTAAAGTTTTATTATTTCTTAAGTTAAGACATCTATAAAGTTTAGTTTAAATAAAATTCGAACTTAATTTCAATAATCAAAATTTTCTTAATGCTTTGTTTTTAGGCTGTTGTTAGTTAAAATTTATGAATTAGCGTTCTTTATCCTTTTGAGTTATTAGTAAAGGCTATGCAAAGATCGAAAATTAAAAATTAAAATTTTTTTGTTTAGTTTTAATTTTAGAAATTAAAACTTTCTCTATATATTGGGTTTTTCTTAACATTTATAAGTTGTTTCAAAAAATTTTATATTTTTTTAAGTTTGAAAATTAGTTTTAGTTTTATTTATTTGTCTACAAAATTATTTGTTCCTTTCTTTATTCCTATTAGTTGAACGATTTTGTTTAATTTTAAAAATTATTTTTTCGATGAATTAGTAAATTCGGAATTAATACGAAAAATACTTAAGCTGAGCTTTTTTAATTTTATATTTGTTATTTTTATAACATAATTTTTGTACTTATTTTCAATGGGAGACTTCCCTGGGCAACAACATTAATTTTGTTAAAGATTTTCTTTCGTAGCTAACAACCTTTAAAGACACATGAAAAAAATTATAATGTATCATGGTAGAAGCGGGTGTTGAGATTTCAAATCGTTGCTTTAATCAACATGACAGAAGTGTTAATGACATTTATTTGTAAAACTTAAAAATAAAATTGTTTTACCAGTTGTGTTTTAAACTTTTTTATTGCAAACTTCTGATATGGAAACACGAACATGTCTTAAAAGCTAAAACTACTTAAGTTTTAGTTTATTACCAAAAAGATTTAATGATAATAATTATTAAATACTTGTAAGTATTGTTTTTAACAAAAATGAAAACGTAAGTTGAAGATACAAATAAGTCAAGGTAAAGTAATGATAATTACAAAAATTTATTTTCAAAAAAAACTTCCTAAATGTATAAATTGTAATGACATGTAAGGCAGCAATATCGCTAAATAGTTAAGATTTTAATGTTAGTTTAATAAATTTTAAAAAGCCTGGAAACTTTGTCAATTCACATACAAAAACAAAAATTAACACTATAACTGTTTTCAACACATATTCTCTGTATTACCCTCTAACGAAACAGAAAAAACGTCATCAGCATTAACTTGTTTTTACAAACTTCTGATCAACTTAATTACATACATACATACATACATACATACATTCATACTCCTATATTGAACATACATATTTTGAAGACAAGAGTACCATTAAAACAAAGCAACATAATGCAAAATTAAAATATTTTTCCTTTAAAGAAGTTTTAAAAGAAACAAAAACTCTAAAGTAACTGGACGTAATCAATCAGAAATTATTTTAAAATGCTTTTTTTAAAGCACATATTTTCTGAACAACAAGTTGCAACAAGTACGAGAGCAAAATGCTCTTTTGTTAACCACGATACTTAGAACTATGTTGGTTGTAGCTGTATTGCAATTTTTGACCTCAAAACCGAAAAAATGTACAACGTCATTTTTAAATAATATGATGATGACCACAAATTGTTCAAAAAAAAAAAAAATAAAATTAAATAAAAAATGAACACACATGCAAAAACTACTTTTCGCATGTGCTTTTTAGACTTAAAGCTGTGAGGCTAAAGATGCGGAAAACAAATTTTAAAATATACAGAGAGAAAATTAAAAAATAATTGATGAAACAGTTAATAAAAATATAAAATATAGAATGTGATAATTTCTTTCCAATATATTTTAGGCTTTGAACATAAATTACATTATATTTCTTAGTTAAATTTTAACAGTTTTCGATTAATGTAAAATAATTTGTTGGATTCTTCGAAATATAAAAATTTTGTCGCAACAAATACAATCTATTTGCTAAAAAAAGTATAAAAGCCACTAAAAGAGGAAAAGTATTATCGCATGCTATAATTTTTAAAGCCGTTTTAAATTGAATCTATTGGAAGGCACATAATTCTGACTGGTAGAGCTAAGCAATTTCCAGATAAAATTTAGTCCCGCCCAAGATTAATTGCTTTTAATGACACCTCTAATATATAAAAAAATAATGTGGTCGTCGTTAAAGAGCTAAGTGTGCCCCTCTAAAATCCTCCAGAATCACGGAAGTTGTTGCTCCTTTTTTCGGCGAAGACAAAATAGTTATTCCAGAGAGTTAGGTTCCCGAGAGTTTCGGAAAAAATCATCATTATTTAGAAAATAATACTTTTAGATTATTTTTGTTTTGCCTGCTTTTTACGTTTATGCTGAAGTCTTAACGAACTCCTATGGTGGTGTGATCCTAAGATGCTAATCAATCCTGGCAATGTTAGTCGTGTTAGTAGTTAGTACTCATCCCTGTTATCCAGGACCAAAAAATGTTTGTTTTAAACTGCTTATCGATTCGAGTTTTATGACCGTATAAGGCTATTACGTCCTTAGAAAGGATGTCTTTAAGATTAAAATGGCGATTCGCCTTTTAGAATTTATCTAAAAGATGACTGTCAAAATGACTCTGTCAGTTACAGCAATTCTGGCTAAAAGCTTTTAAGTTTAAGCCACGCCTTACATGGCGCAACCTTTCAATGTAGAATAGTATGCCTTACTTTAATCTGTGTAAATTTCGAAATTCTGCTTATAATGAATTAAACGTTAAGGCTTAAATTCTGGAAATCATACCTTTATTGAGTTACTTTTTAAATTTAAGTTTTAAAGCTATCAAAAAAAATAAATACTTAATAACTTTAAGATTTATCTAACTGCGAAATTTGAAAAATAATTATTTATTATTTGTTGAAGCAACTATTTCAATTTCTTTAAGTGTATATCATCATCGACATGAAAACCTGATTTGTTTTCTATTTCTATTTCCTTTAGAAAGCGACAACAAAAACTATAATTTCAAAATTATGGAAGCAAGAGATGAAAGCACATATAGTCTCAAATGCTGTTGTCTAGTTACATGGAAAGCAATTTAAATCGAAAATCTCTAAGTATAAAATGGCCAAATAAGAAGTTTTCTTTCTAAAGACATTAATATAATTATAATTGCCAGCAAATTTTCCAATTATTGAAATATCGCAATCAAAAACACTTGGACAGAAAAAATAAAATTGAAAAAAAGAAAAACATAAAAACCAAATGAACATAAAAAAATTTTAGTTCAAGTGCTTTTGGAACAAAGTGTTTCCGTCAATAAAAAAAAAGAAAAAGAAAAAACAATTGAATATTTTCAATTATTTAAAATGAACATAAATACACATAGACTGAAATTGTGATGTTTTTAAAGAATTTACGTCATATCTATATTTTCATGATAAAAGTTATTGAGCATTTTATTGTTTTGAATATTTGAACGACAAAAAAAACGTGATAAAAAACAAAATTAGTTCCCACGCCTTGATTTAATACAAAACGTACTCTCAAGCAGGGAATGAAATGAATGTATTCTTAAACAATTCTCAGAAATAATTTTTTTCTAATGATTTGTGTTATTGTAATATTGTGTTTAATTTTGGAGCTCATGAGTTCATTTCTCACTATTTTTGGTACTAAAAATACATGTTTTCTGTCATTTAAAATATGTATGCTCCAAATTGGTGGAATATTCTACCTTAAATAAACATTGATAATTCTGCCAAAAACGTTTAATTTTGAATTTCATCACAAATCAGTTTTAAATGTACGTTACATGTATATAAAAAATTCACTTTTAAAGTATGAGTAGACCAAATCAGAAGCATGTTCGGTGAAAATAAATTTGTATTTAATTAACAGTGGCAAAAAGCACAATTTGTACAATTACTGTCAATGTCACTTTAAGCACCGGTACCCATACTCATATTCTTTAATGACCACTAATCTTTTGACAAAATTTGTTAAAAATTGGAAAATCCCAATCTTCTTACTCCATTTAGAATGGCATGAATCAGATGAATCAATCAAGCATAGACTTCTAAACGCTTTAAATAATCTTCGTAATAAATTTTAAATAAACACCAGTGAAAGCTTTCGACCTTAATTCAAATTATCGAAGTTCTGCTTATACGATGTAAATATTATAATGAAAGATTTTTTTAAAACTCAATGTTTTAAGACTGATTTTGAACTTGTTCTCACGTATCGAAGTGTCAGAATCTTAACGTTTCACTAACAATTATTTATATTGATATGTGCTACTTTTAAATATTGTCTGTTTACGTTATTTGTTATGTGTTTTCGTTCGGACCACCACTCAGGGGATTATTCTACTAATTGCAACAGAACTAGGAAATTAGGTTATGGGGAGAAGGAAAGAGGGAGTAGTATTTGTGGACTTTCGATTTGAATTTTCCTACATTGAAAGTGACAGGAAAGACTCCTGGTAGGAGTTTATTCCACAATTTATTGTTAGAAAATTAACTTGTTTTTGAAGGCGGTTACGACTGCAGCTTAATATTAGATAAAGTCGAATCAATACATTGCAATCAATTTCATTATGGCAATTAGATAGACAGATTTTTGTTTTTGTTATTGTTTGTTAGTTTTGCATTGCAAAATTGTTCAAAGATTGAGTTGTTTTATAGATATTGAGAGCATTTGTTTTATTAAACAACATGCAGAATACAAAGTAAAAAGAAACATTTTCTTAACTGCTGGTAAGTTATCAAAACATAATGCATTGCCTCATTTGAGAAGAAAACCTCTACTTCGATCTATCCCACCTCTTATGCAAAGAACTGATATAGACAATAAGTTTTATAACGAACTCAGGTTGCCAATAGTATAGAAATTGCATGAATAGCGCTTCTTGGCAACTCAATGCACCAATAATTCCAACTGGCCAGAATAAAAATGGAGTTATTGTTCATTAATAACATTCAGATAAGGAAAAACTTAGTTACTAAAATCGATTGCATTACAAACATATAAATCACAGTGTTGCATTAATTTTCATTGCAACCGTATGTTCGTCCGTATGTATGTTAATGTGGCTGATTATTTGTAAAAAATATTTCATAAACTAGCAATCACTTTATAAATACCTAAAGTGCTCTCGTGGTTTTTGCTACAAAAATACAATTTCATGGTCAATTATGGTGTCAAAGTTACTCCAGCGGTCATTTATAAAACAACAATTTAGTTGTTCTAACTTGAAGCTAGAAAATTTTTAGAAATCAAGTTTTCTTTTTATATTTTTTTTTAACAAACACCGAAAGGAGTGTCTAGTGTATAATTCTTTTTATTTTTTTAGTTTGATTTTAAATCGTTTCCAATTTAGTAGGTTCGTGTTTTTTTTTCTTTCTAAATTTTTAATTGGCACGTTTCCTACTTTAGTACAAGTTGAATTATTTTGTTTATGTTTCGGGAATTATTTTTTTGTTTGTGCTTAATTTATATTTATAACAATTTTCGCTTCAGGCTGTTTATTTAAAACTCCTTTCAACACTTAATTAATGTTGCTGCTCCAGTTTTCCATAAAGTCTATTATTATTATTTTTTTTTTTTTGTTAAAACTAATCGCATTTCAATTAATTATTGGTGATTTATAAAGGTTTCTGTTTCTTTTTATGTATGCGCCTTGCAATTGTAACAATATTTCATAGTTTTCATTTAAACGAATAGTTACTGTTGCCATTCATTATTATAGTGTGGTAAGTTTTTGCTCGCATCTGGCAGCTCAGTAATTTTTACAGGACCGTAAAATCTTACATCGTACCAAATTGTTTAAAATTCCGTGCAATTGACGAATGTTGGCAAAACTTAAGAAAAATTTAAATAAATTTAACGCACCAATATAATTTATTGTAGTTCACTCAGAGGAAGAATCAAATTATTTATTTTAAAGTGATTTGAAACAGTTTAAGTAATTTTTAAAATTTCTTAAGGCCTGCATAAATCAAAGAATTTCGATAGCAGGATACGAAAGCAAACAGAACGAAACGGTTTTCTGGTTTTGTGTTATTTTTTGAAGTTTGTAAGACAAAACACAAAGGAAGGTTTTTTTACACTATTGCTTTTTTTCTGTGAGCAAAAAACGTACATTAAATTGAACACGTGTGTGCAATCGGCAGAAAAAATAGTGAAAATAAAATTGAAAGTGTAATATTATTATTACATTATAATATTATTATGTTTATACCTTTTATAAACATTTTGTTGTTGCTGAGTTCTTCATTGCAAAATAAATAACACCAGATTTTAGAGTTTTTAAATTAATTACAAATTTATTTACTTTAACTACACACAAAGTTGACACTACAGAACAATTTATTTAAGATGCATGTCTTTACTTCACCAGGTTTATTTTTCAACTAACTAACTATCCACTCAGACGCTGCCTTTTATATTTGTCCGCTAGAAGAATATTTTACTTCCTTTGTAACACATTTTGTTGTTGTATGTGTATACGTTTGTTTTTATGCTGATAAAGTTTCTTCGTGGAATGTATTTGAAGATAGTTGTTGTTGTCTTTTGTACATAAGTTTTCTTAGCAAACTACACAGCTAGTAAACAGCATAATTTGCGCGTATAAAATTTCCACCCAGTTTGTAATTAGAAATTGTTGTTGTCTTGCGTGCCTAAGTTTTCTTAGCAAACTACACAGTTAGTAAACATCATACCTAATTGTTGTTGTTTTAAATGTATAAAATTACTACGCAGTTTGTAACTATAAAGTTGTTGTTGTCTTGCGTGCATAAGTTTTCTTAGCAAGCTATGCAGTTAGTAACTAGCATACTCAGTTGTTTACTTTATTACTTGATTATTTTCTTTTAAAACTTAAGCAAGACTCATCTGTAACAATATTATAATTGTATTAATCATAATATGCTTTGACTTAAATTAATAGATTAAAAAAATAAAATGGAACTAAATTTTTATATAGATGGATTTATAAAAGAATAAAAGTCAGTTATATTACATTTTCCGATTTTCAGATTTACTTAGTATCATTTTAGTAATTTCTGCTATTCTTTCAGCCAGGTTTGATCAGATGTTATTTATGCATAGTTTTAGGTATTTTTAAGATTTGGTATACCAAAATTTATTATAGCTGATAATATGCCATTTGGTTTGTACAAATGCAAAAAATCTATTTTTACACTTGATTTTCCAAAAGAGAGGAAAAACTTCGAATCGTTTTTGGACTTAGCAAATTACATCAGAAAGTTTGTACAAAATTTAGCAGATATGACATCTGCTTTATGAGAATTACTTAAAAAAGATAATGAATATGTGGTATTATCCATTTGCGAGGAGTGCTTTAATAAAATGAAACAATCTACATGAATTCATATAATCCTTACATCTTTCAATTGCAATGGGAATATATAACACAAAACCAGGACCACGATTAATGGAGTTGGTTGTCGTTTATTTCAATATAATAAAATATTTTCGCTTGCTTAAAGATCATTATCAAAGGCAGCAAAATAGTATGCTCAAATAGAAAAAGAGTTTTTAGCTAGTGTATGTGCTTGTAAAAAATTTCACCCATTTATATATAGAAGGAAAATAAGCATGATCTCAGACCATAAGCCTTTAAACACTATTTATATAATAATTTATTTCTAATCTATTTCTAACAATTAAGTAAAAGTATGTTATAATTAATAAAATTTTTATATAATAAAGTATTAATAATAATATTACAGAAAGGTTTTGCGGCAAAACGTTTTGGAAACGGTTGCAGAATGATTTGCTCATTACAGTAAAAGTATTGATTTTGTATCGAACTATGCGAACGCAATCGCAATCAATTAATTACTATTGGTTTAGTTTTATGTGAGCAAAATGTTTAAAAAGCGGTAAAACAAATACAAATACACTCTGCCTATTTTCCTTATTAGACAAAAAGACAATAGAAAATCGTATTCCTGAGTGCTAAACTTTTCAATTATTAAGAAAGACCAACAGTAACCAATTTAAATTGAAAAAATTTCTTAAGTTGCTTAGTGATTACAAAAAAAAAAAGAAAAAACATATGAGGTGCACTGTAAGAGGAGTAGTTAACGCTTCCAATTACAAAAGTCAAATTCATTTTAATAGTTTCTTTTTTGTTTAAAATAATTTACTTTTCAAATGACACCAAACCAAATGTGTTTATTTTTAATGACTTGAGCATAAAATTTTTGAAAATCGGATACATGATCGCTTTTCGAACTCACTCTTACAATAAATTTAATTAAAACGAAATAAGAGTAACTGTAAAGAAAGTGTATGAAGCTGTTTATTTTATAATAACATTTTCATAATAAACAAATAAATTTATAATTTTCTACACTGCTCAAAATTTTTTTGTATATTAATTTCTTCCCTCGATCTAGTTAATAAGTTCTAAATAACACAATTTCGTGTTGATTAATATTGTGGATGAATTGCTACTACGACCTTTATAGTTTTACTTATAACTTTTGATTATTGTAATCATCCTTAATTTCCTTTTTCGATGTTTCCGTCCTAAATAGATAAAAAGCGGATGAATGAAATTTCGAACCGCTTGGTCATCATTTCTTATCTGCAAAAATTAATCATCGCTCACAAATTTTTATGGTGCAGTATATGCTTCTACAAATAATTTTATGTAATGGATTTTATTAATCTGTTAACAATTTTAACGCTCTTTTTCGGAAAATATTTAGTGTTTTTTTACCACCTTACTTTCAACTGACGAAAGCCATTTAACTACAAATTCATAAGCTGTTAAGTAAGAGCCAGTCGTAAGTGAGTATTAAGAGTAAGTTCTTCTTCTTCTTTAAAACACATTCCATTATCGTTGCAATAAAATAGTAAAACACACTCGATATTGACCCAAAACTCAGTGCTATTCAACAAAACTCAGTGCTATTAAACAGAATCTTCACCTCTTACTGTGCTGGTGTGCAAGCGAAAAGGAATATGGTTATTGCATGCCTTTAAGGAAGATATTATCTTCTCTATAGCAAAACCCTAGTTGCCACGAGCAAATTACAGTTTTTCTAAATGAGTCTTGTTTATGGTTGGGTTCAAAAGAAATATTTTATTTTAATTCTTACCTCTACCACATGATTTTAATCATATAGCTTTCCTTTGGCTTTTTTTATCAATCCAGTAATTTATTGGATTTGTTATATTGAAGAAAACTTTTTTATATTATACAACAATAATTACAGTATGGTTATGTGTAATAATAGTATGGATATAAACAATAATAGTATGGTTATGCAATAATAATAATAATAATAATAAGAATAATAATATAGTTATGTAATAATAATAGTATGGTTATGTTAAATAATAGAACGGTTATGTACAATTTTATTATTATTATTATTGTAGCTATGTACAAAAACAGTATGGTTATATAAAAGAATGGTAATACAAAATAATAGTATGATTATTTCATAATATTAGTATGGTTAATAAACTAATAGCATGCTTATGTAGAATACTATTAATAGTATGGTTTTGACAATCATACTATATTCTTTATAGATAATTGTTGCAACCATATTTGATTTTTGTGTGCGCGCATGAATTTCTTAATGAAGAAACGAAGATGTTACCATCAATTCAAGCCTTTTCAGATCCTTTAATTCCTCTGCAGACAGTTCTGCACACACTTTAAGGAATTTACCTTTGCCTAATTAAACATTTTATAAACATTTTTTCAGAATTTTCTCCCTACTATACAAATTAAAAACTGTTTTCATAAAGGTTTTTATATAAATAAAAAACAAAAGTATAAAAGAGCTCGATTCGGCATAGAAATTTGTAACTACTGGATGCGCGTATTGTGCGTTTCCAACACAACAATATTCTCAACCCGTAATTTTAATTAAAGGGAAAGGAAAATCTTCTTTACTGAATTTTAAAATTTATTCAACTCTGCTAGAAAACCCTATAAAGTATTTTATAAGTGCTTAAAATTTTACATAGAATTTTCTTAATTTGAAAAGAAACGTCCAGCTAAATTTAACTTTAATGCACTCACTCACTGCCTTATAATTCTATAACAAAACAACAATAACATAAAACGAAAAGTAAACAGATTATTAAAATCGGAATGTCCAAAAATATTACAAAATACACTTGTTCTTTTCCATACACAAGCACAACTGTAGTTGTCTTCTGACAAGCCAAAAAAAACTTCTGGATTTAATTTTTATTATCTAAAAATTGTTTAATTTTTTTCTACAATTGAAAACAACAGAAATGTGTTACAAATATGAAGCACGAGCAGAGCATGTGCTTAAAAACACAAGCATGTGCTTAAAAACAAAAACAACAGCAACAAACAAGAGTCAGTCCATTGGATATTATTTAAAATAGCATGAATTGGAATTTTTTGTTTTGAAAATGTGAGGCGTTTTTTTGGGCGTTTGTCTATTCTTCTAAGGTTCGTTTCAAATGTTTACCAATTTGTAAGAGTTTTTATTTTTATTGCTGCTTTTTTTAAATAAAAGATTTCAAAATAAGAAAAGAAATAAAAATTTTGTTTTAAACGAAGTTTTTATAGATTTTACAAGGGGAACTTAAGGGGTCCTTAAATAAATGTATAGTAATAAAAAGCTGAGTTCGCTTTATAATATCTGGAGTAAAAGTTGTTCACTCAGCGTTTACGTAAGTTTTCTAAGATTTATTTGGGTACGATTTCAAGTCAACCCGCATCAGATTTGGTTCATACCGGTTTCTAAGATTGTCCTTAAGTAATATTTATCAAGTTTCTTTGCTTCAGAAATGTTGTTTCTTACTCTAATTTTTTTTACGACTATAGACTTCAGGATATCATATATGACGATTTTTCGCTAATTATATGAGATATATTCTTTTGAGTTGAAAAAATTGCAATTTCTTATTGATTTATAATATTATTTGGCAATTTATTTAAAATTTTTACATAAAATTTAATAAACAATTGATTTGTCTTAACATGTCAATATGAAGCTTTTCAGAACAGTTTTTTACAAGTATATTAATTTTTATATCAGTATTATAATCTGACAATTTTTTACTTTATTGTTTACAGACTACAGTAAAGTGAATGATTTATAAATATTTAATTCATTTTCATGGTATCGAATATGCTTCTTTCTTTTGCAAAACAACAAAATATCATTTAGACGTTTTCAAATTCGCGAATATGATGAAAAATCTAGCAATTATTGTAGAGACCAGTAATAATAGAAGATAGGTTATTCGGATTTTATATAAGAGAAATAACGGCCAGTTTGCTGAATATTACAAATTGGCGTTTTTAGCTTTCTTAAGAAAAGAGTGGGGCAGAGTCTAAAAAATATTATATTAAATAAACTTTAGACTAGACAACACATTCCAAAAAGCATTCCACAGAACTATTATTAGCAACGAAAAGCTCTGATTGAAAGTTATAGCACACGGCATGCAAAGACAACTCATAAATCCGGATAGCTGAAGACTATCCAATTTCTTATCGTACCAGTGGTGGTTTTCTATTGCAATTTAAGGGCAAAAGTGACCTCACCGTAATTCGAGTTAAAACCAGGACCAAGAAAAAAATATCTTAGTTTTCTTGGTGCCAGTTTTTTACCCACTTTAGCTCCCACTGTGAGGTTCCCTTAAGTTCAGGCGACTACTGCCCCCTCATATTCTATTAAAAAAAACCGTTAAGGTTAAGGGACGCTCAAATTTGACTCTACGGATAAAGTTTTCAGTGAATTAGATCTTATCGAAGAGATGTATACTTAAAGTAAAAAAATCGGAATAAAATAAAACGAATTGCAGGTCACAGACAGAACTCCTTTCTATACTTCTTTGACATACTTTTTATAAATTTGGAATTGCTGTAGTAAAAATTATAGAGTGAATTTTTGTGTGATCCTTTGTAACATGCCTCCATTTTAAAATGTTGGCGCGTAGTTAAATTATAAATTCAAAACAAAAAAATTACGTCAAATAAATCTAAAAATATATTAAATGTGACCGCATGAAAATCATCATTATATCAATGTTGTAGACTTCATAGTTTTAGTATATGTATATCAAGCTAAAAATTCTTCTTCTAGTTTAAATTTTTTGTAAATTTTGTGAATTAATAAAAATAGTTTTTAGAACGACAATTTCACATTTTTCGTTTTATCAATTCACTTACCATTTAATATAAAAATAAATGTTTTTTAATTTTTTTGCTTTAGTTATTGTTTGCTATAAACAAATAAAAACAACCATGAACATTTGATAAAATGAAATAAAGTCTTATGCCAGCGCCCCTTAAAATAACGACAAAAAATGCAAACAAAAAGAACGTTGAGAACGTTATAGAGAAATCAAGAAATAAATAAAATTGATTTAATTAAATTGACAAGTTCACAAACGAACTTTAAACGAATCGACCGACAGACAGACGTGCAGACAATTAAAAATATTTACTTTCAGATAAATTTTACTTTAAAAAAAATAGCAAAATCAAACAAAACAGCAAACAAACAAACAAATAAACATTTAGTGACATAAGAAAGTACAATTAAAAATTTAAGAGGAAAAGAAATACGAAAAAAAAACTGGCACGTATTGATAGTTTAAGTTATGCAATAAGTAACGTTTGGAATATTCATTGTTTCATTAAATGAGCTAGAAGAGGCGCAGACCGAATTTAGCTTGACTGTATTTTCTTTCTTCGTTTATTAAAACTGTCGTTGCTACTTGAATTTAACAATTGCAATTAGCTCACGATTCTTGCACTTGTAACGTTTAAATTATTATTTAAACCTGTGTTTTTTCACTACTAACTTCAACTCAGTTTCCAATTTCACTTCTGAAATATGAACATTAAGTGTTTAGCTTACATTTCATTAATAATATTTGTTACCGCAACATATGGTTTAATAAAGTTTCCAAAGAGATTTGTTTGGTGTCTTTCCTTCACCAGACACGCAGAAATTATTGTGAATAAACATAGATGAAGGTCTTTTTCGTACTAATTTTGTACAGATTTTATTTAAATACGAATGATTTTTTCAAGTGTTGAAAAAAATTTGAATTTTTCGGTTTCCGTACTCAACAGAAAAAACATAAACATAATGCTGCTACATTCTTCCATCTACCGAAGAATTCTAAACCTCTAGAACTCTTACAGATAGACACTAACTAACTAAACACAAAGGTGAAGAAGCTAAAGAGGGAGTTTGCAAACGCTGCCACACAATTTGCTATTAAAAGTAAACACGGAATGTAGTAAGGTCGCACAATAATTAACTGCAATGATTTTGATTACCAGACTACACGATTAACAATACTGAATTCCTTCCTTATGCTTAACTCATTTCAATATTTTTTTATGCGAAAATATTAATTTTTAATGAAGTGAGTAAGAGTCAGTGCGAAAGATTACAAATTATGTATACGAATTCTGTTCAATAGGAAAGGTGAATTGGAAAGTCCATTCGACCCAATGGAACAGCCAAGACCAAAAATCCATGCCAAGTTCTATCAAGTATCAATACCACTACCTATTTTCTTAGATTACTATGGTATAGGGCTTCACATATTGCATCTCGACAAATTATCTTTGTAGAAAATTAATGCTATCGAAAATTTTTTTATGTAGAAAATAATTGTTAATGAAAAATTGCCCCTGTAGGCTAGTAGGTAGTGTACTAGCTTATCAGTCTGGGGGTTGTGGGTTCGATTCCCAACAAACACCTTGGCTGTTTTCACTACAAATAAAATAAAAATTGACTGTCGGTAGTGAGGCTGCTCAGTGAAGAAATCATAGTCACTGGTGGCTATGCTGTCTTATAAGACAGTTAATTTCTGATAACATGATCCTTCTAGAAATAAAAGCTGCCATGGCAGACTACTAGGTAGCTAGTGAACTTAGCCTACCAATATTGGGGTGGTTGTTTTCACTACAAAAATAAGAGCTTGAAGGCATGTAACTATCCTTCTACTTTCACTACCTGTCTAATCTTTCTCTGTCCCTTTCCAAAAGAATATAGGCATTGTTGCCTAAAGTGCTATTTCTCTTTAAAAAAATGTTCTTCGAAGAAAATTATTGTTATCGAAAAATTTTCTGCTTAGAGAATTATTGTTATCGAAAAGTTTCCTAGCTAGAAAATTATCGTTATCGAAAAATTTGTAAATGTAGTATTTAAAAGAAAGTCCACAATATATAAAAATAATTCATGGCTATTTTCAGCACGATAATGCAGCTGCTCAGTCGATATTGCTTGTCCGTAATTTTTGATTTTACCGACAGTTTCGATCAAATTGTTCTGCTCCCAAAATTGAAGAGACCCATGAAGGAAGGCTTTTTATGACGATTTAGAATATAAAACCTAAATCGCTGGAAGAACCTAAGGCCATACCAAAAATTGCATATAAGAACTGATTCGCGGATACGTGAATACGTTAAAGAGGACAAACTGGAAATTAATGAATAAATAATTTTTTTTTTACAAATATGAAAATTAAGCTATTCTGTTAAATAGTCCTCATAATTCTGTCACTATTTATTACTGCAGAACAAAAGGTATTTTTAATTTTCTTATTAAGGATAATATTTCTAATAAATTGCAATTTATCATCCGAGTTAATGTATCAATTTATATGCACAATATCCAAGCCAACTATTTATTTATTAAAAATTTGTATTTATGTTAATAAACGAAAAATATGCCTGTTGCACAGCCAATAACAACTAGCTGTCATTCTTTGCAACTAACAATAAAGTTAACAATTCAAGTTACACCCATGTCTATTTTAAACTGTCATTTAATACAAATTTATGTCAAATTCATATTGTTGTTCTTAAAGAAATGCATAAAATATAAGCAAATTAAATTCACATAATTTATTTTTTTAAACGATAAATGAATGCAAATAAAAGTTAAATTTTTTAAATTAAAATGATAAATACAAATTTAGTATAATTCTTAACATATTTAAAAGAAATAATTTTAAGATGTTTAAAATTAAAAAGAAAAGAAACTTAGGAATCTTTAAACTTTCAAATCAAATTTAAAAGAAGAATATAGAAGTTAAAAATATAAATCAGTTGAATAATATGAAATATCATATTGATAAAATAACATTTTTAAAACAGAATTCTTAAAAAGAAAGTTTTTACAACATTAAATTATGTGAATTTTAGTATAGCAACTAAACAATAACAACCAAGATTATAATAATCTTATCGCATCGCTACTACTCGCAGTGTGGTTTCACATCTGCTCCACACAATTATTAAAAACTCTTCAAAGCTTTTGAAAGAATTGACAAAATAGCTTAACACATCGCACCCTAAATACAAAAGGCTTGCAACTAAAAATACTAAAATTTTTAGGAGAGACAAGAGACTGTTTAGTTCATCGTGCGGAAGTAACACACTTAACAAAAAAATGGACATAACCGTATATTTCCAGTTAAATAATAAGATAGTGATGTGAAAGAAATTTTGCAGTAGTTAGAGGTGCATTAATTTATGGAAAAAAGTCAGTTTTGGAAAATTTTGTGTTGTGAAGCTTTTGTATTTAGCGTGCGCTATGCTTCAATTCGATACATGATACATTTATGCAAAAATGTGTGTGTTTTTTTTTAGAGGAATAAAAGTCCAATACCTTAGCGGCGTTAAACCACATGATCTTGAAGGAAAATTCACGGGTCAAACTATAAAATAGTACATTGTTATCTACAGGTTTTTACGATTTTTTTTCAATCTTCATGACACATTCAACCTAAAACACAAGACTACGATAATGTATTGATCAGTTGAAGGTTATGACCGTATGAAAGTAAATATCGGCTAAGTAAAGTCGCTTTAAGCAAAATCGCCAAATCTGGCAATATTATCTAAACTGTACGAAGAAAAAGGTTTAGCTTAAATATGGAAAAAATAATTCATTTCATCATTGTAAGAACTGAATAAAGTTCTAACGTCCGCATGCATAACAAAAATTGAAAATGAGTTTGCCATCAACGACGAAACTAACCAGGGCCTCTGCAAGGTCCTCTAATAATTTTAACAACAAAAGTAGTCACACAGCATGGTCATGGGTAACGACCATCATCAATATTACAGCAATATTTCTGTAGCTGCTCATGATTTGTTGCGCAAGTCATGCCAGTAATTTCGAGGCGTGTTTTATAAAAACTATTATCGTCACCAGTTTTCGTTCAACAGGTAAAAAAAGTAAAGTTTTGATAAAAGATTAAGTGTTAAATAAACTTTTCATAAATTTTTATTTATTTTAGTAACGAAAAATTAATATTTCTTATAAAATCGTACAATTAACAGGTAGCATTAACCTGATACTCTGTATCATTTGCCGCTTGTGCTTTATTTAAGAAACTATAAAACTTACTTAGACACGCACTTCTAACCACCTGTTAAAATGTTGTCTCTTCGTATCGTTCCTAACAAGCAACTGTCTTTGAAATTTTGTTTTAAAATTTAGCACACAGTCAGTTCAACTTTCTTCTACCATGGCGGTATTAAAACTGAACATAAATACGTTTTAACCCAACCTCTAATAACTGATTTGTTTTAACTCCGTTTTTTTGTTGTAGTTTTTAAAACCAAAAATATAAAATTGTTAAACATATTTATGCTTTTTTTATGATATCTATTTTATTTACATAAAATATCTTTTAAGTGTTTCTGCTGGGGGTTTTTAACCCCTTAAATTCCACACATTTTTAAAGTTAGAAACTGTACGCAGTAACTGAAGTTAAAACTGCATAAACATTTTTCAAATTAAATTTTAAAAAATAGTTTTAAGCCACAAAACATATAAGGAAAATAAATAAGGAAAAACAATTTGAAATTAAAAAGATGTGTTTTAGCACAAAGCAAAACTAAATTGCCAATGCGTATATTAAACCATTCAGATTTATTAAACAAAATTTTTTTTACAAAATTTAAAAGCTGAACTTAGATCTAAATACAAAAATATTTATATGCCCTTAAAACACAAGGGAAGTAGTTGAATAAAATATATTTTTACCCATAATTTACCCGCTGGATTCAATTTATTTACCCAACCCTCTATAATTTTGTTAATAACTAACGGACACATCTTTTATGTTTTAGATTTGACTCAAAACTGCGATTTTTACTTATTTAAAACCTCTAAACATAATTTTTCATATTTCAGTTTTGTAAAGATATTAAAACTAGTATTAAGTTGTTCGGATTTGCTCATTCAGTAAATGATATACTGTTGTCATATTTTCCAACGAAAACCGTCGTTATAGGCTGTACGATTGGTGAGCGCTTTCGAAGCACTACTGAATTACTTTAGTACTCTAGAAGTACTATCTAGAACGCGGCTAAATAATGATGTCATTGCATCGAGAGCCCTCGTCAATCATACCAAACAAATAGCCAATAACGACGGTTTTCACCGAAAGATATGACAACAGTATATTAAAGCTACTTCCGTAACAATGAAAGCCAAAACTTACATAATTTAGTTTAGTTCTCTTATATTTGAAACAACTTGCCGAAATAGGTTGTTTACGCCAGGGCATTTATTTGGGTATGATTTTACGTCAACGCACGTAAGGGTTAAATATTTGTTTACAATTTAACTTGTTTATACTTTTGCCAGCACCTTAAGTTGTTCCAATATTGCGTGTATGCCTGCACGCATGTTGCATGTACAAATTATCAAAAGAAAACAATAAAAAATGAGAACAAAAAAAACAAGTTTTATTTAGAATAAAAAAATAATATAACTAAATATTTCATCAAATTGCTACAATTTAATTTTTTTTTCTTTTTTAAAAGTAAGAATTTTCTAGGAATTTTAATTGAATATAAATTGTTGTTGTATGGTTTGTTAATATTTTTATATTCAAAACGACTTTATCACAAAATGATGAATTTATATATATTTTTTAATTCAGTATTATATTGCTGTATATAAAAGTATACAATAAAGTGGATACAATAAAGAGTATACAATATAGAGTTATTTTTAAAGGTGTGTTTTACTAGGAAGTATTTATACAGAAAAATTTAATTCAATTTTCTTTTTTGTTTTAAATGAGAATACTGTAGTGTTTGGTTAACTTGTTGTCCAGGCAATTCAGTAGATGTTATTTTGTGACTTTTTTAACCCATTAAAAAATAGAATCAAAAATATGTTGTACATTTTGAAGAGTCTTTACAAAAGTTGTTATCACAAAGTAGGATAAAGTAATAACATCCAACTACCAACTCGTGTTATTAGATTAATTTTTGTAAAAGTGAATGTAATTGTTTTTATTATTTATTTATGGCAAGTAATTTTATGGATTCACCCAACCATCTGTTGATAAAATAACCAATTTATTTTACTTCTGGTATAAAAGAAAATCAAAAATATATATTTTTTCTTCTCATAACAAATCTTTTTCAGACGAAAAACATGGTTAAAGTAAGGAGAGTCTAGGAACAACATCGTTGTGCTATTTTTATATATAGTTTTGTTCTTTCGATAATCATGTTGTTGTGAAATCCAATAATAATATTGTAACATATAACCATAATAATGTTCAAAATATAATCATATCATCGTGCATTATAATTATAACATTAAATGAGATAATATATATATATATATATATATATATATATATATATATATAATATATATATAATATATATAATATATAATATATAAATAATAATTAATTCAGATCATTATACTCATAAGATTTTTATAACTTTCAGAGCACCGTACATAAGTCGTAAAAACGTAACGTAACCCCATAAGCAGAGTCCTCTATATATAGAACCGTATTAAGTGAGCCTTGAAAGTTTCACGGAACGCATATTTCTATAGTCGCTATAAAAGTAAGGACCTAAAATGTGGATGCGCCCAAAAGTAGCGTGATATGCATGAAAAATATTGCAATTTTCTGACCAGTCATAGCGCATGTAAAACAATGTCAGGAAAAAAGGAAAAAACAATGAAACATACAACCTTAAGTTAAAGAGTATTCCAGTAGTGATATTATTTGTACTCAAGCAATAGACAGACACTTTAAATTGAGGTATTTTATTTTTGCTTAAAGAACAAGTACAAATAATTAAAAAAAAAATAAAAATTAAATTTAAAAAATGGACTTTCCATAGACGCCACGATTTTGAAGAATATGGCTTTATTTTTTTAAGCATTATATACAGACGCTTAAAATTTGCATAGAATGTGTTTCGTTATGTCTTCTATAAAAATAACTGCAAAAATTAAAACTACAAGGTGGTGCGATAGAGACGTATTTTTACTATATTCTCTTATCTGTTAAACGGACATGTATAAAGTTGAAAGTTATAACTAGCTGTGCTTTCTATAAAAATAAAGTTAAAGGTTAAAAAATACATGAAACGGAACACTTTCTGTATGAATCCAGATTGCTCTTGACTGCTTCAGGATGAGGTAATGACGTAAGTGCTTTGCTTTTGCACCAATTACAAAGTGCAGTGTATGTGTATTTAAGCCTGCAGGAGTTGTAGAGTGAAGAAAAATGTTATTTAGCTGTGATAGATAAACCGATAAAGTCACCAAAATGAGAAAGCTAGGACGATTCTATACTAGAGCAGCAGCTGCTATTATTAAGGCATCTGTTCAGTAAGAATATTAATAGCGAGAATGTGGCAGTCGTTACGGACATGAGTGAAGATTCTGAACTGTAAACAATACAGCGTGTATTCTAGTCTTATTGGATCTACAGCGCATATCAGGTTTAGTTGCTGTGATGGTCAAATTGAAACGTCTGCTCAATAAGACATATTGAAATTCAGCGGAGTATTTTAATGTAAAACAACAGATCGTTGGTATAAGTATTGCTAAAGCTACAGAGTTGTAAACACAGGAAAAAAAAATTAAAAAAAATATAAAACTATTATTTAAAATGTCCTAACTGAAATATAAATCTGCTTTTGACGTTAGTTAAACTCATCTTCAATCTTATCATTATATTTATTGATTTTTATACATTTTAGGTTTTATTCCGAATTTCCCCTACACTTTATTTCAGTAAATTAAATTTTTAAATTCATAAACTTAACGTAAATTACGCAAAATTAATGCCAAAATTAAGAGAAGCTGTGTAAAATTAAAATAAATTTGAATTTAAATGACAACGCTTAACTAAAACACCTTGCGTCAGCTAAAAAAAAACGAATGCAAATAAACACAAGTGTTTTCTGCTTTATTATTATAAAAATTAAAATGTTTATTTATTTATAAACCAATTTCACTTTCAAGTCAAGTAAACGAAAAACAGAAATTTATTACCAAAATGTAGATATAGAGTATAGGGGAATGAATAATAAAATATTTTAGTTTAAGAGAAATATTACTTGGTACAGTAGTGCTGTTGGCAAAAATACAATTATTCGTTACAAATAATCTTTAAGCGAATTTTATTTGCTTTAGAAAACTGTTCTTTTTTAAAATCGAGGTGTGCGACCCCTTAAAGAGATGTTATTTTTTCTTATATAATGGATATACTACTACTATACTAAATTGGCTTGCAATTTAAGTCCTTGTGAAATTATACGACGATCAAAGCAAAAACCAGAACAAATGTGACGCAGTAGCTTTCGCCTCTTTCACCTTTCTGTTATTATTACAAGTATTTATGAAAAATAAATTTTCAAATATTAAATTATTTATTATTTTAAACGTACTTTTTTAAACTACGCGGATTACTTACGCAATCATTTAAGCTTCAAATAAATTATTTTTAATTCTTAATTTAAACACGTGCTTTACGTTTAAATTATGGTTTTTTTGAATTTATATTCTCAACCATTAAAAGTTAAAAACAAGTTGATATTAAATTAAAGAAAAAAGTAAACATTTTTGTTGTTTCCATTTCTGTGAAATGGAAAATAAAAACAAAATAAAGCCAACAATAATATTGTTTACATACAAACTCAAAATGAAAAAATTATTAAATATCAACATTTTACAAACAGCTTTTATTTTCACTCACAATATTAATAAAACACAATTTAAAGGCTTCTGAATAAATTAAAAATCATTCCTGCACAGATTGAAAGTCTCATTTACGAAAAATTAAATCCGAAAACTTAATAAAATAATGAAATAAGTTAAAATTTTAGTAAAAAATACAAAATTTAGAAAAAAAAAATAAAACAAAATTAATAAAATCCAAGTTAAAAATTAAAATTCTCCAAAAATCAAACATTTACGGACAACGTGTTTTAATTTACACGCGAAAAAGATACCTGCAATGATCATGTTCTTTATAACAAAATACGGTTGCGACCTACGAGGAATCAATAAATTTATATTTTTTTACATTTACCGCGGCGTTTTGCTCTTCATCTGGAGGGCATGTTGCATCAGATCTATCCAGATTTTAAAGTATGGCTTGCTCATATGGGCGACTATTCATTATAATAATGTTGAATTCAAATCTATAAGTTGCATTAAGTGTTAACTAGTTTTTTACGTAAATCTGTATAATCATTGCAGTTGAGCAAGACTCAATTTATTCATGATTATTTGTCAGGTTATACTGATCGTTAAGTGCAAAATGTAAGCGCAGTATGAAAATTCGTTTGACAAATAGTTAACCTACGTTCTATCAGTTTTAAAAACTCCTTTAGCAATCATAATATTATGTTAAAAATAATATGATTCTAATATTATATTATTTAATTCAGAACTGGCGTTTTTCTCTACTGACCGACTGTTATTCTGCAGTTTACTTTCATTAATTTGTAATTATTTTTATTATATTTAAGAATTTAAGGCATTTTCTATATAAAAAAATGGCAGGTTTAACTGACTATTTGCGGCCCTTGCATGAATTCGATTATGAGGGCCAGGATATCTCGCCTTTAATAACACCAACGGGTGAATGATCCGGATCCAGTGAGCATATTAGTCATTTGTTCTGGACCAGCTCTCAGCAAGGAGTAGTGGTTTGCAACCCTACTGTGGAACCGCTGAAATTGCAACTAGGAAGGGTCTGTTGCTAGAATTAGTCCTCGGCTTCCTAGGGCGTGAATGACGTTGCTTTTTATTCCCAGTGGTTTGACCACCATCAGATAAAGGCTTACAGTCAGGTGCAGATGTAAATCTTATCACGAAATTACTGAGATATTCATTTATCTACTTGTTATTATTTTTTTCTAGTTTTTAATTATTTCAATTATGTCTTTTGAGCATAGTTAATGAAGATTTCCATGCCCAGAGTCAGCAAATTATTTATACAATTTTATTGCAGCCACCTATAATTTATTTTCTGTTTTTTTTGCTAATTTATCATGTTACAGTAATTTCTTCATTTCTTGTGTATTTTAACATTTTTCATTTTTGTAATCACTCAAAAGTAATAAAAATTATGTCACGTTTTTAATATAAAATTAAAATCTGGAAAATATTTTTTGTGGCAAGTTATTTCCACAAAGACACAAGGAAATTAAATAATTTAAATTATAAGGCGCCACATTGGGGGTGATTTATTGCAGTCAACAAAAGTGTATATGATTTTAAAAAAGAAGCAGAAGATAACGAATGTATTAAACCTTTGGTTTTGTTAAAAAAAAATTATTCAAATTAAATCTGTTCTGGCTTTGAGAGTTTATTATACGTTTTTAATTTAAACAATAAGAAGCTTAAATCACCAAATATAACTTTTATAAGAGCTGCCATATTTTCTGTGAAAAATTTTCTCATATGAATTAACATTCTGCAAGAATCTGCAAATAGAAAACTCAATATTCTGTGCGCTGTTGCTTCAACAACATATTCTAGTGCATATCGTTCATTTTGCGCCAAATTTAAATAAATCGCAGATGTTCCTATAGACAAAGCTATGTTTTGTGCAACAGCAATTAATACATTGTTGTAATAAAATTCAAGGATATTTTTTAGTTAAAAATTAAATTATTTTAGTTACAAACGTGCTCTGTTATACATATTATAAAATATATTTTTCTTTTGCAACATTGAGCCTTACTTGCTTATCCATCGTTTTAATACCAAAGCCATGTCCATGCTATTTGATCATACATATCGGTATAATCAGTAAATTAATTAATAAAAAAAGGATTTGAGATATAGCCGACACAGACCTGCAAATCATCAGTTGATTTTCTATTTATATACGATGAATTTTTTGCCACTATTAAATGTCATCTTTATTCTTTGTCAACCTGTTATGATTATTTTAATTATACAAACTGTTGTTTAAATAACAGTTGATAGTCTATATTTTAAGTTATTTTATTTAAAATAAAAAAAATATTAAAGAAACAGTTGAAGAATTTATTTTATTTTTTCCAATCGCAATTATTTTTCAATTGGCGGTCAGCATCAAGTCGCCTGAATACTTTTCTTTCTTTGTGTTGTTTTTTTGCAACACCATAAAAATATAAACTGGATTTATAGCTAATTTTTTAAACTTTTCTCAATGATTTTATAATATTGACTCTGCAGTTAAAGTTTTTTCAACGTTCATTGAATCACACATTAATTCCATCTTTCACTCACTTATTGATTCATTGCTGTTTAAGAAATATAAAATAAATTTAAAAAAAAGAGTTCAACATTTTTATTTTAAAACAATTACTGATTTTTTAAAATAAAAAAAAAATCAAGACTTGTCGTATGGTTGTTTTTACAGCTTCTGCATTTTAATAACTGATTTCAGTTTAAAGTGTCACTTAAAAGACAACAAGTCTTTTTAATAAAAATAAATTTATTTTTAATAATAAATGAAACAGGCTTTTAAAGCCAACAAAAAATGTTATTACAGACATTAATTTATTCACATAAATAAACTTGAAGTTGGGAAATTAAAGGCGAAAAAAATAAAAAACGAAAGACATAAAAAACGATCATGACATGAATTCTATTTTTTAAAATTAGATTAATTTTAAACACTGTCGCATAACGTTTAAAATTTTATAATAAATAATTGCATCAATGAAGAGGATACTTACAAACTACTTACAATGGTTTTGATAGGGTGATTTTTATTGTTGGTTGGTCTTTTAACAATCGAAGTATTTTTTAACAGTCTCTCAAAATTTTCTAAATTCTGCTTTGGTAACAATGGCAAGTTATTACAAAAGTATTTATAAGAATAATAGCTGATTTTGTTTCAAGTTTTCTGGCCTATTTTCTAGTCACGCTGACCATATCGTTACCTCATTTTTTCCGCTGAAAATCAGTTCACGTAAAGGCTGGAACTTATAAATAGTTGAACAGTCAAACAAACTACTACACTACGCTCACTTTTTGATATTTATAAGCAGTATATTCTGAATAGACTAACGCTTAAACCACTATACTCAATATTGCAGTTTTGCTTTGAAAATTTATTATTAATTTGCCCAGCTTATAGATGTCTTCATGGTTTTTATAGAGTTTATAATCGTCTGTTAATAAGCTCATATTGTGGAACTGTGAATAGATTTGATAATACGTGTGCTGTTTGTATTTCAAAGAAATCTACATACTATAGAGGATATCGTCACAGGAATTGGGGACTCTGTCTAATTTTATTTTATCAAAAGTGAAGCAGAGGTTCGTTTTAAAAACCATAAAAATCATTAATGCACTATGATCAATGATTTTTTGTACGGCTATATTTCATATGTCGACTTAATAAAATCAAGGATTTGGTAAAAAGTTGAATTCGTCGAATGGAAATTTCTGATTTAACATCTATTGGTTATTTCCTAGAGAGCCATGTGAAATCACTAGTTAATGCTGATAAACCAGCAACAATTGAAATCTTGGAGATCAAAATTGTTCGTGTTATTTTGGTATATATGTTATTCAAATAGCTGGCCAGCGCAAAAGTAGCCCCAAATTTGGAGTCCAGAGTGCGCTTCATCGGGATGGGCACTTATCTGCAATAAATAATTTTACAGCATTTCGTACTGTTTTCTCATTTTTAAGATAAACAAAAAATGTCTTAAGCAATTGAAAAATTACATCCTCTCTATCTTTATTTTAGTTTAATAATGGTGCGCATATAATTTGTAAATACGTACTGATTTATTCTATAAGACTCTTCTCTTAAAACTTATTTTTAATGGGTTTTCCGCTAAACTTTGTTTGTTATTTAGATATTTTTCAAACCTACAAAAAATGTATGAACTCATTTTAATTCTTTAAATTCCTTTATAAAACAATCAATAAAGTTACTGCATATTTCAAAGAATTGTATATAACTGCTGTCATATATATATAACTGCATAAATTTGCAAATATTTACATCAAACAGATGCTGTATGTACAAGAATAATTAAAAATTAAAATCACACAACTAGTCGTGAATGAAATCGTTTCATTTTCTTTAGCATTCAGTTTTTTATAGCAAGGAACACTGCTATTAAAAACTGCTGCTCTTTACGGAATTCCAAGTTTCTAATGACAATGCAGTAGATTATAAAATTTATCTGAGTATAATTTAAAATATTTTATTAGAAATTATAAAAACAGTTTTTATTAGACAGAAATTGCTTTAAGTGTTTTTGAATGACACTCTTAAAAGAAATCTGAAATTCTACGATTTCTTAATATGAGACTTTTCCTTATCCAATGATTATTCTTCAGTACCTCAAAGAAAATAATAAATAAGAAGCTTCACACTATTTAAGGAACATAAATCATAACTTTTAGTTATACGCTTACTTTTCAAAACTAGTTTAAAACTGCTATCAACAGGGAAAGTATTCAATGTGATTCTAGAAAACTTTCGCAAACATTGGAAGAGTTTTAATTGTCCATCATTGATGCATGGAAATATATCTTGATAAATAAGCAAACCTTATCCATACATATCCGTATTTTAATGGTCACAATAAATCACGAAAAAAAGTTGAAATTATACTCAGCTCTTTTCTCTTGATTATGAAAGAAATTTCTCTGAACTACAAGTATTTTTCTTAGGGTTCTATCACTTCCCGTTTGACCTCTGGGGCCGTTATAGCTTAACACTTGAAATCCTTAACCAAGCTGTGTAATAGCCGCCGCTAGAACAGCAATAAATAATAAAATAAATTTTGAAAATTAAAGGCTGTTCGCATAGACACAAAACTTTCACGCGCAAAACTGCTATAAGCAAAAACTTAAAATTTACACAGAGAACGAAGTTATACAACCACCATAAAGACAATTTAAACATATAATAAAAACAAACTATAAAATTATTTTTGTAGACAAATGCTGAAATATTTTTATAGAAAAATAATGATAGATTATATTTTTTTTATAAAAGCTAATGTTTTTTTTTTGACGTGCGATTTTTTTAAAAATATTATGATAAAATTTTTTTATAATAAAATTATAGCATGAAAATTGATTAAGAAAATTATGACTGATAAATATTTTTTAATAGAAAAATTATGGCTGCTGAATTTTGTTTAGTAAAATTATGGTTGCTGATATTTTTTATAGAAAAAATGGTGATGGTGTTTATAGAAAAATTTGACTTAGAAAATTTATGAACCTTTGTTAAGAAAAATTTTGAGTGATTTTTTATAGCAAACTTATGGCTCATGAAATGTTTTTTTATTGAAAAATTATGACAATATATTTTCTATGTTTATAATTGATAATGTAAATAACAATTGCTAAGGTACAGTAATCAGTAAAAATTTACTAATAATCAATACTAAATTGTTACAGTAGTAAAAAATTTAGTTTTACTGCAAATTTACTAGTGCTGCATTATACACATCCATGTTTTATCAAAAATCAAATTAAGCATTAAAATTTTTATATAATTTCCTCCTAAAATTTTTTAAATTAAGTAGTTATAGCAGTTTAATGTATGGCCATAATGCTTAAATCTGTACTAATTAATTTTTATATTATTTTCCCCTTCCAGATATGTTTCCAGCAAAATAAATTACCAATATAGTCTCCCAGCTTGATTTCTGCTCACAAATATTTCTTGAACATGGCATCTCCTATGTCACCGCCCATTTACCGGCAGGGACCACAAAATGGACATTCCACTGGACTAGTTTATCAACAAGTGCCTACCAAACATTACAATATGGGCACTGTTCAAAATATAAACGAACGCACGCATCTTATCGAGTTATTAAGAGCTCCAAATATACTCACCTCACCCACAATGGAACCACCATCAAAGGGTCTGCTTAATGGGCCAGGACAAAATAATTGTTTTCTCAACTGTGCTGTACAGGTAAGGAAGTTTTTTGTTTTTTTTTGTTAATTATTGATTCAGGTTCCTAAGAAAATCACAATTTTCCCATAAGAATATTTTAACCTCAACATAAGTCGTGTTAACAATAATAAACAATTTTTTCTTTAATTTTTTTCTCTTGTCTGTTTAGCATAAAACAAACATTAAATAATTATTTAAAGTTAAGAAAGCTAGCAGGAATGCCTAGTCTTTGAACAAAAATTAACATGTATTTTGGTTTCTTTCATCAAGAAATAAAAGTTTCCTTTTGGTCAAATTAAAAATAAACAACAAAAACAACATAAAACAATAATTCAAAATCATTAACCAGGTGTATTTGCAGGTTTTATAAATTTAAGATTTTTGTTTTATTCAAAAGATTTGCTTTGCTATTCTAGAGCAGTTAATGTTAATAAAAACATTACACGTAAGAACTTCATGGGAATATGATTTTCATCAGCGAATTATTCTATGGCCGCTTTAAAGAAAACAAGAGTAACATGAAAGGGTTCACGAGCAGACTGTAAATAATTATGTTTTTAGTTTGAGTGAGATATGCGGCCAGTATCAGTATAAGAAACATTTTTTAAGAAGTTGGTGATCTTCTTAAAGTTTGATCAGTTTATTTGTAACTTTTCGCTAATTGGATATATTTTTATGGAACAACGAAAAAAAAGAGCAGAATTTGTTTAAAAAAATCACAGTATTTCTAACCTGGGTTTATACAATGTTGCTGGATTTGCTTAACCTTTGTTATGTTAACAGCATATAGTTTTATAATTTTGTGTGCCATAAAGACTCGATTTTGTGGTCCTTATTTTGCATAATGTTTTGGGTGCATGAACAAATGGAGAGAGTGTATTGAAATTCTCAAATTGTTTTTAACGTAACCTTTTTATTATTCTCTTTTTTTAAATTCGAGCTAAGTAAGAAACGAACTAGCCTTGAAAAAACGTTGAACAGTTTATTGATTTCATTATACAAGTATTTCAGAAGGATAATGGCTTTGAACAATTTACTGATTTTCTTCAATTAATACATTTGACTAATAATTGAAGCAAAGATGAACGCAGTATGACTATCATATGATAGCGCTTATCAGTGATATGAAAAAAACCCAATCAATATCTTTCTAGTCTTGATTCTAAAAAGAGGCTTTAAGATTATAGTTTTTCTTTGTTGACAAATTAAAACAAATATTTCAGAAGCCGTAATGCCTACAAAAAGCCGACAATGCCTACAAAAATCTCGACAGAAGTTTTTAACAATTGAAAGAAACAAAGTTAATTTGGATAAGTTGGTGTTCTTATTGTCTTATTTCTTTTTTATTTTTTCTTATTTTAATCTAATTTCAAGTAATGATAGCTTGATATTTCTCTTTATTTTCTTCTCTTGAAACCTTTAACCAGGACTTTTTGTTTTATAATTCGACTTGCTGAAAGGAAATAAAAATAAGTTCTTTTTTCTGTTTAATAATACAAAATTATTTGTCTCATGTGCGATTATGTTTTATGTTTTTTTCTCTCTGAATGTTAACTTTAAAAACCAACTCTTTCTAGTTTCATTAATTATGTTTACATTTCAACATTTCATTCTGCCCTGGGTGCTTACTCAGTTGTTTTTGACTCTTTCTTAGCCATTTATAATTTCTTTGTGTGGGTGCCACTTTTATTGTTTCTCTTGACTTGCTTTTGTTTTTCTTACCTGTCTTTTTAACAATGTAGTTTTGGTTACTTTTTTCGGCCATGGTTTCAGTGATTGAAAATAATTTTTTCTTATTTGTCTGCTTTCATCATGTTTTAAAGTTTTTTTCTTTAAATTTAGTGTTGCTGTTTTTTGGTTGGTGTAAGAAAAATGGTTAAAAGTGCCAGTAGTTATTAATATTTTAGTATTGCCTTTTATATTAAAAGTGCTGACTCCATGCAGCTCCTTGTATTTTGTAATTATAAATTTGTGGTATTTGTAGCCAAATACAGGAGCCAATATTTTCGTTTATTTAAAATAAATTTTTTATAAAGTTTGTTTCTTAAATCCTTTGTTTGCTAGTTTAATTTTTAGTGGACATTTTTTTGTTCCAAAAATTTTAATACGTTTAAGTTCCCATAGATACGCGAACTAGTGGTAATTGTCTATCTATCACTTATTTATACATTGGGGAGTGGGAGCATCTACCAACGTTCCCTTTAACACAAATCTTCAAAGTGTATTTCATTCGAAAACCAATGAAATATTTCCTGGCACAATAACTTGTCCACTTGCATGTGTATTGGGAGGAATGTATATTTAACGCTTTTACGTTACTGAAGCAAAATATTCCATATATTTTTACAAAGTTTGTGATATTCACAACATCGTTAAATTCATTTAGGGTGTTTTTGCAGGATTCTTGTGAATGTTTCCTGAATATGCAAAGTATAAAAATATAAACCAAATAAAAACGTCGCCAGATATTTTAATAGTAGATATCCCAAACGTTTTTACTCGTCTTTTAATTGAAATGGTAGATGTCAACAGTATGGTAGCATTAACTCAAGCAATTTTTTGTGCATAATGTCGATTATACCATATTATATTTATTCTAAACTCTTCTTTATACCTGTTTTGCTTTTGTGTTTGCTTAAGAAAATATACTACCTTTACGTCAACATCATTTAAATGAAAATAATCTTTCACTTACTAATGGTGACTCATCGTACATTTGCCAACCAGCGTTTAGACAACGTTTTTACAGTTATTTCTCTTAAATTAAAGCAATTCAAATTATCTATTGCATTTATTTACCTCTGTCATCTAACATAACTTAACTACTACGACAAGTTGTAGAGATAATAATATACAGATATAAAGGTACGGAAGGAAGTCGATGATTGGTTATAATAATAAACGCTCCCTTTTCAATTACAAGTTTTTATATACTCGTACATATTCTTAAAATAAAGTATTAACAAACAATAACTTCCTTAACTTCCTTCCTTTTAAGCGTGAAATTCTCTCAATGCATTAATGTACTCGTATCATGGGCATGGGATATTAAAATAAGCCACACAATTGCACCATAAAAACATTGCAGCTGAGCCCATTTAAATAATCAAAAAATGATGAGAACTTGTTTGTCTTAAAGATGGTTGCATTTGATATTAAAAATACACCTTCACGTAAAGACATCAAGATATTAAAATAGTGATATTTTTACCGCTTTATTGCCACTAGAATAGAATACTACGCTTGAAATGAAACAAAAAATATCATCCCTATTTCTATATACTTTTCATATCATTAATGGGAAGGTAAGATAATGGAAAATAAAATATAAAAATTTTCAGCCTTCTTTTTTATAATATTTATCATTTATAATATCAAATTTTTTAAGTATATTGCCTTCCTGGCATAATACATAACAAATAATGCAAAAAATTCATTTAAATGAAAAGAACTTTTTAACGGGTTATTAATTTGAAAGTGATACGTTTTTGTAAAAGGTGATAATATTATGTATTTTTTTCTTACTGAAAATCCTTTTTTTTTTAATATTACCTTAACTATGTCTGAGCTTTTGTAAAATTATGTTTTGTAATTTTTCAAATAAAGCACTTTTGCGAGTGTTGTTATTTTTGCTAAAATTTTTTTCGCTGCAATTCCTTTTTATAGGCGAGTAAAAACTCCTATTTTCTTTTAGGATAAAAAAGTATGGTAATCTCTTCAAGCGTTTTTAACTGATATTTATATATCAATTCTACAAAAACTGGCAAGAATTACTTGTGCTTTTGCTTAAATTTTTTTGCACGTGTCGATAGTGGAAGGACTCTTACACTTCTATCTATCTTAAAACTATAAATTAAAGTATTTTAGGCCTTTTATTTTTCCTTTTTAGATATTATTTATTGTTAACAGCCGATTATCAGCCAACCAAGCGTTCCTCTGTAAGCTGAAATGTACTAGGATAGCTTTTCAGATTTTTGATTTGTAATATTTTATTAGATAGTTCAAACGTAATACGTTATATTATTTCTCATCCTTTTACAAGACTCTCTTCAGCACTTTCTTTTTTATCGATAATTAATTTTTTTTTTTGTAAACGAAACTTTATGCTTAATGGTTCTTTTGTCAAATGGTACTTTTCAGATCGTATTAAATATATTAAGTACTTAAGTATTTTTGTTAGCCTACCTTCATCAACCATTCATTTGTAAAATGTTAATAGCTGTTTGTTTTGTGCTTGTCTAAGTGCAAGTGAACACTTGACTCTTCTGTAAGACAATTTTCTTGGGCTTCATTTATTTTTTTGTTCTTTTTGTTTTAAATAGTCTTAGTTCTAAGGTTAACTTTATTACACACACACACATTCAGACATACTTGGCTTCAGACCAGATCATCTTTACAAAACTTTAGTTTGTAATTTTATTTTTGTAATTTGTTTTTTTTTTATTGTATTTTTCTTAAGTGAGGCTCAATTAAACATTTCAAGATTAGTTCACACGATAAGTCTTTAGATGATTGTCAGTCCTATTCTTATGCAGTTTTTTGTTGTTCTCTATAACTTTTGAATAAAAAGACTGCTGGTTTATATTATAGTATTATTTAAGATATCATTCAACATTTTTTTTTCTTACCCGGGGTTGTTATGTTCATAATAATTTTTTGTTTTAATTATTTGTTGTGGTATAATTTCAAAATTTTAGTACAAATGCGAAATGGTGATAAATGATGATTTGTTATAAAATAGTGGGAACAGAGCTAAAAATTTTAAATAGTTTTTAATAAATTGGCCAGTAAAATAGTGACGTTAGACTATTTATAATTTATCAAGTTTGTGGCTTAAATTTTTTGTTTTTCGTTTATGTAAGCTTATGGTAAGATTTTTATCTACTATGTATTGCACTGGCTGCCAGTGGATATTTAGTTGTTATGAATAATATTTTAAAGTATCAGATAGAAAATATATTTTATTAGTGGTAAAATACAAATTTGTTTTCAAATTAATTTAATCAACCTTTATTTATAATTGAACTAAGAATAGGAATACGAATCTCAAACTTAAATAATGTAAATACACTTTAGTGAAATAAAAAGTTAAAAAATAATTTTAGAAGTTATTTCTTAATAACTTAAATCTCTTTTCATGTGTACTATGATGTAAAACATAACTTTAATATTTCGCTAGTGTATCCATGCAAGTGGCACTCCGCACATGATTTATTATCGAACCTTAAACTTTTTCGTGTTAAACAGTGGTTTTCTTTTTGCTAAGGCGTTACTATTTGCTTTTGTTACTTTGCTAGAGTGTCTTTGACACTTCTATAATTAAACCTGGTGGAAGACCATAAATTTTAAGCAAAATTATCTTATGGCACGGAACTCTAGGCCCCTATGATTAATTATATGCTCATAAGCGCATTAATAAACATTGTTGCATTCTGTATAAGAAAGCTCACAATAAATATGCAGATAGGGTTATTAACTTTCGATGTTCAAACTGTGAACTATCTTAAAAAGCGGTTCAATTAAATAAAATTAAGTTTACCTCACTGCCTTCAAGATTTATTTCGTCAGGGATTGAATTAGTTTAGTCGCAAGTATATTAGGTTGAGTTATGTTAAGGAATCACTTAAAAAAAACACGTTTGGAAATGTAAAAGTAGTAAATAAAAATTTTTGAAATGTTAAATTCAATTTCCTCCTTGAATTATTTTAATTGCAAAAAAAAAAAAAATAACATAAGAATTATTTTCGTGGATGCCGCTATATTCTCTCAGCTTCATATAGTTTTCGAGATAACACAATTAACAATAACTAAGTTGCATTCTACCACTATACATACGCAATATCTTTACAATACATTTTTTTTAACTGACATATCGCTCGAAACTGCGATTTCCATTTTCATATATTATGGAAAGACTTAGAAACTTGTAAAATTTATTATTATTAAATATTAAAGGGGACTTTTTTAAAAAAACTCATTTCGTTGGCAGTGTCTCATTATTTTAAAATAAAAATATTACCCATGAATCAAATGAAAAATTTAATTAATTGAAAAAAATTCTTTTTTAAGCAAAAATCTAAATAAAGATAATCAAAACAAATTCACGTTTGAAGTTATAATTTCAATTAAATAATTAAACAATTACAATAACAATGTATGTAAATAAAAATAATCAGAACATTAAAGTTCTACTTTCTTTTGTTTCTGTATTTCATATGCTCCATAAAAAAATTGTAAAACTTATGAACTGAGTATAATTTATTTTAAAAGCCCCAACTATGTTTTTCTTGTTGTTTGTTTTTCAAATAAAAATGAAAATTATAATTATATTCCTTAATAAGTCTAAAGGTAAAAGAAATTCCCAGCAAACAAAATAAGACGTATGCTTGGAACTTCATATACAAAAAGTAAATAAATTTCATATTTAATGCTGGAACCATTAAAGTTGTACATCAAATTTTATAGCATGCAGCATACAATGAATGCACTTTGCAAATTATAAATAAAAAAATACGCTGATTTGAATTAAAAGGAAAAACAAACACAAGTGTGGGAATTAGAAAGAAAAGAGTGCAGATCATATGGAACTCATTTGATCTTATTATGTCTTAATAATATGATTTTTGTTTTTTAAGAAAATAATACTTATGTTTGAGAATAGGCACATAGTTTTATTGTACTTGTTTGTTTAACAACTGGTATTTTTTTGTTTTCTTTTCCTTTTTTTTTAATGTATAATTAAGCAAAAGGCCAGGTTTTTAAAATTTAGTTTGTTTAAACAAAATAGAGACCGCTCTTATTTTGCAATTAAATTGCAATTAAAATCAGAAACGACAAGGAATAGGCTGTGACCATCAAGCAATTTGTGGAATAATTAAAACACGTGCAATAAATTAATAATGCTGCAAACAAAAGGGTTAAATTTGTTTTGTTAAATATTTAGTTTAGCACACTTAATGATTGTTTTTCCTTTGTTTGTAATAAAAGGGAGTAATAAATATATAAATCATAATTATTCTAACAGGTTTTTTTGATGGTCTGTTAGCCACATTGGCAGTATCAAAAATTTATTGTCAAAGTTAAAATTACTTGCCAAAAGATAAAATAAAATTACCTAAATATTTTGACTATAATAATATAATAAACAAATTAAAACATTTTTGAAAAATCTCCAATCCCTCCAATAAATTTCGTTAAAGACGAAATAAAGAATATTTTTCTTTTGTGCAATAGTGGATATAGGGGATATTGAATTTTTGGCATTAGCTTCATAGGTACACGTCAGTAGTATTGCAAAGTTCAACTTTTAATCAGGTAAAACTGCATTTTCTTTAATAGAGCTTGGTTTAAACCAATAAAACGTTTAAACAGAGGAATGTATTTTTGTATTTTTATTTGTTTTTCAATTAAGGTAATATCACATGGATAGTGAGAGTGACTGCTTGACCGGTCTCATTTAGAAATAAGTATGCCTCCATCCAACAATTTACGCACGATTTAATTGAGCTTATTTTTAACTGATGGAAATGGCTAAACAGAAGAATAACATCAATTTGTCGGTATTTTTTATTACATTTGTTAAAGTTGCTTTCTACATCGATACATCCTTTGCATCGTTAAAGGTTGAATCAGAAAATTTAAACAAAACATGTATTACTTTATTCGCTTTGCTACAGAAAAATCGTAACTGATGAATACTTTTTTATAGCAAGCATATGACTAATGATTTGGTTTAGGAACATTAGAACATCAAATTTTTTATGGAAAAATTATGACTGATTAAAAATGTTTAGAAAAGTTATGATTGATGAAAACTTTTTTAGAAATGTTATGACTGATAAAAATTATCTGCAGAAAATTTATGTATAATGGTTATGCTTAGTTAGGACTTATGAGTTTTATTTTTTATGAAATTCTATGAAGGAACTGTTTTGTATAAAATTTATGACATTAAATTTCTTATATACACGAATTTGTTTTATAGATAAATTATTACTGACGAAATTTTTTTTGGGAAAATTTATTGGTGATGAAAATTTTCTTCACAAAAATTGTGAATTTAAAAAAAATAAGGTTTCTTTTTATTAAATAAAATGTTAAATGTATAGAAAAACTTTTGTAGCAAAACGTACTTTTTTTTAATTCTTAACTACTTAGAAAAATTGCTTCAATTTTATAAAATGTTTTTACTCTGCCAAATATCGTTCTACTGAAAAGTAATACGTTTTTGTAAAAAAAGACAAACTATCGTTTGTAAAAAAATACTTTTTTCAAAAACATGCCTGCTAGATGAGCAATTCTTTCTTCCATTTTCGTGTAATGTTATAATTTGATGAATGGTAATATTTGCTATAATACTAAATAACGTGCCTTAAATATTTTTTTTTGCTAACTTTTTTTTTACATATTCGTATAAATAAAACCACACTTGATATAACAAAATACATAAATGATATTTTTAAATTATAAATTTCAAATTTGTTTGCTTTTTTTGTCCAAAGTAGCTCAAGAGCAAAACTTAATGAAAGATTATTTAAAGTTAACAAAAAATTTTGCACTTTCACTGGAAGTATAAAAAATGTATATTATTATTATTGTCTGTAAATAAATCATTTAATCATTTAATTTAGCTTTACATTTAAATGTCTACCAGATGTCTAGTCAAGATTTTTATTTTCCAAAAACATTTAAGAGTTAAAAAACAAAGTTTAAGTTGCTGTGTTTAATTAACCATGAAATCAATACTGAATGCTAACAAGTTAATGTTTTTTACTACTACAAATATTTATAAATATAAACAAAATAATAACACACACACAAATACACATATGAATTTATAGGTATGTAGGTGTGTGTCTGTATAGATGTTAAATCTAAGGAAAGTTCCCACTTGAGGCAGTCAGCCGTATTACAAAAAACAAAAAAACAAGCCAGTAATAAATTAAAATAAAATGCAGAATAATGTTTGAAGCTTTAACACTTTTAAACGAAATTATAAAAAAGCCTTGCTATTTAACAAAACAAAAAAAAACAAAAACATTTAGAAAAAGGGGAAAATATAAATTTCAAATAAAATTACAAAGTAAAGAAAAAAAAAATAATAATAAATAATTCTTGTATAAAATCAGTGTGTAATATTCATGTGAAGCGCCACAAGTGATCATGTATGATTAAAGAAGTAGCATTTGTAACCTGATATCATGTGAAATAATTTTACTCTGAACTAGAAGAAACAAGATAAAAGTGTTAAAAAATAATATTACTGAATGATCATTGCCGATGTCAAAAGGGTTTTTTTTTATTAGAAGAGGTCATTGTTGCTAGTTTGTTATGATGTTTTTGTGGCCAAGTCATAACTTGCAGTATCATCATAAAGCAGTAATTAAATCAAAACAAATGTTCGAAGCGCTTTTCAAATGCAAAAATTTGTAAATCGAAGTTGTGAAATTTGTAACTTAAAAAAAATCTCCAAATAGCTGACAACTGCTCATATTTAAAGTTCATTATTTTTACTGTCAGTACCAAGTAGCTTATTCTCTTGGGCTTAAATTTATACTTTTATATCAAATTATAAAACTTTAAGCTGGCAGCCATTTTGTCAACTGTGAGGTGATTAACATCACCAGACTGACACCTACACAACGCTTCCAAATTAGGCTTAAAACAAAGTTGTCGTTGATTTTCATAAAAATTTTGTTTTGCGATAAAGCTAACTTTTGCTTGAATAAATACATCAGTAAGCAATTCACTGTACTGACAAGTTTTTATTGGGATATGTGAAGTAGCTAGTCTACGCTGATAAGCCCGCAATGATTGATCGATTGAACGACAATATTTGTCTCGAAAAAATAATAAAAAAAACGAAAATAATAATAATAATAATTTTTGTTTTTCCTGATGATGCCAACCAACGGTGTGGCGAAATATCGAAAATATAATAAAAAATAAAGTTTAAAAAAAAAAATTTTTTCTTAAAAAAGACCTAGTGCTTTAAATTAATTACTAAAAAATGTATTTTTTTTTTAATCTAAAAAATTTCTTCTGCTATTATTCCTAATTGACTGTATATAGATTATACACATAAATAAATTACAAGAAAATATACAGATTCCATACCAAATTGTCAATGCACACAGGTGCTAGAAAACTTCAAAGACTTTTTCAAAAATTGTATAGAAATTTTAGATTTTACAATTTGCTTCGATAATTATTTTTGCTCCAGTTTATTTTTTTTCTTTGATAAATTCAACACACACGCTAGATAAAATGAATCTATAAGCTGTTTTCAACTCAAATGGATGTACTCAATTCCATATACAAAATAACAACAACCAGTTAAACAAAAGATTTTTGATTGTGGGCACCTGCAGTTTTTAAAAGAACCATTATTAATTTCAAGGTATTTTTATTTTGATTCTCTTTCACAAACATAACGTTTTTTTTGTTTGATTTAAAATTTTGCATTTTAAACAGCATACATTTTTTTAAAGTTTGATTATATATAGAACAAATGCACATTCTGCATTTGTGTATTCCAAAAAAAGAAAAACAAAATCATAAACATAGCAAACAGCTTTTACACAAAAACAACACCAAAATCAAATATCTGTAACGGATGCAGTAATTACCAAAAAATGCAAAAAAAAAATAAACAACAACAAAAAATATAATGGCAAAAATACGGTATTTTTTTTTAGAGACACATACACTTTTAAAGTTGAAGCAAAACAGTATCCGTAAAAAGGTCAATTTTAAAAAGGCAAATTTAAAATGATTTTATACTTTTTAATGATGAAAATCATGCATTAAAAGTTTAACCTGTTGTCACTAAAGTGTATCTTTCAAGCAGCTGTTAGGCTTTTTTAATTAAAAACCAGCTTGTGCCAAGTTTATTTATTTAGTGGTTTAAATTATGTTTTGTTTTTAATTTTTTGTTTTATTTATTTATTTTATCCCTTTTGTTTGTTGATTTACTTTAATATACTTTTTTTTTTGTTAATGTCTCCAGCTGCTTTGCTAATGACAAGCACAAGGTGTTTTCTTTTAATTGGCAAATTAACCCTAATCAAACGAAAGACTTAAGAAGCAAACTTCGCTTCATAATTTTAGGGGATAAAGAAGATTAATAAAAATAATTTTAAAAAATAAACTGAGTTATTTTTATAAATATCTTGAAAGAAATATTTAAATTTTTCTAACAAAACAATTTTGGCATTAAATCGTAAATATATATATTTCGCCTCTCGACGAAGTTTGTCATAACATGAAAAAAATCGACATTTCAATACATTTTATTAGTTTTGTTGCAAGCAAGGCATCTTTTCTTTATGAACTGATCATTTTTAATAAAAACAAAAATTTTTACACATTTGGATTTTTTAAATTTGCTTATTTTGTCTCTCATATTCCACTTTGTTAAATTTCTATTTACTTAAAAAAATCATTTTTCGGCTCTAAGCATTAAAAGTAGTTAATATTTGCAACAAGAAATACTCAAGCAAACATCTCAATTTCACTAGATTATCGAATTTCATTTAAAGTGGCAAAAATAAGCAGTTTAATTGTGATTTAATTCAGTTTTTCATACCAGAATTGCCAAAGTAAACACAAAAATGAAGGATATTGATAATAGCCATGATATGTTTTTCTTTTTTTTCAGTTGTTATTAAAACTGAAAAATTAAAAAAACAAACATTTTGGAAACAATTTCTGTTTTAAGGGAAAAATTAAGTTTGTTTCCTTTCACAAATCAAAAAACATAAGCTTATTTAATGTTATATTATGACTTTCCAATTAACTGACTTTTAGCTTGATTTTACAATTAAAATTAGGATTATTACTGCGGAGAAAATATGGGCTATTAATAGGCTTTTATCTTTAATTTTAAGCAAGACAAAAGCAAAAGAGACTAAACTAAAAAATTATGAAACTAATAAGATTATAAATAAAATTAAGCAAAAAGATAACTAACATCAACGTAAATCATTATTTTTAAATAATTTAAAATAAAATCACACGTAATTCTTATAAAATTTGTTGTGTTCTTTAAAGTCTCTTTTAGAGTTTCTTTAGTTATAAACATTTTTTTTCATTTAAAATACTTTTTTGGGAGTAAGAGATGTAAGAAAAGTAAAGTCAATATTCATTGTTGGTATGTTCTTTAAGCTTTGATGCTTGTGTTTATTGATTTTATTGCGCACTTCTCAGTTGGTCACAAAATATTTTTTTTAAATAACAAGCAGCTTTAGTTTTTCTAAAATATGGCTAATGGTTCCCTGATGATTTGTGTTAAGCAATCAATGAAATGTTCATAGCAACCAGCTTTACAACCAATAATCAATTTAGCGTTTTTATATAAAGTAAGTTTGGGTTATTAGCACACTGAAAATTTAACTTTGATTGATATGTGCGTATATTATCCGATGGGGTTTGATTTATTTGGGTATGATTTTACTTCAACCTACGTCAAATATGGTTTGTGAACATACCGGTTTTGACTATTTGCCATCTTCAGTGTTCTCTCTATATAGAGAGAACATACCCAAATTAACTAATATTTTTTTTTATTTATTGTGTAAGAGGCACTAAAGAGTAAACTACTGTGTTTGTAAACTACTTTTTATTTTTTATTTTTTTTTTAACAATTTAAAATGTTGGTTTTTATATTATTTTTTCCCTGTGAATTTTATAAAAAATTCTAAATTTAATCAATAAAAACATCATGTAATTATGTGGTTTAAAAGCATGAGCAAAAAAAAAGAGCCAAAAACATGTTAGGCCACCCAAGTTTTAATGTCAATGTTACTTAACAAAATATTTAAGACTTTTCACAAAAATATAGATAATTAAGTTTTATTACCATTAAACTTAGACTAGTCGCTAATTATTGAAGACTGAGAAAAAAGTTTGAAAAATTTTTAAATTCAAAATTAATTATTTAAAAGCTTTTTAAGTTAAAAACAAAATCAATGGAATCTTTTTACCTTTTATACAGAAGAAAGAAAAAAACTTAAAAGAAGCCGCTACAACTTTATAAATGCTGATTAATATCATAACCCCTTTCTTCAGTTTTCAAACAAGCTCAGTCATTATGTTCCCTTTAACCAAAAAGTGCATTTCATTTTAACTAATTGTCAACCATTTAAAGTTCATGTTTTTATAATTTTGTCTCCTATTTTTGTCAGGTGCTTTAAACGAAATTTTTAAATTAGGATTAACATAATTTTTCAATTTTGAAATTTATTTTTAAAATTTGTTAAACATTTTAATATCTTTGAATTTTAAACCTGCTTTTTAGTAAGAGAAATGCTCATTAAGTGGCACTTATAGTTATAAATTTAAATGCCGCTAATTAGTGATGGATGGGCACGAGTATTTGTTTGATAAAATAAAAAAAATAATTAAAATATGTAAAAATCAGTGTAAATTGTTTGTTGGAAATCCGGCGCTATTAGAATTTTTTATGTTTAGGGTAAAATTATGTTTATAATTAGGTAGAATTATTATATTATGAGATTATTTAATACATTTTACAAAAAGATTACAAAACAAAATTCTAGTTTTCGGGCATGTAGTTGAATTTATTTTAGTTGATTAAACGATGATGAAACGAAACAAGACCATCAAGAATTTAAGCAAAAATACTGTAAAAAAACTGAAGCGTCTTTAATAACCTTTTGTTATTACACAATTTTCTGCTTCTTGTTCTTTTTTTTTTTTTTGCTTAGAAATATGTTGTGTTATATTAAGTAGTAATTTTTTTAAAGTGTGTTTTAACAATTTATGTATTTTCCATAGATCTCTTCACAGTCATCTTATGCTGGAATCAATTAAGAACAAATTGTCTAACTTCCGATTTTTAATATAAAACTTATGTTTATGACATCATATTATAAAATGAGTCTTCAGCTTCCGTTTTTCTTAATTAAAATGAGTTAGTTGCTAAGGAAAACAATACAATAATAAAGAAAATAGAAAAAAGCAGAGTAACAACGTAAAAGTATCTAAACTTAACATTAGTTTCTAATTGTAATTTCCCTGCAGCAAGCATACAATCGATAACTTTTGTTTAAAATCAATATACGTAATTTACAAGTTCAATGACAAGGATGTTGGTTAAAGAAGAAGAAAAAAAATAGTAATGGAAACTGTTGGTAGTAAATTATAAAGGTAAATAATAATAATAATAAATAGGACAGTGCAACATCAAGCATAATTTGTTTCATTTCTTTATTAAATAAAAACAATTTAAACATTGTAATTGTATTATTTCCGCAGTTGTAATCATTTGCTTAACAGTTATAAAGTTTTTAATTCGAATAATTAAACCTTACGAATGGCAGGTCAATAACCCTTTATTTTTTGAATTTAAGTATGTTGAGTTTTTTCAGCGAAAAGTTATTTAATATTTATCTGTGTGTCAGCCGTAGCGAATAAGTTTTATATTTTCAAACTTTTAAAGAATAAACAAAATATCATCTTGTGCTTTCGTTTTAATCGCGTTTCAAATTTTGTTTGTACACATAAAGATCAAATTGTCATCAGCAATCCCAGATCGTATTCCTTGTCAGAAGCTTTTGTTCCTAAAACGAGTTAATTTTTTACCCAGAAATCACCTGAAAGAAATATTATTTATACTTTAATTGTGCGATTAATTATTTTAGTTGGCAAAAGTATATAATTATTATAATTTTAAGCAATTATGAAGTTAATTTGAAAAAAAATATATTCGCTGGTAAATGTTTCCCGTTTTAAAAGTTGTAACCACTTCTGGAGGTAAGCCACCGGTTCTTAACAAATAAAGTTAAAATATTCTTGTTTACATTTAATGTTGAAAAAGTAGCTTCCTATATTTATAAGCAGATAGTTAAAAAAATGTAAACACCAATTTTGTTTGGTTCTGAAATGGTTTTAATATCTAAAAATGTAAAATTTCCTCAAAATATTTTTTGTGTGGATCAAACTATTTATTTGAAGCAAACTATTATTTGCTTTAAAAATAAATAAGATTTTATAGCAAACATTTTGCAGTAATCTCGTTAAGCATAAAAAATACAAATATTCCTCACTATTAAATATGTACTAATCTTTTAGATGGTCTTTTTAAATTAAATTTTAAAGATTTATTTTTTCGATATATTTTATATAAAAAATAATTTCCTAAAGAAGCTTTTCACAGGAAAGCGAAATATCGAAAAAATAAATCGTTAAAATTTAATTTAAAAAGACCATTTAAAAGATTAGTAAATATTTAATAAAAATAAAAAAGGTCGAATAAAACTGAAAGTAATAATATTCCTTACTTTTATTAAATTATAAAACTAAATCAACAGCTATTTTTTCAAACTCAAAAGCTCAAACTATTGGATCTAAACGCAACTACCGTGTTTGAGATCTTATTCTTCAAGTATGGTTGTACGACTTATATATCGCATTAAGATAAACTCAAAATTTACAAATTTCAGTAGAGGTAAAGGTATTTTTATATTAAGAAGCTACAACTGTTTTTTTTTTGTTAGGCGAAAGGCTAGAGAAAAAGATTTTTACAGTAGGTAGATTTGACCACTTTATATCGATTTCTTGCAAAAAGTGAATGCTAAGCAATTTTGCGCTATCTCTCTTTAGAGGAACCTGTACGATATATAGTGGTGCGGATTTTGGTCCAGAGGCATAATTAGGCCATTTTTCTTCGAAAATGAGCAAGGAGTGGCCGTTACAGTCAATGGCGATCGTTATCGGGCCATGTTGAACAAATTTTTCTTCTCAAAAATTGAAGAGGAGGATATTGGCAACATTTGGTTTCAATAGGACGGCGTTACATGCCACATAGCCGAAGCTACACTCGATGTTTTGCACCCTATTTTTAAGATCGCATTATCAGCCGCAGAGTTGATGTCGGAGCTGCGATTTGACACCGTTGGACTATTATTTGTGGGGTGCCGTCCTAGATAAGTGTTACGCCGACAAGCCAGAGACAATTGACACTTCAAAGGACACAATCGGTAATGAGCTTAAAAATTGGACCGATCGTGTAGGCTACTGCATGGCCAGCCGAGGCAGCCATTTGAATAAAATTATTTTCCATTATTAACCAGAAGGATTGTGCTTTCAAATAAAAAAAGAAATTTGAGAAAATAGTCAGTAGTTTTGTTTATAGCATTTAAAACCAAAAAAAGTTATTTGGCGGACCCTTTATTACTGAAAAATTCCTACTATAGGGAAAAAGCTCCTAATCTGACAACATTGATTATTACCATCGTTCTTCTACATACAAGAAATCTGAACTCAAAGCTGTCAGATATAATTGGTATGAAATATTTAAATTTTATGGAGAGAGATATTAAATCGCCTGAAATCGTCAAGTTTGTATTTTTTGTAGTATTATATTATGTAATGCATTTAATGACGCATATTAAAATTGATTCAATAAAGTCACTTTCAATTTCTATTTCTATCGCAATAAGTTTCCGAATTTTTTTATAATAATAGAAATTCCATAAAAATGAAAAAGTTGTGCTTCGTTTTAAATGAACTTTGATAATTTTTAATGATACATTCACTAGCAAAGTTTATCAATTATAACTAGCGGAATTGACACAAAAACAACAAAAATATGGAAAAGTTGTTTGTCATCACCAAAATCCTCGCCCTTGAAATTAAAACATATTTGGAAGTCTTACTTCGCGCTATATATTCTTAGGAAATTTCTACCTCAAAACAGAAATATAGTCGCCTTTCGACAAAGAACGGTAGTTAAATTAGTTTTTTGTTATCAGCAATCATAAAATATAAAATATTATTTCATATATGGCAATCATAATTTGAGAACAATTCGATATTAAAAAAAAACACAAGCATATAGAAATTCTGGATTAATTTTGATTGGAAACGGAGCATATCACACAGTAGCTTTTCTTCGATAAAAAGAGCATATATTCCAAATCTATTCAAACTTTTTATGTCTCCCTTTAAATTTTGACTTTAGCTCTATGCATGTAGTAATTAAGTCATTATAATAATTTATAAAACAATATTAAAACAAATTCCAAAATGTTTTTTATGCAAATGCTCTAACAAAATTTTAATTTAATTTAATTAATAAATTTTTTTCTACTTTTTCTAAATCTTTGAATCTGGCAACTTTATTCACACACTTTTATGGCATCTTGTGTTCTTTTCTGTTTTAAAGCTACAACACAACGACAATTCATAATAAGAAATGCAAGACTTAAGAAACATGAAGTTTTTAACATGACTCGTACCAGACTGATGACATGAATTTATGTTTGCTTTTTTATTTTATATTGAAGCATAGCAGGGTCAAATATTCTTTGCCTTTTAAGCTTTTTTAATAAAAATTTAATTAAATATTTTTGTTATTTTTACATAAACTGTTTTCGGGCTTAAACTTTCTATAAAAATACATATTTAAGTTTAATTATATTTTTGTTCCTTCTTCTCTAACTTTTTAAAGCTGCCCATCTGATCTCCTCTATTTTCTTTAATATATTAATATCTTAAAATAACTTTGATATTAAAATGTAAACAAATATAGTTTATCTGCTAAAACAAAAGTTTTTGTTTCAATTAAATAATATAAATAAAATAAAGTCTTTTTATATTCAGTATTTTACTGATCTGCCATTATTGTTTTTACGTTCTTTGTTTTATTCCCAAATATCAATTATTTTTCTTAAAAAATAAACTGTTAAATCTGGAGGTTGATGTAAAATTATTAATTTCTATTTTTCTTTTCAGGTAAGTCGGGCTGAAGATTTTTCAATCAAATCTTTTAACAACTCGTTAAAGATTTAGGTGTTTGTAAGTATTCAATAAATAATTTTCATTATAAGAAACCTTATTACTATTATTAGTTGAGAGGCAGAAAGAGAAGATCCGTTTCGAAAACATAATAAAATAATTATTTAATTTCTAACAACAGCAAAAAAACATAAATTTTACTGTTTGTCATGTCAGACATGTTCTGCAACTTAGAGAAACAATTATCAAGAGGCAACAAAAACCAACATTAACTTCATTTAAAGAATTTAATAGCAACTTACTCGAACAGCAAACCACATTAGAAAATATTTGCTAATTCATTTCAAGCTTGCATTCAAAAACATTGATTGAAAATAAAAAAAAGAAAATAAATTAATATAAACATACAAAGACTGCAATAGGTAAGTTGAAAATAGGCAGAGGCTTAAAAGAATGAGTCTTAAGAATTGGAGTAATCTTATATTCTTCTTTTTTTCGAGTTTTAATTAAAAAAATAAAATATTTAACTTGCGCGAAAATTTGAAGTTAGTTAATTTCGAAAACTATTTACATAATAAAAGTGTTCAGTGGAATTCAAAATTTTCACAAAGTTTAAAGATTATGCCACTTTGGTTATTAAAACACATATTTACATAATAAATTTTTTCAAATGTCAAAATTATTATATCTTATCACGAAAAAACTTTAAAATGTTCAAAAATTTCAAATTAATTCGAAAGAAAAGTAATTTTTTTAGTTTAGTTTTCAAAAATTCGAACATAAGTTCGAAAACAAATTTAGGATTGCAGAGATATTTTTACCTATAATGGGTCCTACTATTTAATACTTCTTTTACACATTATAGCAATTTAGTAGAAAAAAACACGGAATACTTTCGTAAAGGATAACGTTATAATATAGAAAATGTATTCCATTCTTATGCTAATTTTAAAAACACTAAAAAAAGCTTAAAAACAATATTAAATATGGTGAATAAAAAATATTTTATAAAAAACCGTTTCATTCCTTCAAATCTTCTATCTGCAATAGAGGAGGACGACTCTGTTAACCTTTTTCTTAGAATAATAAACGAGCAAAAAATAAAACTACACCAGTTGCAAGCTGTTCTCTGTTTATTTTTTACTTAAACATCATTTGGCACACGCCAAACTGGTTTCTAAAAACCCTACCCTTCCCACGTTTTTTTGTTGTATGAAAAAATAAAGTCGTTTACAAAAGAGTTGTTAATAAATAAATGAAAAAAATTATAAATGTTTGAATGTTTGTAATCATTTTATTCTTATTATAAAAGCAGGATTAAGAACCTTAAGGAGTGTTGGAGATTAGGTGCCGCAAAGAGTTTAATTATTCAGTAGAGTAGCAGCAAACGTGTTTACGAGCAGCAGCAGTCTCTTGCAAAGTATTTATAAAAATTTATGATTTACCATGTTGTTTGTATTTAGTTTGATAATAAATCAAATTGTATTGAAATCTTTTCTTTAAACTGTCAAATGTTTTTATGCTTAAGAAACTATGATACAATCATAGAAAGATTATTTAAAAAAATTGATTTAATCTATATGCAGTCTTGGGAGCTCTAGTGTGTTTTTTAGGTTTCTTAACATTCGCTTTTTTCTATTTATTATGAAAACAATATTTATTCAGTGCATTTTTTCTTTGTCATCATTTTAGAGGCGTGTTTTTTTGCGATTAAACAATTGATATTATAATTTTTTGTTAGTGATTAAGTAATCGTCTGAAATATATTATAAGTTAAATATGCCATCTAGCCTTTTTCATGCATAGTCTACAATATCCCGCCTTGTTACCGTGTTTAGGATAATAATTATAATGAAGATCCATTGTTGATTATCGTTCTAAGAGATTCTTATTTCCTTACGTGTACCATTTTGAAGTCCTGTTCTCAAAAACAAACTGACTATCGACTATAAAGTTTCTTAGTGCAAAGCTGTCAGGTTAATAGTTGGCTTAAATGAATAAAGATTAACTTAGGCTTTTTCTGGCCCCCTTCTAGACAGGTCAAGATATGCAGTTATTCAAGCCAAGATAATGTCATTATAAATAGTTCTTGTTTTGTCATATAGTGACATTTTTAAAACTGGTTTAAGGTAGCTAAAAACCACTTATTGCATGCATTTTAATAGTTAGTGTAGATGTACTTTAGACACAGACTACTGCAGGTCTGATCAGGTCAATATTATGTTTTTTACAGAAAAATTTAATTTGACGGATTAGGAATTAAACATGGAATTTTTCCTGATTTTTTTACAAAACCTTATGTTGATCAGTCACAGCAAGGATTAAATATGCATGTGGCTTAAGTCTTCTATTTTTATGTCACTATATTTCAGCTGATGCTTTTGAAGCCCATTTTACATTTTTTATGTAATTAAATCGCTAAAACTCTAGGAAATTCATGTTTTATTTATTTTGATTCCTTTAAAGTATTATTTATTTTTTTTTATCAATTGTTTTGTACAAGTCATGTTTAAGTACAAGTAGAACCAGTAGCCTATTGCTGACAATTCAGCGTTATCCTCACTGCAAAATAGAAAAGTTCTGCAAGTAAAAAAAATTACACATTTAATGCAACTACATTTCAAACATTAGTTTTTAAATAAAATCACGAAGAGTCAACTGTAAAGAAAAGCTGTATCATGCTGTTTGCAATGTTGGAACTAGTGTCTATTCATGGCAGTCTGCTCCTTTTTTTTGTTTGAATAAGATTCTTCAATGGTTAAAAGGCTTTTAAAAGATGTTGGTTGTTGTGTACACACCAACTGGTTAAATGGTAACTACTTGAGCACGAGCCTCACATAAACAAATGTTTTTTTCCTTAAAACCTTTTTGCGTCTTCAATTATTTGAGGTTTATAAAGTCTATTTTTGTTTGTGCTTGAAGTAAAAACAGAGTTGTTGTTTATTTTTTTATTTTATATGCAGCCAGTACCACTTAATGCAACATCTGTTTATTGTATACAAAATTTAAGCCGTATAAACAAGATTTTTAAGTTAACGTTTAAAAATTAATAAAGTCTTTACAAACTTAGGGCACATGCAAACTTGAACTTTAAATAAAAATTTGTTATTTTTACCATAATAATGTGAGTTTTTATGTTGCAAATGGTAATAATTACTAAGTTCTGTGATTTTTGCTTTTAAAATTTATTTCTTGGCTCTCGTTAAGCGCTTAGTTTTCATGTAGGAACTTTCTTTTTAGCCGAGATCGTCTCATTTAGAATTTCTACACTCACATGATGAACGTTCTACAGACATTGTTCTTCACTCACATGATGAATATTTGTTAGAAAATTTTTTAATCTCATGTGAATTTTCTACAGAGTATATTTTTACTCACATGGTAAATTTTCTATAGAAAAATTTTTTACTCACATGGTGCATTTTCTATAAAAAATTTTTTTATTCACATGGTGAACTTTCTATAGAAAATTTTTTTACTCACATGGTAAATTTTCTATAGATAATTTTTTTACTTATATGCATTTTCTACAGAACATTTTTTTACTTAAGTGATCAATTTTCTAAAGAAAATTTTTTACAGCGACAGGATAAATTTTTTTAAAGAAATTTTTTCAAAAGAAAAATTTATCATGTTATTTTTTTATGTAATCAAATTTTAAAGAAAAAATTTTTTCACTCATGTGATCAATTTTGTAAAGGAAACTTTTTTTCTAAAAATAATTTGTTCACTAAAAACTGAAATTTTCTGTGGAATATTTTTTCGCTTTCAAGTTTTATTTTTAAAAATTTTTCTCTTTGAAAGGTGTTTCATTCTTAAGAGAATTTTTTCAATAATCCAGTTTCCTTTTATTTAAATAAAAAGAGATTTTCTCCGTTTTAGGATAAAAATATTCGCTTTTCATAGAAATACATACATAAAATCTTTTGGATTAACTTTCTTTTGTCAAAGAAGGTAACAGTTTTAAAATTTTCGTTACCTGAAATATAATATATCACGTTAAATTTGTTTTAAAAAAAAACAAGCCAAAAAGCATAAAAAGTCACAACGTATACTTATGTCCGATATTCCAGCATCTCAATCCTTTTTTTCCTCTAAAGATAACAAATGACGCACGTGTGCTTGGCGCGCTTTAAGCAAATTTAAAACAAGATTAAAAAGTAGCTACATAAATTTACCAACAGCAAACATAAAAATCTCTGCTAGCAGCATAAATAAATGAAGTTGAAGAGAAAAAAAAAACATTAACTCAAACATAAAACCATCACTTTACTTGTCATAAGCTAAAACAGAAAACAAAAAATCAAACCAGTTTCATTTTATTTATCTTGTTTCTTTCTGAAGTTTTTTAATGTTTGAAAGTACGTGTTGTCTGGTGGGATGCTTGATCGGATTTTACGAAAAATAAAGAAATGGCCTGTATAATGTGTTAGTATTTCTGAAAACTTTTATATATATATTTTGTTTTTCTTGTAAATTTTATAAAAGACGATCAGAAGTTAAACAGTAAAGTGGAGATAAAAAAATTGTATTATTATGAAAAAATCCAAAAATATAATTTATACCTATGTTTATTTATTTATATGTTGCTTTCAGAGAACAAAATCTTATTAAAGAGCATTAAATTCTTAAAATGTATCAAAATTTCCTCAAGTTAAAGTTAATGTAAAAATTTATTATCTGAAATAAGAAAGAAATCAAAAATAAAGTCTCTAATAGAGTGAAATATTTTGAGGGTAAAAATATTTTTTTAAATAAAACAAATTTTAGGAAATTTTTATAATTTAAAAAAAATGGCCCAGTTATACGTAGGGTAACATTTTGTTCGCTTTACTTTATACTACAAGAATAACATATTTAAAAAAAGTCTTAAAAACCAAAAAAGCAAAAAACATGTTCTTCAACTCAACAAAAAGTTCAAATTAACAACTAAAAAAGGTCTTGTTAAGAGACGCGTTGTTATTATATTTTATTTTTTTGCCAAATATGTATATGTGTGAGTTTGAGTCTTCCTTGTTGCAGCATTTACTTGTTAACAAGTTTGCCATAAAATCATCATCATTTGCGCGCTATTTTTCTAGATTTTCCAAAAATAAACTTGGCATCATGTTGATTTTTCCTTTTATCACTTTTTGCTTTTAATTCCATTTCATTTTTTTAAAGCAGTTTGCGCGCAAAAGTTTTATTTATTTTTCCTAGTTTTGTTGTATATTTGTTTAGTTTTTTTTTTTTTAATTTTTTCTAACCCACTCCTTGTTTGTATTTCTATATATATAAATTTAATTTGTTGTAGCAAACATTTTTCTTTGTTTGCCAGAGTTTGTTGTGTGATTTGTGTGCTTTTTAAAGCTTAACTTCTGGCGCGTGTTCTGCATGATTTTTAAAAGTCATTGCAAAGACTCTAAATATTTTTATTTTGTTTTGCTCTTTATTTTTAAGTCCTTATTTGGTCCAAGATCAGATGTCATTAATTTGTTGCAATATGTTGTTGTTTTCAAAGCTATGAAGATTTCATTAAAACACTGGAATTGGTAGTTGACGTTTTTAACGCATTAAAAGGTAAAGAAAGTAATAGAATAAATAAACATTATTTTAACATTAGAATCTAATGAAAAAAAAATAGCAATATTATAGTTTTGTTAATAAAGCAACCATACCAAAAGATATGCAATTTTCTTTAAAGAAGTTTCATAGACTAGAAAATTTAATTTTCCTCAAACAGCGTTATTAATACATAAAAATTTAATAGTTTACGAAATAAAGAATTCATTTTTTCATGTGTTTCCCCAGAGCTAATGACTCTGAGAATAAAAAGTAAGTAGTTGCATTATATCAGCACAGTATAGACCCTTGCTTGAAAAAAGAAACAGCTCCCTCTTACCTGTCCCTTTATTCATCCATCTATTCATCTGTTACTGAAACTATATAGCCTTTACTAAAACAAATAAATAAAATTTAAACGAATTTTATTTTATAGTAAAATATATTTCATCATATTCAGGAACGAATAAAATATTTCAAGAAACAATTGTAGAAATTTTTTGACCAATTCTATTCGTGATTTAAAAAATAATAATGAGTAAACACAATAAATTTTGAAATTTTTATATACTTTTATTCGCAATTAAAAAAATAATGAGTGAACAGATATATTTCTGGAAACTTGACTTCAAAAAATAAGAAAAAAACAAAATGGCATCCAAAGTAAAATAAAAATTATTTTATTTAAATTTAAATTATCTTATTTAACAGATCAAAATATAACTTTATATTAATTTAAACATCATTTCTTTATAAAAAAAAATTTATGTTAAACGGATTTATTTTCTACACAAAAATAAATCTATTTGGAGAGCTTTTTCTTACTTAAAATTTTTCTTTCAAATTCACTTATTTGCTACACCTAATTAATCTACACTTGATCGTTACATACTATTTTTTTGTTTGGAGTATATCACTACTTTATAATCTTCTCTTAAAATTTTTGTTTAATGATTAGTAAAGTTCGTAGAAAGGTCCTACAGGAAAAATAAATCTCTATTAAAAAAATAGAAAAATAAATCACTTAAAGATAATTCTTTTCAGTAATTAGGCTTAAGTTTATATTTTTAATTTTTCTTTCAGGAATATTACTTTTCAGGTTGCGAGATAAATTGTTGAGAAAAACTTTATAAGCAAAGAGATTTATTCAGAGCCTTGCTTCCAGCTCTACTTTTAGTTATCTAAATAATGGTCACTCCACTCAAAAATCTTAGTATTTTTAGAGAAATATAAATCTAATTCTATATTGCGTCCAATTTTCTTGTAGATTTAAAAACTAAATTTGCAATGATATTGTCAGCCCTATTTAAACGGAACGAATAATAATAATAATAATAATAATATTTAATACTATGTATAACTTTTTTTTAATATTTGCTCCTAGCAACTACAACTGCATGTCGTCTTAATCATCATTAAAATTGCACTGAAATGAAAATTAGCTAAACAAAGGCGAAATAAAAACTTAAGGCGATTAAGTCAACTTGTAAGAATATACATTGCTATCAAAACTAAAAGAAGCTTCAACAGAAGCAGTATCACAACAAAAAGAGGCAATTAAAACTAGGGCTTAAGATATAAGCAATTTGCAATTAGTAAAAGTAACACATATATAAATATAAATAATAAAGCTGACATACATACAGACAAAATGGCCATGACTTTTAAATATCACATTATTGAAACAAATATTTATAATTTCATTTTAAATCCAACAAGCATTTGATATTTACCATACCATCAACATGATTTTTAAATTCTTATTAGAGTTAAATAATTTCTGTAATAGAAAAACTTTAAATTTAAAAATTGGCTTTTTCAGTCTAGCGTTTTGTTGTTATTCACGCAATTATTATGGAATTTACTTAAAGCAATTTATTAAAAATTTATAATAACATGGCATATATACATCTGTTTAGAATATTTTAAAATATCATAAATTCTCTACGGGAGACACAGATTAAATACGCGTAGGTGTAAAATTAATAGAAATTAAAATATTTTTTTGTTCATAATTTTAAAAATATATTAAGGAGTGATGAGAAATACAATTATTGTAAATGTCAAAGTAAATACACCAAAGACTTTTGATTTGTATGTATTTGATCGGGTAAAACGTAATGTAATCTTTATCAGTTATTCAAATAATAATTTAGTAGCAAATTGTAAATTTAAATAAAGAGAAATTGGGATTTTTAAAGGCGATGTGTCTCTTAAACGTATAAAATATATAAGTCTTTTTAAGCGAAAATATTTGCAGAGAGTATATTTTAAGTTAGAATACGTCTATAGAAAAAAATGTTATATTTTTATATATATTGAATAAATATCTTTTTTCTTTTTTAAGATCTTTTTTATATATTTTTTTCTTCACGATATTTCGCTTTCCTTTGGAAAGCTTCTTCAGGAAAAAATTTTTATATTTTTGAAAACAAAAAATTATTAACAAATTGAAAAAAATGTTTCAAAACATCGGTTAAAAAACAATAAAAATTTCCATATATATATATATATATATATATATATCGGATGAAGAAAAATTTTCTATAGAAAAATATCTGCTAAGAGAGAAGTTTTTTATAGAAAAAAGTCTGACTTTTGGACAGAAATTATTTATATTGGCAAATACATATGTCAGGAAGGCCTATTGCAGATCTTTAGATACCAACTTTTCAAACCTATTTTATCTTTATTTCAAAACATTCTATAGAAAATGTCTGTTTATTTTCTTACTTTTGTACAGAAAAGATTTCTATGGCAAATACGTATGTCAGGAAGATCTATTTGGACACAATTTTTTCACTCCTATTTAATCTTTATTTCTAAACATTTTAAATTTAGTCTTGTTTCAAACATTGTTTTAATCGTAAATTTACTTTTGCATTTTGCAAAAATTATAAAGAATTCTTTTCTAAAAAAATATGTTCAATAACATACAAAAGAACAAATTGGGACCTATAGCAACAAAAACAAAATTAAACAAGAAACTTAAGACTAATAATGGACAGCAGCATAAACAAAAAGATATTGAAAAAGACCAAGCAGAAGATAGAAGAAAAAACAAAATGCTTTTAAGTTTAAAAACCAAAAAAAGGTAGACACTTTATATCAAAACAATAAATCAACGAAGTAAAGTAAAAAACACAACACAACAATCAAAATCCAATCAGAAAAAAACATAAAAACAAAATTGCAATACAAGTGTTTTTAAAAGAAAAAAAAAAGAAAACATAAAAAATGTAAAAAAATACAAACAACAATATCAAAACAAAAAGGCAAGAAAAACAACTTGAAATAAAACTCATCTTCAAACTGATAGCTTGTCATTAGATTTACAACACATGCACATATACAACAAATCATCATACTAGTAACAACCATAAGTACAAGCTAATGAAAAAAACTTAGTTTGTGGCAGGAAAAAAAACTACTAAATGCTTTCCAACAACTTTACAAAAGCACTTACAAAACCCCCAGCTTTATCCGTAAAGTTCATTGTGAATGCTAGTTCTCTTTTAGCTGAAGCTTGTGCTGATTTGTATTGTTGTGTCCCCTCTTTGCAATAGAAATAACAAACTGAATCTTTTCACAATTTAATGTATATTCGCCTTATAAAACACTAGCAAGTTCTATATACAAGCAGCAACAGTGAAACGTGTTTGACTCTCCAACAAACCTTTTTTTAGTGTTCATAGCTCTGCTCAAAAGAAATCTTTTAAAAATATATATACAATATAAAAAATACACTACAATCTCTTTCCCAGCTGTAAGGCATAGTTTGCTAAGATGACGGCCATTTTGTTTTGGGGATTTTAAATCGTTTTGACTGTATATGTGTGTATGTTTTAAATATTATTATGCTGCCAAGTAAGAGTTGGGTTTGGTAGTAGATAGTCTAGAGTTTTGATTTTCTTTTAACCTTGTATAATAAAAAAAAAAACAAAAAAGATTTTAAATAAATATACGCGACAGTAAATGACTGGTTTGTTGCCTTTCATTAATACATGTATGAATAAAATTACCAAGAAGCTATTAGTTTGAATTTTAAAATTTTATATCGTTAAAAATTAAATAAAATTTTGAAGTATAAATTTTGAAAAATTACAACTGTTCATTCTTCAAAAAACAAATTATTATTAAAAAAAATAATAAAGAAAAGTAATTATTAGGAAATTAAAGCACAAGTTGGCAATAAAAATTTATAAATTAATTGATTTAAGTATACAAGGTTTTTTGCTTTAATTTTGTTTAATATATCAAATTATGTACTGTTACTATTAATAGTTTAGCTATTTACATATACATATAACTGTATTAAAATAATGTTAATTTTAAGAAATTTTAATTTTGTAACTGACGTATATACGTCACATTTTTCTAAATGAGGTGTTAACAGTACATTTTAATATTAAGTGCTTAATTTGGTAGAATAGTTAATTTTTCGTTTTTAATACATTTATATTTATACTAAAAAACCATTTTCTCTTGTTATTTCAAAAAGTTGGCAATATGGCTCTTAATTACTCTTTTTTAATATAACAAAAATAACTATTATTTATTAAAAAAACTTAAGTAACAAGCGTGAAATAATATAACAAAAATGAAGCATACATTTTAGCTGAAAATTTAATTTAGAATAAGATGTTGCCATATTTATATTTAAAGAATCCTATCAGCATCGTGTGTAAGGCAATTTTTTTTTGCGACGAGGGCTGTCGCAAAAGCTTTTAAGAAAATATTTTAATAAAAGAAATTTACAATAGATATGTGCGTATATTCTCCGACGGGGTTTACTTTATTTGGGTATGATTTTACGTCAACCCGCGTTAAATTTGGTTTGCGAACAAACCAGTTTTTTGGCGAACACTGAACTTCTTAAAATGTGAACTAAAAATAAGTACTCTTTTACTTGAATTAATGCACTTAATACAGTGGTTATATTAATGGCTGATAAATTTAAAAACAACATAATGAGTCGATCATCAGTAGCAGTTAGTCTTTTAAACGTTTTTTATCCCGCACATGACTTGACATTTACTTTCAACACTAAATATAAGGAAACTTATGTATCTTTAATAAATATCTTTTTTCTTTTCTAAGATCTTTTTTATATATTTTTTTTCTTCACGATATTTCGCTTTCCTTTGGAAAGCTTCTTCAGGAAAAAATATAAAAATTTTTTCCTGAAGAAGCTTTTCAAAGGAAAGCGAAATATCGTGAAGAAAAAAATATATAAAAAATATCTTAGAAAAGAAAAAAGATATTTATTAAAGATAAATAATATTAACAAATTATTAATAATTTTTTGTTTTCAAAAATATAAAAATTTTTTCCTGAAGAAGCTTTTCAAAGGAAAGCGAAATATCGTGAAGAAAAAAATATATAAAAAAGATCTTAGAAAAGAAAAAAGATATTTATTAAAGATAAATAAAAAAAGATCGGTTAAAAAAACAATAGAAACTTATGTATTTTTTCTGCCGTGATATTGCTATTTATGTAAATATGAGATATTTAAAAGTGACTTTAAGCGTCAATACTAACACATACGCACATAATAAGTGAATCAGATTTTTGAATCTAGAGAATATAGTGAATTCGTTCTAACACGGAATAAAAAAAATTTAATTGTGAGAATACAATTAAGGCTCTTTATAATAGTTTTAAACATAAATTCATTTTAATCTAACATATTAAATATGGACGTTAATTTTTTTTTTGAAAAATATTTTTTATTGCACTCACCAATTTTATATTTTAAATGAAATAAAAAAATATTTATCAGATTTATTGCTTGTCCATAACAAATATTTTACATGATATGAAAAAATATTTATGACACTTTTATCTACTGTATAAAAATTTTTCTATAAATTTTTCGTTTTTCTGTTTATAAAAAAATTCAAAAAGAAATAGATTAGCGAAAAAATAATTTTAGTTATAGTTGAGATCATACTTTAAAAATTACGTTCCGAAGTGTACATGTATTACTTTTCATGTTTCACATAGATATTTTTGTTTATGACACTATATTTTTGCTTTTGCGATTTTAGGATGCTTACACACGATTGAGATGTTAAACAGGCTAGGTGTGGACATAGTAAAAGGTTTTTAACTATCTTTAAGTCTATTATTAAATAACGCACACCTCACCATATGCTATATTTTTTTAACTCTATTACTTTTCAATGGTTGTGAATAATTTTAAGAGTTTTATAAATTATTTCAACTCTCTTTAAATAAATTATTCACTCTTGAATACTAGCAACAGGTTACACATAAAAAAATTTCCCAAACAATGCTAAAAGTGGCTTTAATACCATCGATTCCTTATCGTATTCCATATAACTGCAGCTACTCAAATACCCCTTTTTATGTTACGGGAATTTTTACCTGTTGTGTTAACAGAGTAAAATAGTGTTTGACATGCTCTTAAGTTAAACAGACGTGGTGGCGCAATAATTTGTACTTTAAAAAAAGTGATAACGGATAGAGTGTTTTACCTAACAAACAAAGCAACAATTTTTTAAAGAGTGTTTATTATAAGTTGTTGTTGTGCAAATGTACAAATAATAAAAAATGAAATAATGATTCAAAGAAAGCCTACAGTTTTACTTGTAGTAAAATTTATGTGTTTTGTGTTTAAACAAAATGTGCTTCATTACCGGAATAGACTAAGTAAAACTTAAGGCGGTTTTCCAGAAAACAACAAATGACGCTTAATATTTATTTACAAACATATTTTAAAACTATTAAACTGTTGTATGTAAAAAAGAGAATTTGATTAATCTAACCCAAAAAGATGTTAAAATGTAAATGTAAGCATTCTTTTAATATGTCAAATAATAAGAAAACGGAGAAAAATAAAACTCATCAAAAAAAGAGCATACAATTTTACAAGCATAAATTAGTTTCTTTGAAGTAAAATAAATAAAAAAAACAATTTTTGCACCTTTTATAAATATTGATTAAAGTGAACTAATAAAACCCCTTTCAAGTTTCTGAAGAAGACAATAAACAGGTGCATTTTGAATAGTGAGTTGCGCTTAAAACATAAACTAAAGAAGAAGTTTTTGCAATAACACATGTGTTAAAAGTCTTTCAAAACAAATTTATTGCGAGCGAAATTAAACGCTAAAGAAAATAAAACCCATACAAAACTAAAACCCTTTTTAAATGAAAAAGGAACAAAACTGCTATTCAGTTAAACAATTATTTAAATGAGGGATGTTTCTGGTCATAAAACATCTTTCCTATACAAAGTGTGCAAAACTAGTGAAGTATAAAATTAATTTTATTATAATATACCTAAATAATATTCGAAATTATAATTTTCATACTCCTCATAATTTATAAAGTTTCAAAAATAAAATTCACCACCCCACCACTTTTATCAATTTTAAAACCAAACAATGGATACCGTGGCCATAAAAACAGCACCACCTCACGCGCCCCTTTCATCGACTATGCAACAAAAGCAGTTAAAACATAATTCCAATCATTCAAACAATCCAGCTACTGCTTCTTCTTCTACTACTACCACTTCAACTGATTGCTTAAAGTATAAAAAATCTGGTATTGGCGCATTTTTTCAAACCTGCAAGGTAAGAGGGGAAAATACTCAATAGTTGATAATAATAAAAGTTAGTTATCGATTAAAAATTTAAGCTGGCTGCTGGTATTTGTGTTTTGTATTTTTTCATTTCAAAATTAGATTTATTTAATTGAATTTTAATTAAGTATAATTGCTGTAAAACAGCTTAACACCAGGTGATGTTACAAGGTTTTTATAGATGTTTTAAAACGAATCTTCAAGTAAAACAGCAGTTTTGGAATTTTAGTAAAAAAAATTAATCATTTTTATACAAATATTTGGCAAAAAAAAACTCGTTTTCAATCATTTAAAAGCAGTTGTTGAAAATCGAAATTATATTTTTAGTATCAATTTTTAAAATATTTGGAATCGCACTTTTGAAAATAAATAAATAATTCTATATCGATTTTTAATTCTGCTTACATATTTTTGACAGTAATCGGTAACATAATCTAGGAATATCACATTATTATAAATAGTTATCTCATGAGCCCATATTATTATCTCATATAATAATAGTTTTTTTAATATTATAATTTTAAACCTAACAATTTTTATCTTTAGTTAAACAATATTAAACATGATATGACGAAAATGTTATCGAACTTATTCTGAGATGTTTTCAATTATCTTTTTCCTTATTTTGATTGTTTCTATATGTGACTTTTATTTAATTTCTTTTTTGTTTGACAAGATATTGCGGCTTAAATTTTTTAAGTACATATTTTTAACAAAGTATAGTTAGCAAGTAAATCATAGATCTGATAGAAAGCATTCAAACCAATAATATATGGAAATATTTCAAAATAATTTTATATAAGAAAAAATTTCATTTTTAATTATAAAAATTTAACATAAACTATTTGTTTTAGACTAGTGCTCTTGTTATATTTTATATTGTTTCTTCGAAGCATTTAAAGGGGTTTTCAACAAGAAGTTTGTTTTTTCAATGGTGACAACACCAACAACATAATAGTTTTGACATTTAGTTTTTTGACATATTCGTAGTAGATGTATTGCCAATTTTTACATTGAATTCAATTTCGCACGAAAATTGCATTAAAATAATTAAAATCCACTATAAAAATGGTGATTGTGTTAAAGCTACATTTCGTAAAATTCGTGATATTTTCGAACAACATAACCGTCCTTCTTAGATCGCTGTTAAGAATTTGGTCCACAGTCTCGATACAAAATTTGCGAAAACGTGTTGGTGGCGTATTAGACCGGGTCGTTTGACATACATCGCAGCCGTGAGCAACAATGTTGTAGCAGATCCATAATTTGTCAATTCCTCGACGCTCTCAACAATTGAGGTTATCCAAAACCACCATATGACAAATTTTGTGGAAGGTCTAGACTTTGAAGCCTTACAAGGTTCAACTGGTGCAGGAATTGAAGCCAAACGACCATTCACATCGCGGTAGGTTCGCTTAATTCATTCAGGAAGAACCTGCTCGTTCGGAAAAAATCATTTTTTCAGACAAAGCCCATTTTGTCAGGATATAACAACAAACAAAATTGCCGCATTGTACCTTCTGAAAATCCTAAAGCGGTTATTGAGAACCCTTTGCATGCTCATCGTTTCACTGTATGGTGCGCTATGTGGACTAGAGGTGCAATTAGGTCATTTTTTTTGAAGATAAGACTGAAAATGCGGTAACGGTCAATAGATCACGCAGTTCAGTGATTATTTTTTAAAAGGTTACGTTAAGGACAGAGTCTATGCGGAGCCAATCGAAGCGGTTTCAGTCTTAAAACTCAAAATCCGTGATATGATTAACGCAATAGGACCACCATTTTGCCAAAAACATGATTGAAAACTTTGATAAAAGAATCGACATCTGTAACGTGGTCGTGGTAGACATTTGTCAGATATCATTTTTCATTCATAATTGCCAAACTCTTCTCTTTGTAATACAATAAAAATTTGAATCATCTTAATCAAAATTTTTTTGTTTTATTTTGTTTAAGAAAACAAACTTCTTGTTTGTTACTTTACTACAGGGCAGATAATGCTATTATTATAACTATGCATGTTTTTCATGTAGAAATGAATTTTAAACGAATAAATTAATTACAGATTATTAAAAAAAATTATTTCTGCTTTAATAAGCCGTTGCATTACTGGTCCCTAGAATAATGGTTAATAATGAACAATCCCTGAATTAAACCGAAGAGTGCATGAAATCTTATATTCACTAAAATCAATTATGCTTATTCTCTCGCTTTATTATCAAGGCGACGCAGTAAAGTTATTTTACTTTTTTATTTTGCTTTTGTCAGTCAGTGACTTCTTTGGTAGGTTAACACCTATAGTGCCAAGAAGCAATTGCATAAGCATTTCAGCAAACTAGGAAGCTAACATAATGTTCTATATTCCTTTAAAAATAATTAATAAATGTAATTTGTCGTTTATATTAATTTTGGTTAGAAATAAACAATTAATTTACATTTAATAAATAGCAATCTACCATTAGAAAGACAATTATGCATTTTTGTACTTTAATTTTCTTGCGATGGGTTGGAACATTCTAGCTCACTTAAATTTAATTAATTTTATTCTCTGTTAAATTACAAGTATTTTATACTATCATATCATTAAGATAATTTAAGTATCATTTTTATTACAATACTTACTTATCTTTACTTACCTTTAAAAGGATATAAATACGACATTAAATACTCACATTTGTCTGTCTATCTATCTAATCTAATAAATAATTGCATCTATTAAATATTTAATAAAATTTCAATATTACAAAGCTGCATAGAGATTTTCTGTTAACTGAATTAGAAGATATTTTCTTTTTCAAATTATAAAAATTTATATATAAACACACAAAATTTTTTGGAAAATTTAAATTAAATCTTTGATGCAGTAAAACAAAAGACTTAAAACGTAAGCTTAGAATAGCTTTGCACAGGTTCCTCTTAAGAAAGGCAACTCAAAATTGTTTAATTTTTATTTTTTTTTGCAAGAAGTAGATGTATATATTATATCCTCTTCTTGATTTAAAGTTTTTCCCTTTATAAATAATTAAAACCATTTACGTTATATACTATCTAAATAGTGCAGCAGTTCATAAGTTTGTTAGCTTCTGGAGTATGAGAATGAAATGGAAAAATATTAATAATAATAATAAAAATTTTATTGTTTGCCGGTAACTTAACTACCGGTACGAAAAACCAAAAAAAAAACCTCAAAAAAGAAAGTAACCGAAAAATCTAAATCTAAAACAATTTAAACATTAAACAGGCAATAACCACCATTAAAAAAAACAAAATGATGAGTTGACGAACTGAAACAAAAAAAAAATATTTTTTTTAATTTTGGTTTTTCAACAATATTTTACTAAAGTCTCTTGTAGATGGTAATCACTCAAACCCTTAAAAAACAGATGAACTTGGAAACAGAAAAGAAAAAAACATAGAGGCAACATAGCATAACAACAAGTGTCAACCCACGTTTTAAGTTAAATGTTTGTTGACTTGTGTTGTCTAAGTAGAAAAGACATTAAGGCCATGGCGGAGAAGGCTTGTTTTAAATTTGAAAATTGATTTTGTAAAGCAAGAAACAAATATAAAGGAAAGTAAATATAAATTACAACTAAAGTGTTTACGAGGTTTTGTTTTGTTGTTGTTGTAAAACTTTAAGGTCTGTATGTTTTAGCGGTTGGAATATAATTATATGATTTATTTAATTTTTTTTTCACATTTTTACCACCTGTAGATGAGCTTTTACTTAAATAATATTGTTAATGCAATGTTTTTCAAGTTATCGATTGTTAAATTTATATAAAATTATTAGATTAATATTTTTATTTGACCTCTTTTTTTAAATAAATAATTATTAATCTTAGTAGCGGTCTTTTTTAAATAAACTTAACACTATATTTTTTCAATATTTCGCCTTCCTGAGGAAGCTTTCCACAGGCAAGCGAAATATTAAATATAGTGTTAAATTTATTTAAAAAAGACCGCTACTAAGCTTAATAATTATTTATATAAAATTATTATTTAACATTATTAAAATTAATTATATTTGATTCTTTTAAAACCATTATTTTCTAAAAACAAACAGTTATGATATGTGCTAACAAAATAAACTTCGTCGCATAAGTTCTTACCACTTTTTGAAATTTCATTTAAATTTTACGAAAATCTCTTACTTGTGAAAGAATTTTCTTTTACACGCAATAAAATGTTTATTAGTAAAGGTTTTCAAGTAAAATTTTGTAAATAACCAAAAAACAATTTTTGTGACTTTACACAAACTAAAATCCTAAATTTCCAAATTAAATTATGAATTTTAAATCTCATGATGAAAATTTGAAAAAAATTTTTTTTAATCCTGAAGGGTCATAAAAAAACTTTGAGAATCGCTCAGGATATATACGGCCTTTAAAAAGCCCTTTCAAACTTGCAAATTAAAAACTTATATGGAATTTAAGATAATATAGGCTAAAATCAACATTTTATTAAAACAGATCAATTTCAATTACCTGGCAAGCCTATAAAGTTCCCTACTATTTTGTAGATTTCTATTTGACTCGATTAAGACATTTAGAACTTGTTGCGCTTTGTAAAAAATGTAGTAAATTATTAAAAATCTCAATAGCAAAATTAAACGATATCATTGGTTAAAAAAAATCGATTACTTAATATTTATTCCACAAAGAACTTAAATTCTGTTATAATTTAAATATATATTTTGTTGTCCTTAAGAATCGGTTATGGTATATATTTTCCGTCTATGGAGTTGTGTTTTTTTTTTCTGACGAGAAAGAAAACTATCGATTCCTTTACTTTTTTTGCCTCCAGATTTATTAGTTGTTAAACTTGTTGCAAAAATGTTTCTATATATTAGTTTGTACCGTAAAGTTATCGATATTTTTTATCGATAATTTTATCGATATTTTTATCGATAACTTTATTTTTCTAGAAAGCAAATAATTATTTAACCCAAACAAATCGATTATACATTCGATTTCTTTTGACAACAGTGAGTTTTTTCTTATATAAGTTATAAATTATCGATAACCTTACGTGACATTACTTTTCATTGAAAAATAATCTATTACTTTTCTTTTGTTTTATTTATTATGTTTATTGTTTAAAATCAACTAAATTTTGCAATAAATTAAATTTTCCATTTTGTTTATTTCAAAAAAAAAAATCCTATAGAAAAATTATAGATTATTTATTTAGAATAATATTTTTTGCTAAAAGAAACTTAAAAATTTCATAAAGCATAATTTTTATTCAAATTCTGTACAGGGTAATTATTAATAGCTTGAAATTTTTTTGAAAAAAAAACAAGATTTTTTCTCTTCTTAAAACAAAATAACATGCGAGAAATTCTTTTTTTTTACTCATTAATAAACTCATTACTCCAGATTCTACAAGCAAGTTTTTATTTCTCTCAGTGTTTCTAAATACTTAATTTTTGTACATTTTCATAATTTTCTTACTGACAATTAAATAAGCGGCACGTGAAATTTTATTTGGTGGCTTTAATAAATGGACTTTCGACTAAAGCTAAGAACTTTAATAAAACAACAACAACATTAAACATGTCTTTAATATTGAAATCAGTTACCATTGCTGTTAAAAAAAATCTTCACAAGAACTTCAATTCGTCAGTTACATACAACGTAAAATTTTATTTTTATTATTGTTTCTTTTTTTTCATTAATAGAACACATACATTTGTGAAGATAGTAAAACAAGCAGACCGACAGACAGCGAAACAAACGTCAAGCGTACAAAGGTTTACAAGAGAAAAACAATGAAGCATATTTATGTTGCCAGGTTTCTCTTGCTGTCAATTCTTTCTGTTTGTTTGGTAGCAACTGAAAATGTTGAAATTAAAATTAAATGCGGCATACTAATGTTTAGTCTAATGAAGATTGAATAGATTTCTGCCTCTTTCTTTTTGTTATTTTTGCTTTAACACATTTACTAACTTCAAAAGTGTTTGCACATGTTGTGTACGAAATATTCCAAGAATGATAATGTTTTAATTTCAGTTTAAAGAAGACTCAGCAATTATTTTGAAGTAAGTTGTTGAAAAAACTTTTGCGATGTTTGCGATAATTTTTAAAAGAGGGTCACTTATGATTAACAATTTGCCAGAGTTTAATTTAATTAAATAACATATTTTCCTTGGTTGAGTAAAAAGAGTAAATGTCACTTAAGATTAAATCAAAGAAATAAAACGAATTAGAGAAAAAAGTATTAAAATTAAACAGCGTTGCGGCTTATTGACTTTTTTAATTATATTTCGACCTTAATAGACGGTTAGTACTCGTAATTAAGAATATATTTTTGATTTATTTGCTGGAGAATTTATGTTTAATTTACAAATAACAGACATTTTTTCATAAAACACTTTTTTCCAATAAACGTTTCTTAATAGATTTTTCTAAAATCTTTAATTATAATATTTTTTATTTTTTCTTGAATAAAATGTAACATCTGTTTCTCCAAATAATACCTACAACTACAAGACCAACTGTCTTTTCAAACATAAATTTCCTTTTGTTTATACTTCCTTCAAAAAACAAAAAAAACGAGTACTCCCTAAACCAGCAATAAGCAACAACAAAGGTTGTTGCTTATATATATATAATACAGAAACAACAAGAAAGTGTATTACTGTGGTTTCCTTTTCAAAAAAGGCCTTAAATATTAAACCTTGAATGTCCAGCCAGCAGTTATTGCTAAACATTGAAGTGCACAAATTCCCAAAAAAAAAAAAGAAAATCAATTTAAGAAACCAAAACGTTAATTGACAGGTATTGATATTGCATGATATTGTGGCACGTAAACCGATTTTATTTTGAATTTATAATAATATTGGTTTTAATTATTAATAACTTATTGAAAATTGTGTAATAAATTAGTTTCCACATATCTTTACAAAACGTGATATTCTAGGATTCTGTTTTATTAATTATTTTATTTAATTATTACAAAAAAATTATCAATTTATTTAGTTATTTATTAGTTTTTAAAGTTATCAACTGAAACAACTAATTGATAGATTACTTTCTTATAAAACAAACTTAAAGCATATCAATTTACTTCTATAACACTAATTTTCTTTACAACAGCAATGCTGTAGATTACTTTTCCATAGTCAAAAATTGGTAGCTTAAACTACACCTTTTTACCATCTATACGATAACTCTTAAATAACAAAATAAAGTTACAAATTATTTTATTTTAAAAAAACTAAATTTATGGATTACTTTTTTATACATCACCAGTACTATCGATTAGTTATCTTTAAAATAGAAAAAATAAATTTTTCTAGTAGGATTATATATAGGAAATTTATCAATAACCTTAGCGCCTAATAAAAAATATACTAAAACTCTAACTCTTTTGTAAAGGTTTATAAAACATTAGTCGTTAACTTTACTGTTCTATAAAAAGCTTATTGATTAGTAAATTTTTATGTACTGCAATTATGTTAAAGTAATCGTTTACTAAACCTTTGTTTTAAAGACTGTCTTCTTTTCTTTATAAAATTTATGCAAACAACTTATCGATTGCTTTACTTTTTCTTTGGAAACATAAATTTGGTAATATAACTTTCTCCATAGAAAATTGCTTTATATTTTCTATGGAAAATTTTCGATAACAATATTTTTAATATAAAGTTATCCGTTGCTTAACATTTCCGTAGAAAAGTTATTGATATTTTAACTTTTAACATTTTCTGCAGAAAAGTTATTGATAAAGTTAAAGTTTTAAAGTTGACATTTGACATTTTGTAGAAAGTTATCGATTTCTATAGAAAGTAATCTCAATAATATTTAATTACTTTTTAGAACTTTAGTATAAATTTTAGGACGGACTTAATAATAGTAGAAACTAGGAGTAGTTTAAGGTTTACTAAATATGGGCTTCAATAATTTTTTTTTTATTTCTTAACACAGAAAAGAATCTAATGAAGTATTATATTCATTTATATGTGAAATAGTTTTCTGGGTGTTCTCTTCTCTATTTTTATAAATTTACTAGACATATGTGGAATTGTATCTAAGAAATAAAAACTTTAACAGAATAAATTATTCCTATATCCGGTTTGAATGGCACAAGCCGTGTAACAACAATCACAGATACAATTTGTACCAACAAATGGTTTTCCAAAATGCGTAATTTTCTTACGCCAATAACACGACAAAAATTTTCTTTGACGGTATGATAATAAAAAACTAGAATAAATTACAGCCAACAAAAAAAAGGAAAAAGACGAATTGTATGTTGTTCGTGAAACATAAACAGATTTTAAAGTAAAGGATTTTGTTTCAATTATTGTCATTCTTTGTTGCTATTTTAAAACCTCGAACACGTTTGCTCTAACTTCAGCATAAGTTAACATTCCAAATATATTTTCGAGCACCAACTACAATTACAAATTAATTATTTGTTGGCGGAAGTTAACATATTATTTTAATATCTCTTGTCATCATATAAAATAATCACATACACAGTTTCGACACTGTGTTATCTTTTTTATGTATGTATAAAGTTATATTCATAAAGGATATTTCTTTATTTGTATTAAGGGTATTGATTATTTAACATAAGCGATCATGTTTGTGTTTTAATGCATTTTATAACTTTAAGCAATTTTGCACGCCTACTAAGCATCAGTCAAGGAAATATTTTATAGTCTAAAATAATTTTTTATTACAGTTTATTTTATTTTTGTCCCGAAATCCTAAGATAATTTATTGTTTTATACAACTCAAATAATATTATGGAAAAAACTCACACAACCTTAATTCAGTTTTAAAAAATTACATTAATTATCTTGCTGTTTTAAATTAATTCGTTTAGTTGAAGTACCAATAATTTAAGTTGCCTAAAATGTTCTTTTGGATTATTAGTTTAATCTTCTGATTTAAAAAATTGTAATAAATTAATATATAATAATTATAGTCATTTGACCTTTTTAATATTTTTTAGTAGTTAATTATTAAGCACTAGGTCGTTATTTAATAAAAAAATTTTAAATCAGGATAAGCAAAAAAAAAAAAATATAAAAAATTAATAATTAATTAAATAAAGTTTTTAAAATTTTTTTTATTAATAATGACCTAGTGCTTAACAATTAACTACTAAGTAACAAATTAATTTTATTTTTAAAGTAGAAAATTAATGCTTCTAATAAACGTTACTGCCCTCTAAAATTTTTTTTCACTCGAACAATTTTAACTTAATTTTGTTATTGTTGTTTTTTTTTTAATGAGTTTAGTTGACTTAAAGTTGTGTTTGGGGCGGAAGTGCGTGTGCCGTTTATATTTAAAATTTTGAAGCCTACGCTAAACTTAGATAATAAATTTAAACGATTTAGTAATAGAAACTAACACTTTATTTTATTTAATATAAAAAGTGTTGACATGTATTTAACAATGCAAATTTAAGCCTTAATTAAACAGATAAAATAGCAACCAAAAAAATATAATGCTGATAAAAAGTCTGGGATAAATGAGAAGTTTTATGGGTTACATTTTTGAATTAAAAAGTTATTCACAAGTGACACATTGTAGCTGGTAGGACGGAAAATATTTTTTTTCAATGAATTAAGATAACACATTAGACCATTACGCCTGGTAACAGCTTCATCACGTTAAAAATTTTATATTTTTTAATAAAGAATATAAAATATAGATATTGAAAAACTAATTTTTCTATAAGAAAAATTTCATGTCATTACTATTTATTAAAAAAATTTCATCGCTTATAAGTTTTCATTATGCATAATTTCTCTACAAATAATTTCATCAGTCTTAAATTTGTTCGAGAAAAATTGTATGTCATAATTTTTCTATAGACATATTTCATGTTATAATTTTTCAGACAGATCAGTCATAATTTTCACATTTTTATACTTAGATTTATAAGCACTTCAAGATTTAATTTTTCTAAAAGAATTTTTTCACTGAGACAAACAGAGAGCTTGCGGGTATTAAAATTCGCTTTTACAAACAAAGCCGTGTTATGCTGCAAAAACCCCTAAAAGTATTTTTCAAAGCCTTCGCGTTAATTCAAGCACTTATATTTAATAAAAACATATAGAATTAATTTTATAAAACACAAAGCTGCTAAGGCCATTGCACTTAAATAAAAGGTAAAACTGTCAATGCGTTAAAAACGTATAAAAAATTTTTAAGAGTTTTTTTTATCTATTAGTAAAGTTATTAGTCTCTGTCTGTAAGCTTTAGTCGATACGAAAACGTAGTTACAACTGACAACACGGAATATTTTGTTGATAACTCAAATAATCCGTCATAGTAATTGTAAATTCAAAAAAATTATCTTAGCTTATTAGAAAATGTAATAAAACATGAAAAATATTTGGGCAAACTTTTGTGGTTGGGGTATACGAAAGAAAGCTGGTGCTAACAAATAAAACTACACCAAACTGTTTCATTAAGTTTAAAAAAAGCTGTTATTGACACTTAGTATTTAATATTCAGCTATAATATGCTATACTAAAGAGTCAATAAGTAAATGTAAAATTAAATTCTTAAATTAATAGGTTTCGAAAGGCTGAAACAAATGTCAAAATTGATTTAAATAATTATTTATTAAAAATTAGCTAAACCAGTCTGACTGATTGCTCTTATGGCTATAAAACAAACGCTTTAAAGGAATTATTTAATAACTATTGATTTTTAATATTATATAAAGTTGTTTATTACAAATCTGAAGGCTCTTATTATTGTTAAACTCATGTTTCGGTATGCTCATGCATTTTCTTGAATTAATGCAATTAAACGTGTTAAATATATATATGCATATAGCACTTGGTTCTATATCCAATTAATTCTCTGCAGGCAACTTGAGTGTAAACCACAGCCACCACATTTCGCCTCAGAGGGCTGTCTTATAAGCGTGCTGTATTTTTTTTTTTTTCTTTAAATGAAATACAAATTTTATTAAATTAAAATTTAAAACTTAATTATGTACGCAGCAAAAAGATTTTGCCCCGCCCCTAAAAAAGTTTTTTTTATTAATTTTTAGATTTTCATTTTAATAAAGTTTACATCAATTCAATTATTTATTAAATTAATTAAGCATATATTTGATTTCTTAATTAGAAATTTCATTAAATTTGTTTTCATTCAATTAATTCAATTGAAAATATAATTGAAACATAATTCAAAAACAAGTTTAACATTTAATAGTTGGAAAAAGGATTATCTTACACAAAAACACTTTTAAAATAATTAAGTGCCAGCTCAAATATTATGCAATAAATGCGTAAATCTTATAAAATTTAACACTTTTCATGATTTCTTTTACAATCACTCACTTCACCTGCAACAATGGTTAAGTTATATTTTGAAAATAAATGGCTGTGTTAACTTGTTAGTTTCAGCTCTTGCCTTTGTGTGCTTGTCATTTTAAATAATTATTTCCATTATCAATATCTTATCTTACTAGTTTTTCTTTTTTGGTTTTTAACATAATTTTCCCACATATTTTTTAACACATACATACTTACATACACAATCATTTATTATTTATTTCTTTAAACGGAATTTGGGTGTCAAAACAAAACTAAAAGAAAGATACAATTTATTTTTAATGAAAATCTAAGAGAGCAAACAACGAAAAATACAACAAATTTAAGTGCAAAGTTGTCGTTAACTATATAACAATGGCCAACAAAATCCAAAAAATGAACAGATATTTGCTAGACTTTAAAACAAAGACAGTTTTGAGGCTGCAATTTTTGTTGTAAATGGAAGTAGACTGAAGAAAATCATTTAAAAATTACTCATGTGCATCAGAAAAAATTAAAAATTAAACATTTTTGCTACAAAAAGAAACATAAAAAGGATATAAATGAATTGAAAATTAAATATGTTTTTAAAATGTAGGATAGTATTACATAATTAATTAGAAAATGATTTATTCAATAAAAAAGATGCTATATTGTCATTTGTTATTGAAGAAAAATATTATACATCAAATGTCCACGTTGACATAAAGTCACGTCATTATGGTAGTCAATATTGACAACAAACCATTACTATTGTATGATCTTTGGTATTTTTAATAACCTTTAAAGGAATTGAACATGGAAAAAATTTTGGTATAGAGAGAGTGAGAGAGAATTTTTAAGCATAAAGTAAAAAACAAGTTAATAAAAAATAAGACAGAAGTGAATGAGGCAGTAGAAGGTATATATAAGTAATCATCCTTTTCGCCTCTATAAAATTCTGCTGCGAATAAAAATCGATTTCAAAAATACAGGAATTCTAAAAATGTCCTTCAAGGAATCAAATCTCCACGCTATCGATACAACCAATAATACCAGGAAGTCACGTTATCTAGAAAATTTCAACTATCATTCTCTATTTTCTTCCTCCATCATTTTCACTTAGATGAATAGACAGATTACTTCTTGGAGTAATCTGACTTTTCTTAAATAAAAGGTGATAATCAAAGACTAAAAGCATTACCAAAACTTTGCTCTAACATGCTTCTGCTAATAACCTTAATTATTGCCAGCTTTTATTTATTTATTTGAAATAATCCATTTACTTGAAGTAATGTATTTTTTATTGAAGGCTCTATTTATTTCATTAACTTGCTTGCTATCCGATAAATTGAAAATGACTGGCTGTGGCCTCAAGGAATTTCTTCGCCAAAAATTTTGCTTACATCAAACATACAAAAATTTGTTTTCATATTTTTCTTATTTTCTGTTTATATTTAATTACTCAATCAATTATCAAATAATATATCGACGTCAACACAACACTTTTAGTTAATACCGATTTACCATAAAGACGATGTTGACGTGGTTGTAATGTGGTATTTAAAACAAAGTGGCAAGACTATTACTATTTAAACGGGTAATAATAATACCGAAATACTAAGCAACTAAACCCAACTTAATTCGTTAGAAAACCTTTTGTAAAATCAAGAGACTTGAGGAAGAAACCTTCCAAATTTTTCTTTAAGACTGTTATAGATTATTAAAAAAAAAATGATTTAACTATTTATGTCTTAAGATTTCTAAATTTTTATAAACAACATCTACTGGAAAAATTTATAAAAAGTTAGAATTTTTTACATATTGAAGTTATTTACTGGTAAAATATAACATGATTTATTTGTAACTTATGCAAATTGCACAAGCAATTCAACGAACTTTAACTAAAATTGATTTTGCATTTATTTTCTAACGAATTTTCAAACTTGTTTTCATATGTATTATCTGATAATTTTTTTTGTTTTGTTTGTTTACTTTGATCAAAAAACTGGAACAGTTCATTGATATATTTGTGTGTATTGAGGTTTTTTTTTTAAATCACAAAATATTAAAATGGTTTGTATAAATGTTGATAAAAAAATGCTTTAAAAATTTATAATGGTCACTAACGTTTACAGAAATATAAATGCACTTTTTTAGTTAATAAAGTTATAAAATGGTTTTGATGTGGCTTAAATTAGCTATTTAAGTTAATACCGAAATCAGTAAAAATAAACTGCTAGATAAAATTCGATTTTGAAAAAAATTAACAAAAAAATAAACGTAAATTTTAATTATTTTATGTTATTTTAAGGCCTTTCATGTTGCTTCTTTATTTTACTTTAATAGTTGGTGCTGCATGTAACATTTTATTCCACTGTTTTCTACATTAAACCAAACCAAAACTCTATTATTAACGAATACAATAAGGAAATATACTCCTACACAATTGTCTCGTAAAATAAGAGTTTAAATTGTTGTAAGTTTTCCTTTTTTCTTATTTACAAAGAGTTTAAAGTTGTAACTCATGTATTTACTTTTTATATTTTATTTCTTATGTTTTAATTTTATTTCATTTAATTCTATTATTTAAAATTATAGAAAAGAAAATACACAATGTAACGGCTGAATTAGATATCGCTTAAGTAATTGTTGTCATATTAACAGATCTTGTTACATGTCTTGTAATTTAAGATCATATGGTTTTAAGGAATGTTTCCATAGTGAGCATAAAGAAAAATAAAAACAGATATTGAAAAAACCAGAAGCAAAACCTTTCTCTTCATTTAAAGAAGATGCAAAAATTTAATACAAAGAAAAAAATATTTGCAGATATAAAATTGAATAATAAATTTTTCCCTGAAATTGAATTTTAAAATGTGATTATTTTAGAAATAGTTTTAACGTAATGAATCATACTTTTGAAAATATAGTTCTGGCAAAAAAAGTTTTTATATCAGCCATAGCGATAGACATTTTGTGTTAAATAAAATCTTCTATCTATAAAGATAACGCCATTTACACTTCAATATTTAATTTTAAATAATTGTTCTTCCTGTTATCAAAAACTAATAGAGCCATATAATACAAATTCGACCACCTAATATAACACCCTTTAATTTCCAGTGTTGTACTATCGAGCATTTAAATATTTTAATATAGTAATAATAAATAGTTTAAATATAGCTGCTTGAAAGATAGGGCAACATAAGACAAACTACCTCACCCATGGTCACGCCTTTTAACTTTTGAGTTAACTTTTCTATCATTTTCTATTATTGGCAGTAATTTTGCTGAAATTTTATTCATATAGGTGCCATTATGACTCTATAGACATACAAAAAAATCATGATTACTCTATGGGGGCGCCCTTTACTTCTTTAAATAAAGATATTTTTCTTAATGAAACCATTTTGTAAACATACCCTTTTAATTGCAAAAAAGCATTTTAAATAGGTTCAGAATTAAATGATCTTTGCGGAAAAGATTTTCCAACAAATCACACAAAAAATATTTAGTGCTCTTTCTGCTAATAAAACAATTATAAATAAGAAAATCAGGGTGCCTCATAAGATATATAATTATTTTTGTCACTTTTGCTTCAGAATTTCGACACGATACGAAACGATTATTAGTATTTTTTAATTTTGCCAACTGCCTTTAGAAATCTAACTTAAAAAATGAATTTAATGTGCATTAAATCACAATCAAAGTTGGAAGAAATTGTAATCGCATAGTGCTCTAAACAAACTGCGATGATGAGCCATCACGACCTTCTAGAGGATATGAGTATAAAGGGTGTTTTTAAAAGAGATATAAAAGTTAAAGTTGGCAAAACCTTCTAAACTCGCAGCTATTTCGTCAGCTATCAAGAGATTTATGTTTAGTTTGGTTTAGCATTTCAACATGAATAGACTGAGGCCTGAACAACGCTTCCAAATTGTGTAAATTTATTCTGAAAATCATGGTTGTATTCGACGTACCCGATTCCGATGCCATAACCGAACCTTGTTTAACGATGTTTAAATGGATATGTCAATAAACAAAATTGTTGTATTTGGAGTGATGATAATCTTTAAGTGTAGGTTGAGACACCGTTACATCCAGAAAAACTGACTATTTGTATGGGCTGGTGGAATCCTTGGACCGTAATACTTTAAAAACTATTAACCACTTGGAGAACAACACTCGCCACATTATTGCCAATATACTGTGACAAATGATGATAAAAGTCATCGAAAATTAATTAAATTATAATGTCACAAGATTATCCTTCAAATAAAGCAAATTTCGCGTCAATTCAGCTTTGTTTTATTGCTTTTCAAAATTTCATATCTCTATAAACAACTTATTTCTAAGCCATCGGAAATTCCTAGGGTCCCTATATTCCGTAAAACTTTTCTTTGATGTACGGTATCAATCTCGATATCGGTGTTCCCATAAATGGGTACAAATATAGGATCACATTAAAGAAGTTCATCGATTTGACAGAACATTAAGATTTGCCATTCTGTGGCAAAGATTATAAAAATAAAATCCGGGCAATTTTTAAATATTTTTCTTCGATTTCAGTTTGAAAGTTGTCAGCTACATTTTCAGTAGAAGAAACTCTTGTAATTAGGAGACCCTACACATTTTTAACATACTCCATCCAATTTTAGCTTTGTATAGAATGATTTGAAAATCTATATTGAAATCAATAATACATAATCGAAATTTATTTTCATTCTAATTTTAAAACGTTGGGAAACAAATTTTTTTAAACAAAATAATGTATTAAAATGTACTAAGATACCAATACCTTCTTCAATATAGCTAAGGTGTACCGCAGGACTGTATTCTTTCTCCTATGCACACATCGTTATTCAATATAATCTTATGTTTTACTTTAAGTCCAATTTTTGTATTCAGATGTCGGTAGTAGAGAGATGATGAATATGACTTAAATATAAAAAATTAATAATAACCATAATTTATCAGTAAAACGTTTGTTTCTTAAGTCTTTCGATTTTTTTGTAAATTTTTTTTTATGCATGTTTTATTAAGAAAGTTTTTGTATTTTATGTGTCTTAAATCTAAGAAACAACCTTTTATAAAAAACAAAATATTTTTTACAAAAACAAAAACTTTTATCATAAGCCTAACAAAGCAACTTATTAAAACCTTATAACATCTATTAATAGTGGCAACTAGGAATCAGAGGTGTCTTCTTTTGTCTAGCAGAAAATGCATTATTAATACAAAAAAAAGTTAATAAAAAAAGCTAATTACTCAATTTTAAAAATACATTTTTTTAAAGAAATTTTATTCTTCTAACACATTCGCCTTTAACTAGGTACTAAATAAAACTTTAACAAAAAAAATGTTTAACAACTTTATATTAAGAAAAGTGGGAAATAGAAAAACTTAAAAAACACACAGCTGCCTTAAAAAATACAAAAAAAGTAATAGAAATAAATACATAAGAAAAGATTAGAAGGAACTAAACAAAGATTTCTTGAATAGACAAAAGTACATACAAAATCAAGAGAAGAAAAACCACAAAAAAAAATAACTTGGAATTAAGACAAACAGCTTGAATTGACCTAAACATTAAAATAAAATAAAATAAAAAATTTATTATAAATAAACATAAAATAAAATTTAAAACATAAATATACATAAAATTTATTATACATAAAGTAAACATCAAATCCAAAAAATCTAACAAAATTAACAAAATTAATCGAAAAAAAATTAAATAATCCAAAGCCCAGGCCTGTTTAGGGTTTAAAAATCCAATTTTCTTTAATTTTTTAACATAAAACAACCAGAAAAAAGAGTTAAACAAATACTAAAAAGTTAAAAGGAAATGTGAAAAAGTCCAAAGTAACTGGCAAATCACAAAAATACAAAAGACCTAAATCAATTTTGACTGTCTGTGTGCCTCTACATAGCATAAACAAAAAAAAATAAATAAATAAAAAAGAAAACAAACCTTTGCTTTTTATTTCCAACAAAGTCCGTTGCTTTTTGACTGTTAACAATATTCAATTTTAAATAAAAACGAATATTCAAGCGTTTCGTACTCTTTTAAAAAACTACAATTTCTGTTTGTGGCCTAAGATCACTTCGAACTTCGAAGATTTCCAATTGCCTGTAGTATTTGTCTGAAACCAGTTTCTGGTCTCTGTGTATCTGAGGCCACCAAAGCAGCAGTCTCTTTTTCATTTTATTTTTTTATTTGCAATTTCTGTAGTTTTCTATACAAGATCTGTGTTGTTTTCAGTCCGTCTTTTTTGTTGATTTGTCACACTCTTGAGTTTCTTTTTGAAAATGTTTCTATATGTTTCTTTCTGCAGTCAATACTAACAACATGTAAATGTATATGTAAAACTAACATGGCCGCCGTTTATTAAAGACAACACAAACCAGTTTGAGTTGGGCTTGAGTAGCAGAGTTTAATTTGAACTTAGCAAAAGTTAAGAAAACATTTTATAATCCACAATATGTGTTGTAGTTCACATCGCAACCATTATCTACAAACTGAAATATGTTACACAAATTCCATATAAAGTCTACTGAAGTCTTTATAACAAAAGTCACAAATAAAAACATAGAAAAAATTGTACCATGGAAAACATCCACATTCTACAGCCGTCTATGTCTTGGCTTTTTGCGGCTTGAACCATCTATACAAGTTTACGTGCAAGAAATCAAAGAACCCAACAAACAATATTGAGCAGTTATTTACAATGGCGCACCATTATTATTTTATTAAATGAACAATTTTAGTAAGTGAATAACGATTTTTAGGCATATGACATTAAAATTGTTTTGTTCCGTGCAAAATTTGTAGGCTAGTAGGTAGTGTACTAGCTTGTCAGTATGGGGATTGTGGGTTCGATTCCCAACGAATATCTTGGTTTTTTTCACTACAAAAATAAAAATTGACTGTCGGTGGGGCTACTCAGCGATGAAGGTATAGTCACTGGTAGCTGTGGTGTCTTATATGGCAGTTAATTTCCGACTATCCTTCTACTTTGCCTGAAGTGCTACTTCTCTTAAAAAAAAAAATAAAAACAAAAAAAATCCTGGTCCAGAACGCACGAAGCTTAATAAAATTTAAGAACACAACCGCATTCATGCTCACTGGACCTGAACAAGAATCATTGTGTTCATTGTGAATGATCCGAACCCACACAACTCAAACGAGGGCCTTGAAACCGCAACCACCACGATACTCCCGAAGGGTGAACCTCAGTAATCAGTCAGAGAATAGTTAAAAGGCTAAAACGACAAATAGCTGAACTCTTGGGCTTTACTGATTCCCGCTAGTCTTGAAGGGGACTGGGATTAGTTTTACTCCCGTTGACACATGTAATGACAGTGAGATTCCGTCAAAACATATCAATGTGCCTCCGGGGGGCTGGGGTAGAAACTGGAGTAAAAGTACTATATTATCTACCTTTCCCCGTACAACTTCTGATTTACATTATTCCAGCAGAATTTAAACTAGTTTGTCTCACTCCCAGCCATTGAAAAATATTTAATAGTTTTTCACCTTTTATGGGGACAAAGGTTAACTAAAACCTATTTTAAAAACTAGTCTTTTCGCTAAGTTGTGTTTTTATAATATTACTTTAGACCACTTAAGAATTCTAAAATTATATTCAAAACTGCTAAGGCTATATATATACTTTTGAAATCATTAATATTTTATCTCAGCTTATAAACAACTAAGTTTTATCAAAAATTAATATTAAGCACAAATAATAAAGTCATAATATGCGTTTCTTAAATCGAAAATTTATTTATAAGGCTTGTTATAGATATCTAAATTTTTACAAAATGTATATTTTTTAAAATTTTATTTGTTAAAAATTAATCATTTTTGTGTTTGTTTCTTTTAGGTCTTATGGCATTTGGATGCCTTCCGTCGCTCCTTCCGATCACTCAATCAACATGTGTGCAGTGGACAAGATTGCATATTCTGTGCCTTAAAGGTAAGTACCTCATATCAATATTATTACAATCCACTTAAATGCATCCGTAAAGTAGGCAACACTTTTTTGTTTTCCACGAATATCTAAATTTAAAATTTGTTGCCTATAATTTGGAAGCATCATTGTTTTTTTAATTTGTTTAATATTATTTTCTACAATATTTTCAAAATGCATTGTCAGATTTAAATGTAACATTTAATTCTTAATAAATAAATTTAGAAGAATTTTTATGTATTAAGTGTTAAATGGTGTTAAAGAAAACTTTAAAAGGAAGTTGCAAATGAGAATTTCTAACACATGTAAATTCTACTCATAGTTTTAAAAAATCGGCTTATCCTAGCCTGGACAAATTCAGAGGTTTTATGTAAGATGGCACTTTTTTACCAAACGAAATTTTTAAAACTTTCTTTTAAGACAGTCAGAACAGAACTTGATATAAATTTAAGTTTAAATGTTGTTTTTCAAATCCCCATTAAAATCAATTTCAAGATTTAACAAAATATTTTTGTTTTGTATGAACAAAATTGTTTTTTTTTTTTAGTTACGTTGTTAATTTAAAAATACTGGTTTTTTATTAATTTTTTTGTCATAAAAAGTCTTTCATACGAATTAATTAAATAACAAACTGTTGCCTATGAAACATTCAATTATTTACATTGTGAATTTAATAAAAATAGTTTTATTTGGAGGTAATGCAGTGGCGTAGTTATTATAATTTAAAATTCTTAAAAACAAAAAAAAATCTGAACTATTTTGAAATCAACTACGTCAATATAGTTTTAAACATTTGAAAATCATTATGAAAGTTTAATACTAAAGGGCCTTGTGATCGTTCCTAGAATTATATTTTCTTGCCTTTGAATTTCTTCTAGGTTTAAAACAAAAAAAAACTCCATAACTAAATCCTATAACACAGTTTAGATTTTTAAATCGCATTATAAGCAAAAGAGTTTGCAACCAAATCCTAGACAAGGATTTTTGCCAATCTAGAGATTTTATAAAATTCTATTTCTTTATTATAAAATAAAAATTTTATTTATACAATAGCTAACAGTTCATTTATCTCAATTTATATAACACGCCTTGATGCTTCCAATTTTTAAATGCATTATAAGTCAAGATAAGAATATTTCATCCCCTACTATGTATATTCTATAATGTGTGAGTTTTCATGGTACTACCTGTAATTTCAGTTGATGGTTGCAAAACACTTCGTTTCTCCCTTAGAATAGGTTTTACCATGGCTATTAATCGCAAATGGTTTTGAAGTACATTTAATGGATTTGTACTCAAAGTAACAAGAAAGAAAAAACTTAAAGCATTGGATGGCACCAAAATTTAAAAAATAAAATTTATTTTATTTTATTTAGGATTTCGGTGCAGCAGCCAATAAAATCAGCTGTGAGCCTCAATATCAAATAAATTAAAACAAATTAATATACTTCTTGAGAGAAAAAGAGAGAGTAAAATAATATAAGCATCATACTAGCAGATTTTGTCAATACTAGCGATTTTCATAGAGTTAAACAACGAAGAGTTGAAGAGTTGAACAACGAACAAAATTTGGCAGCCATTCATTTTACAAAGATTACAATTATTTGGGAAATATGAACTTTACATTCTTTCAAATAATTGCGATTTCTTGAACGCCTTTAAAGTTCTCACATTTTATTGAATAATGCAATCAAAAATCTCTCACAAACTCTCTTATCCCTTTTTCTATAGTTTTCCAGTCATTCATTTGGTTTGACAGTCATGTATTTTAAATACCATAAATTAACGCTAAATTAATAGTTTTTGTTTAAAACTTTTTTAAAATCATGCTTATTTAGTTGAAATAAAAAATATCATTAATCATGTTTCCACCCTGTAATTACACGGCTTAAACTCATTGCACAAATAACAATCTAATTTTAAATAAAAACAAAAAAAGCCAACTTATAATTTCAGGTAAATTTAAATAATTAACATTAAAAATTCCTACATTCATCCTGTTGGAAGGAAAACCTTAAAATTCAACCATAAAAACAAAAACAAAAATATGTATGAAAATTCGAAGGAAAAACCTACAACTCACACTGTTGACTTTCTGAGAAAAGTAAAATTTTTGTGGGATTTCAGAGAAATTCTCTTGTGTGATATAAGTATTTCTATTTAATGTAACGGTATTTATACGGTGTGTGAAAATGCTGTTTACGAAAGTGCACAAGTGACAAAATTACTTTCAGGGTGCTCTCTGATTATTTTACTGAGAAAAAAAATTTTTATTTTTTTAAGAGAAAAAATTACAAATCAAATTTTACGTATAAATCAGTGAAAACTTTGAGGTAAAAAAAATATTAAATATAAACACAAATTATTATTATTTTCATGGTCGTAGGCAAATTTTGTGTGGATACAAATGGAATTTTACCAAAAGTGTGCAAACGTCTTTTTAGACTTAACGTGACCATCTTGTACAATGGAGCGTCATTTAGTTTTTCCAATAATATCTAAGGTCATGATAATAAAATGGAATGTTTAATGGAATATTTAAGGTGCGTTGTTCAGATGATAGTCCGCATAATTAAATGACAATTTTCAAGCGCCTGTTTAACGTTGATGAAAATCACGATTTATAACGAAACTGTTAATACTTTATCTAAAATGCAAAAAAATCATGTTTTTTTTCTTTGCATAAAGACTTAAACAGCTTCATTTGTTTAAGTATTTTTAGTTAGTTTAACCTAAATTTTGCGGTGGTAAAAAACAAATTTTAAGTTTTGTTCACCGATTCATTGCTAAAAGGTTAAATACTAAAGATTAAAGAAAATATATTTTTTAAAAAAAAAATAAATAAAGTCTTGATTGACTGCAACCTAAAATCATACAAGTTAATTATATAAACGTGACTAGAAATGTTGGTTAAAGAAAAACCAAAAATAAACAAAATCGAAAAACCGTTCAATAAACTAAATAAACTCTTTTGTATTTTTCTTTTTGATATTAAAAAGTACCCAAAATTATAAAAATAATTAACAGCAAAAAAATTCATATCTTAAATGTTTTATTAAAATATTAAACATATTATTAAATTTTGAAAACTCATGGACCAAGCAAACGATTTAAACAGCGAACCCTTTGTATCTGCAGTCGATATTGAATGGACCTTTTAAAATTCCCATACATTTAAATATAAAAAACCCACACACATGTCATTCATATGCCACCATTCATATACTTTCCTTACTACACATTTAACAAGTTAGTTGTGGAAAATCTTTTAAAATTAAAAGACAAACTCATACTGATATATAAAACATAATAATTAGCACACACATGTTCAGAAAATTGTACAAAACAGACCTTGAGGAAAAACCAAATTTCTCACCTTTATTAATAAAAAGAATACAAAAAATCCTCGCAGTTTACCTGGGCTACTAGGCCGAAAGCACGTGTTTTTAAATTTTAAATGTTTGGGAAAAATTATATCTGTTATATATACAAAAAAAAAACAAAAAAATGCACTATTATTATTATTGTTGTCCTAAATAAGTTGTTATTTAAAATCTTTCGTTGTTGCATTTTTAAAAATTCAAACTTATTTCAGAAAAATTTTTTCATACAAAATTATTTCTAAAATATTTTTCAAATAATTTTTATTTATTATATATATGGGAATGAAAGTTTAAATTAAATTATTTTATTAAATTATGCCTCATAAATTTTTAAATGCTAAAAAGAATTTTTTTCTGTTTAAAAAAAATTGAAAAAATAGTAAAAACAATATTTTTTTTCAATTTTCCAACAGAAGTTTGTTGTGATGAAGAAAATTGGAAAATCTTCATAATTTTAATTCGTATTTTTTAAGAAAAATTTATTTTCAACTTTAATTTTATTATTAAATATTTTAAAGCACAAATTTTAAGATATAAATAAACACAAATTAACTCCTTATTACGTTAAAGTTGAGTAAACTGTTTTTTGTATTTGTTAAAAATTATTTCCTTATTCAAGTATCAAATTTAAAATTATTAATTTTTAATATCTGGAGTAAAGTCTGTTAAACTTAAAAATTTAATTTTAATTTACTTTAGTTTAGCTTCTAACTAAAAATTCCTTTTGCACTGAAAAAAAGATATTGTTTAATTTATTTTAGACTATGATTTTTTAAAAATTTTAATTTTTGGCAATTAAATTTTGTTACTAAAAAGCCTCCCTTTATATTCTTTTTCAAACAATCTCAAATATTTTACATTTACTTATTAGTAATTTTGGATAATTTTATCTCTGCACTAAAAATTCTGTTCGAATCACATTTTGTACCAAAAGGTCAATTTTTATTTATTGAATTTATTATAAGTATTTGGCTTTTATTTTTTAGTACTGTTTATATTTGGTAGTTAAATATTTTCTGCATTTTTTTCAATCATTCCAACAGTTTTACCTTTAATTTGTAATTTTTTTTGAATAATTTAACTTGTGTACTAAAAATTCTATTTGTATTTCATTTGTCAGCAAAAAGTTCATATTTATTTACTGAATTCATTCAAATATTTATATCTTGCCTTTTAGTACTTTTTATTATTGCTAGTAAAGCTTTTGTACTTAAATCTGTTGGTAATAAAAGGCAAATATTCCCAGAAAATTGTAGTACTTGGTACTAAATAAAATGCTTATAGGAATTTGATTTTCACCCAAAAAGAAAAGTTTGTGGTAGAACAAATTTTTGGATAGTAAATTTTGTCGTTGTAACGTATTAAGTTTATTTTATATTTATGCATTCCAGCGTAGAATGTTAATTTCTAAAGCTTATTTTATTTGCGCAATTTAAAATTTTTATACTTTAAGTTGCTTTGTTCTACATATAAAAATTAATGCAATATTTATTTTATTTTAAGCCCCAAAACATTCAAGAATAAAGATTAGTTATATGCATCTCAGTATATATATATTTATTTGCCTATATTCTGTGGCTGATATTAGAAATATTTTCAAGAATAAATTTTATTTTACAACAAAAATTTACCAGAATAATGATAAAATTAGATAACCCTGTGGCTCCTGCCTTAAATATTAAGTTTTTAAATTTCTAATTTAGACGATAAACCTTAAGTTTTAGTTGCATTAACAGTTGTAAATGCTAAAAGTTATTTTATATAACTTTAAAACTATTGGCAATCCTTTAAATTTAAATATATTTTAATTGTTTTAAATTAAATTGATATTTTTTATTGTTTTCAATTATTTTCGTATTAAAAATAGGTGTTAAAGTAGTTTTTCCCTATGTAAAATACATTTCATTTTAAATATCATCCTAAGCATACCTCAAAAACTTTAACTTTTAAACTTAAACTGTATTATCATCTCAAACATCATAACGATCATGACAATCAAAAGACTTGAATATTTTTAAATAAAGCAGGCAACCAAACACTCAACAGTTTAATCATGATCTCTCTAAATAATAAGCAACATGATGCCTGGAAGTTTTTTGTTAGCAGCAAAAACGAAGTAACAGTTAACGAATAAAAGAAACCAGCAGAACCACTAATGACACGAAGATCTAGCTGCGTTGACTTTTATGGATAAACGACGAGACTGTACTTTAAGTTTAAAAATAATTTTTTCTTATATATTTCTTTAATACCAAACTTATAGCGGACCAAGTTTGTAAGCGAAACAATGACGACACAAATACCAATTTTAAAGCATAAAGTGAGGAACAACAAAAGAAAAGAAAGACAAGAAAAACAAATAAAATACAAGAAACAACATCATAAGTTCAGAAAGAGAGATTTTAAGCATAAGAGAACTTAAGAAATGTATGTCAGGGATGGAAAACTAACTTCTTAGTTATACCGTCATAATGTAAAAGTGAGGATTTGGTAGCTTTTGTATAACTTTGTAAAAACAGAAGATCATTTTATAATAATAATAATTGTAATAATTTTAAAAACTATATTAAAAAATATTTATAAAATAAAAAAGTCACCTGATTGCTCATTATAACAAGCGACCAGTGAAGCACCCTATAGGGAAAATTTATGGCAAATTTAAAAAAATGAATTAAAATTTTGTAGGTGTGTCTTACTAAAAACAACGTTTAGGGTTTGTCGAAAGCTTCAAAAAAAATTATATATAATTATAGCTGCTGACTAACAATCTGTTTTAGCAATAGTCTAGATAATGTTTGTGTATGCCTTTAAATACCGAAACAACTATAAACGTTTATTCGCATAAAGCATTAATAAATTAGGACTCTTAAAAAAACACGACTCTAATAAAAATTCAATTTTTGTTTAGTTATTGCCATTTTACGAATGATGACTTCCTTATAAGAAAGCGCTAGAAATTACTTTAACTTAAACAGTTCTCTCTTTTATGTGATTAAAAATAAGAAACATGCTTTACAATTAAGAAGTGTAAAAAAAATTAAATTAGAATTATTTTCTGTTTAACCAAATGCCCAATTTAGATAACAAATATTAGCTCCTTGATGCAATGATGGACAACTAACTAGATGAATGAACAATAAAATATAAATTAAATAAATAACAGGACTGTTTGATACTACGATAAGTGGAAATATTACGCATGAAGCTATTAATTTTTATAAACACTCTTAAATCGATGGCTAATGTAATACTTTTTATCCTTTGCAAATTATTTCACAAAGCTACACAGAATCAATCCAGAATAACTACATTAAGCAGCTCAATGTCTATTTGCCACTTTGAAGCAACAAAGATGACGTTTGGGATTCCATATCGAGAAATACAATTACTAAAGGAGTTTTAAAATTTTCCTTACACATTTGTATTATTTTCGTTTATTAGATACATATGTTAAACTAAACTGGCCAGGTGTCATCCGCAAGTCTGCAATAATTTAAAATACTTTATTCTTTGTAACATGAAACCTATTAATATTACTAATTCTGCGTCTATATCTTATCTATAGAATTAATAAGAATTTTGATTAGAAATTGTGAAAATTTATCTCTAAAAAAATGGGTTCAATATGAATTTTTATCGTAGCAATAGTCTAGATAATGTTTGTGTATGCCTTTAAATACCGAAACAACTATAAATGTTTATTCGCATAAAGCATTAATAAATTAGGACTCTTAAAAAAACACGACTCTAGTTATTGCCATTTTACGAATGATGACTTCCTTATAAGAAAGCGCTAGAAATCACTTTAACTTAAACAGTTCTCTCTTTTATGCGATTAAAAATAAGAAACATGCTTTACAATTTAGAAGTGTAAAAATATTTAAATTGAGATTATTTTCTATTTAACCAAATGTCCAATTTAGATAACAAATATTAGCTCATTGATGCAATGATGGACAACTAACTAGATGAATGAACAATAAAATATAAATTAAATAAACAACAGGACTGTTTGATACTACGATAAGTGGAAATATGACGCATGAAACTATTAATTTTTATAAGCACTCTTAAATCGAAAGTTCGGAAACAAAGGACTATTATTTTAAACTGATGGCTAGTGTAATACCTTTTATCCTTTGCAAATTATTTCACAAAGCTACACAGAATCAATCCAGAATAACTACATTAAGCAGCGCAATGTCTATTTGCCACTTTGAAGCAACAAAGCTGACGTTTGGGATTCAATATCGAGAAATACAATTACCAAAGGAGTTTTAAAATATTACTTACACATTTGTATTATTTTCGTTTATGAGATACATATGTTAAACTAAACTGGCCAGGTGTCATCCGCAAGTCTGCAATAATTTAAAATACTTTATTCTTTATAACCTGAAACCTATTAATATTACTAATTCTGTTTTGCGTCTATATCTTATCTATAGAATTAATAGGAATTTTGATTAGAAATTGTGAAAATTTATCTCTAAAAAAATGGGTTCAATGAGAATTTTTATCGTAGAAAGACAAAAACTAAAACTTCCAAACATATTTTCCATTGAAAATTTATTTTTTGTTTGTTTTTATTTAATGAACTTATAAAAAAATTAAAAAAAAAAAATTAAAATTATTGAATTAAAATCGATAAACGCATAAATGTATCCATCCCTGAGCTTTTCATTACTCTCGAATTGAAAAATAATTCTGCAAGAGCATAAGAAAATTAAAAATAAGTTAAAATCCGGCCTTTTTTCCTTTTTTTCATGCTTAAGGCTTGCAGTTAAATTTTCCGGTTAACACGAATTACAATTTTTCAAAATGGAAATGAACAAATTGTACAATACACAAAAAGAAAAACAAATAGAAAAGGCCATGTACGAATTGTAGTAATTTCCATGACCATTTCTTCAACTTGAACACTCTAGAACTTCCTCCACATGAAAAGCAACCCACTACGATAAAAATAAACAGACACATCACCATAATCATTAAAATATAAAATGATCATAACTTAATGATCATTAGCACTCGTATTAAATTATGTTATTATTCTTATAATAGCTTCTGTTAAATTTTAAAACTCTTCAAAAAAATTATATATAAAGAAGTTGCCAACCTTTGTGGTGTTAATTCTTTTTATATTATTTTCCTTTTCTTGTTTTGTTTCTTTGTTGACTAAGTTTTCTCAAACTTATCATAGCATAAATTAACTTCTAAAATATTAATAATAACATATCTAAAGAAAGAACATATCTGTTTTTCTTACTTAAAGTTCTACTTTTGTTTAATTTTATACCTAAAAACACTTGTTTTTTCTTTTCTAATTTCAATTAAAACAAAAAAAGTTTGTATCTTTTAGTTTTTATTTAAAAAAAAGGTCTACAAAAAAGTTTTAAATTAATAAAACTAAAAATTATGTATCTTTTGTTTTTAAAAAGTTTATGTCTGAGAATCTCCCACGCATTCTCATTCTGTAAACTGAACTTTACTTGAATATGGTGCATGAGTTTTAATTGTTGCCTTTGAGTTGCATGCATGTTGATTGTTAAAATTTGCCAGAGGAAAAAAATGTATATTTTAAATCAAAATCACTGGTGCAAATAATAGTTTGGATTCTTAAATCCAGTAAAAAGAGTGGTTAAAATTATTACCTTCAACTTTATAGAAAAAATTATTAAAAAAAAATAACAAATTGAAGGGAATGTTTTTGTTGCAAGAAAAATCTAGAAATTTAGTAATAAAGTATAGTAAATTAATAATATAAATGTCATACAGAGATTTTTTATTATTTTTTTAAGATAAAAAAAAATCAGTAATAAAAAAATCCAATTTCAATAATTTCATGAAAATTTAATTTTATTGCCACAGCCGTAGTTCGACACGTAAATTAGAAGCCTTTAGCATGAGAAAATTCATATCAACCGTATCAACATCAACTGTAAATAGTAATTTTAAAATTTTTATTTATTTACATTTTTGGGGAAAGCATGGCTTGATATGTAAATAATTCGCTTTGAATTAGTCAAAAAGAGTTAAAAGAAGAAAAAAATTATTTATTTTAATTTTCTTGTACTTATTAATGCAGTGCAAAATAATCTTAAATAAAATTCTATACTTTCGAAAATGTATTCCTTAAAAGGAATATTAATAAAATAATAACAAAAATATGTTAAATAAAAATATCTCATGAAATCATTAAAATATTTTTTTAAAAAAATATTTTTTTTAAAAAAAAAGATCAATCATATGATTTTCTTTGAGAACATAATATTTTTTGACAATCACCACTATCAATATGTAAGATGTTCTTACGTTAAGAATAATAAAATATATTGAACATTTTATCACATCTTTCAGTTTAAAATAATGATCAATAACCATTTTCCTTTTTCAAATTTAAATCTTAATCCATCTGTCGTTTAATGCCTTGTCTTATGCGTACTCCATTTTAATTTTTTATTTAATTCTTTTCTTTGAAAATATTAACAAACACACAGCCATACACATAAATATCAACAATTCTATCTTTGTAATTAGTATTGTGCGAGTCTTTGGAAAAGGAATTTTCTACTTCAGGTACTTTAATTGCACGACAACTTTAATACCAGACTAGACGTCTAGGATTGTATAATTGTGTGTCTCACAAAGAGCATTAGATTTTAAACAAAACAAAAGTTCTTGGTTATAAAAATGTTTTTTTTTTTCCTTTTGAGAGCTAAGTAATATCTGTATTTAATAGATGACTTTCTTTTCTAAACTTATTTGTTTTTCCTTAAATATGAGTTTTATTTATTGGAAAATGTTTTCGTTATCACACAAATCTAGAATTAAAAAAAAAAACTTAAACTTGTTATCTTTTAAGGCGATCAATCAAATTTTTCTCTTTCAATCCATCCATTTGTTGAATCTAATGAACTGTGCAAGACTTTACATATTAATGATTTTAAATATGCCTAGAGTACTTTACGAACCACATAGCTGTGGCGTCTTCAATACACGCTTGTATTATTTAGTGGTATTTCTTTAATTTTAATTAATTTTTTAATCTGTACCTTCTAAATGTTTTGTTTTCATTTTCAGTTTAAAATTTAATGAAGTTTTTAATTGACTCACTTATATATTAAATTAAAAAATAAATGCACAACTATCTAATTAAATAATTAATTGAATAAGTTGAAAATTTCATAAAAAGTCAATATAAAGACAAAATATCAAACAGGACCAAAAACTTTTTGGTGGGAATTTTATGTTTTTTCTTACCAAAAAAAAGTTTTTGAATCCATAAAAGGTTTTTTTCATTTCTTGGCTGAACGCTAATTAAATTTCCAGTTAATTGTAAAAATAAAACAAAATTGTCTAATTAAATAATTATTTGAATCAATTAAAAATAAGAACAAGATTTTTATTATTAAATAATTTTTTTTTATTAAATAATTAATTAAATCAATAAAAAAATATTTAAAAATTCCAACTGAAAGCAAATAAAATTTTCCGAAATTATTACAAATACGCACTTTTTTTATTAAATATTTTATTAATTCAATTAAAAATTTCATAAAATATAAATCTAAAAACAAATAAATCCTATTGTCATTTTCCGTCTTAAGAGTACTAATTACGCCGCGGCTTGAGAATGATGTTTCCACAACGAAAGGCGCTCGCCCTTAACTTCAAAACAGCCAGATAGGACGAAAAATGGCAATGGTATTTCATTTATTGGCGGAGAAAAAATAAACAATACAATACCACAACAAATAAATCTTTTAATAGGAGCAAACACTTTTTTCTCTTTTAATGTTGTGTAAACTATTTTAAGTCACATTTTATTAATTTTATAACCCCCAATGCACCTTAAAATACATTGATTTTTAAAGGATTCTAGAATCCCTTATCTTTTAGAATCATCAACAACATGATAAATGATTGCCTTCTAACTGAATTTTTTTTTTGTTTTTAATTTTTTCTTTAATGCCCGTTCTAAGAATGTAGACAAAATACAAGTGTCAATTAAAAAAAATTTGTTTTTTAAATCAGTTACTTAAATCAGTTACTTAAAGTCAAAGCACGTGCGTCAATCGAATGCATTTATTTTTTGTGTTTGTTGACTCGCAGCAACAAGAGTTTTAGCACAATATAAATAATACAAAAAACTAAAAAAACAAAAACCTGGTTTTAGACAAAGTTATTGATTAAAAAAAATGTTTTACCAGCCATAAATAACCAACTAAACATGATGACAAAAGAAAAACATTAAAAATAAAACTGATAAATGTCAGAGTTGTGTAATTGATAGAACTGCCTGAGCTTTATTACTTCTTTTCCATCCATAAAATGTATTTTGTAACCAAGATTTATGACTCTCAAGGGATGGAAAAGTTTAAAGATCTTTAATTTTAATAGAAGTCTTCTTAAATAAGTTACAACTTTAATGTTGATTAAACAATTATTTGAGTTTCTATTCCAAATCCAAAAGCTAAAACAAATTGAGCAAAATAATTATTTTGTTATTACGTTTGCTTTTCAAAGAACTTTCTTGATAGCGGTTTTAGGAAGAAAGACTTTATTATTTATTTGTTATTACATAGATGATAACATTAACTGCTTTAAATAAAAAAAGCAACAAACAAACCCAAAATAAAACTATATATTATTTGCATTTCTTACAACATAAAAGAAAAAAGCAGAAAAATAAATAAAAATATAAAATCTAGAGCATATTCTTTTTAAACATCTTAATCATTCAAACAAAAAACAGTTAAATCTATTTAAATTAAAAAAAAACTAAATGAAGCAAACAAACTGACAAACAATAGACATATGAGTTTAATTAAATTTTTATCGTCTTTTTTGTAATAGGCATTAGAACATTCAACACTACTGAGTTTATTATTTTTCTACCTGTCTCTACTGTAATCGCTAGATGGCTATAAAGTTTCCAAATAAAATTTCGTTTTAAGTAATTAAATTTAATATGAAGGCATTTTTTTTTTCTTTACTCTATATTTTTTATTTTGTAGTATATTTGATTTATTTTAATGCTGGATTTTAAGTATCAATGTTCCATGAATAATCAAAGTTTTCTGATTAATTTTAAGACACGTGCTATTTAAAAATAATTACAAAAATCATGTTATTTCGTAAAAATTGTTTAAACTCATATTTGAAAATTTTTTATTATTTATTTTTTTTTTGCTATAGTAAACATGAATAAATATTTTTTTAATCTTAAAAATACATATCAAAATAAAGTTCAGCTGAAAAATTTTAATATCGTTTTTGATGCCATTTTTAACATTTTTATTTTAAAATTTTTATTTTTTTATTTTAGTGCCATTTTTATAGCATTTTAAACCTTAAAAAAAATATTTGAAAACTCAATAAAAATCAATTTTTATTTATTCTTTAAATTAATTATTTTTTTATTACCTTTAAAAAAAAATATTTATTTTAGTACTCACATCATCAATGTTTAATTTGTAGAGAGAAGTAATGCAAAAGTTGTTAGATGTAGTGTTAGATGTCAGTAGCTTCTATATGAAAGTGACAATCGTAACACTGTTTATGTAACTGCGAAAAATGTGCACAATATGCTTAAAGAGCTTCTTCAGTATGATACTTGCTGCTGTTAAGAAAATGACCTAAATCTTGCCTTAAAATGGTTGGCTAGAGGCTTTTGGTAGTCTTTTAGTTAATTGTTTGAGCAAGTAATTTTTTTGATTTGCCATACCCGCTATGCCTCGCTATCTATATCAAAAAAAAAAAAAAAATTCAGTGAACTCGCAGAAACGTGAACACCCAGTAACATGAATATCCAAAAACATGAACATTGACTTCTCTAAAACGTGAACAAAGGCTGAAGGCTCTAAAACGTGAACGTTAAAATTCAATTTTGTAAGCTTATTTAAACATTTTGGGATTCCCCGCAGAAGAATCCCGTGATTTGTTTGTTGCAAACAACTTTTGTTGCATAATAAGTAGTTTTGGTATTAACGCGGCAGTTATATTGGAAGCACCTCTCTGTAAATATTTTTATTGAAAATATGTCTAATAAAAAACCAAAAGAAATGTCAGATATTTTAGAGCTTTTAGAGAAAGGTTCACCTGTAACTGGTTTGTCGAAAAAAATATAATGTTAACTCGACGATTTGTTCAATAAGAAACAAAAAAGATGCAATTTCGAAATGTGTTATTAATACATTTTTGGGTCCTGGAAAACGGGAAACACTGCATTCTTTAGAGCTTCCAAAAATGGAAAAACTGTACTGATTTAGAAATTAGTATCTTAGAAACCCTTTTGCAACCCATAGTACATATATTAAAATATGGGAGAAACTTACAAAAAGTAGAATCAAAACATGTTTCATAGGTAAAAAGTAACGTATTTTATTTTAAATTAAATAAAAGATAAAAAGAGACTAAAATAATATGTTATAGAAAAAATGCAATCTAAAACGTGAAAAATATCGAAAACATAAACACCCTCGGTAAATAAATAAATACTAATAAATAATTTTTGATTTATTGGAATAAGTTTGAATTTATTAAATTTTAATTCGGGCTCGATTCCTTCAAATAAATATTTCATGATATTCTCATAAAACATTTATTCAAATATAAATATATGAAATGTGTTACTGCGGGGAGAGCATATTCATATTGCAATTTCACTATTCCTCATATAGCTCATCAGTGCTTTCTACCCCTACTATTGTATAGATAACTCAAGAGTATTACATCTAAAGCCGAACTGATTAAATGAGAGTTTTCAAAATCAACACAGCATAGACAGCAAAACTCAATATCATGAAATATCTATTTGAAGGAATCGAGCGCGAACTAAATTTAAAGAAAATAAATACTCGTAATTAAAAGTATTTATATTAATTAGATTAATTAAATAATAGTTTGTTTCATTAGCATTCAATGACAAATAATGCTTATAATTTTTTTATAATTGTCATTATTTTCAATAATGCCAATGCTTTTTGATGAAGAAATTTAATTGATTATTACATTTACAAAATCAAAGTCATTTCTTAGATGCTAAAATACTCTTGATTAAAACAAAATTAATTTTAAAAATCCTTATTTGGAGTCTTTAGTTTGGTGTTTTGCTTAATTTGTTTATATATATTTTTCACATCCTTCTAATTGACCTTTTCCTACATGTTTGTTTTTGACGGTGGCAAAATGGGACGAAATTGTAGTGAAATTTGACGGATATCAGTATAATTATTAGAAAGCTGAGGTAGGACGAATGACTTTAATTCTCTACCAATGTCCAAGAATCTTAAAACGAGCTATATGATATATCAGTATTGGAAAAATTATACGAGACACGAGGTTAAGGGGTTTTGATTCCAAACTGTTGCTATTTGATTTGCCATAAGATTTTAGTTTACAAATTGATTTATTAGAGTTACCTTTATTTTTAAATTAAAAATTAAAAGAAAAAAAAAACAAAAACTATCTGTACCCTGAAAAGCTGAACTAGTGATCGAAATAATTTAACTTTTAAAAAAGTATTTTCTTTTTTAATTTCTCTATAATTCTACTCCGCTCACGCAAAAATTTATTGAAGCATTTGAAAATAAATAAGTTAAATAATTCTGTGCTAATACAAATATTGTATATACTCGTGAGATACTTTATGATATGCTATACAATTACAATTTTTTCAATTTAACTACTGAGTGTAAAATTGATATCCCTTTTGCCACAAAACTCCCACCAACAAGTGTGTTACGATTGATCAATTGAAGCAGCCACCCGTGACTTATGTCTCAGCAATAAGAAGCACAAACCTCAAACGTTTTTTTTTTGTTTTTTTGTTTGTTATTGTTTCGTTTAGGCCATGATAAAATTGCTTGTGGCTGTAAATTGTAAGACCAACAAAAAATTACTTTACATTTGTAAGATTAATTATCTCCTATTTGACACTTTCTTACATAAAAATATTATGACTCATAGAATTAAGTGGAAGACAGCAGAGTATGTTTTTCTAAAGAAACTTTCAATAATGTTGGATTTCTTTTGGGTTTAATTGTGTTGCCCAGTTTTTTTAGTCTTTTTTGTTCAGTGTTATTGGTGGCTTGCTCTTGTATTCATAAAGTTTGAGTCATATAAGAAAATTAAGACAAAAATAACATGTATAATTTTATTACCAAATTTAAAAAAAAACACAATATTTTAAAAACTTACAAAAATTATTGCTCATTCCTGTTCAAAAAGTAAAAAACAAAAGCTTGTCACGAAACTGAGGAGTAGTTATTAATTCCGTCATTATCACTTAATATGAAGAGTATCATCAATTTAACATATTTTTTTAATATAAGATGGTCTATAATTATGGTGTGTGTGAACAGAAAAAGAGAAAAAAATTGTACGACCATATTTTGTACAATGGCGGTGGCTGCATTGCAAAGGTGTCTTTATATATTTAAACGGAATAACATGACTATAAGTTCATATCCCAACAAAGTTAATTAATTGTTGTAACATAACTACAATAATGATTAGTTTTGCAGGCGAATAACGGAAAAATAGCAGATCAAACTTGTATTGATAATAAAAGGAAAATAGTCAAGTTTGATCTATAGAGGAGTCGGCTCCTCTATACCTTTTAAAAATTGAGGTTGTTAAAGCAACTTTATAATAAAAATACATAAATTGTGATCGATATTTTAACATAGCCTTATCTATTAGTAAAGGCACTTTCATGTATTTCTTGACCGAAATACTGTTCACGTACCTAAAGTAAAATTTAAAAAAACACAAAAATGTTCATATCTTATAAAGAACATCGTTGCCACCGATTTTTTTTTTACAAAATGTTTAATAGTCCTGTTTGCTAAACATTCAATCTACATTTCACTCCACTTTAATGCCGATAGTATTGTAACAGCAACCTCATTCAATATATGTTGCAAATGGATCAGTGTAAAATTTCATTAATATTAGCTTCAATCATTCGTTGCTTGCGGGGTTTGTTAGAGGGAAAAGTGGTAACGTAACAACATTTGGCAGTCGTTACTGAGTTAGCTGAAAGGCATTTGTGAAAAAAAGTCTGAGTCTCGCCAGAAACACATCGTATTTGTTGGTTGTATGGTTCAGTTATTTAAAGGCGTCTCCATGTTTAGCTGAAAAGATATACAGTAGCTAAAGTCGCGCCAGAGTTACTATGCTGTTTAGTGGATGGTTGTGCAAGTAGGTAAAAAGTGTATATTTTGTTTGTTTGCGATTAAAAATCTACAGATTAAGAAACACAAAATAAAGAATTTGATATGTCTAAAGAGTGGTTGCCCTCGCCTCTTAGATATCAAAAGCATCATTATAATAATTTATTTTCTTAATAACTCATTTCAATTAACAATAATTAAAAAAAAGGTTCACTTGTTAAAAAATTTAGTAACTTGAGGCTTAGGAATTAAAATATTGTTTATTGCCCATAAAGTGTCTGTCTATTAAATAAATTATAAAATAATTTCCAAAGAAACGACTTCTATTTATTGTATTTATTTAATTAATTATCATAACTAAATATCAATTACATTTTAGTAATAAATAATAAAGAGATGTACAGGCATCCAGGCTAAGATATGGATAATAATAAAAATGCATATAAAAGTTACTTTTAACCTTTAAAGCTGCTAAATGAGGATTTAGAAAATAGATGGTTTTTAAAACTTAATATTAAATGAAGAAATAAGAAAATAATTAAACATAAGATTTACTGGAAGCATGACTCATCTTAAAAAAATACCTTCTTAACAAAGCATTTTTTTATTGAAGAATTCCTTGGAAAATATTTATGTTTTCTATGAGCAGCATTTTAAAACTTCATTGACCAGGACAGTATGATGTTTCAGTTTTTACGTTCATTCATGAATTTTGTAACATTTTTTATGATGTCCAGACCAGCATAACAAACTTTTACACTATTAATTTAAGTTTTGGTTTTTTCTTTTTTTGTTTTTGTACAAAATCCCAATGGTTCTCATCAATTTAACGCGTGATTGGTTTGTGGAGGCATTTCCGTTTATGCTGCTGGGTTATAAAAATGTTTCAAAACAAGATAAAATTAAAAAAAAAAACAAACTAAAGCATAAAAGTTTCTTTTACTGCCATGTATACAAAAATGTTTTAAATGATGAGAAAGTAAGAAAGAATGTTATGAAGGTAATAGATATTCTAGCAACAAAAAGGCATTAATAACAGCGAATTAAAAGTGACTCAATAGCAGTGCGTAGATGCAGTCATCAGTTCAATATTTTTTTTTAAATATAAAGCAATAACTTTTATTATTACAAACAGCATTAAATGTATATTTAAATAATTTTTTTTTATCCAGACTTATTGCATTAATTATTGTGATAATTAAAATAAGCGAAATCATAAAAATCACAGTTCGACGATTGCGATAGATGAAAACTCAATAAAAACGCATTCCTCAATGGTCGTATTTCACTAAAATTTTGCTCTATTTGCTTACCAATATTTTTACATTTAATTTACTCGTTAATTGCAAAATAAAGTATGGCATGCCTTTCTTCCTTTGATGTAACTTTTTTAATCAGCTTTGTATAACCAACAATACTATACAACCTTAACTGTTTACAGGCGAGTGAAAACGTTTAGATTCTTTTTATGTGATAAGATGGTGCAGCCTGTTTAGTATGTGTTTTATAATTATAGAATTAAATAAATTACCTGCGAAACAATTGATTGATGACAGATTTTAAAAATAAATCAAATAACACACTTTCTTAACCCTCTTCTGAATAGCGGCACCATACAAGCAACATGAAACAAAGGCAAGTCGAACTTTTTCAGGGGAAAGAGAAAAAATAAACTATCTGTTGCGATACTTGTACTAACCATCCAGCCCCCTCGGGAGGCACCGTTATTACAGGGAGCTAACTGTACAATTCCACGTTATTTCCACGGGAATCAGCCCCAGAGTTCAGCATTTTGGCTTTTTAGCCTTTTAGCTGTTCTCTGACTAATTATTGAGGTTGGCCTTTCGGAAGCACCGCGGTGGTTGTGGTTTCGCGGCCCTAATGAATTTGATTAAGGGGCCAGGATCATCTCACCTCTATTCAGAACAAAGGGTGAATGATCCGGATCCAGTGAGCTAATCATGTGTTCTGCACCAAAAGTCGCATAGTTACCAACTCTTCAGCAAGAAGTGGGGGTTGGTGGCCCTGCTACGAAACTTCCGAAATTGCAACTAGGAATGACCTGTTGCTAGAATTATGTCTTCGCGTTCCTAGGGCGTTGATCCACACATCATATGACCCCAGCGGTGTGACCACCGTCGAGTTATGGTATACACACGCTGGGTACGTAAATCTTATCACGTATGCCCTGTTTGTGAAATATTTTTCTTTTCTGTGTCAAAAGTTTTATGAGACTTCTAATTGTTTCAGTTAGCTTAAGATATACAATTTACTTTACTAACAATTAATTTCTACCTTCTTTTAACAATTTCTAAAAATAAAAATGTTTTAATCGCTATCAGGCATTTTTTTTTAATTTTCTATAGAACTTGTTTCCATGCCATATTTTACAAGAAGAACAAACTGAATAAACAAACGCGCGCTTTTTTGTTTTTTTTTTGCAATTTATCTACTTATATTTATTTTATAAGAAGTGACATTTCAATTTGCTTAAACTGTTCATGTTACAAAGAAAAGAAAAATAAAAAATGGACAAAAAACGCAGGCATAACCACAATTCAAAAAAGCATACAAACTGAGTGACTTGAAATCCACACAAAATGAAATACACAAATGTAGTAGTAAAAGATATAAATATTATTTAAATTCGAAGAACAAAAAATAAAATAACAAACGAATAAACAGATGAATATAGAAGCATATATATATATGCTGATTCAAAAATATATTCATACATACTTATGCACAGTCATATTGAATAGGATTTATATAAAAAGCTTTAAAATGGATTCACATTTCAGATGAAAACAGTAAACAAAACAACAAATAAAATAAATAATGCCAGTAGGGGTAAGAATTATTATTTAATTCGCTCATAGAAGTCAAACTATAGGAAACCAGTATTTCTATATTGTCTAAATATTAAATCAACGAAAAAACAAATATTTTTTCTAAGAGATTTTAATCTTAAAAGGAATTATTTTCTTGTTACTACCACAATTGCGTTTAATTTTGCGGTTAACATTTTTTTCAACCATTTAAGCGGATTATTTAGGGTCATATTTTATTTAAAGTTTGTTTTCGATTTAGTGTTTTAAAAAAATTGGTGAAGTGTAAATAATTCGGGAGGTTGTATGAATGTAATTAATTGATGTAATTCAAATGATAAATATGAAAATGTTATTAGACGCCGCTGTTGAAATTAAATAAGCGTCAAACCTCTTTTCTATTTAAGTTAAAAAGACATTAAATAAATACTGCATGCCACTTAAAGGATTTTTTTTTAACAACAAAAGAATCGATTTATTAGTTTTTTTTCTATTTTTTTATTAAAAAGAACAAATACATCCACATACATATATATAACTTCCTGCCCAATCGTTAGCTGATACACAATCCATTTTATGCCACTTCGTACTAAGTAGAATTTTCAAAAATATAATAAAAATCAAAGTTAATAATTCAATAGCTACAGTAGCTTCCAGCTAAACAGAAAAGCAGTAATTTATAAATGTCTAAACAACTCACACTTACATACGTAAATAAAGGATTGTTAAAACTCCCCCTTATTTCTTTGAGTTTGCAAAGTAAAAAGGTGAAGAATATGTTAACGCTCTTTAAACACATCAACTTTTGTTGCTAAAACTAAATACAAATAAATATTCTCAATTGCATAAAAGATCCCTTGGCGCTCTAAGAAAATTCACTTAACTCTAAATTTTTAAATTAAAATATCTTGAAAAAATTGTTTGATATAACTAATAAAATTTTTTTTATTGATAATATTGAATAATAATATTGATATGAATCGAATAATTTATATAATTTGCTTCATATGTTTACGTAGCATATGCCAGCCAGCACATGTAGGAAGATATACAATAAAATCAAAGAAACTAATAGCATTGTCAAAAATGTAGGAATTGATTTAATAACAAGAAAAGACAGAAACTAATTACACCAAACTGTTATTTTTAGAAGCCCATAAAATCTAAAATTCTAGTAAGGAAAAAATAAGTTTACAGGAAAAAATTAATAATCGTAAAAAACAGCAATAATAAACTCAATTTAAAAGCTTTTTATTTAAAGTCAAAACATGAAGCATAAATTTCAGGGCTTAACTAAAGATAACTTTGCACAAGGATCTAGAAAACCAAAACAAATTAAATTGAAAAAATCCTCTAAAATTAGATTGTACATTAAAAAATTATTTTTCCACCAAAACAGCTTAGTTGAATCTTTTAGAATAGCATATTTACCAAAAATGTTAAAAGCTTAAAAGAAAAAACTTATAAATATAGTCGATATATTTTAAAATCACCCTTAAAAACATTTTCTCAAAAAGCCTACATTTTTCCATTAAATTGGAAATTCATAACGAAAAACGAAAACAAAATAAATTTTATTTAAAAAATCGTAAAATTTCAATGTAACAACAAATCAGAGTATTAAACAAAACAATCGAATATTATCGAAGATTTAGCACAAAACTGAAAATTTAATAAATATTTAATTTATAATCATAAAAAAGAAACATCCAAAAAAAAATACATTTTTTGGAATTAAATCATGAACTATTTGTATACTTCCACTGTATACATGTACATATTTATATGTAAAGATTTCATTATAGGTACATATTACATAGGTATATAAAAGTTATTTTCAGTAAATTTCTAAAACAAAAAAGTACTTTTTTTACCGTATCCATTAAAATATCCCTATTTCGGATACTGCCTTTTTATATTGAAGGAAAAAGAAACAAAAAAATCTTTTTTAGGTTTGGTTTGGCTGTGTAAAAGAAAAAATAACAATTTAAAAACTGTTAATCTCACCATGTTCCACAAATAAATCTGGTTGTTTAGAATCCGAATTTGTCTTTATTTTTTTAGATATCTTGCTGCTGCAACGAACACCTCCACTTATAAAACTAAACACATATGTGTGTGCCTGTGTGTATATACTCTCTTATATCTTTTTGTTTGACTTTGTTTATCAACCAGTATTTTTTCGTCGCTCTTGTGATAGAAAAAATGTTTAGAATACAACAAACTTGCTTGTTTGCTTGCGTACTAACGCGTTTGCATATGGTACTATCAACCGTAATTACGGTGTTTATATTTTTCTTCGTTTTGTTTATTTTAGCTGAGTCGAGTTTCTACTATATTCGTGCATTTAACAGTTGTCATCTATAGAAATCCAAATATTCATGTGTGTTGGTTCAGGTGAAATATAAATGCTTTAAGTTGCTAGTAGTGTTGTTTTTATTGTTCCTGTTGATATTATTTGACAAAGAGTCCCCTGTTATTTATTTGTTATTGTTTTTAGTCAAATTATGAATGTGTGTGCGTTAGTTAGGGTATACGTGAGCATTTAAATTCATTAAGTGTTGCCCATTTTTGTGCAAATTAATTTAAACAAAATGGGGACAAATCTATACATTTTAGAGATTATTTTATATAAAATAATTGCATAGATATTTCTTTATAAGAGTTTAGTTTATATCTTACATTAAATATTTCAATACAATTTGTAATTTTATGTAAAAATTATTAAACAAAAACCTTTAACTAATGCAGTCCCTGATTGTAGTAAGGGCGCTGTTAATAAACATTTATGCTTTTGAACTTATTTCAACCGCAACTCTTTGCTAACATTGGGAGCAATGAATTTAATAACCCTTTCTATTTTATAGTTAAAAACTATAATTTGGTAAAAGCTTACTTACATCTAATAATAATTATAATTAATTGACCTTTTTACTATTTTATAAATAATTTTTAAACACAAAAATTAAATAAATTTTATTATAATTTTAGTATTAATATTTCACCACACCTTTGGGTGACATCTTCAGGAAAAGAGAAGTGAACAAACAATTATATACTTTTATATACTTTTATAAACAATTCTACATCCTTATAAACATTATACAATGTAGCGAAATATTGAAAATAAAATGTAAAAAAATTTTATTTTACTTTTATTTAAGTTCGGGCTTGAAAAAATTATTTATAAAATTTACTTACATCTATTTTAATTTCCAAATTTATTAAAAAAAACTTATTGACAAATTTTTGTCTAAATTTTAAAGGAAAGTAGAATTTTACATGCCTAGATGCTCAATATGTGTTCTTAAAAAATTTGATAATTACATCAAAACTGAACATATGCCGAATAAAGTTCTACAATTGTGTTTTGAAACTAATAATTAAACAAAAAAATTTTTAAATATCAGATTATTTTAAAAGCAAAATTTAATGCATATCTGGCTTGGGAGGATTGACCTGTCATTTATCGGTTTCATAAAATATTATTAATATTTTATTTTTCAAAATAAAACAATTCTTTCCAATGTTTGTTTTCAAAAGAAAACCTTTTTTCTTAAGTTAAATTCCAGAAGTTCGAAAAATATTGCAGTTTTTGCTCTCGGTAATTTGAAACGTGGCGACGGCAACACTAACTGCACTGCTAATGCTCTTGAGTTATCTTTAAGAAACATGTTTTATTGCTGTTCCCGTACTTGTTTCTTTCTAAACACCAACACAACTATTGTACAATAAACACTTGTGTTTATGCAGCCATGTATGTGTAGTAGGGACTTTTGAAATATGAGAAGTAGAAAAACTAAAGAAACATAGTATTAAAGAAACAACAAAAAAAACGTGCAGACTCTAAACCTTGTGTTTTGTTTTGTTGGTCGTTTATTTAATTGTAAGAAACAAGTTTTAGTTTTATGTACAACTTTGAAGAGTGTAGACGTGTTAATTTCTTCGTTAATGAAAACGACGTATATCAAAGACGGGTTTAAAAAGTTTTTCTCAAAACTTAAAATATGCTTCTATTATTGAACAGAAAGAAAAGTAAAAATTGAAGTTGCTTAAAAAATATACAAACTGGCGCTCTTTTAAAACAAAAAAAAGTTTAAAAATATATTTATTTTAATGCTTAAATTTTGTTAAATAAAACAAAAAGATATTGTATAAAAATTTTTTAATTCTGGAAAAATTGATTTAAGTGGAAAAAATAATGTATCTATTTCTTTAAACCTGTTTAAAGAAACATTGAAAGGAAATTTGAAGTTAGAGTGACCTTAATCAACCAATTGGTTTAAACTGAATTTGGATTATTTTATTTTTAATAAGATTTTTTTATTGACAAAATCTTTTCAAGTAAGTTAAAATCATTTAATTGAAAACCCAAGGAAAATGCTGATTTTGTTTAATATAACTTATTAAAAATTAAATAAATAAAAAAGTAATGATAGGAAATTAAAAAAAGGAAAACTGTTAAATCGTTAAGCTAAAAATTTCAAACTATAATTGTAAATAAACTTTGTATTAAAAAATGGTCCCCCATTATATTTAAAAGTAATTACATTAATTTTTAAATATAAATTTATAGTAAATTTTGTAAGTTTAAATAAAAAGTTATTTATTTATATTTTGTTTTATTTCGTTTTAAATTCTTTCTGCTTATAGCTCATTTATTATTCCAAGAATATTTAAATACGTTTTGCCATTAATAACTTGTTAATTTTCCATTTAAATATAAAATGACTTTCATTACTTAAACATATCTACGTTTTTGCAATAAAATTTTAAATATAAATTAAATTATCAACACCTTTTCTTACATAAGAAAAAACTAATTAATTAATAAATTCTTTACATCGTTTACACTAAGAAAACAATCAATTTAAGCATATTCTTTATTTATTATTAATTGAAAATCTTAAATACTTTTATTCCACAAAACTTTTGAAAGCTCGAAAACATTTACTTTTGGCATGTTACGTAAATAATATGTCAAGTTTAACACTATTGAAAAGTTAATAACACATTTTTTTATAGTTCTCCATACCTTTACCTTATGTAAACAATTCATATATAAATAATATATTTTTTCAATTAGTTAAAAATTAAATGACAATGGTTAATAAATATATTTTTGCTATGAGTGATTTATTTTTATTATAACAAAATTCAAATATGGGATATTTTTAAAAAATTTTATCGTTTTAGATTTTTAGTATAGAAATTTTCAAAGAGCACGTACTTGAATAGATCAAATTTTGACCACAATTTTATTTGCTGCAATGTATAACATTTAATAATGACATTGGTCATAATGAAAATGTCCCCTCGCAATTTCATCTACAGGGGGGTTTTTTAATCAGCCAAATAACGTGACTCCAGGTCATTGTATTAGTGATAAATAGGCGGCTATTGAAGAAAGAGCCATTACTAAAATACTAAACCGCGAAAATGTTTTTAATGTAAAACCCAAGCAAAAATTAAAAATAAAATTAATATTTTTTTATTATATTTTATTTATTTTTTTTTAACAGTTTATAATTTTTGCAATTCAAGCAGACACAATAAAAGTTATATATTACCAAAGTAACTTTTGCTTTGTTGCCCTAAAACTGCACCTTTTTTTCATTGGCATTTTATATGCAGCCACAATCATGTAGATGTTATAAATGTATATTTCTAACAAAATCAGACTTGCTGTCAAATAAAAATACTTTTATTATCAAACTCAGAATCTCTTCCCAACTTCTATACCATGCTTAGGTTTATACCATTATCATTGTTAAAACACTTTTAGGGTATCCATAAAAAATGGTCCATTTTAAAAGACAATCATTTGAAAATACCATAAGAAAAATGCTCAGACGTGATGTGAAACAAACGAAATATAAAAATCAATAGTCATAAATAAAAAACCTGCTATAAAGAAAATCATTGAAAAGAAGAAAAACATAATTTTCCATTAAATCTTTAAAATTGAAACAAAAGATGAAAAGGTAGAGTGTGAGAGAAAGTAGAAAAATATCTCAAACCTTAAAAACTGTACCAAATTCTTATAAAAAAAAGGTAACAGATTTAATAGCGAAACAAAAAAAAATACAATAACTAAAAAGCAGGTGTGAAAGCAAATATTTTAATATTTTTCAAGCATAAAATAAAAATTGTTATAAAAATGTTAAATTTAAAAGAATTTTTATTATTATAAATCATATCTTTTCATTGTTTCTTATTATTATTTTTTTTTTTTATTTATTTTATTTTAAACTTTTATTATTGATATTTTTTACAGAAATTAATATACAGTTTTTAATTATCATTACAAAAGGAAAAAAAAAAATACTTTCTTAAAGAGAAATTCAAGCCTTAAATGAACTTTATCTTTAACATAAATTAATATTCTTTAAACATATTTGGTCAAATCATTAAAATATTTATGTTTCTAATCAAAATACCATATTGAAAAAAACGTAAAAAGAAAAAGAAAAATAAAAGTAATTAAAACCCTACAACCTGTAGAAGACTTTTTCATTTCGTTGGGTGTTACTGAAAAGTAATAAATAAATATGTTTTTAAATACCTTTTGGGAAAAAAAATATTGAAAATTAGCATAATAACTTAATATTTTAGACGCTCGCTGCTAAACACACTGTCAGCATAGTAATTTTAAAGTATAACTGAATGGACAACAAGTTTATTGTTTAAGTCTTTTGTATTTTGCTTCTACATTATGAACCTTGTAAATAATAAAGTTTTCTGCTTAAGTCTTTCGACTTGTTTCACTGTTTACTGGTCTTTTAAATAAAAATTGTCTTTAGCATATTAATGACCTTTTTTGTATAAAATAAACAAAATTGTTTTTTTCTAAATTTTTTTTTATATATATATTTTTTTTATATTTTAGTAGAGTTCACTTGCTTTTACAACGTTGTTGACAAGTAGTTGTCTAGAATATAATTATTTGTGTACTTTTCTTCACTTTTAAATTATAAATTTTTATAATTAGTTTTTGTATAAAAAAACATAAAAAGCTTATACGGGCAATGTAATACTTCACACAAGAAAATTTGGCTTAATTTCTATATATTTTAGTCACTTTATAGCATCTTGGTATATTTCTGAAACATTCTTGATTGGTTTTATGTTTAATAAAACCTTTTCCACTTGAAATTTTTAATTGCTTTGTAAAATAAAATAAATTGCTTTTTATTTATTGTTTTTGAAAGTAGTTAAGTTCCAAGTGACAATTGAAAGTTAAAGTTTTAAATTTCTTTTTTTATTTTCCTCTGTCTTGCCTTCATGTAAATACAAAGATTTCATTAGCATTATCACTTGCTTTAAAATATCTTATGGCAATTCTTTATTGTTTTAAGGTGTGTATTATCGCTGAAATAAAGTTTCTGAAGGATAGACAATTAATTTGTCTTAAAGAAAATAACAATTGCATGATTTAAAAACTTAAATCATGTAATTTAAGAAAAAATCAAGAACTTTAGAATTAATCGGTATTCAAATCTAACACGAACAATTCTTAAGTAAAAATTATAAAATAAAGAGTACTTGATAAAATTAGAATTTTTGAGTAAATGAATGCAAAAGGAAACATCCTTCACATTAAAGTTTTTATTCTCATTGTATTTAATATTTAAAAGAAAAAGTATAATTTTTAATTTTTTATATTATTTTTCTATGTTATTGTTATATTTTTTTATTATTTTCATTAAGCAGAAAACCATCGCTCTTAAAACTCCAAACAGTAAATAGTGTTGTATTTGTATTAAATACTAAAAAAGAGGGGTTGATATAACATCACTGATTTGATTTTTTGCTTTTGTTTTTTGCTGAGAAAAGAAAAAACATTTTAATTTAATCTACGTTATTATGTATTAGATTCCTTTAATAAATATGTTATGATATTCCCATAAAATATTTATTAAAATATGAGAATATCACAGAATATTAATTAAAGGAATCTAAAGTAGATTAAATTATAAAAAGGTTTCCAAAAAATAAAATTGTTTATTAAGAAATATTTTATTTTGTTTTTATTTTAGGATGACTAAAAATAGTTCATTAAAGTTTTAATGTTCACTGTGGTTTGCTAAAAACAATTTCAAAAATTGAAATGTTTTATTTGTGGTTTAAAATAATCAAAATACTGTCATTATTGGAAATCAATCAATTGTAGATATGAACTTTTGGGTTTTTTTGGTGGTGTTTTGTTAATTTGATACTTGTTTTTAAATGTCGATCCAGCCAGACACTGAACATAAATGCAGCACACCAATAAATTTAGGTCCGTAGTATAGCCTGACATTTTTAATTCGGTGTGGATATATACGGCGCAATGCATTTCTCTTTTGTAATTCCTGTTAAATAATCTGTCAGTCGATCATTTGTGTATTAATGAAATTGTATTTAAAAATGTGGAAAGAGTGCGAAGAAAATCAATTAAGATTAAATATCAAAAGTATGCTAGCGTGAAGATTTAACCGATTGTGACTGATAATCCAAATTATGCTCGCATTGGAAGAATTGGCCAACTGCTAGTTATAATCATAGACCTGTGACTTCATAGAAAAAATATTATTTCATATCCTTTTAATTTAAGAAATTCATGCCTCTATACCGTTCATGAAGATTGCTAACTATGACACATGGAATCACAATCTTAGTCTAAACAATTGGCTTTCGCCAAATAAATAATAAATCGTTTAGCAAATACATCGAAGAAGTTAGAATTAAAAAAATGTCGATTAATTTTGCGAACATTATGGAGGTTTATGATTTAATTCAATTCATTTTAATTCAGAATTTAAAAAATTTTCAAGTGTTTTTAAATACGCTCTCGTACTTAACTTAAAGCTTTCAATGGAAGTTTTATTTACTTTTTACTCTGTCTACTACTTCATTTCTATTTTATGTTTCGAAAAAAAGTCAGATGACGCCTAGTTATCTACTTCCTCCTTTTCTTACATTGTTAATGAAAGTAATCAAAACACATACATGTAACACACACACTAACCACTAACGTCTTAAAGGAAATTCAGTTTATGCTGCTAGAAAATAATTTTTCTTAATAAGTTTCCTCTTGTATTTAAAGTTAAATTGTCATACCTTAAACGGAAGTACATATTAATTTAATATGAATTTTTTATATATATATATATATATATATATATATATATATATATATATATATATATATATATATATATATATATATATATATATTCCATATTTTTATTTGAATTTATGTTATGTTTTTTGGAAATGTAACAACTTTTTATTATTAAAACAAGTATTATAACTTAATTTAAAAAAAATTTTGGCTTATAAATGTTTCATAAGTACTCGCAAGCAAAAAGAAAGTTTTTTTCGTTATTTATTAAAAACAGAAATATAGATTTTACTAAACATAAAAAGAAAAGTTTCAGTTTAGCTGAAATGTTATTCAAACATTTTCATGCTTAGTGGAAGATAAAATTATGAAAATAAATTTTAATTAAATTAAATTATTATTAAAATATAAAAAACGAACATGTTATCATAATAATCTTTTAAACTATTTGTTTTTGGTTTCTTTAATATGCATCTAAAATTACATTTAAACACCAAATTTTGTTACATAATTAAAAGCGTAAGCTGTTTTATTATTTTTGTTTTTCTTTTGTATTTTTTTAATTTACGCATTAATACTTCTTTGAGCAGCAATAATTAAAAAAACTGATTTAAATAGTATTTAATTTAATTAAAATGTTCAAATACTTTTGCCGTTTTTAATGATTAAAAACAGTTTCTGCATTTAGTCTTTCTCTTTATGGCCTTCAATCTCTTGAATATTGTTAAATATTTAAAAATTATTGCTAATAAACTAACTTTTGAATTTGCTATTTAAAAACACCTTTTTGTGCTCAAAACGACCACTACAATTTTTTTTTTGACCCTGAATATAACAGAGAATTTTTTATGAATCAGCTATTTGGGTATTTTACACATTTTTTGGCAATAAAAAGTTATTATCTTTATTCGTAAATAACAATAGCAACAAATATCATTTAAAAGTAAAAATATTAAAATGTATTTGAGTCACTTTTTCAGACAAGGTTTTGGGCCGGCAAATATTTAAAATTGTATTTAATTTACAAAAGAAATATTTTATGAACAATTTCTAAGACTTCATGAAGAATCATATTCAAAAGAATTGCAAAAAAATATTAAAATTTTCCGAATTCCGAGAAAACAAATGAAAAAGAATTTAAGCGGCATCATTGCATACATACGAAAACATATACCAGGCTTAAATCAAATCTGTGATTTTATTGCTGAGTTTCTACTGTAAAAGAGTACAAAAAAATCAAATTCAATTTTAAACTTAATTACAAATAATAGTTTAGATGCTGAATACTTAAGTGGATTTTTTTTGTGCTTATGGCAATTTAAACACCTTTAATATCTTATTTATTAATCATAGGGTCACTCGCAATTATCGAACGCTTATAATTATTATTCTCACTAATAAGCCCACTTTTTTTTGCTCATAGCATTTATATTCAGTACGTTTCTTCCTATGATTTTCATTGTAATTTTGGGGCTTGCGTGCTGTACAAGTACCTTAGACCCTTGTAGATAAAGCTCACTTTATTTTTATTTCTATCAAATTTAAACTGAACCTAAAGTTTTCTGAAGAACTAGATTTCTACTACGGCATTTTGCACTTTAACGATGATACTTTTGATGTTCTTTATATTCAGCAAAAATTACTAAGTAACGAAATGTACATAAAGCAATTATGAAAAGCATCCTTTCAAAATGAATATCAAGCTATTTTGCGTACCCCGCTTGTCTATCTACAGCTTTTGTTTACAAACAAAAATTTCGTGTAACTATTTTCATGTAAAGTGTAATGGTATATGTTAAGTAAATGCTTACCTTTTAGATTCAGATTTAACAATTCCTACCAACAGCACTTCATAGCTTAGAATCGAATGAATATATTTTGTTTTTTTATTTCGCTACGAAAGAAATTCTGTTTTTTTATAAATTTACGCTTCGCACTTGAAACCTCTGATATCTTTATTCAAATTTGATTGCTTAAACCAAAATTAGCTGAAAACTGCCTTAAGAGATGAAGGTACAGAATTCATACTCTTTACAAAATTTACACAAAATTAAAACGATAAAAAAGAGATATATATTTCTAAGCAATTTTACGGCAAGTTTGCAGTCTTCTACATCATACACGTTCTTCAGCTGAACTTACATAAAAAAGCATGATAATTTTTATTACTTTAATTGTCAAAGTTCTAAAGTCATCTGATTATATTCTAAGAAATCTCATAATTCATTATAGCTTGTCTTTTATTTTTTTTAAATATTTTAATAAAACGGTTTTAAATTTTGAAATAATATGTTGTTTTACTTTGACTAATTTTCTTTAAATTTTAATGTAAAATTTGACCTCATTTAAACCTAAAATCTAAAATAAAAAACAAAAATAAATTAAACCCTGAAAGAAAACAAAAAACAACAACCGTTTTGCTGATTTATGACAAATTATTTAAAGCTTTAAAAAGTAATAAAAAACCAAAAGTTCAAAGTTATAAAATTTAATACACTAAAAGAAAATGTTCTTACAAATTACCTTGTCCAAATATGACTCATTTTATGTAAAATAAAAGAAAAAGGAAAGAAGAAAGAAAACAAAAATAATACAACAAATAAATAAAGAAAAGACACCGGTTTAACAAATTTTATTTAAAGTCATGAAGAATGAAGACAGAAAGAAAGTTCAAAACCAAAGATCAACTTCATCATGATTATGATTAAAACTGTAATGGAAAAAATCTGCATTATGAAAAGAACAAGCGGAAGTTATATACTAAAAGGAAAAACTTTTTCAAAAAAGGAAGTTTTAAAGATATAAAATAAAATGATGGTAACTGAAACTTCTTTAAGGAGGCAAAGGTTGATGTTTAAAGTAGTTCTTCACTTTACTCACTTTCATTTAAAACAATTTACTTCCTTACAACAATCAACAGAAAAGAAAAAAAAAGAGTAAAATGAATAGCAACGATAAGGGTTAAAAAATTGCTTCAAATTACTTGTTTTTTTTTAAAGACAAAAGACTACAACAACCTAATATAGCCTTTAAAAAGCTTAAAAGAAAATATTAGGGTTTTATTTTGCAAATAACAAAGAGTAACAGAAATAATGTGTAGCACGCGCTGTAAGTTATAATAAAGCAACAACAGCAGGTCACTTAAATATTTAGATACTTACAACATATGTCGCAAAACAAAGAGACAAGAGTCTGCATAATAATTTAATGTATATAATTTTTTGTACAAGTTTCAGTATTGTCGCCTGCAGCTTAAAAAAAAAAACAAATGAAAACAGCATCTTGATGACATGTGCTTTTAAAAGGAAACGAAGTAAAATGAAATTAAGAACATTAAGTTTTCATAAATGAAAAAAAAATTAAATAATATCCACTGCCTAAACGAAGAATTTCGCGCTCTTTCCAATTTCCTAATTCTTCTTTCCGCCAAAAATTATAACTTAGAACTGGACCGGAAAAAAAATGTTTAGATACGTTGTTATAATGTTATTCTAAATCGAAAGCTTACATTTTTCTTTAATGTTGTCAAGAGGAGCATTAGAAAATCTGCAATAAATGTTGAACTCTTAAGCAAAATATTTTTATAAAAATAATTTAAATTTTCCTAAAACTTTGTTTTTTTTATTATTTTTATTCGGTCTTTCCTCTTCTTCAATTAATAAGTACTTATCTTTTTATAAGTCTTTTTAATTAAATTTAATACATATAAATTCAATATTTCGCTTTTTATAAAACAAAAATTATTAACAATTTTAAAAAAAAATTTTAAAACAATTGACAAAAACATAAAAATTAATTTTCTTCATACATACATACTTGCATGCAAAATTAAAATTCCCATTTTCTTGTTTTTGTATGTTTAAATTTTAATTTTGTATGTAAGTATGTATGTATGAAGAAAATTATATTTTTTCAATTGTTTTCAAAATATTTTTTGAAATTAATACTTATTTATTTTCTTAAAACTTATTAAAAGCTCAGAGATTACTTTGTACAGAAAATGAACTTTAAAAAACTAATTTTAAAGGTTTTTAAAAGTTAAAGCAACATTATCAAAAAATATTTTTTTAAAGACCTTTTTAATAATGATATATTTGAATGATATATTTTTTATAAAAAGTTCTTTAAAATTGTTCTTCCATATTTTTGTTTTTAATTAACTTTATTAATTTATAAAAACGAAATTTTTATTAATGAAGTTTAGGTACGCACTCTTTTTAAGTGATAATTTTTTTAACTTTTCGTTAAAAATTCACATTTTATTTAAAATTCCTTTTTTTGTTATTTTTAAGCAGATGATTTTTTAATTAAATTTTGTTTCAGAAAAATTTTAAAGGTAATCTTTTCTACAAAGGCAGTTTTCCGCAAGTAACTTCAAAATGAATGTACATATTTCAAACAACTTTAAGGCAACCTTTTTTAAAGTACCATTTTAGAAGCGCTTTAAAAATTCCTTTTTTTAATTCTTTTTTAAATTTATATTAAGGCGGTACCTTTTTAAGTGTACTTATCAAAAAGTACTTTTTTAAATGTGCTCTTATAAAACTAGCTTTTGAAAGGTCCTTATTTAAAAGTATAGTTTTAAATATCCTTATTTCGAAGTAACATTTTAAAACGTTATTTAAGGGACGTTAACTTTTTCAATTCCCTTTCAAAAAGAACATTCTTAAAAATATTTTAAACTAAAATTATATGAAATTCACTTAATCGAAGTATCTTAAAAAAATTTTAAATTATTATATTATTATTATTTATTATTATTAGTTTTTACTTTTTTCCATAAACAGCACCACCTTATTAGCCAAAAAAAGAATTTCAACATAAAACGAGCAGAGAAAAGTGTAATTATTAAACTAATCTCCAATACGAAATTCATTATGTTGAATAAGAATTTAAATTTTATATCGTTACCAGCAACCTTTGAAAGTTTATGGGCCCGTAATGATTGCCCTATTTCGTTACAATTTTCATTAGAAAGAGTGTGAAAATAAGATTAAATTTTTTCTTATTACCTTCTTGTTATTATTAAAAGAGCTTAGGCATAATATAATAATAACGACTAAATGAATGCTTCAATCAGCAAAGTGATTAAATCCATTTTTTTAATTTAAAAAGACTTTGTCAACCACCCTGCAATATGTTCATACAAAGAACATTATCCAAAAATACGTCTCGCTTTTATTATTTTACAATAATTGTTAACATAGTAACATATTTTTTTCTAATTCTTCGCTTTGCTTTTAAAGAAAGTTAATCGATTAGGCAATTTAACTAATTTATTTTAAATTGTAAAATTTTTTTAACTTTAATGAAATATTCACATGGAAAATATTGAACCTTAAAAAATATATTTTCTACTTTAATTATAGTGCTTAGAAATACGTCGAAATACATCGAAATCAACGTTTTTTCTAAATGGGTTAGTTTCTAAAGACAGTGGTTTTCTTTCGTAAATTAATATAAATCAGCGTGAAAGGTAAAGAAATTGAAAAAAGTAAAAATTTTAAGGTTTTCTATCAAAATAAAATATTTACAATTTTCTATGACGTTTCTTTTTTTCAATTAAAAGAAATTTATTAAAATTTTAGAAAACCTTAAAACTTTTCTCATGAAAAGTGATTATGACAGCGTTTCTTTTCATTAAAGTTTTAACAAGAAAAATTTTTCGTCGTTTAGTAATTTTCAAAGACATTTGATTTGTGTTCTCATGTTATTTTTCTGCTTATCTAAGCGCATTATAAAAACAAAAATGAAACAAAAACAAAAAAAACACAAAAAACAAAAATTTGAACATTAAAAATTTTACATACATACATACATACTATGATATGAAGTGAATATTAAGACAGACTATTAAACACACAAATTTACAGATACGGAAAGAGAAACATAAAAATTGTATGTTGTCTTTGCATTCTTATTTACTTTTTTAAGTTTGTTATCGTAAAATTGTAGGCTCATGTGTTCGAAATAATGACAGATATCATGTTAAAATATTTTTAAAAAATAATTTTTATGCTGTGTTTTGTTGTTTTTGTTTTTTTTTTTTTCTTTTAATAACAATGATATACATACGTAAATATTAAATTAGGTTCAATCAAAATGGACTGACGATTCTGCTATTAAAAGGTTTTGAGAAAAATTATTTAAAAAGACTATCTGCAGTTATTGGTATCTTTCTAATAGATAAATGTAACTAATTTTAAATTTTTTTTAATAAAAAATTAAGTTTTTTAAAAATGTGCTTAATAATACACTACTAAAAATATTAAAAAGGTCAAATAACTATAATTATTATAATTTTTACAAATATAAAAACAGTTTTAATTTTATATTTTTTGCTCACAGAATATTAAAATCGATTATATAAGGGCGTTAAGCTAAAAACACAGATGTTTTTATAGATTTGTTGTCTTTTGATATTTGTACTGCTCTCAAAAGAAGCAATAATGGATTTTCACATGAAAATATAAATTGCGTAAAAAATCTATTTCTCTTTCAACAAAAATAACTTCTGGTTCAGTACGTCAATTGTAACGACATATGAATGCTTTCAACTATTCGAAGTTTATTAGTCTCAACTCTATTCACTTACATCCTTGGATCCACGTATTTTATGATATTGGATTGATAATAATTGCGAAACATCAAGACATAACACTGTACAATGTAGCGGATGATCGTTAGGGCAGCTTCTGGTAAAACACTTTTCTAAGCGACTAAAATTACATTTAGAACTACAATAAATATTTTTTTTTTGTTTTTGTAAACCAGAAATTTGAGACAAGGCCGCCATCCTTGACAACAGTTTATTTAATATTGTTACCAGGTGGACTTTACACTTAATATTACAACCACCCATTTAAGACAAATTTATAGGTTTAACTGTAATCAAAAGGAAAAACTTCATATGTTAGGGTAAAGATTAAATTAAATTTAAATTTAAAATTGTCGCTAGTTAAAAAAAAAATGTCTTTTCTTCCCCACTTGAAAAAGTCTTAAATTTTGTTAAGATCTAGTAGTGAATAGTAGTTTGTTGCTAAAGTAATTATAAAAAAATTTATATTTATACTTCATTTTATTATAGAATATCACTGCTTAATTTAAATTTTATCTATGTTTGTCTACGTATGCTGCAAATGATGCAAAAGATGCAACAATTTTGTTGGTAATTTCTAGAGCATCAACAACATTGTTTACATATTTGTTAAAAGTTTTACAGGTTATTCATACTTCGCTATAAGAAATTTACATCAGTCTTAATTTTTCTCAAATAAACTTTCATCAGGCTCCTTTTTCTATAAAAAAATGTTCATGTTATAATTTTTCCTATGAAACTTTGCATAAGTCACAACTGTTCAATAAAAAATAATGTATTTAGATGAAAAAAGTTATATTTATCTTTCTGTAATTATTTAAATACAGATTTTGATGTATGTATTTACAAAATCTGTGTTCACAAACAAAATCAACATTTAAAAGGGATTATGTTTTGAGGAAAAATAAACAAATTCTTAATAAATATTTCTAAATTCAACAATTTCAGCTTTAAAACTTACAAATTTTCTCCAAAGATGTTGATATAATTAAGCCCACCGAAATTTTCATACCACACTTTAAAACAACCTGCCAAAATGATTAAATTTCGTTATAAACGCAAAGAATCAACAAATATTGTTGGTTCTAAAGACAATAACGGCGCCAATAACCTCAATAAATCAACGATCTCAACAAAATCTGTAAATGTTAGTAGTTGTACAATTAATAAAGATGCAAGCCATAATGATACAAAGGAAAATTCCAAACCAGCCATTACACAACAAACACACCAGCAACAGCAATCAAAAGTCAATAACAACAATAATATTCATATAAATAATGCTATAACAACAGCGGCAACAACTACGCAATTATCGGCAACAACAACAGCAACGGCAGCTACTACAACAACATTAAAAACCTCCATACCAACACAATTAATAATAAGTTCACCCATTAATATTGTCAGCTCAACGGTTCAGCATCTGCAACATCCCCAACACTGTCAACTGGTTTTAAAAGCCGGTACAGGTGGCACATTGCCACGTAGTACACCAAAGAAAATGATGGATCCACGTGAGGGTCATAAATCAGCAACATTAACACGACAATCGAATACAAGTACATTGCAAAACAATCGCAAAATGTTGACGTCAATGGCAAAAGTTGCCTCCACAGTTGAATTGGCTGTAATGGGCTACACAAATCAAGCAGTCAACAATTATAATAATGGCAATAAAAACAACAACAGCAGCACAATAACAAGTATAGCAAGTGGCATAATATTGAGTCCAGAAGCAATACAAAATAGAGATCGTTGTATAAATGCGGTCATCGTAAGTTGTTGTTTACTTAAGATATTTGTCAATTGTCAATGAATGCATTTTGTAAAAATATTTTAGAAATAATATTTTTTGTTTTTATTTTATTTTCATAAGAAAAAAAGCTTATTTAATATAAAATTTTTGGATTTTCTTTAATAGGAACTCTTTCAACAATTACAAACCAGCTCTGAGCCAGCCTTATGCCCTGAACCTTTACGTCGAGCCTTGGCTTCTGGGCCTTTAGCGGGACGTCGCTTTCCTTTAGGTTGCCTTGGTGATGCTGCCGAATGTTTTGAATTACTTTTACATCGTGTACATTCACATATATCATCAGATGATAGTGATGCCTGTGAGTCCCAGGCCTGTATTGCTCATCGCCGCTTTGCTATGCGTGTTATTGAGCAGAGCGTTTGCAAGTGCGGTGCCAATTCAGAACAATTACCATTTACTCAGGTATGTTAATATAACAATGGCTTTTATAAATTCTTAATCTTATTTAGTTGCTAGCAGCTATTAAATAAATAGTGTTTGTTTGGTTGAAAAAGTTGTGTGTGCGCATGTGTGTATCAAATAATTACACAAGAAATTTATTTAAAAATAATTAAACTATTGAAGATAATTTATAGATAATTATTGAAAATTGCAGTGCCAGTTGTGATATTTGAAAAATTTTCTATAATTAAATTAAAACGTTTGAATGTTAATTTAAATAAATCTTATTTTCTTTCCTTAATTTAAATAGCATTATAATTGCTATTAAAGACTATTTTATGTTATTTTCCGAAATCACTTCAAATAATTTTCAAATCACTCCAGAGAACTTTACTGAAAGTGAAATAAAACAGTTGAGAGAAAGTTTAACAAATTTCATGCTATTTAAAAACTAGCTTCACTTAACATGACATGAAAAAAGGAAATTTAAAGGGTGCGCCTATGGAAAATTGTATTTTGGAATATGAAGTCATATTTAAAATTTTTATACTGTTTATAATTATTTACAATTTACACACAATAGTTAGCACTTTATTTTCAAGAAGTATAAATGTGTATATATATATATATATATATATATATATATATATATATCATATATATATATGTATACATCTATATATATATAAGGGTGGCCTAAGCAGGTCGTTATTTAAAAAAATAAGATTTTATCTTTTTAACACAGTAAGCATACGTTCTATAATAAAAACGAAAGAGTTTGTATGCAGGTATTTCTGTAAAACAACAAGCATAAAAAGTCGCGTTTGAAAATATAGGGTGATCCCACAGAACATGTAGTTTTGACAGATATAACCTTATTTTAACTCTTACAGAGTTTTTATTAATATAACGATTAAAGTTAAATCCATTTTACAGTTGGCTTGTGCTTTAAACAAAATATACATTCGGTATAACAGTTTTATGACGCTTTATAAAACGTGTTTTAAAAATATAATAAGACACTGCGTTATTCTATAAAAAATGCATGATACTATGTAAAAAAATTCTGATATACTATATTTAAGTTATTTAAGTAATGACTGCTTCCTTCAAATACGGATGTAAAATAACTTTTGTTTAAAAATAAACAATTATTATTATTATTAGTTTGGCATACAAGGGTTCATAGAAAAAATTTTGTTTCATTCCGATTTATATCTAATTAAGTTTTTAATTGATTAAGATAAATTTTTGATTACAGTAAAGAATTTCCAAATTAAAATAAGCATTTTGTAATTAAATAATCAATTTAATCTACGATTAAATAAAAAAATATAATTTTCTAGGTTTTATTTATAATTAAATTCTTAACTAAAATTCAATTAAAAAACATTAGAAAGCTGATGAATAGTCTGAATTTTCTAAACAAACCACCGCGTATGTCGTATTGAAAGCAACTGTTCCGATTTCTGTCACGTAATAGTAGATTTCTGTGGCATATGGGGATGCTCTCGTTAACGGAGCAGCAACTTGATTTTTGAAGAAGATTTTCTTTTATTCATTTCATTGTATTTCGTTTCTTTAAAATTGAAATTAAATTTCTTTAACTAAAAAGCTTTGTTAAATAACTGAATGTTAATGTATTCATACAAAATGTTAAGGACCTTACAAAATATGTCCACAAATAATATTTTCACCATTAGTGTTAATATTAATGAATGCTATTTATAATTGAATTTAGACAATTAAATTAAAATAAATATTAGTTAGATTCTCAGAAATGTTTAAATAAACAAAAGACTATTAATGTTTGTTTTTAAATAAAGAATATAATACAAGCATAATTTAATTTTAAATTAAAATTAGGTTGAAAATAAATTACAGTTTAAAATGTAGATTTTTTTTGTTTTCTCTTAAATACACACATAAATCACTTAACCTTGTCTTATATTATAAAAAAACAATAATTTCTTTTGATTCAGCTATAAATTAAAATGTAATTTATAAATAAGCACAGAATTAAAGCTAGAAAAATTCTTAAATAAAATAAAACAAACAACATTTGTTTTTCAAAACTTGTTTTCCTAACCGCTGTAATTTAACACACAAAAAAATTGTTTAAACAATTTGCAAAAAGACATATAAAAACATAATTGTTTTTTAAGTTTAACATCAGATCTTTATAGCTTTAAGAAACCAACTGTTTGTAATTATTTCGTTTTTAAAAACTAGATTTTTAAAAAAAATATTTTTCCACCATTAACTAACTGTGTTAACTAATTTACATACTTGAACTTTAAAATTGTTAATTTTAAATGTTAAAATGTTTGTTTATGCATGCGATTTTCAATTTTCTTCACAATTGATCTTTAAACTAAACAAGTACCTGCTTGTTCAAGATGAAGGTGTTAAAGTTGATTATTTAGCTTTGAACAAGTGAAAAGTTATCAGTTTTTCTTAAGTGGGAGTTTAATTTGTTGAGACAATTATTGGCATTGAGCAACAAATTAACCATAAGTTAATTTAATTTACTTAAGCAGATCTATTAGAAAAGTAATGGATATTGAAAGAATTTTTTTTTGAAACAAAAGAAAAAAAACATTATAGACACGGAACTTTGTATTGGATTATTAATTGAGTGCTCAATTTTTTAAATGTTTGCTGAAAATAATTTCTAGTGGCTTTGTAAACTTAAAGTAAATATATGTAACCATAATTTTAGAATATTTATATAGTGTCTGCCAACTCACGTGAAGCAATTGAGTAGGGGCTCAGTGTGTTTTATTATACCGCACTATATTTATTAAAAATCGTGTTACAGATCGTTACAAAGTCCGTGCATAGTTTCTTTTCTTATGTTAAATTTATTGGTAACTTTTTGTTGTGCATAAGGTCGGTATATGTTTAGTTGAACACTTACAAATTTATTTTGCTTGCAAAATTTCAACTATTTTAAAATAGCATTACTAGCAGAAATGCAATTTAACGGCAACATCGTTAGATTTAACCAGTGTAATGAAGTTCTTGAATGAAATATTCTTAACATATGTTAAGCTGCATATCAATTAGCTACACTAAGTAAAAATCATGCGAATATAATAAAACAAACAAATATTTTTTACGTAAAACCAAAGATACTCTAAAAAATTAAATTTTAATAAGTAAGACGACATATTAAGCTGTGTTGAATTTTTTTATGATGGATATACACATCATCAGTAGAATTCTGACACTATTTTCTGAGAACAATTTTTTCCTGAAACTTAATTTTTTCTTTTTAATATTTTAGTGTAATTTCGAGCGTTAAGAGAAATTTCTATTAGTTCCCCTTTTTAGCGTGCTAATAACCTAAATGTTATTTTTTTTTAATAAATTCCTATGACGAGTTCAACCATATTTAAGATAAGCTTAAGCTTATTGTATTAAATTTTTTTCTTTTACCAAATGAGAAGTAAACAGAATTATTACTCATAGTAAACACAAGCCTTAATAAAATATCAATGAACAAGCATTAGGATTTTGTTCGTAATCTGGCATAATTTTCCTAAAATTTCGTTTTTAAATACAACAAAGCGAAATAAATCTTCTATCACAAAGAAATATATTTAAAAAAATTCCACTTCTAAAACAATAATTTTTTTAAATTTGAATCTAAATCGTTAAAAAGTTAGTTTTCATTGCGTATTTTTCATTCAAATTAAATTTGATTATAATGTCGTATTTTAATTTAAAGAATATAACATATTTTATTTAATTCTATCCAGCAAGTAATAAAAATGATTCATGTTTTAAAATTAACTGTTTTTATTTTTTTAACAATAATTTACTTACTTTTTATGGAAAAAAAAAATTTTAAAAAATAATATTCAAAAATTATTAAATATAATTTCATAAGAAAACTGGATGCATATATGTTAATATTTGCAATAAATTTCTTAAAAATTATTACTTAAATAATTGCTTAAAGTGTTAAAATTTTTAATATACAATAAACTTCAGGTAAATAAATATAAATTTAAAAGTAGCACATTCCAAATTTTACTTTATGTTTTTAGTTCAAAAGAACTATAATATAATTTATTGCCTTAATAACGCTAAACTAGTTTAGCTTTTGTTGTCATTTCACGTTTAAAGTGTTAAAAATGTTTGCATATTGCTTCACTAATTTGCTAGGTAATTATTAAGAGAATTAATTTTAATTCTAATATTTACCCTCAACATGCTGAAAGAAATGCAACTATAAATAAAATTAAAACAGATTCAATCTCCTTCCAACTTTTGAGGTTTTGTTTGCTTTAATTAATTTATATTGATTTAAAATGTTATATGGTATCTCGGCTAAGGTAGCAAAAAGTTAATGATTTTAATTTCATTTAGATTAAGCGATTTCTACATTACAAATACTTAGCCTAGCAGTCTTTACTCATTACTAATGTAAATCTGTAGCCTGCAGGATAAAACACATTAGCTGGCCTGCTGTTTCTAATTCTTTCAATCACAGCCTATATATACACACATCTTTTATATCGATTTTTAACGTCTTTCTTTCCAAAAAAAAAATTATTCAAAATTTTTTTTATCCAAAACAAAAATAAAAAATACTTTCAATTAATTTTCTTTAAGAAAAATTTATTTAACTAATACTTTGCAGGCCTTAGTAGTTTCAGACCTAGAAATTTTAACTCTAAAAAGTCTGTGTAAAATACTTTAAAAAAATTATTTACAGTTTAATTTTAAATTTAATTTAAAGTTATTTATTTACTTTATCATCATAACAACTTTTTTCTGTTGCTTAATTTTAAAAACGGACTTTATTTTAATATTTCCAATGATTCGAGTAAATAAAAAGAAAAATATTATTAAACATAATAAAAATATTTTCTAATGGCTACTTTTCCCTATATAAAAAATCAGGTTAAATTTTTAAAATTAGTTGTTTTCAGAATGTTTGTTAATATTCTTAAAGTACTTTAAATTTTTTGTTCCTTTTTTTGAAAAAATGATTTTTTTAAATATATTTTTAAAAATGTACTTTTTAAAATGTATTATTAAGTACCTTCTAAGTACTGCTCCTGAATTCATTCTTTAATACTTTTTTGAAAGTAATCTTTTAAAGTAATTTTGAAGTTATTTTTAATTACTATTTTAGATACTTTTTTTTTAAAGTAAAAGATGTAAAAATTGTAGCTGCATTAATAGTACTACATATTTGTACTGTAGGTATGGGAACTCTAATGCCCATATGCATAATAAATAAAACGTGTTTGAAATGTATTTTAGAACAAATTTTGTATGAAAAAAATGTTCTAATATAGATTTGAAATATATTTTATCTATTATGCACATGGGCATAAAAATTTAAGTAAATATGTTTTTTGGAAATTTGTTATAACAAACAAATAAGCAATGTTTTAACTAGATTTTCAAATGTTTTTAGTTTTCAATAGAAACATTTCTAATACAAGATTTACATGATATAAAATCAAGGCTTTTAAAAATAGCTGATGAAATATTTTTCCAAAAAAATTTAGGAAATAATTGCTATTATAGCGAAATTGCAAATAAGCACAACAATTAGCTCTGTAAATTTTTACATGCACTAAATTGATTTTAGCCGATAGACAAAACCACCTATTCTGCAATTTAAGCAAACACCTCATAAGGAAGTAAACCAAAAAAATAAAAACTAACAACAAACATCAAGTCTTAAGCCAAATGAAAGTAACAAAGAAAAACAATATTAATTTGACATCAATTGCATTTTATTTAAGCCAAAGAAATTGCAATTTTGTTTAAGTCAATAAATTAATAAACTAAAAGACAACAGAATTAAAGACAAAGCTCTGACGTCAGATAAACGAACGCCTTCTTTATTGTTTTTAAAAATAAAAAAAAACACATATATATATACACATCCACACAGCCACACACATATTAAACTCTTTTAACAATGACCATTTAAGTGACAACATGGTGATTAATAAACTATAATTAAAATGACAAAAATGATAAACTTTTATTGTATAATTAATTTATTGAAAGAAACAAAAAAGCCTACATTAAATTTCAACAGTAGTTTAAGACTATTGTGGCGAATAAAACACGTGCTTTGAACATATTTTATTTTATGTTATCTTAAGTATCGTTAAAAAATGGTTATATGTTTCAATCATTAAGTGGGTGTAATATATCCGGCGTCTAAATTTTGTTTTAATTATAAATTTAAAGGTATCACATTTTTTTTAAACAATTTTTCTTCTTCTTATTTTTCCAAAGTAAAACTTGATAATTGTTAAACATTTTTAAATTGTCATCATCACAATAGTCGCTTTCCCTTTGTAGTTTTGTCAATGAGCCCACTCATTTTTAATCAAATACTACCAAATTTAGTTTAGTTTTAGTATTAAAATCAATAAAATAAAAATTAACTTTTTTTTTAATTTAAATTTTAGATGGTTCACTATGTTTCGGCTTCGGCTTTAACATCACAAAATTCATTGGCTTTGCAAAACCATCAGCAATTGACTTTTGGTCAGTTACTTAGAGCAGCTGGTAATATGGGTGATATAAGAGATTGTCCGGTAAGTTAGACCCTCAGCGGTTAAATAGTGTTAAATTTATATATAAAACAAAAATATTACTCATAAATATTTTAGAATTCCTGTGGCGCCAAGATTGGTATATGTCGAGCTCTACTGAATAGACCTGACGTCGTTTCAATTGGTATTGTTTGGGATTCAGAGAGACCAGCTGCTGAACAGGTGCATTCTGTTTTAAAAGCTGTAGGCACAAGCTTGAGATTATCGGATGTATTTCATCAGGTATCAGAACAGAGATGGGCTCAAAATTCACAACACGAATTGGTGGGCATTGTTTCCTATTATGGCAAACACTATACCACCTTTTTTTTCCATACCAAACTCAAAGTGTGGGTCTATTTTGATGATGCTAATGTTAAAGAGGTAAAATTTTCTATAACAAATTTTATCTGAAATAGTTTTTTTTACCAATAAGAATATAATTTTCCTTTAGGTTGGCCCCCATTGGGAAGGTGTTGTGGACAAATGCAGCCGTGGCCGCTATCAACCTTTACTTCTATTGTATGCTGTACCCCAACCTCAAATAAATCACAATGGAAATTCCGCACCATCAATGTCCTCAGCGCAATATATGCAAGAATTAGCCAACAATTCTCAATCGCCAGCTGTCAGACGCGCCATTACACCGAGTCCGGAAAAACCTCAATTGGGCAATACAAGACGTGCCATTACACCCACTCCATTAAGAGTGCCCAATGAGTATCAGAATTTGAGTGTTATACAGAAAAATATTTTTGCACAAAACCCTCAAGAAAGCAATGTGAATCACATGAACAATTTAAACAAACTGGCTGATGAAACTGATTCATACATCAGTCGTAAAACGGTGGAGCATGTCCTTAATGCACAGTATCAAAACTTGAGTATAATACAAGATAAAATATTTCAACAAGATGAAAAGGAAATTTCAGCCTTAAACAGTTATCATCAGCGCAAATCGTTAGAGGCTGTTTTGAATGCCCAACTGGCACGCAAACATCAGCAACATTTACAGTTGCAAAGAAGCCATAGTGCGGAATCGGGCCATGTTTCTGGATCGTCGGCCTCCTCGACAACATCATCTACTAATTCTTCCTCACCACCCAGTGATGGTTTAACCATACCGGAGCATTTAAATCAACCTAGACGCCGTGATTCGGGTAATTGGTCTGGTGACCGCAATTCAGCTAGTTCAGCTTCGTCAACAACTTTGGATAATCCGTATTTGTATATGGTGGGAAAGCGTTCAGCCTCTGCTGTTCCCCAAAGCCCTACACGTAATGGTTTGCCTTATGATCCTGGATATGACTCGTTTTCTTTGAGTTCTACAGATTCTTATCCGCCCAAGCATCCTTTAAATCCTCAATTGGCAAAAATTCCAGAGGCTTCTCCCTCGGTTGTACTGACAGGGGATTGTGAAAAATTGTGCCACGAAGCTGATCAATTGCTGGAGAAATCTAGGATCTTAGAAGAATCACATGACTTAGAAACTGCTTTGGTCTTATGTAATGCCGCTGCTGGAAGAGCTAGGGCGGCAATGGATGCTCCCTATAGCAATCCACACACCATGACTTTTGCTCGCATGAAACATAATACTTGTGTGATGAGAGCCCGCTCGTTGCATCGCCGTATTTTGATTGAAAAAGGTGCCGAAATGGATGCCACACCCGAAATGAAACATATGCGTGAAGGCAGCACCAGCAGCGTTATAAGACATGTAAGACAAAATAGCAAAGATAAAACTTTGGAAAAGAGCCCTTCACAAGGTAGTGCCATATCTAGTGTCAACTCGTCTACAACCAACAACAATAACAAATCCATAGAGATATACGCCACCTTACCGAAAAAGAAAAGTCCACTTAAAGCGTTAATTACAGCCTCGACTACTAATGACGCCGATAATATAGAATATGATCCGTCTCCGTCAAAACCCGAAAGGGAAGGCCGATCCTTGTTTGGGCGCAATAGCAGCAAACAGGACAAGGACAAAAGAAGTCGCAGTGAGGATCGTAATAAAATTACACGAGAATTTTCTCTTACCGAGACTTTGCTGGTCAATGCCAAGGATACTTTGAAAAAACATAAGGAGGACAAGGATGAAAAAAAGGAAAAGGACAAGAATGGAAAGAAACAGCATAAAATAAGACGTAAGTTGTTAATGGGTGGCCTTATAAGACGCAAAAACAGATCTATGCCGGATCTAACCGAAGCTGGTGATGAGGCAGCTAGCAATGCATCAACTGTTAATAACACTGCTCCTCTTACCGCTTCCGTAGATGATTCTGTGGTAGGTTTACAGCACAAAAACTCTATGAGTGGTTATATTTCAGAAGGGCATTTCGATTTCCGTGATGCTGCTGCTAAAAATGGTACCAATGCGAATCCTAACTTGGAAAGAAGTAAGCTTATGCGTAAAAGCTTCCATGGTAGTGGAAGACAATTGACGGTAGTAGCCAAGGTAGCCCCACCACCACCACCCATGAGAACTTCATCGACGTTGACTCAACAACAGTTGCAGCAACAATTGGCTTTGCAACAGCAACAAGATGCTGCTCTAATGCAACATTTTCATCATGAAGCCAATTTATCGAATCTTTCAGTTATGAGCTCTAATACTTCGATAAGTGAGGACTCCTGTCAGACCATTATTACAACCTGTGCTCAGGTGCATTCTGAACAAAGTCCCCTGAAGGATCAACCCTATCAGCAGCAACCACAGCAATTTCCATCTAACAAACTCTCCGAACAAAGTCAAGATGAAGTAGATGGTTTCTGCGGTGCAAAACCAGAACATGTAAGGCAAGATTCACAAGATTTTCCACCACCTCCCCCACCGTTGGAGCTTCCACCATACCCCAGTCCCCCACATTCTGTGTCACACTCACGTCAGGCCAGTGAAGATTTCCCACCACCGCCACCGGAAATCGACATGGAGCCTTTAAATCAACAAATCAATCAAATTCAAGCTTTAGAAGCCGCTAATAAACAACAAAGGACTTCTTTAGAGTCTATGGAAGGTACCACCTCTATATTGGCACAATTACAGCAGAGAAAGCACTTGATGAACATGCGCAAGGAACATTCGAATACACCTACCTTAAATCAAACAAATTCTAATGAAAATTCTTGGTTAAGAGAATTGCAATCAAAGCAGCTGCAGAGGCAACAAGAACCCACAAATGTTCAAAACATGGCTCAGAGATACGAACAGCAACAATCACCAAGCCCCGCGAGAGCATTTGGATCACAGGAACTGCTTTGTACAAAGCCTACCACAGCAAGAAGTCAAATGAATGGTTTGGCTATGAAAACTGAAAATGACGAAGTAGATTGTCTGCCACAAAGACCCCCACCACCCGTCTTGCAGCAGCGCCAACCTGCCATAAATCCTATTTTACCCAAACCAAAATATGACGTTTCGCAGACACAGATTGCTGAAGAAATTAGAGAAGTGGAATTTCTCAACAGTATGGTGCAACAAACTCTCAACAGTACTCAATCGGTAACAAATTCAACGGCTCCCGTTAAGAGAGTGAAAAAGAAGAGTGTATCCTTTTGTGACCAAGTTATTTTGGTTGCCACAGCCGACAATGAAGAAGACGATGATTTCATACCAAATCCGATTTTGGAGCGAGTACTTAGAACTGCACAAAATCCCAATGATAAGGTTACAGCCCAAATGATACAACAGCAACAACAAAATATTATGAGACTACAAACAGAGGCTCCCACAAGAAATATACAACATTCAGCACCTTCAAATGTTAATCAGTCACAAATGTTGCAGCAATCTCCATTGCTGGGAACGGAGAGAAGGGCTTCTTTAACAAATCAACAGGATGTTCAGCGTTATGTGCAATTACAGAGACCACAACTGGAGGCTTTAAGACTGCAGCAACAGCAAATACAACAACAGCAGCAACAACAACAGCAACAGCAGCAGCACTTACAAGCGCAAATGCACAAACCCGCACAACTGCCCACGGGACAGATATATACGCCAATCACAGATATTTATCGTCTGCAGCAGCAACAACAGCAACAGCTTGCTACAAGCAATAATATGTCACATCACAGCGAAACACAAATCCAACATCAACAACACTTACAGCAACAGCAGCAACAAACTGGGCCACATAATGTACAAATGATACCACGCACAAGTATGAGCGGCATCGCTAATGTTGCCACGCAGCAACATATGCAGATGTTGACGGTACATACTCTACAACAACAGCATCAGCAACAGCAGCACTCGTCTCAAAATTATAGCCTAAGTAGACAAACAGCAACACAACAAACCACCAATTATTATCCAGGCATAGCGGGCTTGGATCAACCCTTATCCCAGGGCCAACATATACCATCTCCCTATCAAAGAGTACCCCTGCCCCATGGCTACCCCACCAACGAACCCTATCAAAGAGCTCCTCAACATTTAAATCCCGCCCAGAACCTAACACAATCAAACAATCCCTATTTAACCCTGACCCAAACTAATGCCAACCAATTGCAGAACCAATCGTCTAACATCAAAATGAAAAAAGTAAGTTTCGAACCAGGAACAAAAGGAGAATCAATGGAATCCATCAATAATATAAACGGTTTACCGCCCAAACCTTGTCTGCCGCAACAACAGCAACATCAACAGCAGCACGGACTTCCCACGATGTTAAATCAAAACCAACAAATGATACAAAATGCCAACCTGCCTAATGATACCAATAATGTCAATGTAACTGCCATACCCACCCGTGTCTATAATAACGCAATCGTCAAAGCTTCCGCGAAAGCAAACGAATGCAATCTTTGTCGAAAACGTCATGTCATAGCACCACAACAATATTGCACAAATTGCGAATACTATATGAAGATGTTAAATAATCGTAGATAGGCCTTTTTTTACTACTCTTTATCATTTTTCTTATTTTTTGTTTTATTGTATTTAAATATATTTAATTTTAAATTAAGTAAAAAGAATCTCATATGAAGCTAGTATCAACATGTTTAAACATTTTACAGAAAAACTTACTAAAACTAATATTTAACAAATCATATTCATACACACACACACACACGCATACATACATGCATGCATGCATACATATGTAAATATATACCGTTTTGTACATGTGTTAAGGTAAGTATTTAAATTTTTTCATAAAAACAATTTCGTGTGATAATTGGCTTTTTATTAAAAAACTATAAAACGAAAAGCAACCAAAAGAGGCCTTACTTTCTACGGACCAGGTAACAACTAGTTTACTTGAAAGAAATTTCAAATTTATATATGAAATGCAAGCCTGCTATGCATGCTTTTTTAGTGCTTTAAAGCTTTACTTACGAGCTTCCGTTACTTTAAAACTATTATTTTCAATTGTTTTTTGGTAAAGATATCTTTCAACTACATTTTGTTTTCTTTTGCTTTATTTTATCTAATATATTTTTTTTTACAATATATTACTTTATTTTTATTTTTTACATTATATTTTTTTACATTTTACAGATTTAACTTAATTAGTATTAAAATAAAATTAAGTTTTTTTCATAAGTTTTTTATAGCATAACATTTTTTTTTAATTTTTTACATTTTATAACGTTTTTAATCCATCCATATGCTTACAGACTATTGCATCAAACAAAAAAACAAAAAAAAAAAGAACTGGCAGCCAGAAAAAATAAAAAGAAAATTTACATAAAAAAAATGGAATGTCCAAGCATCCCCAACAAGAGCAAAGAAAAACAAGTAAATATCAATAAATAAATAAATATTAAAAAAAAACAAATCAAAATTGTGTTTTTATTCCCCTTAAAAAAATTTAACCCAGCCTAGCATAACAGAAGGCACTCTGTAGTTATAAAAATGAAATTAATAAGCAACATATTTTCATTTCCAAACGTACAAGTATTTGGAATTGATAAATCGTAGTTTTTAAAGCCTATTTTAAGGGGTGATATAGAAATATATGTAATTTCTTAAGCAGTGTTCGAAAAAAAATACCACTACGTTACGTTAGTTTCTATACTGTAGTTTTTGAGATCCGTACACAACTAACCACATTCACCCGTATTCTGTTTGATGACGGCAACACAAGACGACGTTATCGTTTGTTGTAAATCCGTATTCTCGTTGGCAATATTGCCATTTATCGATGATATATTTACAATATATGTTTGGTATTGTGTAAGACAATTTGACGTCGCATTAAATTGCCGTTGATATTGTCGTCTTTGATTTTGGTGTCGTGCTGTTATAAACAAAAAATTTAAAAAGATTGAAAAAAGTACAAAATAAAATATAAAAATACCAAACCCAACCAGGCCAGGGGGGTTACTCTCTATTACGATACGAAAGCAAGTTCGATGCGAAAGGTAAATGCGATAGCAAATCAATTTGGTATCCTCTATCGCTTTCGTAAGACCTTTCGCAATATTATTTGAAAACGAAGCAACACTGGCGTTACAAAATGACAAATGGCAGAGATTGACATTAGTGAAGTTTCAAAATACATGTTAAAAACAAAAAATTTTTTAAACAGAAAGTTTTCCTTCTCAATGCTTTTTTTATTAAATATAAAATAAATAGTGATGGATTCCATAGCTTTATGGTTTGAAGATGAAAATTAATGTTTGGAACGAATTAGAAGGAGAATCCTAAGAGAAAGGTCTGATGTACTCTCCTTAAATAACCGCAGGTGAGAAACAGTACAAATTTGTTGTGGAAAATGTTTTCAAATATTGCTTTATACAAAACTGTGAAGGACCACCACTTGTGCTTGAAATGCTTACTTTATTTGTCGCATCTTCCTCTTTGTGTGATTTCTAAAATCCGCCCAAACCTTTATGATTTTACATTATTAGTCAAACATTATTATACTTTTTTCCATCCAGCAACATCCCTTACAGGAGGTCCGTTAGCATTAAGGTCGTCCGATAATTTTGTCACCAATTTATTAGCGGCTTGTTTAGCATTTACTGACTGCAAATGTCCCTTGACCAAATCGCTATGTTGCACCATAAAATCCACTTAAATTTCAAATTGTCGTTGCTTTGTTTGTAATTTTTTCGCTTTGATATCCCTGAAAAAAAATTTTAATATCAAATATAAAACGGTTTTTAATTACTTACATCTCTTTCTTCCTTTGCGTTTGCTCTTTTACTATCGCAAGATATTTGTGTTTTTCGAACGAATTCGACAAACGCTTTCGCATTACAGAGTGCGGTGATGCCAAATTTACGAAAGAGAACAAAAGAGATGCAAAAGACAAATGCGCAAACTCATTAGAGAGAACAAATCGTTCGATTTCGTACTATTTTTCTTTCGTATCGTAATAGAGAGTAAGCCCCCAGGGGATTTCGAAGAGGCAGTGTTCCTACTAATTTGAAGGAACAATGGGAAAGTGTTGTGACTGTTCTAAAAGCTCTTGACCCACCAACTAGAACCAGTGATGAATGGCAAAAGGTATAGTGCGACTTAAAATTTAAAGTTAAAAAAAAAGATGAAAAAAAACAAAATGGAATTCAAAGCATAGCGGCATAGCGACGTATTTAATCAACTTATACTGAGCCCCTTGTAAGAAGCTGTGACAAATCTGCTGAAAATTTTGATTTTTAATTTAATTTAGGTTCAATTTAATAAAGATCTTTATTGTTTTTTTAACCGATCTTTTTTTATTTATCTTTTTTATGATCTTTTTTATGATTTTTTTTTATATATGTTTTTTTCTTCACGATATTTCGCTTTCCTTTGGAAAGCTTCTTCAGGAAAAAAAATTTTATATTTTTGAAAACAAAAAATTATTAACAAATTGAAAAAAATGTTTCAAAACATTTGACAAAAACATATAAAAAAACATTGAAACATTTTTTTCAATTTGTTAATAATTTTTTGTTTTCAAAAATATTAAATTTTTTTCCTCAAGAAGCTTTCCAAAGGAAAGCGAAATATCGTAAAGAAAAAAAAATATAAAAAAAAAATCATAAAAAAGAAAAAAGATATTTATTAAAGTTTAATACAGATCTTTATTTTTCACAGTTTATATTTTTTTCACAACAATTTTATCAAAAATAGTACACAAATGAATCAGCTGACTTAAATATTAGATATGTGTGTTATATTTTATTGAAATGATCGATAAACTGGCAACGTCATCATAAGATTGTTAGGGAATACCAAATTAGCATTGATGTTGTGTTAAAGTAATGCTGCCTCAAAATCGACGACGATGTTGCCGTCGCCAAACAGACTGAGTGTGATTATGTCATTCATTTTCAATTAGGTGGTTATGTATTAACATGTTCAGACAAAAAATGAACCACTTAATTCGCCCTCTGAATCGCAATAGCCAACCGTAGTGTTCCTATGACTTATTTTGGTTTGAGGTTTCACTATTGTAACTATTTCATGCACACACATAAATATCTGGCGTGAATTTTGATTGCTTAAAATGAATAAAAAGAAGAGAAGTTAGTTATTAAAAAATATATTTCATATATTTATTTTTAAATATTCTAAATATAGTTTAAAACAATTTATTGTTAATTTTTAATTTTTTAAAAATTTTTCTATTAAAAATCAATATTTCGGCCAACTTTGTTGGTCATTCTCAGGGCTTTTTTCTTCTCTACGTTACTAAACTTTGTCACATACTGTTTACTAATAATTGGAAAATTTTATTTTTCCTTTTTCCTTTTCAGTTTTGTGTTTGTTAATTGTATGTCGATATATGTGGGCACAATTGTCCGTATCAGTCTTGTAGTTAATACGTTTCTCTGTTGGGATATTTATTATGGGGAGCATCTCTTGCATGTATCTCCTTGCATAATTATTTTCTCTCTCCAGAACTCTTACTCGTTTTAATTCTGGTTTATGTCCCGTTGTTGCACAGTGTGCTGTAAGTGCAGTTTTCTAGTTTAATGATTTGTTGTTTGTTTTTAAGTCTGACTTATGTGATGCCAATCTTGTCTCTAATTTAGTTTTAGTTGTACCAATATATACTTTTTGGCATATATCGGTGTCGTCTCCATTACATGTTATTTCATAGATTATATTTGATTGGTCCATTTTGTCTAATTTAGACTTCATGTTGTTGAATAACGTCTTTGTTGTGTTATTTGTTTTCATTGCGAGTATGTATTTATCTCTGTCATAAATATCCGAGTATTTAACTCTTTCCGATAGTCCAGGAATATAGTCTACTGATTTGTCGATTTTCGTCTGTTCTCCAGCGGTTTTGTCATTATCAATTCTCATTCCTTTTTGTTTCACATGATTTATTAAATTTATTATTGTCTTTGCAGGAAAGTCATTTTTAATAAGAATGTTCGTGATTCTTTCTTTATTTCTTTGATGAAAGTGTACATTGCTGATATCAAACACTCTGGTAATAAAGTTAGTAGCTGTATTAATGATTATGTTGCGGGGATGTTTCGAATAATAATTAATTAATCTTCCGGATGACATAGGTTTTTGATACCAGTCTAATTTTAGTGTTCCTCCTTCTCTTATAATTATTGAGTCTAAATATGGTAGCTTTCTATCAACTTCCCTTTCCGTCGTAAATTGTATTTGTTTATTAAATGTATTCAGAGCATTTAGTGTTTCTTCAACTCTACCAGTTTTAACTATCGCAAAAATGTCGTCAACATATTTGGTCATTAGCCTTGGTTTTATTTTCATTTTGTCCAATGTTGTGTTGAGCAGTTCTTCCATGATGATATCCGCTATCACAGGAGATGCAGGAGATCCCATTGGCATTCCTTTATTCTGCTGGTAAAAAAGTTCTTTATATCGAAAATATCTGCAATCTTTAATACAAAACGTTAATAACTCCATTATTAAATATTTCCCATTTGTTCTCTATCATTGTTATGGCTAACTTAACAGGAATGCTTGGAAACAATGATATTACGTCAAATGAAACTAACAATTCGTCCTCTTCTATTCTTATATTGTCAATTCTAGACTTTAAATCTTTTACATCTTTAATGTTGTAAATCGAGTCTAAAGTCAAATTCTTTAAAATATTGATTAAATATTTGGAAAGTTCGTAAGAGGGTAAATTCATCGATGAGCATATCGGTCGGAGTGGTGTATTATCCTTATGAACTTTCGGGAGACCATATATTCTTGGTGCAACTGATATCCTTGTTGTCAGTTTGTTTTTGGTGGTCCGATCTATGATGTTTAACTTATATAATTTTTCAACTAAATTATTGTTCCTACTTTGCAGTGTACTTGTGGGATTACTATTTACACGTCTATATGTGCACATATCGTTTAAAATATTTTTCATTTTTGTATCGTAGTCGTTTTTGTTCATTGCGACAGTTTTATTGCCCTTGTCTGAATTAAGTATTATTATATCTTTATTTTCTGTTAAATATTTCCTAGTTTGTTTCACTGTGTCTAATATATGTATGTCTCGTAAGTCTCTCTTTTTTATTTTCTTCTTATGATCTTCTAGGAGTGTTACAAATTTGGCTCTTGATATATCTTGTTGTTCTTTTTCTCCGGTCGTCTGTATGCATTGCTCTCCATCAGTGATGCATCGAAAAGGTGGGAAATTATTCTCCGTATTAAAAAATTAAAAATTAACAATAAATTGTTTTAAACTTAAACAAATGTTTGAATTTTTTAATTTATTGAACAAGACCTTAAGCCGAAAAAAAAAGAAAAAAGAAAAATTTATAATAAAAAAGGTCTACAACTTAAAAAGAATATTTATTCTAAATATAATAACTTTGCACGCATTCTGTGGCACAACACTTTTTATATTATTTCCATTTTTATTTGTATGGATATTTATTTTGATTTTGTTTTTAAAATTAGAGAAGACAGTATTTTATCGTGGTTCACAACAAAATTCAAAATGAACCTACATAATTCACTCTTATATTTTTGTATGGCGAACCAAGTTGTTTAATCAATAACCGGTCGCGAACCGCGAATGGGAGAACAAGCCCCCAGGTAAGCATAGTATAAACAAACATAATTGTCACATATCGTGCTCACAAAATATGCAAAATATCCGCGCAAAACAATTACATCCAAAGATAATGGTGCGGTTTATGGTCAGGTGGCAACATCGGTCCGTATTTTTTTCGAAAATGAGCAAGAAAATGCTGTCATTTGAATTCTCTTGCGCTACCAAATCATGATAACCAATTTTTTATGGCCACATTGGCTAATTTTAACATCAGCGACCCTCAGTTTCAGTAAGACAGTGCCTCAAGCTCCATAGCCATCTAATTATTTATTCATTAATTGCATGAGAAATTTTGTGGTCGTGTAATGACTTGATTTGATGATGACAATTGGCCTCATCTTTTCTATACATTAACCGCTGAATAAATTGCTCCGGAGTCGTTTAAAAGACATTTGCTTGGCATTATATTACATTATTTATTCCCATATTTCTACTTTACTTGTTATTAAAAAACTGTGTGCCACCCTCAAATTTAATTTTAACAACCTTTACAATTTTAACAATGAAATACACAACATTTTATTTAATTTAATTAATTTTTTATCATTATTTATTTTTATTAATTTGCTTAAGTTTTAATAAAAAATGGCTTATAATATATTACATAGAATTGTAAATGTATTAATTGACTAAAAATAAAAACAAAAATGGGGAAATGGAAAACATTTAAGGTAAACACAGTTAAATATAATTAATAAAGTATAAGTCAAATAAATAAGTATTAATTAATAAATTAAACATAACAATTAATTAATTAATATAATTAAATAATAAGAGGCCAATAACATAAAGGTAAAAGCCGACTTCTGGTTTTAAATTAAACAAGTCATAATTTTCCTCTTTTGTTTATAGAAGAAAATTATTTGGCAGAAACCTTTTTAAAGTCCTTCGCTAGCTTGTTTTAATGTCAACCGTCATGAAACTGTGAATACCCTATTATATACAAAATATTTTCTAATATACATAAATATATATACACTTAAGCGACTTAATGCTAAAGACAACGATATCGTTAACAAGTCATTGCAAAACAAAAAAAAATTTACATTTCCGAAAAGTTAAACAAAAATTATGCTACAACTAAAGTGGAATAATGCAAAAGTTAGAGAATTAATAAAACAAAGTTTCTTAAAAAACTAATAGAAAATTAGAAATAAACATTTCTTTTTTTTTTTAATTGACAGCACTGACACAAAAAAAAGTAAGTACATCACAGAGAACCTTATTTTTCTACTCAAACTATGACTTAAATTTATTATTTTTCGTCTACATAGACATAAGCCTCATTTGAAATACCATTCATAATGGATTCTCTAGTAATTTTGGATCCGGGTTCCTTAAAATTATTTTCTTCGGCAAATGAGGGGGGATCACTATATTGCGATTCAATAGTTGAGGCTGATGGCGATGTAGTTGGAGGTGGAAGTGGAGTGTCGGGATCATCTGTTTGTACCACATACTTATAACGCATGGCCAATAACATAAATATTAACATGTCGACAATCATCAAACCGGCAAATAAGGCAAATTCAGCAGCCTAAAAACATTGATTCGATACAAGAGAAAAATTTTCATTAAAATAAATATAAAAAAATATAACTTCTTAGAATACGATTATAATTCTAATTAGGCATGTGCAGAATTTTATTTGTTGCAATATTATTTCTCTATAGAGGCATATTATTCATATTTAAATTTAGAGCTGATATTTCTCTCTCTCTCTCTCTCTCTCTCTCTCTCTTTATTAATAACTGCAAATTAAGTAAAATTTTTGTTGGCTTTTTATTAAAGTCATTTGACTCTAACTTAACTACAAAAACTAAAAATATGTATTTAAAAGAAATATAAATTGCAACATTTAAAAGCACAAAAATAAAGAAAATTTTAAAATATTAAAAACACTCTTATAAATAGGTAGAAATAATTTTTTTTTTAAATACCTGCGATTCAAAGAAATTCAGCTCGGCAATCACTACAACCAGCATATTGCCTATGGCCACTGACAGCAGCCAGCAAGCTTGTAATACAGATTTCATAGATTGCGGTGCCTGAGTAAAGGAGAACTCTAGGCCGGTAATGGAAAACATAATTTCAGCAGCTGTTATAACAATTATTTGAGGCAGTTGCCACATCATATGAACGGAATTGGGTTCAGTTATAACATGAGTACGAAAGTTCTAAAATGAAGTGAAGAGAAAAATTTAATAAAAATTTTTTAAAATGGAATAGCAAAATGCTGACACTATAAATGAAGCTATTTTTTATTATAAACATTTTTTTAAGAGTTTGATATTTGTATGACAATTTTTATAATTTTATATTTTCCTTTTTAAATGAAAGATTGTTGAAAAAATTTTTTACGAAATTGAGTTTTATCACGATTCTAAATAACGTTTTTATAAGCCATTTTGGCACGTAACATCTGATTATGTTTTTACCAGAGTAGCGAAGTATTCACTCACTGTTCATACATGTATGAATATGTACATTTCATTTTTTAGCCGCTTCTTCTCATACATGTGTGAGAGACTACAAATTATTTTGTGTTTTCTCATTTGTGAATGCGACGAAATATTTTTTTTCTTTCTATCCATAAGTGAAAAAATGAGAAACACACAAGTGTTCATTTTTAGATATTTACAATTTTGATAATTTTTCATAAATGAAAAGGTCGTAAAAACATGTCCGTTAAGCATTCGCGCACATAAACGCACATATTTGATAATGCGCAATTGTCGGCGTATGCAGAAAAAAAAATGTTTCTTTTTATTTCTTTTAGAATATATTGCAATATTGTATTTTGAGTTAATATGTACCCATGTGTTTTTACTACATTTTATGGTAAAGTGCGATCGTAGGTAGAAAATTTTTTCACGTTCATTTATGAAAATTTTTTAAAATTTCAACGTTCATAAATGAACATGTACATTTATGAAAAATAACATTAATGAGAATTAGCTAATTTATCATTTATCACATATGAATAAGACTAATAATTCTTGTTGTTCGCATTCATGTATGAAAATAACCAGAACATTTTTTGTTGTTCGTTTATGAGTTTGAAAAATAAATATAAAATTTTAGATTTCTCATTTATGAAAAATATCATGAATGTTGATTTTTGAATGTTCATAAATGAAAAATTCTGAACCCTGGTTTTTACCTTCTGCTCATCTAGCTACAATAGTACCAACCATATTTTAATTAAGTTGTTAATAATAAAATTACTAGCGTAAAAAGCTTCGTCAAATCACCTGGTAGAAAACTTTTAACAAAAACACAAACTTTATTAAGTTTTGATCGTAAAAGCTATTGTTTAAAGTTTTGTTTTTTTAAACAAGCTCTGGAAAAGCTGTTTTAAAGTATGCTTTTAAAAGTTTTATAAAACAAGCTTTAAAAAGCATATATTAAGAGAGCATATTTTTAAAGAGATACAAACAAATTCCAGTTGAGATTGGAACTTCTTTTTGCTTTTGAAAAAAAATTTTTTTTAATGAATTAAATACATTAAAATTAGGAAAATATAATTATAAAAAAAACGAATTCTACAACAAAAGCCATTTTTACTTAAGCAACTACTAATCTCTTTTTCTTCTTCTTCTTATTAACCCCTTCTATAACCTTGTCATAGACAAAAATCAACGGTTCTTACTAAAATCATATTAAACTTATATTTATACTTACAAAGTCATCTCTGCTGTTGCCATTCACCAACAATGCATAAATTCCACCAGCTCTTGCCGTAACGTTTGTTAATGGCAAATCAGTTAAATATAAGACAACGTTTCCTCTTGCGACAGTTATCGCTTGGGAAGCATTATATGCAGATAGTGGAGTTATTAAATTCGTAGAGTCTTTCAAACTAAAATTACCCGTACTTGAGGGTACATTAAGTAACACTCTGACAATGGGATTGCCTAAACTTGGTTTTTCGATTTTATCTTCAAATTCATACATACGATCATTGGCAATAAAATAGCTAACAGCTTTACCGGGAATTACTTTAATATCGCCGGATATCATAGGGCAATTGTTATCGATAGCTGATGCATCAAATCTATAGGCCGCAATCATGGGAGCCACTATTTCCTTTTCCTCCCATAGACCCAAGGAAGAAAATGTATTGCTTTTGCTCCACTCACTCAGGGGCAGTTCGGTGGTGAAATGGTAATCACAGGGCATGCCATTGTAAATTCTCAACTGTGATGAATGACTGTTGGGTAAAACTGGTTCAGTAGCTTCCAGTTTTAATTCCACAATAGCTGACAATATAAAGGCTACAGCTGCTAAGAGACCGCCAAGAGTTAATTTTTGTAAGGGTTTTCTGATGGCAATCAGTGATAGCAGTGGATATAGAACATAATCAAAAATGGGTATAAAACCCAAAATCAATAACGGATTTATGACCTGCATTTGATCCGGCTTGATGGTAAAACCCCATAATTCACCATCCATACGTGTCGCCTGGAATGTCCAGCGGGAGCCTTGTTGGTCGAAAAGAGCCCAGAACACGGGAAAGGGTAAAAATAATACCAATATCTTAAGCAAAGTTTTTGTATCCGAAACCATTTTCTGTCCCACTTTAGGTTCAGCATAATCCAGCCAATGTTTTCGTGGGATTGTCTTACGTTCTCTTCTCCAACCACCAATAGCTGCTGATATACATTGGGATACACCAAATATCATATTACCAGCTGGTGGCTTCATAACATATAATTTCTTGCCAGCTACAAAGATGACAACAGAGAGAAGCATTAAAATGGCTGGTACTCCAAAAGCCAATGAAAAACAATCCTTATCGCCAAAACAATGAACATCTTCTCTGAGAATTGGTGTAATTGAGGTAGAGATCATAGAGCCGGCATTAATAGCAAAATAGAAAAGCGAAAAGAAGGTGGCTAATTGTTTAGCTTGTTCGGGCAATTTAAATTGATCACCGCCAAATGCAGAAACACAAGGTTTTATTCCGCCCGTACCTATTGCTATAAGCACAAGACCGATTATAGTCGCTGCCCTGAAAAAATAAATTAATAAAATTTGGTGAGCAAAATATTAGTTTGTGCAAAAGATCAAGGATCGGCTGTATACGGTTTGCCTCTAAACTTTATTACAAAATGAATCCATAACCTAAATAGTATTATATTTTGTGGCTATTTCTTGTATCAAATTATGAGAATGAGCCAGCTTTCGTGTCTAGTTTTGCTATTCAAGCTGTTTTCCTAATTTTTTTGGGTATGATTTTACGTCAAACTTTTTTCAACTAAAGATTCCAAGCTTTTTAGACTTTAGCTGTCTTAAGGATATTTTTATTAGTCTGTATGTTAAATTTTTCAAAACTCTTAAGAGGTCTACCTTACAATGGGCTCCTCTAACCCAATTTTACTCTCTTAATTTCTTAATCTGCAACTAGAAATCCATGCAAACTTTATAAAATGTAACTTTTTCTTTGTGCTCCTATCTCTAAGAAGTCATCTCCCTATATTTCTCTCTCTCTCACTCTCTCTCTTTCTCTCTTTCTCTCTCCCCATCATGTAAGTTTATCATCTATTTTAACTAATTTTTTTAGAATTTTATAGCACTTTCAATCCGGGTATGAACACAAACAAAACCTTTCGTAAACGATCCATTAACTTCGTTTTATACAAGAATAAGACAAACAGCAATACTTTTTCAATAAAAAAGTGATTTTTTTCAATCGTTTGACAAAAGAACACAACAATCAAGAAACGCTTGCAAAATGTTTGTAACTGCGTATATTTACACTAACGTACAGTTTTTAGTCACAAGCAAAAGCAATCACCCCTATTATGACATTCGAGTACGTCTCCGCATTCAGTTACGCTAAGATCGAAAATTGGTATTCAAAAAAAATTCCGTTGCTAAAATATAATCGTAGGAAAACTTAACTACGATTGTAAAACAAAATACCTAGAATCGAAAGAAACGGAGCGGAATCGAAACTCTGAATACCAAACGGAGAAAATTTCGATTTGAATCGAAAGTCAGAATAGGGGTGGGTCAATAATAAATATCTAAAGTAAGTACATATTTCGTTTTCATATTTTTGGTTTGTTTTTGTTTTACTAACTCCAGAGGACAAAAAAGCAAGAGCATATCCTCATTATAACTGTCACTATTAGATTCTTTTTCTTGTGTCTGACGTAACAAATTGAAGTATTTATTGTTGTAGAAAAGCTATTACTTTTTTAAGAGAATTTTCCAATTGAACTATATAGTTGGCCATAAAAAGAATCCAACAGTTTCAAATTTTTTAAATTATATTAAATTCCCATAAAATTTTATTTTTATTTAAAAAAAATATTCATTAATTAAAAAAAAAAGACAATACTTACTCGACTGGAAGATTAAGTGTTGGCACTGCTCCTAAAGCCATAATTACACCACCAATAGCATAAACTATGGACAAGTACAAAATCGTCTTAAATTTACCTAACCAACTGTCGGCAACTATGGCACCCACCAGGGGGCATAAATACACCAACATCGTAAATATATGGAACAAAACGGTTGATGTGTCTTTGTCATAATGCAACTTACTGGTGAGATATAGAACCAAAATTGCTGTAAACAAAAATTCAAAATTTTTTTTTTAAATTTTATTTCTGTTCTAAACAATAAAAAATTTATAAATTCAACAAAAAGCAAAGAAACAAAAAAAACTTACTTCTCATGCCATAATAATTGAATCGTTCGCAAAATTCATTGCTTATGATAAAACCCACAGCTCTGGGATATTTCATAGTCTGTAAAGAGAGAATAACAAGAAATAAGAGAAAATTAAAAATAATTCAAGTTTTATTTATTTTTTTATTCAGAATGGTTTTGAAAAGAAAATTAAACAAACGTTTTGAATCAATTTGACAAATGTTAGCAGTTTTATCGGATGCAGTTCATATTCTATTTATATTTTGAATAAACTTATAAATTTAATTTACTAAAGTTTAATGAGAGTTTTTGGTAAAAGAGGGTGGCCTACATTCATCAATTAACATACTAAGACGCATCCGTACAATGTATGGCCTACCCTTTAATTTTTAATATTACAAAGTGTTTCCATACTACGGTTTAAAGGAAAAATATACATACATATGAATCAATTTATTTAATAAACAGGGTGTCCATCTGGAAGATATACTACTTTGTTTTGCCTCCTTTTTGGTTAACATTAGTCTTGACAGTTCATATTTCGCAGTCGTGACACTTTGCAAATTTATTATGGAAAAATATTTGATAAACCAATGTGTTTTAATCGTTAAAACATTTTATCAAAATTAGCCATCGATTACTATAACGATGAGAAAGTGACGTGAAATGTTTGGAAGAAATAATGTGCCAACAAAATGCACTGTTTATCCTGCAGTGAATTATTCAAAAAAAGAGGGGCTGCAGTAATGAACCACAACGTACTGCAACTCTACATTCAATTTTATGTATTGTATTTATCGTCGTGCTAAGTACACAGCCTATGTTAATTACAACAAAAAAATTTTATAAATTTGTCTAACAAGATGTCTATGTAAGACAGCAATAAATTATTTTTCATAAATGATTTAGTCATATTATTTTGCGTGTTTTTTAAGCCGATTGAAATCTATAAAAGGGTTAACTATCAAGCGAACCATCATACTGCGTTCTCTTCTTAACGTCTGTGATCGAAATGCTCAAGTTAATCATCGTGAACAGACTGATACTTCAACAACGCTACGAAATTTTCTAGATTTTTTTTCAAAACTTGCGCATCTTATGGAAGATTTTGTATTTTGTGGTATATAAAATCGTCCAATTGAGCAAGCCATCCATAGATTTCATAACATATGCATTTAAATAAGACCGATACGTCAAAGGGATGTGGGTGCTATGAGGATGGAAGGAAGGAAAAAATGAGATCCAAATTTATCGCGTGTTCTATTGCCACAATTAAGACTTTGTCAGGCCACTTCTTCACACAACCTTGAGCAAAGGCACACACTCCACCAAGGTACGAGAATTAAAGCCACAAGATCATTACGAGTAAGTATTCTTCTTTCGCTTGTTTGCAATTTTGCCTCAAAGTTGTATTCAGCGATGAGGTTCAGTTATGTCTAAACGGATTTGTTAATAAACATTCTACAGCAAAATCTTCAGACTCAATTAAATCCAACAAAAAAAATGGTGGGTTATTGGACCTTATTTCTTTAAAAATGAAGCCGGAAACAATTATTTTTATCTCGGCCGAGATATGGTTTTCACAGAACACCGCTTCTTGCCATACGACAAACACAATTTTACAATTTGAACTTAAAATTAAAATTGGGCGATGAGGTGATATCGAGAAATGGATAAATCAACGTCACGATTTGACATCCGATGCTAATATACCAGCAACAATGGAAATGTTGCTGCAATTTTGAGCCAAACGGAGCAAACAACCAGATTAAGCTACTTAATTCTGCTCAAGGTTCTTTCGTGAATCATTTATCTTAAAAAAGACTTTTGTGTTATTTTTTAAATTTAAAATTCTATCGAACAAAGTGGTATTTTACTTTGTTAGCAACTGACAATTTCAGTAAGCTCATATATTTCCAAAAATCTATTTTCAAAATTTTCTTAACTTAATTGCTTACAACGAAGCAACAGGCAATTATTCATTTCATGCATCTACAAGTTAGCTGCAGCAATTAATTAAGAAAAACCATTTATAAACAAAAGCAAATCGTATCAAATACTTGTATGGAATAACGTCGAATCTTATTCTATATTCTTTAAAGTGTTATGTCACTTATGCCTCATTAATTCCTGCGACTTCAACTTGATGGCAGCTCATAGTTAACGGGATAGCCCAAAACTGCCAGACTAAAGATACAATATAATGAAACCATATGGCCACTACGTGATAAATTAACTATTATAGATTCTTAATTAATTTTTTTTTGTTAGCTTATCATTCAAAGAACTAAATAAATAAATTAAGTGTATTTTTGAGAACTCTTTGATTAATTACATTAAATTTTTAGACTATTGTTTTTCTACTATTGAAAATTGATCATTTTCGTTGTCAATTAAAACAAGTTTGGGTTGACTCGTTATAACTTTTCTTTTGCTTATTTTATTTTTTTTTTAATTATTTAAAATTTATAAATTGCTTTTTTTGTCTACATTTTTTCGATTCAAAACTATTGCCAATTATTTACAAATAAAATTTGTAGTAAATTGAGTAAATCAACACACAACATTGTAAGAGAATATTTTTGAAAACAAAAACAAAGCCAAAAAAAATTGATGTCAATAATTGCGGTTAAGATCGTGATTAAATGGAAATTTTCGAATACAAATTAAGGTGTTTGTTTAGAGCCAAGAATAATTAGACAACTTAGCAAACGTTTAGTGGATAATTCAAAGAGTATTGCAAAATATAATTATCAGGTTTGATAAAGCGAAATTAACTTTGAGAATAGTTAAATTTTATATCTAGTATGAAGTTAAAGTTGCAATTCATCGTCTGTCAAGCATAATGTTTTTCACATATTTTTGAGCATAATAATAATAATAATAAGAAGAAGAAGAAGCGAATATTAAGTGTTGATATATTGTTTCAAAGATGTCTTGTTTAAGTTTTAAAAGAAAATAATTATCAGTTAAAAAAACGTAAACGAAACGGCCTATTGTATATTTTACAAACTGCGTAGTTTTCTAAAAAATCTTATACAAACAAGACCACAACAATATGTTTATATGAATATGCTTATAAGAAATTCTACGAAATAAGTTAAAGAATAGAAAACAAAAACAACTAACACAACACAAAAAACAAAACACACAGCCAAACAGGCGCTAAACAGAATGATAATAACAACAACAATGTGGGATGATGTTAAAGTAAAAATTAAAACAGATATGACATCTGCACCGGCAGTGAGCCATAATCAGATGGTGGTCATTACCACTGTGAATGAAAAGCAACGCCATTTACGCCCTGGAAGGTCATCAGATACGTATATCCTCCGGTCACTCCTAGTAGCAAATTCAAAAGCTCGAAGTAGGTCGCAGCCTTCATTCCTTGCTAAAGAGTTGGAGACTATCCAACTCCTGGTCCAGAACGCATGAAGCTTAATATAATTAAGAACACGACGACATTCATACTCACTGGACCTGAACCATTCATTGTGTTCATTGTGAAAGATCCGACCCACAAACTCTCACGAGGGCCTCGAAACACACAACCACCACGATACTCCCAAAAGGGCCAACCTCAACCTTTAATAGGCCTGGGCTCCCTTTTACCCCGCAAGACACCAGTCTAGATGGAATAGTAGGCTCCAAAAAGACTACCATATGCCCCCGGGGGAGTTTAAAACAGATATATAAGCACAACTTCTATTTTCACATCATCCACTTGAAAATTATACTGATGCGAAGTTTGATGGCCTTAACTCCAGGTGGAGTAGATTTTAAGCTAAAGGTATTATTGAACCATATTTCAGTTTTAAAATATTATTGTTTTCCCATCGCGAGGTAATAACAAAGCGTTTTCTACCATAGTCGGATATGGGGTATCGGGTATAAGGATATCATATTGAATGAAACAAATTCATCTTTTAATGGGTGACATTTTTTCTTCTTTAACTTAAATTCTTTGATAGCAAACTCACAAGCATTGAGTGTGTTCAACAGAATTTAGTAGGATGCTCAGTAGCTAAATGGTATATGGCCCGCGGAAGTGCAGAACCCTTATCTGATTCAACAAAATATAAAAGTTACATGATTTTATATACATAATTTAATACTTCGAAATAAAAAAAGGAATTATATAATTTACGGTGGCCACAAGTTTTGACCATGTTTCCGGCCGAACAAAATCTTTTAATTATGCGAACATTTTTTACACATTTTTTTCTCTATTCCCAGTAGCGCATTCTCATTCGAACTTGGTAGACTATATCGATCATATTTGTTTTTTATTTTAGTCTTAAAATAAATTACCTTTATTTCTGGGAAGGGGCTAAAACCCTATAACAAAAAGGAGAATTTGTTTGTGTATAGGATAACCTACGTCTACTAATCGCACTATTTTTTATTCGATGACTAAATAATTGAAATAATAGCTTCTAGAGAGTTTTCCAATAGCGTAAATATCTGTTTCACCCAAAATTAATGTATCACAACAAAATTTGTAAAGAGACACAAGAGTAAATTTCGTTTATTCTATAGAAAAAAGAAAACTTATTTATTTCCATAAACTTTTACTATCGTTCATTATAAAAGTGATTAAACAGAACTTTACATTCGTCTCAGTAATTAATACACTATTCAGTATTTCACTTATTGAATGTTTTTTACAGAGGTATAAAAGTATAAATTGGCAATACTTTTTTTAACTGTAGGCTATTTTGTCTGCTGTCAAGTGTTTCGTTTGGTTTGAAATTTCAACATAAACAGACTGACGCCGCAGAAACGATTCCAAAATCATAAGCAAATTTAGTTCAGCAATAAAGCTCATTTTTGTTTGAATAAATCGGGCAATAAGTAAAACTACGTTATTTAAAGTGATGATAATCTTCACACTTATGCTGACACGCCTGTTATATCCAGAAAAAATGAATGTTTGGGGTGACACCCCTGCTTTATGGGGTGGTGGAATCATTGGTCCGTACTTGTTTAAAAACAATGCTGGTCAGAAGGTTACAGTCATTGGTGACCGCTATAGAGCCATGGTTACTGACCCTTTTTTTCATAAATTGAACAAGCAGGATATGTAGGAGCTGTGGTTTCAACACGACAGCGCAATATGTCTCACAGTTCGTACCACATTTTATGTATTAAAATAAACGGTTCGTAACCGCATAGTTTCATGTTTTTAACTCGTAATCGTGCCATTTAACACCCCTAGATTATTTTCTGTGGAAACATGTGAAGTTGCTAGTCTATGACGAACACCCCGAAACGGTTGACCTCTTTAAGGAAAAATTCATCGAAAATTAAGTCTCCAGATTAGCCTACGTTCAGATCGGACGTGGCGGTCATATTCTAAAAGTCATATTTAAATTATAATGCCAAAAGATCATTCGAATATTGATTTAAAAAATTCATCTTTATTTTATTCTATTTCAAAGTAATATGCGTGTATAAAAAACACCCTTTACTACTGCAGGATTGATCCATTACTTAAATTCTTTATTTATTTATAACGCAGAAATAAACATAAATTATATATTTATTTATAACTTGTTATTGACACGGGTGTATTTTTTAAAAATTAAGAAAAAAACATGTGAAAAGAATTTAACCTGCTAGAAAATCAAGTATGAAAATTAAGAAAACAGAATTTAAATAACATTAAAAATATAATAATTCAATTACGAGCATTTTTTTGTACAAATTATTTAGTATTTTATTTTTACACTTATGACACCAGTTGCTCGATTGTGTAACAGAAGCTGGAATTGATTTAATTTAAAATGTTTCAAATGTTTTATTTGCTGTTAATGTTTTCATTATTATAATTCTTAAAATGGCATGCTTAAAAAAATAATTAACTTTTTTTAATATTTTTTACAAGTAATAAATTAAAAACTTGTCTTAAGTCGATGTCTCTTGCAAGCGTGGCTGTTTTAACACCCTACAAGAGATTTTAAGCATACAATAAATTTTTGTTGATGTTTGTTATGTAGCTTAATAAAAGTCAAGTAACTTTTAACATTTATAGGAAACACATTTTTTTTTTAATTTTAATTTTTAGAATTTTTTTTTTGTCACGAAACCTACAAAATGTCTTTTCAATTTGTAACAAAAATTAAAAACGTACAATAGCAAGTTTTCATACACGTAACGGCAGGACTTTTCGACTACTTTTCTAAAATATGCTGTATGTACATCATACAGTAAAATAATTCCTTGAAATTTTATTTTTCACCTGGCAACTTGTCCTCGCTCAAAAAGCAACGCAAGAACAAAAACAATTCAGTTTAGAATAAATAAAAACGGTAGACTGAGTCTACAAAAATTTTCGATTCGAACATATTTTGGAAATATTCTCATTCTAGTAAAGTTTTTTAACCATTTTAATTATATAAAGAAACTTTTTTTATTAAAAACTCCTTTTAAGTGTTCAGTGCAGCTTCTTCGCTTAGTTGCTAAAGGTCATTTCATAGCTGAACTTAACCAATTATATTTATTTACTGGATTAATTTGGTTATAGTTGTTCGCCGTACCTTTGCGATATTTAATAGTTGTTTTACTTTTACTACTTCTATATTATTTTCACTATTTTCTTAAGATTTCAAAAACAAATCAGATGGTTTTTTTAAAACAGCTAATATAAGCATGAGAAAATTGTTGAAAAAAGGGTCCTTTAAGTTGATTAACATTGGCACTATGTAGCTTAAAATTGTAATAGCTAAGAATATTGTAAATTTTATAGCAATTATTTTTAAAAATTGCATATACTAAGTGAGAGTTAGTATATTTAGCTTTAACCAAAGTTTTTAAAAAACTGTTTTAAATGTTACAGCTGTAGAAGTTAAGCTTACTGTTAACTTTAATTGTTGATGTTGGAAATTATGCGCTGCCCGTTTTTAATTTTATAATCAAATGAATAATTTCAAGCCATTCGCGTATAAATTAGTTAAGTGAATTTTAATTTTGTATCAATATTTCTCGTATTTTTATTTATCAAATTAGTTGATTAAATAGTTGATGTTAACAAGGTATAAAGGCTAAATGCGAACGGTGTTTGCTGATGATGCATGTAGCGCTTGAAAAAATAATTATTATTAAATTATTATTATTAATTTATTTGATAATGGCAACAGAAATTCTAATGTTGTATAGAAACAAAAATATATTGCTGCAAATAATTAATTAATTAAGACATATTTTCGACAACAGTTTACAGATATGATAAGATAATCCTAAATCATGACGATTTTAACAGTTGGACTAATACAAATTACATTTCACCTGTTAGTTATATTAACGAAGAACCGCCAAATTTAAATTTAAATACTAACACTTGTTATAGTTTTTATACAAAAAATACAATTGGTACTCACAGAGAATAGTACCCTTTTTGTGATTTTTGGTTTGTTTGGTTTTTTTTTAATTTGTTATGTTTTATAAATTATTATTTATTATATAATTTTAGTTTTAATTTAGAATTATTTAATGAGACTCTCTGATTATGTGAACCTCGGGAGCAAGAGCGTAATATTCTTCTTTTAAATGTCTACTATTCTATATCTTCTTAAAGATAAAGTTTGGTCCTATTATAAATTATTGGTAATTAATATAATACATTTTAGTCTTAAGTTGTTCTTTTGTTTTCTTTGTTTCTATTCTCCTTACTGTCAAAAAAAGGCTCAATAAATATTAAATAAATTTAAGACGATTTAAAAATCAAGCAGAATAGTTGTAAACTCTTGTTAGTATAACTATTCTTCGCCATATTATCAATTCAAACCAAAATGGGGGAAAAAATTCGAATTATGTGGAGAAAGATTTGGAAGGCAATTTATTTTATATTGTAACTCAAGTAATAATTATATAAAATTATAGTATATTTAAATAAATTAAATTAATTATAAACAAGTAAAGTATTTTCGATTTCATTGCAAACATCATTCAATAGTTATAGCATAATAAGTGACATCATGAATAAGAACAAAAAGAACTTTTATTAAAAATCTAGAATACGTACGTTTTCTTTTTGTCATAAATGTTTATAATAATATTGCAAATATTTTTGTCCCTCATTCAGCAATAGCAGGGTAAATGTAAGTGTTAAAATAGTATTATTTTTATAGAGGTTTATTAGTATAAATTAATAATTTTTATAAATCATTTTAAGTTAGAAATGCAACTCGAATATATAATGTTCGAACTATGAGAACCGGAGTTTTCTCCTTAGCTTTTGACTTAGCTTTTGAAGATTCTACTAAGTTACTAACAGTCTAGGAAACAATATAGCAATATAAAGATTTGCTTTATCTATTTACAAAAATTTCTTTAACAACTTTTTGATTCTTTATACTTTATCAAGGTTTTAGACATTTTTAATACATGTTATAATCATCTTAAGCTTTTAAATAATGAACGCTTTTTTTACAAAACAAACCTTTCGTTAGCTCTATATTAATCGTTAAAGGTGTGTAGTAGTTTGTCATTCAGTTAACAGTTAATAAACTATACTTTCTAACTTGTTTTCGAACTTTATGTTATTAGAAATAGGTGGTGAACATAATAAATTTTAGCATATTCAAAGCAAAAAATAATATTAAAAAAAAAAAAATAAAATGTTTGGCATATTTTTTATTTAATTAATTTTTTGGATTTAATGAATATTTGCCATAAAACATGTTTGCTGCCAACTTATTAACTGCAAACTAACATTTTAAACATAAATAACACATTAAAAATTCTACACTAAGATTTAGTGTGTTAACAAAAACAAAAATGTTTAAGTGCACAGTAAAACACAACAAGTAAACAAAGAAAATGTGTTTAAAAACCAGTTAAAACTAAACATAGATTAAACCGCAAAGTTTTAAAATAAAAAAAAAAAATAAAAAAAAACTAAATTTAAAAATCTATCAAGTCCAAGTCAAGGATGGTCAATGGTATAAATTTTATTAACAACAGAAATACAAAAAAAAAAAATAATAACACTGCAAACAACAAAGTAACTAAACACAGGTAACACTGTAAGATGTTTGTATATGTGTGTGACGTGTTTTAACAGACTGTTTTGCAATAATGAATTAATTGTGTTGTGTTGATAATAAAAAGAAATAAAATAATTTTTAATTTTTGGTTTTTTGCAACTATTTTACTTAAAGCGAAAATTGTTGTTGTTTTAATGATATATATTATTTAAAAAAGTATTTTTAAATTAAATAATAAATAAATTGCATAATTATAATCTTTTAAGTATTATTTTCTTTTTACCTCATTTATTGTTATTTATAAATTTTATTTTTAAAACATGTAAATATTTTTATTTTTCTCATCTTACCTCATTTCACATTCATTTAATCTTTAAGAGGACTTTTGTTTGGGGTAATTTGTGAATGATGTGTGTTTATTTACTTCATTAAACAAAAAAGTTATGAGTTTTTTCTCTTATGAAATTGAAATTGAATTTAAAATACTTGAAATATTTTTGCATTCTTACGATAAAAAAAAAATAAAAAAAGTAAAACAAAATCAATTGAAAGTAAAATTTTCAGCTTGAGTCGAATTTAATGTATCCTTCAAGTGTTTTTAAATTATCCATTAGCTACTTTTATTTCAGATAAAATTTTAAACTCAAATTATATTTTTATTATTTTTTTTTTGTTTTTTAGTTTTATATTTTAACACAAAAATCACGTCTAATGAAATAATTTTAGTTAATGGAAAAGTTAAGGCAATTAGAATTACAATTAAGATAAATGTGGCGATTGTAGCAGTTAGCTATTTTAGTAATTATTTATTTATTGGTAACTACACCCGGTTAATTTTATCGGCAGCATTTGTTACAAAATCAAACATTTATAAATCCCTGTAGCGAAAAATAAGAGATTAAAAAATAAATAGTTTGTATCTTCTTTGAATTTTTCAATTCCTTTTGATTTCATTTGTAAATTTGTAAAGTTGGTTAAAATTATAATTTTTTTGAATAAAGAAAAAACCACCTAAAAAATGTTCAGATAATTTTCTTATTACTCCAACCCACACTTAGCCCTGTAATGTAAAACCCACAAAATTTGATGATTGGTTTTTATGTTTCTATAAACGCTGCCACTGATTTCATAAATTTTTCCCACGAGTATTTTTTTATAATTTAAAATTATATAAAATAGAATTATATATTATAAAAAATAGAATTATATAATTATTTTTAATGCCTCTCTGCTATTTTCTTCTTTTGTAAGTAAAACCTGCTTTAATTTTCTTCATTTAAAAATAATTATTCGCTTATTTTTTTTCACTTAAAAGAACAAGAGTTAACGCTTTCCTAGGTTTTATTTTATAGGACTGATGCATTTTTGTTATAAAAAATGATGTATTAGCTGTTAAGTCTCAGGACATCAACACAAACAACATACAGATTTACTTGTAGCTAGAAATATACTTATATAGGACAAACCGGACGAACATTAAAATCAACATTTATAGGCTCATAGACTCCTCACAACAAAAAAGAGAAGACTCCAACCTTGCATTACACCTTGACTATCACGGGCACGCTCCTACAGAAATAGATGAGTGCATGACAGTGCTACATCCTACCAAAAAAAGGACGAGGACTGTGCATTCTTGAAAACATGAAAATCTACAAAACAAAAACTCTTAACAGTGACATTATAAACAAACAGGTAAACACGATCTCAGACACAATTTTTCACACCACTAAAACTACTCATACACGACGAAATGAAAACACCTCTAGACGGACACACCTAGTAGATAATAATAAAAAACGGAAATAAGAAGAAGCCCCGTATAAAATGCCAGTTGGCCGGCAAACTACATGAGTAGTTACGTCCCTAATCGAAGTACCCGAACACTGACTTGCCAGTATAGAACACGGCTCGGTAATGATGTCAACACATCGCAAGTGCTTGCCGATCATACTGAACTAACAGCCAGCAATGAGGATTTACACCGGAAGAAATTACAACACTATTTGATTTGCTGGCGGAATAAATCGAAACAGCTTAATATCTATAGAGCAATTTATGACAGCTCGAGTATTTAAAATATTATTCTTAAATGAGATTTCGAATAATTGCTAACTGATTCCAAATTTCTATATTCTTAAAATATGACATAATGCAGTTGCTCTCTTAAACAATGGAAAGTTTTTTTAATGATAAACAGACCAGATGATTTTGTACCATCAAAAATCAATGAGATCAAAGTATTCGTAACACACGGAAGCCAGTACAAAACACCGTATACTATATGTGTTTATAAAAACCATTAATTAATAAAAGAAGCACTTATCAATTTCCTTAATTTTAAAAAAACACATTTTTTTTAATGCAAAAGATTAAAACCAAGTCGTTATTTGAAACAAAAACAAAACAAAAAACATGCAATAATTTTAAAACAGAATACGATCTTATTTTAATCTTATAAAAACAAATAAACAAATAATAAATATAATTTTTATTATCTGTAATATTTTAAAAATATTTGACAAAAACAAAAAGAAAAACATTAGCATACAGAACCAGCCACAACATTTCGCAGAAATATGCCAACCTGTTTTTGAATATATAATGCGTTCGAAAATTTTGTACGGTGACATTTGAGTTGCGGTGAAAAAAGTTAATTTAACTCGTTTTAAATATTAAAAGTGCAAGTTCCTTCTCGCAGTTAAAATCAAGTGAGCTGCAAGCATTCTACTTAACAGAAGTTTTTTTTCTCAATAACTTGTTTTTAATGTTACATTTCAAATATTTTAAATGTAATAAAAATAGTTACAATGATTAGATTTTTTTCTTCTATTTCGTTCATTTGCTTCGCTATTTAGCTTAAATTGACAATATTCATCAACTAAAATAATACTTTGTTACAACAAATATGCATGCGAAAGATAATTAGAATAAAAAGTTTTAAGTTCAAGGATGTGATATAATAAGTTTTACTTTTATTAAAAATGGTTGCTATCTGAGAGCTTATTTACAATAACAAAAAGATATACTTTTTAAACAATTAAATACAAAGAAATTTTAGTTAACATGATGCCCTTATTTGCAATTAAATAAAGGCTTATTAGCACTTTATTGTAGTAAAACAATTAAATAATTCTTTATTTAAGTTAAAGCAACGTTTATCATACTTTTAAAAACATCGATCATTTTCACATGTTCTAAAGGGTATTATTTAATATTTAATAACAAAAAACTAAATTAGCATTATTCTTTAATCACTTTAATATTCTTAAGAGAAAGATGGTTTTGCAGGCGATATAATTTTTGATGACTTTTTCCTATAGATATATAAATTAAAGTAGCAGTAGCATTTCATTTCAACTATGGATAAACTAATGGCTATGATAGCATCAGTTGTGGAAGAAGTACTAGATCTGGTAGTCTTTTCACTCTGTTGATTAAATACACATTTGATTCAATTAATTTTGTTTTATAAACCATTAACGAGCGATGTAAGCGATAGTGGTATGGCCATATGAATATATTTTTCTCAAAGTAATGTAGTGTGTTGTTAATTTTGATAGATGGATTTTTGTAGCAATATCACGAGAGTATTTGTTATTAGAAAATAAAAAACTTCAAACACCTTTAGCAGTTTTAATAATTTTAAATGACTCCAAATTAATTTTCTATTTACTAGGCTTTTTCCATATAGTTAATAATATTAGTCATTGACTTCAGTTCAAAGTTCCACAAAGAACAAAAGCAATTTTTTTTAACTCATAAATTCCTTTAAGTTCAAAAGCTTCCTTTAGTTCAGAAGCTCTTGCCCCTCAAATGATCTTTCGGATCATATTTGATGGCAGTAATCGTAACATCAATATACATTTTTAATATAAATACATAAAATTATTGATAAACTCCAAGGCAGCACAACACTGATTTCAGAAACAGTAAATAACGAAATATATTTATAAATTTTAGTTCATCTTAACTAATAGTTCAAATACTAGATTAAACTAAATTGATAAGGGTAAAAATTTTAACTAGTTCATTTAGTTAAATTTATAGAAACCTTCAGTTGAACTAGTTCGTTTATGAACTACTCAGGTCTACTATTTACAAATTTATAATTATTAATCTTATTTTAATTAATCTAATTTTAATTTCTAGATTTGTTAAGAAAGAAAAAATAGTTTTACAAAAATGTGTGTTGATTCTAAAAGAAACCGGAAAAAATTATATGTATATCACCAGTATATAGAAAACACTGAAGATGGCAAATAGCCGAAACCGCTTTGTTCACAAACCAAATTTGACGCGGGTTGACGTAAAATCATACCGAAATAAATTGAACCACGTCGGAGAATATAAGCACATATCATATCAACATAATGTAATGCAACTTTCTCTGGATTGCTACAGCATTTTTGGCATTTATCTGCTTTAGATTGGCCACGTTTTTAACATCATCTATTCCAGATGCTAATTTAGCATGTAAGAATTTATAATTTGGTTAGAGCTAGCCCATATATAATCCAAAATTTTCTTTGTTGTTCTCTTTATTATTCATGCTTAAAACTTTTAAAATTAAAATCTGTGTGAACTTAGCTCAGATTAATAACTAATCATTTACTGTTCATTTTAAAATTAATAACACACAAGCATAACGACCGAATAAAAATTCATTAATAAAATTAGGGGCGAACTAGCCGAACGGTTCCTTAAAATTTATTGTTGCCCTTTAAGTTTCTTTTTATGCGGTTTTTATATATGCGATTTTAGAGTAATGCGGTGCAAGAACAAAAAATTTTTATTCGAATTTCGAAAATTTAATTTTTTTGGTGATTCACTTTTTCTGAAAACGAATAAGAATAGCGAAACGGAAGAAGATGGTTCTCCACTGAACGAAAAATTACTTTGGGAAGGCCTTAATAGGCCTTGGAAAATTTTTTTATTCAAAAATATAATGATGTAGAACCCGCCTTAAAATTCCAACGTGATCTGAAATTTTGTATGTCTGGCTACAGAGAACTCTAGAAAGAACTAGTCAAGCCATCACAGCATTTGATTACTGACTACCTTGTCAAAGAAAAAAATCACTGAAGTTCTTGAAGAAGCATTACAATGTAGATCTAATGACGTAATTTTATCTTCAAGTGATGAAAGTGATCTTGCACCAATCTACAAACGGGTTCGCACATTACCAGACAGCGAATAGTGATGAAAACATTCTTCATATGATCTTAAATGAAGTTTTGTTTGTGTTTTTTTTTTTACATATTAAGTTTGGTTTTTCTTATTAACATACATATGCGCCATTTATTAAAATATGATGAAAAAAATTAATAAATAAATTATTTATAAATCTTTTATGCGATTTCTGGTGCATTTTAAAACATTATTTAGGTTTTATGCGATTTTTTAATAAATGGAACGTATCCATCGTTTTCCACATAAATGTGTTTTTTTTTTGTGCGACTTTTTAATTTGCGGATTTCCCTGGAACGCATTTTACGCATAAAAAAGAACGAAGTGTATTTTGTTGTAGCAACAACACGTGGCTTCTTACATCCAAACCTAAGCATAATCTATTTGTCGAAAATTGTCATGTACATACAAAATATATTAAGCAAAATAGGGCGATATCAATGCTTACTAATTCGAAAATTCAATTTTGGTAGTGACATTAGCAAATGAAGTTGGCTGCTTATGCGTTCTCTTTGCTTTTCAATTTGTTATTGCTGGAAATTAACGACAATTAGTTGCTTTTAAAGCAATCTAGCGGTTTTATTTCTTGTTTTCTATAAAACAAAATATATTAACACTACTGTTGAAATATAACCTTGACATTCTTATATGTATATGTGTGACACTTCAACGCAAAAGTTAGACACTGGATAGCATTGCTTATAGCGTGATGATTTAAGTGTGTCTGTTAAATTCTCATTAAGTTGAAAATTTAAATAGTTAAAATGGAAAGTAAAGTTTGCTAAAAAATTTAATAATTTAATATCAATGTTTTTCTTGTACTTTTGTAAGTAGATTGAAGTTTTAAACTTTTTTTTGCAATTCGTTGTTATGGATTTTTCTATTGATGGCTTATGGTTTAAAAAATAATTCTAGGAAATCACTGAGAACTTTACAATTTTTTTTATCAATAAGTTTAGGTGAACAAATATGTAAACTGATAAATCTAAACTTACAATTAAACATGTATATTTAATTTTAAATTATAAAACTCAAGGTGAAATTGAAACGAATTCAATGTAGAAAATTATAACAAATATTAGTTACAGCTAACATGCACTATTTGTTTTTTAATTAGTTTTAAAATATTATGTAAATGTCATTTAAAAAGCAGAAAGCCTTAACAGCAATGACAAGGTTAATTATTTATTTTATCTGATTTTATATTAGTTTAAATTATTCACATTATTTATAACATGTCAAATTCAATGTCATTCAAGCCCACCTTTCTCGTCTTTTTAAGGTTTTGGAGAACAAAACAAACATATTTTATAAAAACCGGAAGAGCTTAGCTTAATTTAAAAGCCTCAAAGATATATGTTATCGTTAAAAAAAAATTGTAAAAACATATTTAGCTTAAAAATGACATTTTAAGCTTTAACTATTATTTTTCTGCTAATTTTGGTTAGCTTTACCCTTGTGCATAGCGATTTCATAAAATGCTTTTAAACTTGGCGTTTTTTCGCTAAATGCTATTAGGCAACATTAAAGGAGTACAAAATAAAATTAATCAAAAATATAAACAAAAATTTTTTTTATTTTGCATATCTGTCTGTCGAGGAACACACACCACTTACTTCAGTTATTCAAACTTCGATTAAAAATAAGCAAAAATAAGTGAGCATCATAACAGTCGAAAATCGTTTAATACATCTCTAATACTTGAAATCACAAGTGTTTACCAGTATTTATTTTAAAGAACAATTTGTTATTAAATATTCATAATTATCTATTTTTGGCCATTTAAAAATTTTAATTGCATGCAGCCAAAAAACGACTCATATGAGTACAAATTGTTTTTGGAATATTATTTTATCAGGAATAAATTTGAAATAAATTGACAAAATAAATAAATAATTATGTGTTATTGAATGTTATTAACGATAAAAGCAAAAAACAAAAATAATAAAAAATAAATAACATAAAAATTAACAAAACAGATAATTAAAAAAATAATAAATTTGTTATTAAAATTTATTAGCCTTCATGGTGGGTTTAACATGACACAAATTGTAGTTGTTGGCATGTTTTTTGTAAGACTTTTTTCAAGCCGATTATTTTGCATTCACATTAATGAAAATCACTATTAATTGAATAGTTGGTAGGTGCATTTTAATATTTTAAAGATTAAGTGTTATTTACCTTTTTCGGTTTAAACAACATACGTTCTCTTATATAACTGTTGCGTGCTATATTGTTATAAAAAAATTAATCGAATACAAGCTTAAAGAAATATTTTAGAAGTAAAGTATTAAATCTCTACAAAAGGTGATTGTTAAAGTATTATTAAATATCATATTTTGGGACATTTGTTTTGGTTCATTGCCCAATGAAAGGTACAATTTTGAAACAATTTTTCGATCATATTTCGTTTGCTAAGACTTAAACATGCTTATGAAAATAATTTTACGAAAAATATAAAAAGCGTTTGTTACCTAAATTTACTGGTTAATGTTAGAACTGTACAAAGTTTTTCAATGGAATTTACTAGACATAAGGTATGACATTAGTTCCATCTAATTTTGATTTTCAAATGCCCGAGTTATAATGCGAAATGATTTAACTTCATATTAATGTAATATTTGCCATAGCACTATACTATTCTTGAATAATGCCAGTATTGGCTGGTTGAATACTGCCCCAAATGGTTCTTATTAGTAAGCGTTTATTATTTCTAAAAGCTCCTTAAAATATTGTTAAATTAATCAAATTTGAGTCTTTTATTTTATTTATATAAAACTTAAGTAATTTTTTTTACCTTCAGTTAGGGTAACGTTGTAAAGTATTTTAACATTTTTAGGGGTTCTAAACTTGGCAACTTTTAAATTTTATCTTTTGGAACCCCTTTTTATGGGATTTATTAAATTAGAAACTTCATGGTGAAACTTATACCATCCTTTCCCGTTCAAAACATTATTGATTATTACAATAAAAACCATACGCGAAATATTCCTTTAATTGCACAAGTTAAAACAAACATTTATTTAAATGATATGATAGTATTGTGGCATGACATAACGGATATTGAGGCAGTTAAAAAATTCTCAGTAGGTTAAAAAAAATATTAAATATAATAAGCTGCTTAAGCGTATCAAAAATGTGCAATGAAAGATTCTGCCCTTGGAACTATATTCACTAATAAGAAATGTCACTGATTATATAAAAAACAAATCATTCCAGTTATTAGCATGCTGGCAAAAATCAATTAGTTCCACCCGTCCTAATAGAAATAGACAAACTTCTTTGTTGAAATAATTTTTATTACAACAACTTTCATACGATAATCATTTTAATGTTTAAGGAATGTTGCAAAACTTAATAAAAACTTAAGTTTCAGCAAATAAATTTTAGAATAAACTGGAGTATGTACAAAAATTAATGATAAAAATCCTTCTGTGAAAATTGTTGAAACTATAAAATTACTTGATGTGACATTTTTTGATTGCATACTGTCAGTCAGAATTGGTTGGTTCTTTAAAATATATGACTTAACCTTTGTAGATTTATTTATGTTTAAGATTATTTGGGTCAAACGTCGTAGGGACATCGCATTGAAGTAGAAAAGTTACTCTAACTCTTGAAGATTAATTTCAGAAAAAATATCAAACACCTGCAAAAATATGGTTTGAGGTCGTTTGCCCACATTTTTTTATTGTTTAAGTTGTAACAAAATAATATATTTTGTAAAATTAGAATTATATTTGCTAATAAAAATACTAATAACATTCTTTTTTTATAGGTCTTTAAGGATTAAGAAAATTGTGCTGTTCAAGAAGTTATTGTTTGAAACGATTGATATTTTGTTCTCTTACCGAAAACTATAACGAAGAAACTAAGATGGATTTTTTTTCTTTGTAGCTAAATTTTTATATACTTGATATTCTTACTTAGTACTAGTTTTCGATTAGAATTAATTTCAAAGAAAGCATTGTGTGGCTAAAAGTGTAGTCTGAGCTTTCTGACACAAACATATTTGCGTAAAATGTTTCTGAAATCAATTGATAATAGCGCACAAACTACGAACATCAAAACAAATACAAAAAAATAACAAAAAAATTATTCTTCAAATATTTTCTCTTTTATATGTAATTCCATTTTTTTGTTCATTTAAAAAAAAAGTTTATTGATCTTAATATTCAAAAGAAAAAGGTGTGAAATAGAAGTGTTTTTACCTTGAGTAACGCACAACATTCCCAAAAATAATATAATTATAATAGAATTAATAAAGTAAACATTTATTTCTTTGTTAGCAGTTTAGATAATAAAAAACGTTTCCTATAATTGTCATTTTGTCAACTTTAAATTAAAGCAAGTGAACCAAAACATATTAATTAGCTACAAAACACATATAGGAAGCGTAAAAAATATTTTCAAATAAAACCAATAAATAAAATAATCAAGTTCAGGGTATCAAATCTCCTATTAAAATCACAATTTAAATTACTTTGAAAAAACAAAAATACAATTATAATAAAAATAACAACCGTTTCTGTCAACATGTGTCTGAAGTTAGTAAAAATAAATTTTATTTCAAAATTGATAAGATCCAAATTAATTTCGAAAATTATAAATGCAAACAGTGATGCAAGCAATTCAAAGCCAAACTTAATCAGAATTTAATTAATTTTTTTTTTTTGCACAAACTCTTTTGCAAAAAAGCGGGAATGTTTTTTTTAAACTTTTTTGGCAATCAGCAATACATTAAAATAAAAAAAAATTAGAATGACAAACAATGAAGTAAAGGAGTGTGTAAAGGAATATTTCCAGCATTTGTTTAAAATAATTTAAACAAAACAAAGTGCTAAAAACTAATTTGAATTTTAAAATAAAGTAACCAAATGATATTGATAGAACTTTTAAAATAATATTTGGATAAGAAAAAAAATTATTTAAGTATTTTATCCTCATTATGCTAAATACGTTGTTAACAGGTGACAGAACACACAGAACACAGCGAAAATAATTCTTAGAATATGAGAAATAAATGTTTTTGATGTGTTAAAAATGTGTATGTTTTAATTCCAGAATAACAAAAATTATAATGTAAAACAAGGCCGTGTTCATAACAGATACATTGGGTAGGCTGCTAATAATCCTGAAGAAAAATTTTAAATGGGAAAAATCTATAGGTATCAGTTTTTAAAGTAATTATAGCAGACACAGTAAAAACCTCCTTATTACAAAAGTGTACCTGTTCCGGTAAATCTTTATTCTTATTTTTAATTTCTATTATAGTTCATGTTTTAAATGTCCCTGTATTATACTTTAAGAATTATGGCCGTATATGTCAAAATCGTCTGCTAAGGGAAAGCCTTTATTTTTTTTTAATTATTTATCAATTTATTATTTTATATAACAACGAATATAGCTTTATATACAATAGTGTCGATCTGGCAAACACAAGCCTGTATATACTCTATGTAAATTTAGGTTGTTTATGCCTTTAGGTTCCATACATTAATCTTTACAAGCCAAAATCATGCTTCTATGGAAATACTCTCAATTATGATTTTTATATTTGTCGATATGTAAATTTTAAAATTCTGCATGTTGTGGTGCTAAAAATAAACTCACATATTTTGAAATCCAGACTTGCAAGGAGTAAATTAACTTTATTTTTTATACTTATAGTTCTAAGAAATAAAGATATATTTAATATACTGGATTCACATTAAGTTAAACTATAGCTGCAGTTTTAGTACTACAACTGCTGTGACTTAACGTAATGATTAGGCGAAATTAAAATTCCTGTTTTTTATTGTTGTATTCAAAATTGAAGAAGACTATACCTGCTGACTATGCCTAAAAGATCAGCAGTTATCCAGCTCCAGCTAGCATTAAGCTATAGGAAATCATAGTAATTATGGCAGTGTCTTTAATAAAAAATTTTACCAAAGCCAGGCTGGACATCTGCCCCTAGAAATCATTTTTCATCTTATAGAAATTATTCGTGCTAAAGAAATACCCTTAGTTGCGCTTTTGGTTATAACAGGAGACATAGCAATTAAGATAATTGTAAATTACCAATGGGGCACTGAAAATCCTTGAGGTACGGACATCATTAAATAGGAAACCATAATGTTTGTTCCTTAAACGAATGTCAAAGCCCTGTATTGTATTATCACTTAATGCAGTTTTTGGGGTGCAAGCGACAATTTCAGCTGGTTCGCTGTCTTTAGCAAAAACTATTTCCTAGTTGCAAGAAAAGTTATCTTAAGCACATTCATGAATAAATTTCCACAAATAATAGTTTTGGTAAAAGATAGCATAGAAGCTACCAGGCTTTAACCAGTTAATCAAGCATTACTTAAATGCCTAATGTAAGGCGAATGTCATAAACGGCTTTCCAGCATTTTAAAGCATAAAACTTGATATTTAATTATTAACTATACCATTATAATTAAATATCATAAACGGTTTTCCAGCGGTTAATTAATTTTTTTAAGCATTTTAAAGCAATAAAATTGAAAATTAATTATTAACTATACCGTTATAATTTAATACAGTGTGTGTAAAATTATATTTTTAAATATTACAAAAACTTACCACCAACGCCTCCTTCGACATGTTGAGATCGTGCGAATGACCAAAATTAGATCACTTAATCTTTTAGTATGACTAGTGAAATAATGTAACACTTTTGATACTGTTTAAAAATGTTTGTTGTAACAACTTTTCCTTTGAAATAACTAAAAATTTAGTCTTTCGTCTGTCTATTATGTGCCAGCTTAAGAGTTTTTTCTTTTTAATTTTTTTTATTAACAATTTTAATTTTTTTTTGTAATTTCTCCACCATTTGGCTTAAACTTTTTTATAAATTTATAAATTTTAAATATTTTTATTTTTTATATTTTTTTTTTATTTTATAAACATACAAATTCAAATTGTGTATGAGACGACGAACGTTATAACACTCAAAACAAGCCCGTTGAACGTTTAAATATAAACTGAAACTTGGAATAGACCATTCCTACCATCAATGGTTAGTAAAGGTTGATTTTTAACTAAAATTTTCGCCCGTTTTGTTTTGTATTTTTAATGTTGTTTAATTTAAAATGTTTTCTTCTTTTGTATTCATCATAAATCACAGTCTGTCTATACAATCAAGAGACTTTTGAGTATCTTTGAGAGTAAAAGCAAAGAGACACCGGAAATAAAAAACCAAAAAATATTAAAATTATTTTGATTGTTACAATTTTCGCCTAAATAACGCTCTTTAGCGCAGAGTGTAAATGAGATTAATTATTTTTAATTGTTTATTTTTGTTTTTCTTTTTTTTCAAATACGAATTTAAATAATCTTATTGTCATTTAACGTAAATTAAGAACAAACAAAATACGTTTGTATTCACTTTTACTCTACAGAGGATTATTTGAACATCATATAAACTACTTAACCTTGAATGCAAGACAGATATTTTGGTAGTTATACAAATAGATTATTAAGGTACTGCGATTATTGCACAGAGGGACTGTTTAAAAAATAAATGGTAAGAAGTATATGACCACAAAATTTGTTGCGAATTTAGTAACATTCTTTGAGTAATGGCTTGAGAGATATTATAAAAGGCGCTACATTAGGGCAACTTTAATTTTTAATCTCTATAACATTTATATGTTTGATGTGATTTTGAAAATTGAGATATATGATCCTATCAAAACGAAATTTAAAACTCTAAAATTTTTAGCTTTTTTATTTTTAATTTAAAGTATTTAAACCATACATTCATCTGAACTTATTAAAACTATTGAACGCAATATCTTAAATTTATATTATATTTATATATCTTATTATAACCAAATCAATAACCTTGAGATGGCTTAAGTTCGCACATACTTTCAATTTTATAATTTTATTAAGAAAGAAAACTTATTTAAAAATATTGATTGAATGTTGATTTTTAAAGAAAATAGAAAAAATGCTGACACCATTTGTTAGATAGTTACATGCCTCACAAGCAAAAAAAATTAATTTCGACTACACCCATATGTAGGGTGTATGAAAAAAGTTTTTAAATTGCCGTTATAAGTATTATTTGCTGAAAAAACATTTACTTTTTTAAAAAAAAATTGATTTTCTTTTTTAACAATTTAAACCAAAAAAAAAATAAATGAAAACAAATAGATAAATGAACTCAAGCCCGATTAAACATTTGTCATTTGGTTATTAAACAATATTTTCTTTATTTTTTTTGGAAATGATCAGAATTCCATTGTAGTATTCAATATTATAAATTTTATATTTTGTAGCCAAATATCTCTTTTAAACGTAAAACCGAATATTAGTTTTTTTGCAATGTCTAGCAAAGTGAAATAAGAAAGTTACACTAATGCAGGCAAAATTTTACCCACTGTAGCATTATTTGTAATTTAATCAAAAGCAATACGCTGCTTTGACTTCAAATGTTTTAGTTATTTATTCGGCTAAAAATACGATTTTAAAGTGATTTTACAAAAAAAAAAATTACTTAGAAAAAAAAACTCTAAAACTCTATTAAATATAAAATGTTTTAAGTTTTCAATATTTAATAAAAAAAAAATAATAACACATAAATAAATTAAATAACTAAACTAAATGCTTTAAAAGCCATAAAGGAAAAAGCTCTATTGCTTTAATTAATAAAAAATAAATCCTCCACCTCTTTAGTGCCAGCAATTTGAAAGGCGATTTTAAGAATATTAAAAAATTTTAATATTATAGAAATAATAACGGATCAATTTAGACTCTACCTTAAAAACAAAGTACTTCATTCATGCGTACTTAAATATGTACAAGCGGAAATCGTTCACAATAATGATAATAAAATAGGAAATCATTCTGAAAATAATTATTACAGAACGTAATTGAAGCATTTCTATTTTTTGTACAAGCAATCAAATTGCTATTCGAAATATTAAATATAAAGTCGTCATTTAAAAATAAACTGATTGCAAAGCCTGAACAATATTTTTCAACAAAAGCGTTTTTGTTTTTTTTTTTTTAATTTAAAAAAAATGTTTCTTTTTAAAGATACAACGTTTATTGATGCTATTATGTGATAACAAAAAAAAACAAAATTGACAAAATTTTGCAATGCAAACTAAAAACTGATAACAAAGCTAATAATAAAGATAATAAACATAATAAAATAACCCCTATTCCATAATTCATAAAAAAAGATGAAACGAAATGATTTAAACAAAAACAAAAAATAGAGGAATTTTTGTAATAGAGAAATAATTAGTCCTTTTTTAACGATTCAAGAATTATTTCGAACCACTATTCAAGCACCTAAAAAGTGCGTACAGTTTTGGATCGAAAAATCATTGAGATTTTCCGAAAACAGAGTAATAAAACACTTATTTAGTACCTTTAAAAAAAATGGTACCCTGCCAAAAGAAAAGGTATTTCTGCCCAAAATAATAATATTAAAATGCAATATTCTTTGCTAAAGTAATTGTACAAAACGTGATGTTTTGAATTATTAAATTATTAGGAATTATGAAGAAATGCTTTTGCTAATTTTCAAAATTTATCCATAAAGAGTGCTGTATTTTTCATATTTTAAAAAGTACCTACTAAAAGTACTTTAAGGTTGATGTTTAAAAGAGTATAAGAAACATCCGAATAAAGCATTTTTATACGAGAACAAGTAAAATAGTAAAAGAAACACAAAAGTTATTTAAAAATATATATATTTTTAATAACTAATCTTCTTTATCTTTAACGAAAAGTACCTACAACAAGTGAAATTCACTGTTCCACTTAAACTATTATAAAAGAGGAAAAATCTAAAAGCTCTTAAAACATCATAAAGTACTCACAAAAATTTTGAAACTCTGAAGCGGACTAAAAAATAAAACTTTTTGAAGATCTTTACCGAAACTAGGAATATCTTCATCGGGAATATCTATTACTTTAGCAAAAGTTTATTATTTAAAGTAAATATTTTTAATAATTAAAAAATTGCAAGCTGTGCTTTTTTGCGAAAAGTACCTTAAAAAAAAGCTGCTTATAAAGTATTAAACATTTTTAATATAAAAGCAACAGATATCGATAAAACGATAGCTCAATTTAGATGAAGGGCTGAAGATAGTATCAACGTGAGAGTGGTAAACAGAGATGTAAGAACATTAAAAAATTTAGAAAACGGTCGACCTTTCATTTTTCATTTTATATTTATCTACAGAACAAGAGCTTTAGCTTCTCCTATATGGCGGATTCTAATGCAAGTTGGTCAGTAAATAAATAAAATAAATAAAACTTTTGCTGAATATTTGTGGACTGCAATTTATGACTCACTCAAGTTATTAAAAACTATTCCCTTGATAGTTGTTGAAAGCTAAAATTACGGAATTTAAAACGAACACTTTTTAAAAAAAATGTGTTTCAAACCACAATAAATTAAAAATAGTGATCAAATCTAAGTATCTATAACTTAATTTATATTCTAATATTTTTTTTATTTTGCAGTCGGCACATATTTGCTCGTACACATTTAAAAGAAATCTTTTAATCTTCTGTAGCAGAAGCCGCAATAAAAGAAAGAAACTAAATATTTATTTATATACATATTGTTAAAGTAATTCATTAAATAATTAATTAATTTAATAAAGCATCCATCAAAAACACTTCGTATAAGCTTATTCAAATTAAGCAATTTAATAGAATTTATTTTATTTTACTTTTTTAAGAAGATTCAGTTACTTTAAAAATAAAAATATCTTTGTGAGTTAGAAATTTTTCTCTTATGCAATTTTTTTATTGTATAAAAATAAATTATGGGTGATACCTTTCAAATGACAGTAAGAGTTTGAGCTTGTAAAATCTATTCAATAATCAACGTAATGTAAATTTCATCAATTGTAAAGTGCAGCAATGAATAAACAAATGTATATGAGTGCATAAGTGTGTGAGTGTGTGTGTGTGAGCGACGATATGAGTGAATGCTGAGAAAAATTTTCTTTCTATTCAAACAATTCTAACAGAAACATTTTACGGAAGATAAATAGTTTATTGCACTGCAATTTCATCTCGATGCTAATCATGCCGTATTTAATGACTTTATTAAGTTGACACGTTTTGTATAATTCACAAGTTATGAACGTTATATTATATGATGAATATAACAAGATTATTGTTGTAAATGATGCGAAGTGTATAATTAGAAACATTATTTGACCGACATATTAAATAACTAATTTAAATAGTAAAAGTAAATTGAAATGAATTATACATTTTCACATGTTTTAATAAAAAGAAGAGTACTTAAGTTAGAAATTAAAAAAAATAACATTCCTGTCTATGTTTAAAAAACAGAAAAAAATTTTTCATGTTATACATATTAAATCAAATAACAATTGTCTAAATGAAATTTGCCTTCGTAAACCAGCAATTTTTACAATATTCAATATTCAATACAATATTCAATCCTTTTTACAATATTCAATCCTAATATAATCATGCCGTGATTAAAAAATATAGCAATTTAAGAGATGTTACTTGTGAAGAAAACGTACATCAGTGACAATAGTTGAATTTATGTTTTATATTAAGAGTTTACACTTTTTGTTTCAGTTATTATGTCACCCACTGTAAATTAATATAAAATAGTGACTTTCTTAAAACAAACAAAAACAAAAACCACCAAACAACTGTAAATTTAAGTTTCGTTATTTGTTCTATATTGAAATAATGAAATAATTAAACTTATAACACAGTTATGCATATAACTTATCAAAACCCTTTTTTACTTATACAAACAAACGATCTAAAATTTATCGATTCATTAAATAAACTCATCACGTTTTTTCTAAATTCAAACTTTAAACAAAAAAACAATAGACACAAACAAAAAACAAGCGGACACTTGAGAATTAAAAAAGTTAACAAAAGCAATAAAACAATGACAGTCAAAAAAAATTATTAAACATTACAAATACTCGTATTATAAATTATTTTAAACATTTTACGGCAGCTTGTTCGAGAAGAAAACAATATGAGACAATGACTGTCTAATTTCTGATAAAATCAATCATTCTAGTTGACAACAATTTTGTGTTTTTTTTTTATTATATAAATATAATTAATATAAATATCCTTAACAAAAAATATCCTGCTTTGCTGGAAAATCAAAATAGTTAAAAAATTCAAAGACACAGTTTTTGTCACAATTTACAAAAGTAGAGATGTCATTAAAAACGTCCAGTTTCAGCAGTAACTTATCGGTACAGTATAATTTTTGGTGACTGTCACACATCAAAACTAAGATTTCTAAAGGATGTTTTTTATACAGATATAAAACTTTGAAATGGAATAAAATAAACATGAATTTTTTAAATTGACATATGAAATAATTGTGGCACGAGTTGTGTGACATGTTATGACATTTTGTTAAAAACATACCTCCTGCACATCATGGTTATTCAATTTATGAACGAAAAAATCAGCAATCATGTCTCATTTTGGTTACTGTTGACTGTAATCTTCTGACCAACACCGTTTTTATTAAAGGACACGCCAATGATTTTACCAACCCATAAAGCACACCAAATAGTTAGGTTTTCTGGATATAACAGTGTCTCAAGATACACTTGATTATTATCATCACTGCAAATGGGACAGTATATCCAAACAAAACAAAACAAAATTCGATTGTAAAAATCGGAATCAACAACAATCTTGTTTTGGGCCCAATTTGCATAATTAAGAAGGGTTGTTCAGGCGATACGTGATAAGATTTACATCTGTTCCTAGCTGTGTAAGTCATAACCAGATGGTGGATCATACCACTGTGGATGAAATGTATCGTCCTTCACACACCTATATCTTCCGGTCACTCCTAGTTGCAACTTCAAAATCCCAAAGTAGGCCGCAGCGTTCACTCCTTGCTGAAGAGTTTGAGACTATCCAACTCCTGGTCCACTCAAATGAAGGCCTCGAAACACACAACCACCACGATACTCCCGAAGGGCCGACCTCAATAATCAGTCAGAGAACAGCTAAAAGGCTAAAAAGACAAATAGCTGAACTTTGGGGCTTTACTAAGTCCCGTGGAAATATAGTGGACTGTCCACTTGGCTCCTGGTAGCCTATTAGAGGACTGGGCTCCCTTTTACCCCAGAAGACACATCTAATAACGGTGGATTGATTTCCGTCAAAAAATATCAATGTGACCCTGGGAGCGGGTGTTTAGACGATAGTCTATTCATATTGAAATGCCAAAAAAACTACTCATAAATCACTTGACGGCTGACAAAATGGCCGTCAGTTATAACAATGTTGCCAACTTAAAATTCTCTAGCTCCATAGAAAACACCAGGAAGATTAAAATTATTTAAGTATAAAAACTATCCCTAATAAAATGAAAAATCATAGTGTTTTAAAAAATTTCGAAAAATTCGTTTCCGTATAAGTTGCCATTTACTTTCACATTATCATGCATTTTTATAAAATTTATGGAATTAACCAATCTTAATAAGTAGTATTATAATGTAAAATGGAGGGGGCTTTAATAGAGCCTTACTCTTACTTAACTTTTCTTCAATTTCATTTAAACTGAAAAACTAAAATTTTTCATTGAAATCCTTAACAGTAAGTCCAAGTGTAAAGATTTGAAATTTTTTACTTGAAAATTTTAAATTTTATAATAAAAACAAAGATCAAAATCGATTCTAACAAACACAATTATTTCTATTAAATTTCTATTACTAAAACTCACTTCCTATTATGATGACACACAAAAATAGTTTGTGACACGCATATTGATTATTGCGGCGATTTGTCAGTTTGTTTGTTTATTTTAAAGGAAACTTGACAAATTAGTTTTATTTATGTTAAACAATTGTATGGAAAAATTTTATAAAAAATTTTTGGTATATTTTTGGCTAACGAGAGCCATTGACACGTAATGGTATTTTGTAATTTTGTACAATAAAATTTTATTTCTGGTTTAAGGACGTCAAACCTTTAAAAACGTGTTAAGTATAAATAAATATTCTTTGCAAATAAATATTGTGCATATTTAATTCTTAAATATTTCATGCAGTAATTTATATAATTTTAAGAATTGCAATACCACTACAGTGGTAATGAAATAAAATAATTAATATAAAATTTGTTAAGAATTTAAAATTACAACGATCACAAAAATAAACAAAATTATTTGCATACAAAAGAGAAAGCATTTTAGCGTTATTATTACTTTGTTTTAAAATTATTTTGCAACAATAAATTATTCTAATTAAATGTTAATTTATTTAAAAATGCCTTACAAAACACCTGTGTTTTAACAAAAAAAAAAAATAAATCAATTTGTGATCTCGTTTAATTCCTTCATGTTTATTGTAGGATTTAAAGCAAATTCAGTAGTAGCACGTGTTATTTCATATTACGGTAAATTTTTATATACATACTCATAAAAAATTTTATTAATATGTATAAAACTTTACTAAGAGATCAATAATTTAGGTGCTCAGAGCACATGAAATAGAAGTACGTTATTTGTCAATATATTAACTATAAATACCCCTTGCTCTGTTGCCTCTAAATAACAAAAATTATTGATTTTTTTCCTTTTTAAATCTAGAAGCCAGTGCACACAGGTAAAATCCAGCCAAAACTGCAATAGATTACAGAGCAAAACAAACCAGACTTGCATCTCGCTAACACTTGTTAACATGCAACAACAAATTTTCTGCTCAATGCATTAAGCAGTGCATCTTTTTTAATACAGCATATTTGCAATCAATAATTTTTAATGAAGATTTTTGAATTATTAACTATTAATTTTATATAATTTGAAGTAATTGTTTTTAAATTAAAAATTCGCTTATTTGGGAGAGCCGTTTTGAAAATATTAATATAGCAAGCTACTGGAATATCAAGTTAATTAATATCAAATGAAGTTATGTATTTTGCTAATAACGTAAAGTATAATTGATTTATGGGTTTTATAAAATTCTTAACTTTAAATTGTAATAAAAATAAATTTTGTGCAGAAACGGTTGCCAGAAAGCAAAAACAAATATATGTGATACGAAGAGTGGTGATAAAAGATGGAAATTAACACGAAAATTTCTTTAAAAATAATTTCTATACTTAATAAACTATACCTGAACCTAGTCCGCATTAATAATTCTTGATTTGACTTTGATTTCGCAAAACTTTGCAAATTTTTAGGTGCGAGGGTTTAATACAGCTAAATAACCTAGTTATTTCCACCACTAAGAAGTGCAGTGCATGTGAAGACAATAAAAGGTGGCAGCGGTATTTAGATGTTTTTCGAAACAAAAGTTCATAATTATGAGTTCACATGTTAAAAGAGTCTGGAGCATTAAGACAAAAGTGGATATCGTTTTGAAAAAGTAAGTAAATGAAAATGAACACTTCCAATTTCCCTAAAGCTCAAGCAGCTGTCACCTACATAGTAAACACAAGGAAACAATCGCTAACATAACTGCAGTTTATCTGTCAATCTAGGTTGAGTTAGCTAAATGATTAGTAAAATATGACAATTCGAGTTTAATTCTCGCCAGAGTTATCCAATTTTGTTTCTAGATAGCAAAGCTGGCTTAAGCAGATTATGTGCTTAACAGGATATCAATACTCGCGCAGTCACGAAGTATTGCAGTGTTGGCAGCTTTATGAAATTGTGCATGGTTATTGAGTAAGAGATTGTGCAAAGTAAATTTGATTTATGAAGCAGTAGCATCTCTACAAAAAATTCAACATTGAGAAATAGCATGGCTGCTTTGAAGTTGAACATATCAAAAGCCAAAGAGAAGAAAAGAAGAAAATTGCTTGAAAATCACGGCGATGTATTTGCAAAGCAAAAACTTTTGGCATATCGAAATTTGTTATTTTAACAATTTGTTATATCTAAAGTAAATCAGCTGGGCAGACAACACCACAGCCAGAGCTATCGAGTAAATAATTAAACATAACGTTTTTTTCAGTCAAACTTGCCTTGAAAAAAAAAGGTTGTTAAATACAGTTGTGGACCTAGAATCTAGTTAATTTAAAAAAAAATTCTTCATATACTCTAGCTTTAATATATGCAAATACTACTTTACCTTTAAATAATTGTATGCTTTTCTTGTTTGAAAATATTTGACAAAACGAAGGATAAAAAGAAACAAAAGAGAAAACATCAATTGTATATTAAAAATATGCTGACGAAGATTCAATTTAAAGCTTTATTTCTATGCCCTATTTTTTGCTTGAAGCCCCGATCTTGTGCCGTTTCACTATATAGAAACACAAGGCAGGAAATGTAAGAAGAAACTAGAAGTAAAAATTAAAATCCGAGGTATTTGTGTGCGTAATCTAAGGAATTGCTACGTCTGTGGAAGACTAAAAATTAAAACGAATTTATTTTATATGAAAATAAACAAATTTGGACATAAGCATACACACATGTATATAAATGTTATAGAACGCCTAATTTCACGAAATCCCCACTCAAGCTTTGTCTTTTTACATATTTTCCTCAATTATGTTTATTTCGGATATTCAACTAGCATTCAAAATTGCTCTCTTTGTGATGATGTTTGATATGTTAATTTTCTTCATAGAATTTCGACACCAGTTGTAAAGAATGTTGTTAGCGGATATAGCAATTCAGAATATACTGCATTGCAATTTCTTAGTGTATAATTTTTCTTTAAAAAATCGGCTGCAAAAACTGACAAAAAAGTTTTCTTATTTATTCCAAATTTTCAATTAAAAATTAGCATGAACTTAAGCCGAACAAATTAAATTATTTTAATTATAATAAAAATCAGTTCAGTGAATACTTTAAAAAATCCATATATTATTATTTTCTTCAAAAATATTTAGATTTTTGCGTTTACCATTTTAGTTGTACAATTTTATTAAAAATTAAAATACATTTAATTGCTTTATTTAAATTAATTTTCTTGAGCTTACTAACTAATAGGTGTTGATTTTATAATAAAAATGTCTTTTATAAAATTTATCACTGTCATAATTTAGAATTCCAAGTCATTTCAGGCTTGTTAAATTGTTTAAAAGCTACAAATACATTATAATTAAATAAATAAAACACGCCAATTAAAAAACCATTATATTTTACAACTTCATTAATAGCTGATATGTTAATATATTTAATTCTATAGATTTATTTCCAGTTAAGAAAATAATTACATATATGAATGTGGCAGTCGAAAATAAAACCCAATAGCAAGAACAGATTTTAAAATTAAATTTATTATTTGGCCTCTTTAAATTTATAATTTTTGTTATAGTAATTTTTTCAAGGTCTTAATATCTTGAAATGCATTCTTATATTTATTTTGTTTATATTTTATCGCATTTGTATTTTCGTTATTTTGCTATTTGATTGGACAGTAGATTATTAGAAACTCGTATTAAATTCATATTACTGCTAAAACCAATAAAAACCCTGATTTTTTTTAATAAATAGTTTTTGTTGCTAAAAAAATGATTTTTAGCTGAAAGCCTTATCATATACTTTTTATCATTAAAAGAGTTTAAGCCCGTTAAAGCAATTAACCCTTTAATATATAACAAATTTAAAACTATAATAATTATAATTAATATAATAAATTTAGAACTAAACTTGTAGTAATTATCTTTGCATAAAACAATCTTAAAAAATTTTAAATAAAATGATAAAAATATAACACGAAAGGTGGGTCTTTAATATGTTTTTTTTTTTTTAATTTTTCACATTCTTTAAAAAATTTTTACGACAAGCGTATATAAGTTACTAATGCAGCAAGTTTTATGATATTAAAAGTCAAAAGAAAAAGCAATTAAAAAACAATTGAGAAATTAAAATATTTTCTATGAGTCACTACAGAAAATTTAGCCATTTCTGTAGCCAAAATAAATACCAGGCCAACGACCAGAGCAAGTTTTATAATATTTTCTTTTAACTAACAGTTTGAAATTAATTTTCATCTTAAGGCTCTTAATATTTTTTTTTTATCACTTATTGTCACAAAACAAGGAAAAGCTGTAATTCATGCTCACTCACTCTAAAAAACATATTTCTGATCACGCAGGTTCTTGAATTCTCACCACAAAAATTATTGCTCATGAATATTTAGGAACTTTATGAACTTTAGGAACTTAGAAACCTGAAAAGTTTAAAGCGCGCCTTTTAAAATAGTTTTTTTTATTATCCGCACAAGAAACAAAGATTCTCCTGAACAGGATTTTATTTGGAAAAAACTGATTTACGAGTTTCAGATTATTTGCCAAATTTAAACACTATTTCCCAATTCTCTATTACGAACACACAGCAAATATAAATCCATCACGTTAAAGTTGTCTAAAAAATTAGTCTTTTCAAAGAGACTTTCAACTATAGAGTGTTTTTATAGAGGTATAGAACTTTGAGTTGGTCACACTTTTTTTATAGACGGTCATTTTGTCAGTTGCCAATAGATTTATGTTTAATTAAGTTTGGCATTTCACCACGAATATACTGATGCCTGAACAACGCTTTCAAATTTCAACCAAAACAAGATTGCAATTGATCATTTTTTTTTTGGTCAAAGAGAAGTAGTACTTCAGGCAACAATGCCTATTTAGTCAAGTACTATGCTGCATTCTTAAGGAAAGGGATAGAGAAGAGATGATGAAGGTTTGTTTCAATGAATATGTCAGTAAACAAATCTGCCGCATTTGGAGTGATTTTAATCCTCCAATGTATGTTGAGACATTATTGCATACAGAAAAACTGTCTCTTTGGAGAGCTTTAAGAGCTGGTGGAATCACTAGTCCTTACTTCCTTGAAAATTATGTTAGCCTGAACGTTACAGTTATTGATGACCTCTATAGATTTGAATACCTATGTTGTGCAGAAGCTGCGATTTGAACACAATGTCACAAAGCTGGTGTCACCACTAAAACCGCATAGTTTCACAAATAAATCACCAAAAAATCGTCAATAAAAAGTTGAAATTTGCTCAAAAAAATCGAAGTTTAATTAGGAAGCTTCAGTTAAAGCTTCGCCAAATACACTTAAAAAAATCGTAATTTTTATAAAACTCATGGTTAATTTAAAAATCCGGATTTCGGACCCGTGAATTGAAAATTTAGTTCTATAGTTCTACTAAAGCACCATTTATTTGCAACTAAAAACAATATTTATGGAATACCACTGGGTGGCTTAGCGCGCTGTTAAAGTTTAATTTTTAATAGCGTCTTAATAAAATTCCAATTCACAATTTTTCTAAGACATTATCAGATTTTGAGATTTCACTTAAAATTTATCTTATTTAAAAATTTGCACTCATTTGCTTTTAATTTACAGGAGTTCGCTTGTTCTAATTTATTAAGAAACCAGTGTTGCATTTATAAAGTAGGGAAAGGCCACTGGAAAATAAATAAATAAATTTAAAATTTTCAAAAACAAAATTTTTTTCCTAAGGTTACGAGTGACTTGAAAACGCGGGAATTTATAAAGTTTGCAAAAGATTTAGTTCTTACACAGCCAAATAAAAATTATTAAGTTACCCAATTTACATGCTCTATACGATAACGAACTTAAATCTGACTGAGAAGAGAGATAGTGATTCAAAAAATATTAGCTGCTAATTGTTTCTGTTTTATTTCAAAACTCACAAATCATTTGAAAATAATTATTCTTTGTTGAGATAATTGAAAATAAAAATAAAAATTAAATGAACTAAAGCCAGATTGAAAAATGGCTGATTTAAAAGCCTTTAATGTAGTTTTAGTTAATTAGTTAAAATAATTTGTAGAAAAAAAATTTTTAGATAAAATATTAAAAATGTTTTAAATTGAAAACAAATTGCAATGATCTTTTCAACACGAATAACTTTTTTTAATTAACTAACAAAAGTGTTTGATTATTTAAAATTTGCAAAGCTGTTTTAATTTGTTTTACTTATTTACTCACCTCCTTTTCTGATAGTTTTATAGAACTGCTAACCATTTTCGTTGAATAATTTTTGTTTTTATTTTTGCTCTCTTTAAATTAATTCAATAAAATATTACTAATGTTTATTTTAATAACACACATTCACTTAATGAATTATTATAGTCTTTGGCTTATTATATCTATTTTTCTTTGTATCTATAGTTGAAACAGAAACTGACAGAAGTATTTTTTAATGACTTAATATGGCATTTAAAATAGATATAAAAAGTAAAATAATTAAAACATTTTAAAGAACAATAGAACTATTGGTTTAAACTATAAAATTAAATTAAATAAAAGTTAAAATCGTAACACAAGCAGACACACACATACACACTTTTAACAAAACAATTTATTTACAATTTAATTATTAGAGAATTTTAAATTTAATTATTAAGAATTTTTTGCTAATTTTTTATTTATATAGGGTGATTTTTTTTGTTAATTCAAATAGTATAGAAAAAAATTATTGATTTTGAAAACTAGTGCGTTTTGGATTCGTTATGGTCGATCTGCTAAATAGGCGAATTAAGATGAGTGACAAAATGTGCGGCAACTATTTACAGATAACTGCGACATCTTAAGCTACAGTTGTAATTGCTTACTTTGTTCACGTGAAGAAAAGTTGAAGAACTAAAGCCGAGCTACTAACCAATGTGATTAAAGTGAATACGCGAAAAAGGTTTTACTAACTCAAAAAGCTTATTCATTTCGAAAAATTAATCTTAAACAAATCTTGGCAAAATTTGTTTAGTGAAGAAAACTTCTCCCCAAAATTAAAATTTAAGCAAAATGACGACAATTAAAATTGTAGCATTTGGTGCAATTAAATAACAATCGAAATCATTTCGTCGTTCCTTGAAAAATAGTAGAAATTTGTATGTAATAAATCGGGCTTTGATATCTCCCTTTACTACACTGCTCAAGAACAGCCTGATATAATTTTATTAAAAAGACACTTTAGGCGATAATTTTCTTTAAATAATAAATCAATTGAGAAGTAAGTTCGGGCTAGAAATTCATTTTACTGCAAGGATGACATTTTTCACAAAAACAGCAAACATTTTGAATATAAAACGTAAAGTTGTCAATATTGATCCAAATGGCCTAATCAAGCAGATTTAATTACAAAGAGCTGTGAAGGCGCTGCTACTGCGAATATCAAACTCCATATTAAAAAAAATATACAGATTTGTTATATATCTATATATTTTGTAAATTTATATTTACTTGAAAGAAAAGCACACTTTGATTTATCAACTTTTAAATTTTAAAATATATTTTCTCAATTCACAAACTCCCATTTTTTTAATGCCCATTAAAATAAACCTTTCGTGCTTATAATTGTGAAAACAAATTTCATATTATTAGTTGTCTATATAATAACGCATGGGAACTTTAACGTAATAATAATATAAAAGTAACTTTCAAGCAACATAAAACTTTACTTAAAACTTAGTAGTAATATCCTGGAATATTAGCACGTAATTTTTACACAATTATAAATAAATAAAGGCATTCTTATGCTGCTTACTATACATTGAACTCATTTTGTTAAACTATTAAGTTAGTCAGATAAATAAGGTATAACCTCAATATAATATACAACTTGTCAATGGAAATTATGAAAAACGAATATAAATTATTGATTAATACGTTTACGAAAAACACACACTCTGAGTTTGTGATTTGAGAATTTTTAAAATTTTTATTTATTTTTAATCAAGTATTAACAATTTTTAATTGTAATTTAGAGACACTTATTAGCATTTTAAGACAAAAGTCCATATGTCCATATATCATTTATATATATTTTTTTAACTTTATTAAATATTACACTTGTTTTTGTTTGCGTTTGCTATTATAATTTGTAGTTTTTTGTTATAAAAGATCGTTGGTGTTTAGTGCGGTGCGTGCTTAAATTTTATATTAAGTATTTACCGGAATTAAAAAAATCAATTAACAATTTTTATATGTTTAAAATAATTAAAGAGAATAAATAACGTGGTTTTAGCAAAAACTTTTAAAATTGTTAAGTTAAGAAAACGTCTATTCTAAGCAACAGTTGTTGCACGAATAATGCATCTTTGGTTTATTACAGCTGTTTATTATGAGTACAATTTGTTATTTGTAATTTTTTTTTGTTTTTTGCTGTTTTCTTAATCCCTCTTGATATACTTTCAAAGAGACCTGCTTTAAAGCAGGTGGTTTTTGAAAACAAAGTTCCTTACGAATTCTCAATTGTATATATATTTTATCTCAATTACATGAGAAGTAACTGTTATTAACCCATTAGGGTTAACTTTAGTCTGATATGGTTTAGGAACACTGACAAATTTTGCCAAATTAAATTCACTTAATAGCATATTAATACATTTATTTGTAATCCACATTGTCTTAAAGATCTTCAAATAATAAGAGAAACTATTTGAATTATTTAATACTTAAGAGATTTTGAATTCAAATTTCTTGTAGGAGCTGCACACATAACACGCAATTTGTATTCCAATATGAATCGGTCTCTTAATACATAACAAAATATAAGTAAAAAATTTTAGTTAGCTCTGCTATGATACTCACATATTACAATATTTCTTAACAAATCACAGATTAATTTTTGTTAATATCTTGGGAAATGATATCCCTTTGTTGGCAGTTTATTATATCTTAGAAATTGAGATGTAAGTTTATCGTAAATAAAGTTTCAATCTAAGGAATTCATTAAAATTCATTTTTGGAATTTATTTTAGAAGAGATAGCCTCTAATGAACTAGTTATATTTTCCTCTTATTACATATTTCAAATTTCTTATTTCGATTAATTAGAAAGTGAATTCCTTATGTATAAGCACACTAATTTTTAAACATAAATAAATCCCCAAAAAATAAATTATGTAGCTAAAAGTCTTTCTGTGAAATAGAATAAAGCAAAGATGAATTTTTTTTAAATTTACATAAATTAAAATTAATTCGAAAGGCAGTTTTTCTTGCAATTACAATTTAAACATAATTTCTGCCATAAGACTGCTTGGCTGGCTCGGACGTAGTGCAGTCTGGGGACCCAAATCTCGATGATTTTTTCTAACATTTGTGGCTGCACACCGGCAACAATGCGGCGTATATTGTAATCCAAGCCGTCAATCGTTTCGGGATTATCGAAATTTATTTATTTACTTATTTCATCTACAGAATTAAATTCCTACAGATTACTTTACAATATTAATTATAATGTTTGAATAAAAGAAGCTTGAACATATTATAACTGATATTAAATTTTAAATGTGGGTTAAAACTATTACATAAATGCAAGCATCTTGCAATCGGCTCATTAATTGTATAATTCGTTCTGAAAAGACATTCTTCAAACATGCGATAATTTCTCAAGTCCCTAGGAGGACTGTATAACGTAAAATAATTTTTAATTTCCGGGCTATCAATATTGTCAGATAGTATATTATAAACAAATAATTATGAGGAGCAAGATCTACGATCCTCTAAGGATTGTAAGCCTAACATTTTCCTCCTAACATCATAAGAAGGTAGTTCAAGTGGCCAAATCAATTTTAAAGCAGTCTTACTGAATATCCTCTGAATTCGTTCAATACGATTTGATGGGCCTAAATGACTAGGATTTCAAACAATGGAACAATATTCCAAGATACTTCGAACCAAGGAAATGTATAAAGACTTGGGGGTGTATGCATATTTAAAATCTCTAGAATTTCTTCTAATGAAACCAAGCATACTATAAGCTCTAGAAATAACATAGTCGATATGCTTAGAGAATATTAATTTAGTGTCAAAAATGACTCCTAAGTCCTTAACTTCAGCTACATGTTTAAGCAGGAAACCACCAAGAGTATAATCAAAATTTATTGAACCCGAAATATAAGCATATGTGACAACACAACATTTTGAAACATTAATACGTATGCCATTTTCAAAACACCAGTCAGACAGTTTGTTAAGATCAATCTCTATCTTTTCGCAGTCACCAATATTGCCAATAGTAGACATAGACCACATATCGGAAGCAAATAGTCTAGCCTTAAATCACATGATCCGAAACGTGAAGCTACGCGGTTACCAAATAATTCTTTCAAATAATCACAGCTCCTGTACATCATGGTTGTTCAATCGTTAAACGAAAGTGTCAGCCATCATGGGTCTATAGCGGTTACCATTGACTCTAACGTTGTAACTATAATCGTTTTTAAAGAAGTACAGACAAATGATTCCACCAGCCCCGAAACCATGTAACTTGAGGATTATCATCTCTCCAAATATGACTGTTGTGTATGTTGACGTATCCATTCAAGCAAAAAATTGGGGGCCTAAAACAAGATTGTCCAATTTCAATTGTTCAGGCAGCAGTTTGTTTATGTTAAAATGCTAAACCTAAGTGACGACAGTTAATAAAGTGTTGCCAACTTAAAGTTGTATACTTCTATAAAAATACACCCGATATACAAATATTTTGTGGACTCAGTTTATTGGTCAATTAGTTCGAATATAAGATTTTTTTTATAAAATCCTATAAATTACAATACAAATACCAATACACTTATAATTATTTAGGCTTTTCAAAAAAAAAAACGAAATGTGACGGTACGTCTTGCTACGAAAGAGTCGTTAATTAAAACTTTAAATTAGTTAGTTAAGCATGTAAGATGTTCACTAGCTCCCATTTTAGAAACAAAAAATTAATCTTCACCTTAGCAAATTTTACGAATAAAAATATCGCAATGATCTCTAGAGAGTTCAAAAGTATTTAACACTGTGTAGGTAATTTCGTTTTGAAAATGAACTTGTTATTTACTTGCTTAAATTAAAAACAAATATGTTTTGAAACAATATTCTGTTTCTGTAAAACATTTTTCTTTTCAAACTTTTACAGCTGAGCAAGCAAAAAATATTCCAGTAATAATTTTTAATACAATATCTCAGTATAAGTTTCTACTCTTACAGGTTTTAGTTTCAAATTGCTTGATTCCCTAGAGAAGAACAGACCAATACTGCATTACATATGAAAGCAGATTTAAATATGAACATACATATATACACGAATTGCATAATGCTACATAAATATGAAATTCTTTTTGATATATTTGCAATTTGAAACACAGCTGTTAATTTTTGTTTCTTTCTTAAATAATGATAGGAAAATTTATAAATTCAAAAATTATAAATTATGGGCATTTAATATGGTTGACTTTGCTATCCCATTAAAAAAGAAGGAAATGCAATTATTTTATATATATATATATTTTCGATTGCATCATTATGTACAGCTGTTAAAATTTTTAAAAGTTTATCTCATTTTGTTTTGCTTTCAAATTTATTTTTATAAAATGTTATCAATATTTTATATAAATTGATTTATTTATAACTCAGGAAACATTAAGACATTATTTATAAAATTTTGCATCAATATCTACACCTATAGATAGCACAATCGGCTACTTAATTATTAAAAGTTTGGAAAATTTTTTTAAACGGCTTATTTCAGATTACGCTTTTAAAACATCGAGATAATGTGACAATGAACTTCGATAATTTAAATAATGTTTGATAACTTATTATTATAAAAAAATACTTGAATTTCAATTGCTTGCACCGTAACATTTTTTGGTTTAGTTTGTAATTCAGAAACTTTGTCTCTACGAGGTCCTATTTATTTCAATTTTTCAGTTTTAATAAATGCAGAGTTTAAACTTTCACAGATCAAAAATACTTCGCAAACATTTAACGAGAAAACAGAATAACATAAATTTGTAAGTGTAGCAGGCGTTTTAATTTTAGTTTCTGCATTTGATTGATACAAAACTGTTTTATTACTTCACTAGTTTTGACATAAAAGCAGATTTAATACGAGGTACAATCATAACCGCTATCGATAACAAGTCTGCATTTGCATCTCTAAATTGCAAATCATAACAAATATGATTATAAACAATTTAAATGTTTTTCTTCTCCTCTCGTTTATAAAATAATAAACACTTTTTATCAAGTTGTAATTATACGTATTTTTATTCACATGAAACACAGCTTCAGCATATAGAGCGAAAACGCTGCACAACAGACTTTATACAATCTACTGTATTCAAAAAAATTCACCATTTAACACGATTTGCATGCATTGAGTCTCATGTAGTTAAAAAAAGAAGCTAGAGATCGCTATATTGTTGCCATAATTCGTGATAATATAAATGACTTTGATGTCAACTAGATGTTATTTTATTGCTTAAAAGCCAATAAAGATTTGATGTCTTCAAGGCCAACCCTGAAATTTTTTTCGATCTGAATATCTCAAAAATTTCTGGAATTACGATTTCTGTTACTTTTTGTATTCTCGAGTTTGTATTTTTCAAATTATCCGATTTAGTGTCATATTGACATTTGACTGATGTTTGTCACTTAGTTTTTATAAGCAAACGTTGAAAAAATGTACATGCAAACAATTTCCCCAGGCTGCGAAATTTGTTCAATTAAAAAAATTCGCACTTTACGGGATTTTCATTTTGCCAACACTGTTTATTATCACAAAATTTCATTACGCCAAACAATGTTATTCAAATTAACTATTATAATCTGAGAGTTAAAAAACCCCTATTAAAATTGCACACAAGCCGATATTATCGTAATCGGCTTACTAAGAGATTTTCATTTTTCTTTCCAAATCGCTTGTTTAATATAATTATGTCTAAGCGATGACAAATTCCACAATTATTCTCCCATGAAAAGTTCTAAGAGCAAACTAGTATCGTAATAAGGAATTTAAATGTAACAACTTGTATTTGTGTTAGGAGTTAGTGACGTCAAAACATTATTATATCGTTATCTAATATTAATGCAATTAATTGTTAATTGTTTAATGTCAAATGTAACTGTGTTTAAATTTAATTTAGTATTAATTAAATTTTTATAGATTTGATTGCATTTGTTTTTAAACAAAAAACAATAACATGAAAATGTCGTTAAACGAATTTGTAATTTTTTACGATCATTAAATCAGAATAGTTTTGAAGAGTGCTAAGGCTTCCCCGAACACACTAACTAACCGGTTAAAGTCTGAAAATTCGTATTAAAATAAAGCTATCATTTTGATATACAATCGATTAAATATAACTTTTATAGCCGCCTTCCAGCATTAAGCATGTTTAAAAATAGGCCGAAATATAAAAGTCACAGCTCTTCTGATTAACTTGAAAAATTTTTTTAATTTAAAATTTTTAAAGATTTTCGATATTCAATCACTTTCCCAATCATCAAGTAAAAGAAATCATTGTCATAAACTTGTTATCGTGGGGCCAAACAAAAATAATTCAAGAAAACTGAATTATTTTTTCTTTTTGCCGTGGAACATTCATTACAAGTAGTGTTACCAAAATGTAATTAAAGAAATTATTAAATTTCGCTCAGATGCCTATTATATACTCGTAGCATAACAAGGCTTTCTTTATTTTCTTAATGTCATTACGCTCACGATTATATGAAACGTCCCAAGTAATGCTCTTTTTCCTTCTTTAATATAGTTAATAAGAAACACATGTTGTAAAAATGAGTTACCCAAATTAGGTTTTGCTGCTGGCTAAAAATAAAGGACGAACAGCATTAAAATATTCCTCTAAAGAGACTCAATTAAAATTCTATAAATTTTCAGTAGCGACAAAAAGTTATATTTTTACTACTAAATACTTCTATATCGAAAAGGGAGTATATCTGACAGAACAATACATCGATTTTTTGCAAAAAGTGAAAATTGAATAATTTTGAGTTAGCTCTCTTTGGAGAAACCAGTGGAATATGTGCACTTAATATCTTAATCTACCCTACTGCATATAATTTTAAGTGATAACAACGTGTCAATTACTTTGCTGCTAACTTTTCTTGTACTTTATTTGTAAACGTCATTAACGGTTAAATAAATTAATTAATGAATTAAAAACAATTTAACGTTTAATAATATTTTTTACAAAAATTAAAGTTTTCATTATAAAAATATATTGTCCTAAAACGTTTTTGTTGCTTTTATTTTAAGCATAACTGTCTTTAATATAAATAAATATCTTGAGGGATGAAACTAAAAATCCTCTGTTAAATTTAAATGCAAATCTTCTAAAGCAAAAAAATACAAAATAATAAAAAATAAAATATTCATTCAATAATAAAATAATTTTATATTTATTAAATAACTGAGAAAAGCAGCAGCACGTGAGAAAATCAAAATAAAAATAGCAACCAAACCGTTTAATATGCCCCACTACAAAGATGGGTTCAAGGCAATTCGTTGCACCTTTCTTTATAACTAATTTGTATTTATGTGCGTCTCTGTGTGAGTGAGAGTAGGTAAACAAATAAGTTTTGTATGAAAAAAAGCTTTAATCAGTCACAATTAAATGTTTAAAAGCAAAGCTTTATGTCAAGCTTACTTTTATTGATAGCAAACTTTAAGAGAAATAAAAGCATATACAAATTTATTTTATTGTTCTTGTTGTTGATCAAAACATATAGTGCTGCCAGTTGAGTTTTTTTTTTATTGCTAGACCCAAATCATATACACCCTTATTCTGTTTGGCGATGGCAACGTCGTCGTCGATTTTGAGCCGACATCACTTTAACACAACATCAATACTAATTTCGTATTCCCTCACAGTCTTATGGCGACGTTGCCAGCTTATAATATTTGAGTCAGCTCATTCATTTGTATACTATTTTTGATAAAATTGTTGTTAAAAAAATATAAACTGTGTGAAAAAAAATAAAAAATCTGTATTAAATTGAACGAACCTAAAATAAATTAAAAATCAAAATGTTCAGCACATTGCTTTTTACCAACTTTTTTTACTTTACATTTTAACGCGCGCCAAATCTGTAAAAAGAATTTTGTTACACATGTATTTGTAAGAACAACATATTATACCTTTTGCCATCCATCAATCATTCTATTTGGAGGGCCAAGGGCGCTAAGAGCATTCGCAACACTTTTCCATTGTTCCTTAAAATTAGTAGCAACACTGCCTTTTCGAAATCCCTTGGTAAGTGATGGATTTTTTCCCAATGCTTCAAATTACTTGGCGTTGGCAATTTTAATTTTTCTATTTTATTTTCTATTTTATTTCTACTTTTTTATATTTTATTTTATATTTTTAGTTTTTTTCAATCTTATTAAATTTTTGTTTATAACAGCACGACGCCAAAACCACAGACGACAATATCAACGGCAATTTAAGGCAACATCAACGTTAAATTTTCTTACAGAATAACAAACATATGTCGCCAGCCATCGATAAATGGCAATATTGCCAAAAAGAATACGGATTTATAACAAACGATACAAAAGGATGTCGTCTTGTTTGCCGTCGCCAAACAGAATAAGGGTAATTAATTATTATTCCGGAATAATAAAAAAATCATGGACGTAATGAAATGTCGAAACCAGCAAATAGACAAAACCTCCCATTGCTTCACACACTTTCTCTACAAGTATATTATATTTTTAAACTTTAGGAACTTTATAGATCTTCCACAAATGGGTAATGGAAGATAAGCGTGGACTGATGACTGACCACTTCAGAACATTAACACAGTATTTCTATCGGAATTACTACAGTTTTTTTACACCGCAGTAATTCAGCAGAAATAGCCCTCTAGCTAATTGTTCGCAAATTATAGACTCTTTATGAATGTTGAAGACAGCAGCCAGTTTCTCATAATAACACATTCGTTGCAAAACCGTCAATTAGAGCAGAATGTAATCGACTGCATTACTCTGCTATAATGCCAGACATCATCTTGTATGATGTCCGCTGCTTCAATTCCCTCGCAATGTACCATTGTGCCTACTCCCTGGTCAATTATTAAAAGCCTAGATTTCCTTAACTGGCAAACTACCTTTCAACTCTAATTTGTAACGGTTATTTTACACATGTGACCTTAGGGTTATTTTCAAGCTGGTTATCCACTGTCATCTAGTATATTTTAGGAAAAAAATCCATTACAACAAAAAAAAAACGAAAGGGTATAATCCCAACTTGTCTGTTGTTAGATCAAAGTGCATGTTAAATAGAATACATTTTAAAAATTAATATTTTGTTCTCTAATTCCACGACAGATAAAATATTATGGCAAACCAGAACGCTCATTCTTAACGTGGTCGGTTTACCGTATCTTTACCTTGAATAAATTTCGTTTTCTTCAGCAAAATAAAAATAAAAATAAACACAAAATATATTTTTGTTGTTGCCACCTGTTATGACAATTGAGCTAAAAACTAACTGAAATCTTACAATCACTTTTCGCTTTTGATAAAGTAAAATTAAATTTTTGTTTTCCCAACATTCAACTTTTTTCAATATGCATATATACACACACATACATATATACGTATATATTCCCATGGAAATTGGGCATTCGTTATTATAACTACTGACTTACTTGATCAAGTTCACTGTTCAACTTTCGTATGGCCAGTGTTGATGGCTCTTTGTTATTTTCATGTTCTCTTATTTCATTTCCATCTTGTTCATCAATTTCATCATAATGAGTTACACGTCTTTTTCTTTTTGACGATTTATTTGTAGGATTAAGAGGAATAGCTGAAATTAATAGAAATTTTGATCCCTTTTAATTATCCAGACTATTTGTAGCTTATTTTTATTTACTTTCACTTTCATTTTCTATTGTTTCTGTTTCTGGTTTTTTATTTTTTTGAGAGCTTTTCAATAAATTCATTTTAATTTTTGGAATAAATTATGTAAATAAATAATTTTTTTGTCTTTATTTCATACATGGGAGTAATTAATTAGATTGAATAATAAAGTGCCAGTTTCAGTCAGATTGAGTGATTAATAATGGTTATTTTTTTTTAAAAATTTGTCATTACTAATTAACTAAAAATCAAGATCATTATAAACGATATGTGCTTTGATTCTCCGACGGGGTTAAAATTACTTTTGTTTCGGTACGGTTTTCCGTCGACCCTCGTCAAATTTGGTTTGTGAACAAACCGGTTTCGGCTGTTTGCCATCTTCAGTGTTCTTTTCATTATAAACAGCTAAGGATTTAATAATTTCAAAGCATTAAAATTAACAAACTTTATTATTTGTCTTTGCGCACTAAATAAATACTCTAAGAAATTTGTAACTTAAATATTTTGGTAATATGTTCAAACTGCAATTTAAATAACTTTATTTATTCTTATACTACGTTTCCACCATTCCTGAAAACAAGTAGTCGCGAGAAAGCGTGTTTGGTGAATTCCAATTTGTTATGTATGCTCATATTTTACACCTGAAAGGAAATAAATCCCTATTTTATTTTTTTGGCTTTTACACATTTTTTTACATAATTTTTATTAAAGATTTTTCAAAATTTTAAACCGAATGTCACTTTTTCGATAACACAAAATATCTCAGACACAATACAGTGTTGCAAAGATAAAACCAGTTCGAAAAACATATTATCGCCATGTTTTAAAATAAAGCAATAAAAAATGTCAAGTGTTTTCGAGAAAATTACATTACTACATAACTACAGGGTGTCCTCCGGGAAGGTATACTACTTTGTTTTGCCGCCATTTTGATAAACATTAGTCTTGACAGTTCATATTTGGCAGCCGTGAAGTAGACACGTGACAAATTTGTTATGAAAAACATTTTATAAACCAACGTGTTTTAATCGCTAAAACATTTTATCAAAATCAATCATCGATTACTGTGACGATGAGAAAGTTACGTAAAATTTTTGGGAGAAACAACATGCCAACAAAACCCACTATCTATCATGTAGTGAATGATTTCGAAGAAAGAGGGTCTGTAGGTAATAGGCCCAAGCATGGACCACAACGTACTGCAAGATCAGCCGAAAACATTACTGCTGCTCAAGAAAGTGTTCAAAACAATCCATCAATCGACGCCGTGTTACCTTTGCATGCATTAAAAGTGACAGTATGGTGTGCAATTTGGTCGGCAGGAATCGCTGGACCTTACTTCTTTAAAAATGCAGACGACGTAACGGTAACAGTGAATGGGGTGCGATATTGTGATATGATTGAAAACTTTTAAACGCCACCTCTGCATGCTTTGGGCTTAATTAACATGTGGTATCAACAAGATGGTGCCACATCGCATACGATCAGGATTACAATGAACCTACTGCGAGACCTTTTTCCACAACAAATTATTTCAAGAAACGGTGATGTTGATTGGCCTACACGGTCACCTGTCGGACTTCTTTTTGTGGCGATATCTGAAAAGTAAGGTTTATGGAAACAAACCAGAAACGCTTGAGCAATTTAAACAAAATATTCGTGATGAAATTAATAAAATATCACGTGTAAAGTGTAAGAAAAATGTACTCAAAAGGGCTCGTATTTGTGAGGCTAACAGAGGCGGACATTTATCTGACATTGTATTCCATGCATAATTGCCGACATTTAATAAAACATTTATCAATATAAGATCAATTCTCTTTTATTTAATCCAGCGGACAGGGTGTATTTAAAATTACCCTGTTCACACCACTCGTTTATAATTTAATTGGCAGTTAATCATTTTCTGTACCTCGCATTGGAAAAGAAGAAACTGTATTTTTAGTAAAAATTAAAAAATTTTATCTGATTTTGACAGATATTTTGGTAAATGGAAATGGAAACGATTTTTTTTTCATAAATTAGTAGGCTCAAAAAACACTACATAGAAATTTATGCTTAAAGTTTGTAAAATAAATTAAGTACTTACAATGTAATTTGGATTAAATTACGAATCAAAGCATGAAGCACGAATACTGGCTATAGTCTGACCATAGTTTTTTTTAAGCTATATCGATCATTAATGACGCTTCATCAAAACAATTAAAAATTATTGCACTGATGTTTATTTATGGCGTGATCACAAAACTAAAACCCCTTTAATATATGGAACTCAAGAAACAGAACTAAGCAAACCATCTGCCATCCTAGGTTCCTCAATTCTTCCCTACTTATTTGAAATTATTTGTGGTTATTCCGTTTCATTCTATTTGAAGATCGCCCTTAAACCCAGTATCACCTAGCTATAGTCTACTATACACCGTCTAGGGTTCATGATTATGTAGGATTTTTATTCAAATAAAAATGGGTATAGCAACATTTAAGGTGCCCTGTAAGCTAGCTTACATGACTGGGGGTTGTGGGTTCGATTCCCAACAAAGACCTTGATTTTTTTCACTGCAAATAAAAATTGACTGTCGGTGGGGCTGCTCAGTGATGAAGGCATGGTCACTGGTCATTGAGCTGGCTTATGCGACAGTTAATTTCCGTAACTATCCTTCTACTTTCACCACCTGTCGCATCTCTTCTCTATCCCTTTCCTAAAAAGAAAGTAGCACGGTACTTCACTAAATAGGCATTATTGCCTGAAGTGCTACTTCTCTTTAAAAAAAAAAACAACAAAAATTGGTCCAATAACTTCACAATCATAACCTAAATTATTGAATTGAAAAACAAGTGCGATTAATATTTTTATGAGAAAACTTATTGGTATACAAGTTCATAATGGCGATTGGGAACTATCTCTCACATATGGTTTGTGTCAATAAAAACAAATATGGTATGGTATGGCTTTATAACTCAGTATTCGGAAGACGGTAAAGTGTAAACACATATTTTTTTCAATCGCTATATTTGTGCCTGAATAAATTTTTTGCGGGGAAGTCTGATAACCTTCTTTCATTTGAAGAAAGTGCCTGCTGAAAGTTATCGATTGCTGGTAGTTTACAGTCAACATGCACGAACTCAAAATTCTTGCCATCGATCGTCTGAGCAATTCAATAGTGATAAGGCAAGGAGAAACCTCAGCCGAAAAAGTTTGAAATGGTACTGGAAGCATTACTCGACAAAGATTGTTGTCAAGCGCAAGAAGAACTTGAACTTGCATTGTCATTAGGAGTAACGCAATAAGCCATTTCCCTACGTTTTAAAGCATTGGGATTCATTCAAAAGCAAGGAAATTGGGTCCCATATGAATAGAAGCCAAAAGACGCTAAAAGGCGATTTTGCTTGTCGGAAATGTTATGTATTTGGTGGGATTAGAATGGTGTTTTGTATTTAGAGCTGTTAAATTCGGGTCAGACGATCACGGGAACCTGTACCGAATTGATTCGTTTGAAAAAAGCAATCGTAAAAACTATTGGAACAACTATTTGAAAAAAAGTTGATGGAAAGTTTTAGCTCACCCGCCTTATAGCCCAAATCACAGGGAATCTGTACTGAATTGTTTCGTTTGTAGAAAGCAATCGTAAAAACTATTGGAACAACTATTTCAAAAAAAGTTGATGGAAAGTTTTGGCTCACTCGCCTTATAGCCCAGACCTTGCCATTTTGACTACAGAATGCCCTTACTGGAAAACGCTTTAATTCTGAACAGAGTATTAGATATTGGCTTGATTAATTTTTTTAACTTTTTTATTTACGATTAAATAATTAAAATTATAATCAACTATATAAAGGGTTTTTTAACAAGAAGTTTGTTTTCTAAAACAAAATATAACAAAAAATTTATAGTAAGGTGATTTAAATTTTATTATAGCACGAAGAGAAAAGTTCGGTAATTATGAATGAAAATTTATATATAGGAAATGTCCACTACCACCACGCTGACAGATGTCTTCCATCAAAGTTTTTAATCACTTTTTGTCAAAATTTAAGTTTTATGACTGTTTTGTTCTTAACATGTGAGAATACCAGTACTATCTGCGAATAATCGGTAACCTTAGAGAGTTCTTCCTATAGCGAATCATTAGAAAACAAATTCACTTAATCCCCAGCATAGCCGACTTTTACTTTCATAGTTTTCAGTTTCATTGATACAATTTTAGAACGAAAAAGCAGCAAAGTGGAATAATTGCTGCTTTTTGAAAAACTGGATTTTTCTAACAAATTTTGAATAATCGATTTTTTGTGCATTTTTTATTTTAAGAAATTTAAAATTTTTTGATTGCAAATAAAATTTTTTAGAAAAATGAAAAAAGGAAATTTCCTCTTTTAGTGAAATTCCGATATCCTGTGTTTTTTACTATAAAAACATTCTTTTAATAAAGTTTAATTTTTGTGTGAAATATTGGTGAATATGTAATATTTTTCTCAAATTTCGTTCATTTAGTTAAATTTTAATAAACTATTTAATTTCGGTTTTTTTTTGTGAAATTAAAAAAAACCTGATTTAGTAGTACAAAACCTAATTACAACAATAAAATGTTGAATGCACTGGATAATTTATGCCTCTTCTAACCAAATTCATGTGACAGTTTCTTAAAAACTTCAGAAATTAAATTATTAATACCTCAATTTCATTTCAAATGCTTTAAATTAAATAAGTTGTTGTTGTCATTTAAATTTTTAATCATATAAGCCTTATCAGTAAATAGTCAGTTATCACAATATACACGCTTTCAACTTGGTTAATTCTTAAGTAGTAGCTTTTGCTTTCTAAGAACTCACAATTTTAACACTTAAGCAACAAGTAAGTGAAAGAGTTGAAATGTTGTACAATATCAATACTAGTATGATAAGAAACAATATTAAAGAGGCCATTGATAAGCATTCGATAAGCGTTCCATTATCATTGATATATAATGCAATAAAAATTCAATTTTGTATTTGGAAATGTTCGAGCAAATATTTTCCAGCGTACGTACATTATTGAAAATATTAATCGGTGGATATTAAAAAATAAATAACAATTGACACGCAAAATTAAGTTGTCAGTATAACTATAGCAAGGACAAATTATAGAATATAACCTAAATATTATCACGTTCAAATGCACACTACTTCTAAAAAAAACTTATTTAAAATTATCTAACTCGCTGCTTACACGGCAAAACAAAGAGATTTTTCGAATTTTAGTGCTGCCGTATAGCAAAACTATAATCAAATGGCAACTACGCTCTAAGAATATCGAAGTGTGTGAAGATAAATTCGAACTTAACACACTTGGCATTTAGACCTTCACGAAGATTTTTAGTCATTGTGTCAAAATGGGGAATGGCTGATATAATACACTATATATAAATGTTGGTCCATGCACTAATTTAGGGGGCCATGACAGTGGAATATCTGCAATAACTTTAAATAACTTGGAGAGCCTAAGCTTGTTTTAATACACAAGTTTTTTACACAAACATAAAATACGTAAATGAGGAAGCCTAATTATTAAAAACACTTAAGATCTACATAGGTGGCTACGTCATATATTTAAATTACAAGTAGGGTCGTTAATTACGTAAACATTGTTTGTACAACTTTTTAATTTACAATTAAAAATTAACTCACGTTTCTGCAGCAAAATTTACTAAATTTATATAGCCATTTAATTATATATTATTATATTTTATTTTTATAATTATAACACGTGAGCTTATAGACACGTGAGCTTATAGACAACAAAGATAATAAAACAGAAAAAATTTCAGTCAGTAGCAAGGAATATCAGATGTGCTGTTTTGACAACACAACGATTTTTGATTTTTTTTTTGACATTTAATTAGCGATTTTTTGGCTATTTTAACTAAAGCTTTACTGAGCAATAAATTTCGTTTAGTTTTAATGTAAATTTTGAAAAAAAAATATGGCAACGATTTATTCATTTTTCTGTCAGTATTATAATCTGGCAACTTCCACTTTTATTATACACTAAAGGTGTTATTACAGAAAAGTGAATGATTAATTTTGAGTAATAAACATTTGTGTTAGGGTTGGTTAAGTTAGAAATATTTTTTTTTATTTTATAATTAATTTTGAAACACAATGTTTTATTACAAAACTTTTAACTAACTTTATTTTTATTTTCAATATTTCGGCACACCATTGGGTACCATCTTTAAGAACAGGATATTAAAGTGTATAAAATGTTTCTTTTAAATTTCTTTATAATTTATAATAATTATAGTTATTTGACCTTTTTAATATTTAATTATTAGTTTTTTATTATTAAGCACTAGGTCTTTATTTTATAAAAAATTTTAAACTTTATTTTTTGTTTTATTTTAATATTTCAAACCATTGGTTGGCATCTTAAGGATAAACAAAAAGTATCCTTAAGATGCCAACCAACGGTTTGTGCTAAATAATAAAAAACTAATAATTTCTTTATTATTATTTATGTAAATTAATATTTAAATAAAACATTTAGTATTTGGAATCATTTTTAAGATAATTTATGTTAATTCTACTAGATTCCTTTAAACAAAAAAATAAATATATAATTTCTTAATGGTTACTGTTTTTTTTTCGTTTTTTTTTTGTAGTTTTACTGTTTGTTCTTTGTGTTGCTTGAATATAAGTCCTATTTAATCAATTTGGCTTCAGATATAAGACTTCTGAGTTTTCTATAGAAAATTTAAGGTAAAATCCACTGATGATCGCCATATGGATATGCTTTCCCCACAGTATACATATAAATTTTTGAATTAAATATTTATGTTTAAAGGAATCTAGCATAATTATATCTTGATTATTTTTTATTTACATCATTTTTTATACAGTTTTATTTCCAGCTCCTGAAGATGTCACCCAACGATATGGTGAAATATTGAAATTTAAATTTTTATATAATTAATAATTTAATTCTAAAAGAATGAGAAAAGTGCAACTAGCTATAATTATAATTTAATTTTTTATTTACATTCTGAAACTAGAAAATAAACTGAAGTAGCTCATAGCTCATTTTCTCGCTTTCTTGTAATATTTTGTTTTATAAAACCAAAAAACTTTAATACTTCATTTAATTACAATGTTACGGATATTCTAAAAGTAAGTAGAGGCCGAAAATCGAGTTCCTAGAAGAAAGATTAAAGTAGATGAACAAATTTATCGTGAATGATCTTAACGAACATTTTTGTTGAAATTCCCAAGTAGAAACAGTTTGAAATAATGTAAAGAAGCTATTCGCTACTCTTCCTTTCCCCTTCAACTACACCTTATAAACTGATAAACCCAATTAGCTATGCCGGTGTTGAAAGAGTATTTCCAATAACATATTCAATTACGCCTCATCTAGGAAATAGAATGTGATATGAAGTTGTTGGCCCTTAGCTGCGTATTATTTACTATGTATGTAACAAATAAATAACACATGTTTTCCATTATGAAACTGTCAAAAGTACCAAACAACAGCCAAAGTATTCATAATGTAAAAACCTTGCAAAGATAATGCAGATTTATTAGATCTATTGGGATATAGCTTATTTATTTCATTTTCATATGCGTGTATTTAATTTAATAAAATTTATGTTATTTTACATAAGCTTATTTTAGAGGGTTTTTCGTTCGATTTTGGGAAAGAGAAGAAAAAGTATCTGTCACTAATGAGAGTTAATTTCTTTATTTAATAGGCAAATTCTAAAAAACTCAAATTTATATTTTTTAATTTGCTAACTACAAATACAATTAACTTAAAAATCAATTGAAATTCCAAAACGTGTTGTAGTTTGTGTTTTCAACAAAATAAACTTGAAATATTATTAAGCAAAAAAAAAAACGAAAGTTATTTAAAAATTAATTTAATTTGTAAATGACGTTATTTATTTTTTTCTTTAAATTTTTTTTAACATTAATATTTTTAAATAGAATAATTTCTCTTTTTTATCGTTGATCATAAATACTGCAGTCTGATTAAAATCATTCAATTTTTATCACATACCGAACACTTTAAAATCATAATTCTGATATAGATATTTTTCTTGTTATTGTTTTAAGGTACTTGATATATTTTTATTGTATAAAATAATATAATAATAATAAATTATATGGAAGTGTGCTACAAAATTAAAGTTCAATACAACAATTGTTTCAAATAAATGTTATTTTTGTATTTATTTCTTTTTAGATTTGTAGACTTGTGTAGTTTGCTTAGCTGTTTGCTATAATGCCGGTTAAGATCTGGAAAATATTGTTTATTTGTACGGAAAATCAGTCAGTTTACGAAACGTCGTTACTTGATGTAGACGCGTTCATTTTTTTAAAAGTTTTAATTAATAAAGTTGTTAATTAAAGTGTTTGAAACAGAAAAAGTGACTAAAAATAAAATAGCTTCTTCTAAATCTTATTAAAAAAAAAATAGAGAAATTAATAAAAAAACAGGATTTATATTTTGTTTCTAACAATAAAAATTTTTCGAGTAAAAAGTGGTATTTTTAAAAGGAAATATCTATATTTCCAATGGCTGATTCAAATGGTACAATGATTTACTATTTTTTCTGGTTTTTTGTTTTTACTTGCTATTTTATCACAAACTAACGTAGTAATTTTTATTTTTTGTATTCATGTATTAAAAGCAAACAAACATTTTCTCTAAATAATTGTAATTAAAAATGTTAGTTTTTTATCTAGACATGGTGGGAAAAAATTTGTCAATAAAAAAGCAAACTAGTTGTGTCAAATATAATTAGAAACTAATTCAAAGTCAATTTTGTAGAATTTCTAATATTTTTCTACTGTTGGTAATGATTTCTTTCGAAAAGAAACAAATTCAGGAGATAAAAATTTAATAATAAAATAAATAGAATTCACTTGTTAAATGAGCTGAAACAAAACTTTTGCAAATTTTATACATTTATGAAATAAAAAGTAAAATAATGAAAATTAATATTTCTCTATAATGCCTAAATAATTTTAGAATAAAAATATTTGCAACCAGTTTTACTTAAAATCTTTTAAAATCAAATATAAGAACAAAGTTTAAGTTTATGAATAGTGATAGATATCATGCATTAAAAAAAATCTATTCGGTTGTAAATGATGTAGAAATACAAATTAAAAATATTTTATAAAATTAAAAAAAAAAAATTATATGAGGCTTCTTTGTACCATTAAACAACTATTTAATTGACACTCGCCAATAATTATATTATAATATTGTCCTGGAATATTAATATTTAAAAACTTTAAATAAAAAATGGGCGATATTGAACAAATAATACGTGTTTCGTTATGCGCTAAAACTGTCCGACAAGCTAAACTGCAATTTTGTATAGAAAACTGTCTTAAACTAAATTGATTATATGAGGATTCTATTTGATCGAGAAAGCAAAAATTAAATCAAAATTGTATTTAAAATTTGATACAACAAAACACAGTATCCATTGACTATTTAATTTCTCCCTCTAAATAAGAATTTTCATCATAATGAGCGTAAATATGTGATAAGAAAGCCTTAGTTTTATATGCCATCACTCAGGTCTTAAATAAATGAAAAAACAAAATAGAAAGCATACAACTGTTAATTACTTAAATAATCGTTTAAATACGCTACTCGATAACTTTATCATTGAATGTGTTTTTAATTGTTCATGTTACCACTATGAGCATTTAATCTTAATAAAATAAAATTTTTAACATGCACTCTCTACTTGGCGAAGTTTGATAATATTCCTAACACCTACATTTCTTTCAGGCAAATGTGTAGACATCGATACAGACGAGGCAACATTGTATTACGAAATATAAAATATTTCTAGCCACACGGGATTTTACAAGAAATATCCAATTAATACACTTTAGAGAGCATTAAATAGATTATGCTCATGCTGGATATATAGATATATTACAAACCAATTCAAAGTTTCAAGTTTTTTACCATAGCAACGATCTTTTCAATATTGTGGGTGAATGTCACGGCTACTTTAGTTTAACTATTAAAACAAATTCGCCAAATTAGTGATGATATTAATAACAAAATAATTAATTTTCTGCTACAAATATATAGCTACAACTATACAACTTGTTTATACTCTATAAACAAATGAAAAAATTAAAATTTCTGTGAAAAAGCTCGCTAAAACATATTTTTAATTTTGAAATTGTAAAGACATAGAAATCTGGAAAAAGATGAATTTTTTAAATTGACATAAAATTTACTTTATGCGAAAAACAATGTTCTTCAGCATTCTGATTTTAATATGACTTCTATCGTATGACCGCCACGGCTGGGCGACATTTGTGGCCATATTTTGGCAATAACACGTCGAATGTTGTTCTTCAAATAGTCATTCGTTTCGGGTTTATCGGCATAAACTATCGTCTTCCCATATCCTCACAGAAAATAGTCTAGTTAAACCGTACGATCTTAGAGACTTATTTACAAGTCCAAAACGTAAAACTGTGCGGATATCAAACTCTCCAAATGTCGCACGAGCTGTGTGACATGTTGCGCCACATTTGTTAAAACAACAGCTCCTACAAGATCATTGTTGTTCAATTAATGAACGCAAAAGTCAGTAATGATTGGGACTAACTCAAAAAGCAGGCCAAACAGTAAGATTTTCTGGATGTAACAGGGTTTCTGTATACATTTGAGGATTATCATCATTCCGAATACAGCAGTTTAATTTATTAACGTATCCATACAAACAAAAATTCGCTCATGAAAATTGGGATCATTGGCAATTTTGTTTTGGAAGCGTCAATGAAGCATCACTCTATTCATGTTAAAATGCCAAACTACACTTGTCACTTGACAGCTGACAAAATACCCGCTAGGTATTGCCAACTTAAAGTTCTATACCCCTATAAAAAACACCAGATATTTAATGTAAAAAAACTCAAAAGTGTACCGAGATTATAAACTCTTGCCTACGACTGTACTATTTTCCTAAAATTTTAAAGTGTTCGAAAGTGATTCCAATAAGAAAACAGAAGCTGAGATGCTTCCGTTGTCCTTCAATCCAATAAATCTTCTTTCTTCTTTAAGCAAAATTTTAGAAAAAGTTATTGAAGAAACAATCATTGAATTTACTGACTTTCACAATAACTTATCTACCTGAATAACAGGTTGGTTTTTTTAGAGACCGTAATACTTTCCATTCGCTAGTCAGATTACATAAGGGTGTAAACTCATACTCAAATTTCTTATAGAAAAAGTCAACAGAAAGTCAAGGCCGCTTTTGATTCAGCATAGTATGGCACGCTGTTTACAGAAGAGTAAGACAAAATTATTCACAATCGTTAATTAAAATTGTTGCAAATTTACTTTCTGATCGCAGTTTTAGGGTTTTCATTAGTTTAAGTTATTCGATAAAAATTGAGATATCAGCTGACTGTTCACAGGAATCGCGCCTCTTACCAATACTAATCAGCATACATACGTCACACATTGCATCGTTATAAGACGATTTATATAGGATATTGGCAGATGACACTGCTATATTCAGTACCGAAATACATTTGATGAAGTCTTAGCTAAGTCCCGGTATACATTGTACATTTTTGTCGCTGCAATTCTTAGTTTGTTGGTAAATAAGGGGTGTAGAAAGATTAGGGGAAGAGAGGAACTTCCTCGAGTGTACTCCTGCAATTCGTTTTGTTCACAATTCGTAATTTTAAATGTGAAGTTAGTGTGTATATGAATACAAAATCGTCAAATGTATACGCGAATGCAACAAAAGTTGCAACGACAAAAATCGTACAATATAAATCGGGACTAATCTAGTAACCAGATTAGCTACAATTTCTGCATATTTCACAAAATAGAAAACAAAACACTCTTTTCCCCCCAAACAAAATACAGTTGTAGATCTCTCCTTAATAGGAGCGATATATCGCACTGGTTCGTTCCTCTAAAGAGAGTAAATTCAAAATTTACAAATTTTCAGAAGAAAAAACTATCTTCTTACTTTTCTTCTATATCAAGAAGTGGAACACAAATTTATGTATTATTGGCGAAATATGTAAGAAATTATGTAAGATTCTAACAGTTAGATGATATGGTACATCGAATTCTTGCAAAAAGTGAAAGTTAAATAATTTTGGGTTAACTTCCTTTAGAGAAACCAGTGCGATATGAAAACTTGAGAAAATCTTGATGAAATTATTTTGAATTTGGTTTAATATTACTTCATTGAGTTATCTTTCATTAGAAAAAAATTGTCTATAATATCGTTTTTTTGTTGTTGTATTGACGACGCACTTTTTATGCAAATAAATAAATCAATATCAAACATGTGCAAATTTTTTATTGGAATTTAATCTTAAATAATTCTTAAAAAAACAAAACAAATCGATTAAATAAATTTTATGTCGTTTAAAAAAAATGTATGATAGACAATATTACATATACATATGCAATATTACATATACATACTTAACTTTTCATGGATACATACACAACAAATTAATACTACGACGAGCTTTTATAGCGGGAATAACCAAAAAAATCAGCTTTAAACCAATTTCGCATTGGCAGAGTTTTCATAAGTCATAAATCTGTGAAAAAAAAAAGATAATACAAATGCCAATAATCCTTAATCGATTGTTGTTGTTGTTATAACATTGTTACTAAACAATAGCAATCGAGCAAACAAGCGCGGAAATTTATGTGAGAATTAAATTGTGTTTTATTTTTATAACTTCTAACTTGTGATTGCATACACACACACAAAACTAATCGATTATAAATCCAACACTATCATTATTTATTCACACGTTGGCTTTTGTTAGAAACTGTTACCTCACACAATTGAAATTTCGTTCTATCGTTTGTTAACATAAATTTTAATCAGCTTAACTACTGCTTCAGTGGAATAAAGCGAAAAAACTTACTTTAGAAAAAATTGTGTAAGATAAAAACTATAAAATAAAAACTAAAAAATGTATTTAACATGGGCTTAGTACCCATCATATTTAATAACAACAGCTAATCAGTTAGTTTTCTCCTAAGTTTCCTTTAAAAATTTAATTACATTCACATTAATTTTCTTTTTTTTTGGAAATATTAAGCTGAATTGTGGTTTATCATAAAACTATAACAGCAGTGGTATCCTGAAATCTTTCTTTTTGTTTTGTGATGCTTACCGTCTGGATAATTTACGTAGCTTCCACTTAAAGCCAAATCTAAAATTATAGTGGTTCTACGGTACCACTGCACTACCCTACACTATTCTTAACACCCGATGAAATCCTTAAGAGCCTAGCTCCGTTTATGTGGAAAAATACCCTCCAGGTTGGTACCTTTTGTATCATAATGGACAGGACCATACCATTGTCTGAAAAGCTGTTCAACTCACATAGGTAGCCAGCCCGTACCACAATCTTTAGATTACTCCCCTAGGATATTTTGCCAAAAAACCCACACAGAGATCGTCTTTCAATTGAGGTAGCTCTTCCCATAGTACTAGTAGCTGGCCACAGGTCAGACCTCGAAAGTCCTTATCTTCAAATTTCAAAAGTGTCCAGGATAGTTGTACCACCTTATATCCCAGCAACGACAAAAGATCAACAGAAGAGAAGCAGAATAATTTAAGCAGAAAGTCAATAATAAAAAAGAAAAGCAAAAGAAGAAGAAAAATAAGTTCTTCGGCCACGTTAGACATCTAAATCATGCCGATGAGGGGTGGGTAACAAACTGCTTAGAACTAATCGTGGTTATTTGCAAAAAGGAAATATCGGAATGGCGGGTGCTTAAGGTAGTGAAGCTATTGATATTCCCATGTGGAACAGAGGCAGATTACACGCTTCACCGTCTTCTCCCCTCCCCCTCATGGTAGCTTCCGCAAAAATTCCATATAGGTAGCGCAGTTTCACTTTTTACCTACAGTCCAGTGGGTAAAATAGGTTATATATTTTGCCAACATAAGTGGTCATGGCAATTTTTATTTAAAATAAGTATTTTACATGGTGTAAGTTGGAAAGTATAGTAGTGAAAGCATTAAACCACTCTCTAATCAATGGGCATAGTTAACTGATTAAATCGGAACCGGGAACTGTAATGGGTAGAGTCTTGAAATGTTGTATAATGTACTCCCTTATCAATGTGCAAAACTAAATTAATTAATTTACATATTTTAACACAAAACTAGCCGAATCGTATACTTAGAGAACTACAATACGTAGCATCCGGAAATTTATTTCAAATTATTTCCATAACCTAGCAAAACCACCAGCTGAATTGCAATGGAGACTGTAGTAGTATCCAACATGCTAAGTGTTGATGTTAGGGATAGGGGAGCAATCGGGTATAACAAGTAGATTAGAAATCTCAAAAGATAAAAATATGTGTGATTTGATAAAAAAAAACTGCATTATAAGCAGTACAACTTGATCACAAATGGTTATTTTTATACACTAAGAAGAATGTTATTGTTCATAGTAATTATGTACGTACGTAGTTGTATATGTATGTGTATATGTATAACTATATTAATAATAATAATAATATTAAAAACAACTTTCAAGTCTGCTACATTTGGGTTTTTTCACACAAATAAAAAATTATGCAAAATCATTTTGTTTATCTCGTAAGCGCATTAACAAACAACTGCGATAAATACTCTAAATTCTAAATACTCTAATATACTATTAAAAAAAACAATGATGATTTAGTCATACAGACAGACTGGCAGACAAATCCAATGATTAAATAAAAATGATTTTGTCAGTAACAAATAAATAATAAAAAAAAAAAATTATTTATTTCAGTTTATTTCAATTGCTTTTACACATGTTTTGAAAGCGCATTGATAATAACAGATAAGGGAAAGTTGAAATTTATTACCTTCTGTAAATTGATAACCGTAATCTTATCCTATTTTATTGTTTATTATTTAATTTATTACTTTTTTGTTTTAATGTATTAACTTTTTTTTTGTCTTTGTGTTGAGTAGTAACAAATAAGTTAAGAACTCTGCTAATAAAAAGCTGTCTTTTGTAAAAGACACAAAAGAAAAAATTATAAAGATATTCGCTTCAGGTATTATAACTCTTACAAAAGCATAAAAAATATTAAACAAACATATTGTTACGTTTATACCTTTTGCAAATTTTTGTTGTGAGTTCTTTATTGCAGAATAAACAACACTAGGTTTTAGAGTTTTTAAATTAATAACAAGTTTATTACTTTAACTACACAAGGTTGACATTACAGAACAATTTTCTTAAGATGCACGTCTTTTCTTCAAGAGGTTTAATTTTACACTGATTGACCATCCACTCAGACGCTGCCCTTATTTATATTTATCCATTTAAAGTCTAGAAAATTTAAGAATCTTTTACTCCTTTTGTACCACATTTTATTGTTGTATGTTGTTTATTCGATGTATAGGCACCTGTATGTCTGTTTGTACTTTTGTTTCTGTTTTTATACTGATAAGGTTTCTGCTTGGGATTTATTTCAAAATATTTTTGTTGTCTCGTGTAGATAAGTTTTCTTAGAAACCTACGCAGATGGTAAGCAGCATACATGTTTGTTGTTGTCTTGCGCGTTTAGTTTGTAAACAGAAATTTGTTTTTTTTTGTGTTGCATGCCAGGCAATTAGTAAACATCATATCAAATTGTTGTTGTTTATGTATAAAATTTCTACGCAGTTTGTAACTATAAATTTTGTTGTTGTACCATAAGTTTTCTTAGCAAGCCACGCAGTTCGTAAACAACATGCCCAGCAGTTCGCTTTATTGCTTAATTATTTTATTTTAAAACTTAAGCAAGACACATCCGTAACAATATAGAGAAATATATTATATAAATATAACCTATGCAAAATTATTGGGATATAAGCAAGGGGCGGATTATCAGGCTAAAACTTGCAAAATAGCATTGCCAGATTGAAAAAATAGTCCGAAAGTAAAACGTTTTTCAATAACAAGTTTGTTTTCAAAACACAAAATAAAACAAAAAAAATAGATTTAGATGATTAAAATTTTTATTGTATTACGACGACTAAAAATTCGTTAATTATGAATGAAAAATGGTATCTGACAAATATCTATCACGACCACGCTGACTGATAACGCTTCTTTCATCAAAATTTTTAATCACTTTTTGCCAAAAATAGCGGTTCTATTTCATTAATCTCATCAGGGAATTTGAGTTTTAAGGCTAAAGTCGATTTGATTGGCTTTGTGTAGACTCTGTCCTTAACATAGCCCCACTTAAAATAAACCAGTGGTGTTAAATCACACGATCTAACTGGCCACTTAACAGCTGATTGTCGTTAAATTATGCGATCGGGTTTTTAGTTTGCAATAAATTGATCGTTTCATTGGCTGTGTAACATGTGGCACGGTCTTGCTGAAACAACATGTAAGTGATATCAACGTCATCAATAATAGCCCAAAATGGAGTTGTAAGCGTGATCCATTGAATGTTACCGCATTTCCACCCTCATCTTCGAAAAAAAACGGCCCAAATACGCTTTCAAACCATATAGCGCACCATACAGTGACACATTGAGCGTGTAAAGGCTTCTCAATAATCGCTCTAGGATTTTCAGAAGCCCAATGCTTGTTAAAAAACCCTAACAAGTGAAAATGGACTTTGCTGAAAAAATTATTTGTTCTTGAGAGATTTGAACGAATCTACAGCGATGCGTTCTATTGCGTTCAATTACTGCACAGGTTTAACCGTTTAAGACTTCAAAGTCAAATCCTAACGCAAAATTCGTCATGTGGTGGTTTTGGATAACCCCAAGTGTTGAGAACGTAGAGGAATTGACAAATTTGGATCTGCTTCAACACTGTGGCTTATGGCTGCGATAGTGTTTGCACATTTTGTATCGAGCCTGTCGACTTAAATTTAACGATCAAATTCTTAATAGCGGTCTCAGAATAACGATTATGTTGTCCGAAAATACAACGAATTTTACGAAATGTAACTTTAACGGAACTACTATATTCATAGTGAATTTTTATTATTGTAATGCGATTTTCGTGCGAAATTGAATTCATTGTAATAATTGCCAATGCTTCTATTAAGAATACGTCAAAAAACTAAATGTCGAAACTATCATGTTGTTGGTGTTGCCACAATTGAAAAACAAACTACTTGTTGCAAAAGCCGATATTTATACAATTAACTATGAAGTAAATTACAATGCCGAAAATCATTTTTAATTTTTTTTTAATATAACACCATACTAAATAAGCCCGGTATGCTTCACTATTTATACCTTATCTTTTTATAAATCTTATCTTGATGAAATGAATGCACATGAAATGAAATGATATATAATTTTTGAGGTATTATGTGTACAACGGTGATAGTATAACCAATTTCACAATTTATGAAAGTAATTTTAATTGTATTTTGCAATATAGTCAAATTTTTGTATACACTTATGTGGGTAGTACCAAGAATATTTTTTTTTTTAACAACCACCCATTTACAGCTAAAATGAAATTAAAAAAATTATATCAGCATAAATAGAACCCTTAAATTGAAGTGCAATGCAGTGCAAGGCCGTTCTCTTTTCTGATGAGTTAAGTTTAGCTTAAAAAACTCTGTTGTATTTCGGATAACACGTCTATACCCTCGCTTTACGCAAGGTACAGTTAAGCACAGTGGACGAAATTATTTGGTCTGGGGTTGCTTTTCTTACATTCACAAATTCAGTGGTACAATAGATCGTTTCGTGTACAAGGCTCCCCTTATTAATTTAATGAAATGAAAACATACATTTAAATGGCTGAAGGAGTGTTTTATTTTAATAAAAAAATAAATAAACATTTTGATCTTGACAGATTTCAATTCCATAGAAAATCGATGACGTATTGTAGAATTCACAATAAATCACGATTACTGCTAAACTACGGAAGTCCTTTTCCGACAAGCGAAAATCGTTATAAAGTGCATGCCACGCATATGAAGAAGAACTCCTGAAAAATAAGAGATACGAAACCAAATATTAGGGACACTTCGATTTGAACGAATTAACCCAAAATCGTGCTTTTGTTTTATCGCGGAAAGTGAATCTTGTCAAATACTTAATATCGATTTTTTTGGATTTTTATTAGAATTTTATATATATTTTTTTTTTGCTTTAGTAAATTTAGTTCATTGATTTTATAAATAAATAAAAATTTTAAAAATAATGTGGTTTGTTCTTCTTAAAATGACATTTTAACATCTACAAGTTCGTGGATATGTTTTGTCACACACTGTACGAAAAATCAAATATCTAAGCGAACATCTTTTGATATTTAACTTTATTTTATTATTTGTTGTTGTAGTACACTATCAAATTTTAACTTTTTTACCACTTACTAATCAGAGGTTCGAGATAGTCGGCTACGCGGACAGGCAATCTTTTACTAATAATGAATAATATTTTTTTTTATCTATTATCGTGGAAGCATCCATATTATTTGTGTAAAGTAAATCTGTGCAATGACAAGGGATCAATTAAAACAAAAATAGTATTCATTGAAACATTTTGTCATTCAGCGTTAACAGCCTGTACGAGATCAAGTTGAATAACTCTATCATTTTTTTTATTTTACAAATTTTAATTGAAAATTTCCCATGAATTCTTTTGGTGTTTAAAAGAATCAGTGGAATAATAATTTTCTTACAAAATGAAATAATATTTAATAATCCAATTTAAGCAATTGATTCGAACAGTATAAAATAGATTTTGATCCTAAAAACCAACACACGAAACGTGTATTATTTTCAATATGAAAATATTGATACCACTTTTTTAAGAAGTGAAAATTCCTGGCTAAAATTTTTTAATTTTTTCCAACAAGGTTTTTGTTAAATAAAAAATTCAATTAGGTATTTAACCCTCTACTTCTAGTGCAAGAATATTCTCACCACATTCAATCTCTCTATCTAGCACATCTATTTGTTTGATTATTCAAATAATAAGAGTTGCAACACTCTACCTATTACTATTTTCTAAGTATACAATTATAATCTTTCAGTTCTACACGTTGATATGGCAGTTTTCGTTGTAAAAATATATGACTCCACCCACTGAAATTTTAAAATCTTATTTTATATGGAAAGTATCACACCTTCTGTTCCAATTCAACCAGTTTCATTATTCCAAATTTTAACACTCTACCTTATATAGTTCTCTTGTTAAACAGTAATAAGTTTTTACTTTGTATGACTGATAACACATCTACTCCTCCAATCCCGGTTATTGCTAACCTAGTGCTTTGACTGCGCTCAGAAAATTTCAAGACTCTTTCTATGATAGTTCTCTAGATTCACGATAATAATTCTTTTACTTTATGTGGCAGATAGCAACCCCACAAATACTCTTCAGACATTTTTGGACTGATTATTTATATTGAGTGCACATGCATTTACCTCAACTTTTAAAACATTGGTGCCTTTCCCATTTATCCTATTTCGCCCACTTTTTGACTGTTAATTTCCATTGACCATCAAATCATTCAGGCCAAACTTTAGATTTAACCATTCTAAAGATATATAAAAATCTATATTTACTTTGTATTGGAGATAGCATGCTTACTTGTCTAATTCTGCCCATTTTTTTATGTAATAATTTAAATTAACTATCAAGTAACTCGGTCAAAATTCAGTAACTTTGGCTTTCACCGTTTTTAAGATATTAAAAATTCAAACTTTTTTTTATAAGAGACACCATGCCCAACTATCCAATTCCGACTGATTATCTATTTTGATCACAAAGCTATTTAAACAAAATTTGAGGATAATTTTTTTAATACATATAACGAATTAAATATTTACGTCGTATGGGCGTGGCATAGTCCAGTTGGAATTTTTGAAATTTGTATACTCTTCAAAAACTTCAAGAAAATTAGCTCAAGAAAATTATCTGTCTATAGATTTTAAGCAAACGCACTTTAGTTTTTATCGTGTACATCAAAAGAGAAGAATAGCTGTTTTAATTAAAGAAATAATTCAAATCATTAAGCACACAGTGAAATTTACTTAAACCAAATAACATCTATAATAACAGTAAAATCTTATTTATGGCAATCTTCTAAATGTCATATTTTTCACAACACTAATATTAATTTCTTATTAAATAAAAAATTGAATAAATTATGTATTTCTTTAAAAAAACAGATAACGTTGTTAATTAAAAAAATAATTGAATTAATAAAACCTGTAAAAAATTGTAATATGAAACAAAATAAAATCTTTAATAACTACCAAAACTTTGTTATCCTAATCGGACGAACTCTTTCCATATGGATTTTTTTTATTGCAGGATTCAAACCGAGAATTGACTTTATTCCGGCAGAAGTAGCATCAGAAAATGGTAGTAAAACTGCTCCAGTTGCTGACAGCGCTCAAGTTGAAAATGTTGCAGAACATGTTGATAAAGTTGAAAACACTGAAAATGATAAATCTATTGCTGAACTCATCAGTGTTTCCGAAGTCGAAGGACAGCTTAAGGTAATTTCAGCGGCAGATGAAAAATATTCCTTTTTATATCAATTTTTATGTTTTAAATTGCAGAAATTACCTTATCCCAGATCGGTGTTCTTTATAATCAGCAATGAATTTTGTGAACGTTTCAACTATTATGGCATGAGAAGTAAGTTTTTACGCTATAGTAAAAGAATGGTTAGATGCCAAATTAATTAACTCCATTTATTGTTGTTATTGAAATTTGTTAAAATAATTTTCGAACATTTACAAGCAAAAAGAAAATCGAGTTAATCGATTTAGTATTTAAACCATTCAAATATAATCCGTAGTTTTTTTTTTTAATATTAACCCCTGAATAATTTTTGATTTGTAGCTATTTTAGCTTTATATTTAAGCCGACAATTGGGCTACAGTGATGATACGGCCACAGTTATATTCCATGTGTTTACCATGTTTGTATATTTTTTGTGTGTTTTTGGTGCCATCCTTTCCGACAGTTGGTTGGGTAAATTTAAAACGATATTGTATCTTTCACTGGTGTATGTATGTGGTTCCATTTTGGTTACTTTGGGTGCCATACCACCATTAAATTTACCTGCAACTGTATTTACAATGATTGGCTTAGCATTAATAGCGCTGGGTTCTGGTGGCATAAAACCCTGTGTATCGGCCTTCGGTGGTGATCAATTTAAACTGCCCGAACAAATCAAACAAATGACCACATTCTTCTCATTATTTTATTTCTCCATCAATGCCGGTTCTTTGATTTCTACAACTGTTACGCCCATTTTACGTGAAGATGTTCATTGTTTTCATCAAAAAGAATGTTATTCGTTGGCCTTTGGTGTACCAGCTGTATTGATGGCAGTTTCTATAGGTAAATTATTCGAGTACTTTTAATAATTTGATACCTTTGCAAATGAAAATCATAAATCGCTTTTAGTTATATTTGTGCTGGGCAAACCCTTGTATAAAAGCAAACCTCCAGCAGGTAACATGGTGGTGCTAGTCAGCAAAACTATTGGTGTAAGTAGTGACTTAAATCAAATTACATTAATGTAAATTAATTTGTCCTTGTTTTATAGAATGCTATTGTTACTAAGTGCCATGAAAAGAAAACCAATCCGCGTGAACATTGGTTGGATTATGCTGACAAAAAATATGACAAACACTTAATTGAAGATGTTAAAGTTTTGATGCGTGTTTTAGTTTTGTACTTGCCTTTACCCATTTTCTGGGCATTATTTGATCAACAAGGATCACGTTGGACTTTCCAAGCCACTCGAATGAATGGTGATATGGGTTCTTGGGATATAAAACCCGATCAATTGCAAGTTCTTAATCCTTTACTCATATTAGTTTTTATTCCTTTGTACGATGTGGCATTTTATCCAGCTCTGAGTTTGATAGGAATCCGTCGTCCTCTACAAAAATTAACTTTAGGTGGAATTTTAGCGGGCATTGCATTTATTATTTCCGGCATTGTGGAACTAAATTTGGAGGTAAGCAAATCTTTATCAAAGCATTACTATTTTTCTATAGTTTCTCGAACCATTAGTAAACTCTAGTTCTATAGGCGGACTCCAAGGAACTTTTAAATTTTTAATATTTCAAGTATTCCTCTACTGTAAATCAAGTGAAATTTGTATTGTCATTTATATTAATATTCGAGTACAATCTGATATTTTACGTCTATTCAAAAGTGAAATAAATTCTCGTTTTTCTGCATTCTGATTTTCCATACAAAAAAAATATGGATGTGAAGGCCAGAACACCAAAAATGTGTACATGTTTTATTGTAAGTAGAATTGGAAATACAGAAGGTACCGGATTAATTTATTTATTAATTCTTCTCTAACATCTATTGCAAATTTTCGAAATATTAGAACTAAAAAATTATCTAAATTAAAACTTTGGAAAACAGAAGCAAAACGTATTTATTTTCTCTTTCAACAAATAATTTTTTTAGTTTAAGAAAATCCCATAATCGCTCAAATGCAAAACTATTCATATTCATGTAATTGAAGTGTTCCGAGGGTTATATCGCATATCATCGTCCTATTGTAGCCACGTGCCATCCACATCTATCGTCTGTGTTCTAATAAACACCTCTGCTTAAAACTTTCGATTACTACTTTAGATTGTAAAATACGGTGGCGTCAAACGACAAGTGAATACTAAAGCAACTTTTTGTAAGATGAATGAACATCTGGCAATTTAAATAAAAAGGTTAACGGTTAACGATAAACAATGAATGTTCGCCTATTATCATGCAGAGATCATTTCAAAAATAACAAACTCTTTCCACGCAGCCACAATATCTACTGTACTCAGTTAATCCAGCCAAAACTGATCGTTCAGCAGTGCATAATACACCACAAACTTGTATAAACTCCACTTTGATTTCGGAACCAACAAAGCAAATATTTACTTGGGTCAGACTTGTGTTATAAAAACAAAGTCATATGGAAGACGGTTTTTTTAACTTTTTATCCACAGAGTTTTTCTAATACTTTCTTCTTCTTCAGCAAAATTGTAGAAGTCATGCTTATCTATGAACACTGTGAAATCTAATAAGAATTAACTTGTTTATCTGCAGGCTTACAATAAGCGGCATGCATAAAACACCTGCAAAATAGTTTGATTTGTTTAGTTGATCACCTCCAGGACATATAAAAGTACCGCTGCGTATACTAACACATATAGAGAACACTGTAAATAATCACTTCAAGCAAGAAGGCCATCATGCAGGTTTGATTCGACGAGAATGTTGTTTGCTCTTACATCAAGAGGTGCCCCTGTAGTGTAGTAGGTAGTGTACTAGTTTGTCAGTCTGATGGTTGTGGGTTAGATTCCCAAGGAAGACTTTGGTTTTTTTTTCACTACAAAAATAAAAATTGACGTTCGTAGGGCTGCTCGGTATGAAGGCAAGGTCACTGGTCCCTGTGCTGTCTTATACGACAGTAAATTTCCGACTATACTTCTACTTTCACCACCTGTTTCATCTCTTCTCTATCCCTTTCCTAAAGAATGTAGCACGGTACTTGTCTAAATAGGCATTGTTGCCTGAAGTGCTACTTCTCTTAAAAAAAACAAGCAAGACGAACAGTTGCAGGCACCAGCCTCTATAGGTGCTGGATTTTTCTTAAGTTTACAAATATAAAATTTGTTGCTTTCTGTATTTCAAGTGTTTGATAATTGAACTAGTTTTGACATAGCGAATTGCTTTTAAAATTCCATTACTCACCTGCTATGAATTCGCCATGATATCACCTTTACTCCTTTTATTCGAACTTAATTCAGTTTCGTTCTTTCTCCTTAATGATTACAATCCTCACTTTACAATTTTATAATTATATATATGATACTCACTTTACCAACTCTTTTTCTTTATTTATTATAATTTTATACTTTCTATCTTTTAAATACAATTTTCTGATTTTTTTTCTTTACTTTCCAGAAAACCTATCCCACTTTACCCACACCTCAAATAGCCCAACTACGCATCTTTAATGGTGAAAACTGTGCTTATACTTTTAATTCGAATTTACCCGGTGCAAGTAAGATCAATCTTGAGGCGAATGGTTATTATGTGAATAAAGATATTCCCGTTGCCGGCGGACGTTTCAAAATCGAATACAATTTGTTGAGCAATGATCCCAATTGTTTTAACTTCAAAGCTGGTACAAATCTGATTTTCGACAATACAGCGTATACTTTGTTCTTAAATTCGAAAAATGTTATCTATCCATTGAGATGGTATAAGGATTATGTTAATAAGCCCGCTAGGGGTAGTCCATTGGCCAGAACATTAACAAATATTAAATCAGGACGCACTATAACATGGAAGTCAACTAAAAAAAATGATGTTATTCATACGGAACCTGCTTTTTTGCAAAATTTAACGGAATTCTCTTCAGGCAGTTACAAATTATTTGTGGACAATGTGGAAGTTATGCAAATCGCCCTTAAAACGGGTGGTGTTTATACTATACTTATCAATGAACTTGATGACGTTAATGAAAAATACCTGGCTAAGGAAATTGTTATTGCTAAACCCAACTCTATGAATATACTTTGGCTTACACCTCAATATGTTGTAATGACTTTGGGTGAAGTGATGTTTTCGGTGACTGGCTTAGAATTTTCCTACTCTCAAGCTCCTCTCGCTATGAAATCTGTACTTCAAGCTTGTTGGCTATTGACGGTGGCCATTGGTAATGTTATTGTTGTCATTATTGCCGAATTGGCCCTATTCGATTCTCAGGCCAGTGAATTCTTTCTGTTTGCTGGTCTTATGTTTGCCGATATGCTGCTATTCATGTTCATGGCATATCGCTATAAGCCCAACAATCCCATGTCCGATTCAACGACTATTCCATTAACGAATAACAGTGATGATGTCGATCCTAAATATCAAATTAAGCAATTGGAAGGAGTAGATAATAAGGCAGCTGTATTCAATGAATAAGTTTAAAACATTAGAAATCATAAGTAATATTTCATGCAACACAACACAAATTCTCGTTTTGTAGAGAATTTAATACTTAAGTACAATTTTTGTAAATCCATTTTATCGAGATTCTATAAATTGAGCGGTATTATTATTAAAGTTTACATTAAGTTTTTTTTTTTAATTAAATATTTAATGGTATGAAAATTCTATAAATTACGCGCTTTATTGTAAAGAAAGAAAATTTTTGATTTTATAAGAAACAAGTTTTTGTTTATTCTTTAAAAAATTCCGACTTGAATTAGCTCTTACTCTGGGATGGATTTTTTTTAAGTAACAGTGGGTATTGTAAAGTTTTCCAAAAATCCCTCTATTTAATGAATTTTCTAGCGTCGTCAAGAAATAAACTGTAGGTTTTTGTGAAGAATAAAAAACTTTTGAGTAAATTGATTGATTCCTAGAAAAAACATATGAAGAAGGACAATTAAAAGTTAAAATCGTTTTTTTAAACAGTTTGTTCAAAAGTTCACTTTAATGCATATAATAGTCATTAAACAAAAATTTACAAAAATAAAAAAAAATATTGTGCAAAAACTTTATTTAAATAGCTTAAATTCGAAAACAACCAATTGGAGGCCCGATTACGTTTAGGGTCTTTGAGATTTCTCGCAGGAATGTCCATACTTCATCTTTGGATTCTTTATGATATCTAGACTTATTACCTTTCTTTGTGGCTATTAAATTTTGCAGAAAAATTAAACCCTTTACTGCGTTTTAAAGGGTGTTTTTATAGAGGTATGGATATTTAAAATGAAATAAAAGAAATCTGAAGATTTCAAATTAAAATGAAATTTATTGATTCAAAATATAATCTCCTGGCATTTAATTTTAATATGACTTCGAGTATATGAACGCTACTGCTGGCTTGGACGTACTTTAATCTTGAAGTCCAATTTTCAATGGCTTTTTTCCACAAATGTGGCCGTATATCGGAGTTAACGCAGCGAATGTTGTCTTTCAGGTATCAACCGTGTTTTGAGCTTATCGATGTAGACTAGCGACTTTACCTGCCCCCACAGAAAATAGTCTAGCGGCATTAAATCCCCCGATCTTGGGATTACTAAAGGAAATTGACTGTGGCACGAGCTGTGTGATATCTTGCGTCGTTTTGTTGACACCACAGCTCCTGTAAAACATAGTTATTCCATTAATAAACTAAAAATTCAGTAATAATGGCTCTATAGTGGTCAGTTTTTTTTAATGTAACGATGTCTCAATATACACTTGACTCCAAATAAAGTATTTATTTTTATTGAGCTTCGTAGCTAAACAAAATTCATTTACGCAAATCCGTATCTTCGACAGCCTTGTTTTAGGCGGTCTAATTCGCGTAATTTAGAAACTTTATTTAGGCGTCAGTCCATTTATGTTGAAATGCCTAACCAAACCAAACATAAATCACGTGAGAGCTAACAAAATCGCCGTCAGTTAAAAAGTGTGGCCAACTTAAAGTTCTATACCTCTATAAAAAAACAGACGATACCTACAGTTTTTTATTAAATTATTTTTTTTAAATTAGTTTTTTTTGGTGATTTTTCTGGAAAAATAAGTTTTAAAGTTTTTAAACTTCGTATGTCAGCCAGACCTCGGATTCGTTTAGAACCAAATATGGACTTCATCTTCTACTATTTTTGTTTTGAGAGTTTTCGTTAAGACATACTTTGAAAAAACTTTACTAACGTCTTTAAACAATTATGATTATTGATTGATTTGGATCAGCCGTTAGAAAATTTACGATTTATTGACAATATTGTTACGTTTATACCTTTTATAAATGTTTTGTTGTGAGTTCTTTATTGCAAAAAAAAATAACACCAGTTTTTAGAATTTTTAAATTTATAACAATTTTATTTACTTTAACTACACAAAGTTGACACTTCTAAAGAATCTACTTAAGATGCACGTCTTTATTTTATGAGGTTCAATTTTACACTAACGACTATTCACTCAGATGCTGCGCTATTTATATTTGTGCATTTAAAGTCTAGAAGATTTAAGAATCTTCTACTCCCTTTGTATTATATTTTGTTGTTTTATGTTGTTTATTCGATGTATAGGGCCTGTGGTTCTGTGTGTATTTTTGTTTTTATGCTGAAAAGGTTTTTGCTTGGGATTTATTTCAATTTATTTGTTGTTGTCTTTTATAGAAAAGGTTTCTTAGAAAACTAGGCAGATGGTAAACAGCATATATGTTTTTTTTGTCTTGCATACTAGACAGTTAGTAAACAGCATATAAAATTGCTGTTGTTTGTGTATAAAATTTCTACGCAGTAATTGCTTAATTATTTTATTTCAAAACTTAAGCAAGACACATCCGTAACAATATAGTTTGCTTCCGCTCTACTGTGCATAATAAATAATATTCGCCATTTTCAAATTATTTTTATATTTGTTTTGCATTTATTTAATATTTTTTTTACAATATCTTATTAAATTAGTCTTAAAATTATATTTTAAAAAATACAACATTTTATTTTACAAAATATTTAAAATATTAAAACTAAAGTCATACAATAACTACAATACAAGTATATATTTTTTTAAATTTTTAAATAACCCACTAAAAAGAAAACAATAAAATTAAGTACGTAAAAATCTCAACTTTTCTTAAACAAATTTTGTATAATAATTTTTTTTGAGAAGTTGATCAAATATGTGGTTCAAATCTGTAACTGCTATATGAAGGAACTTTTCGATTTCAAAACAAATTCTCAAGCTTATTTTTTTGTTTCCCAAACACAAAAAAAATTTTAATTTTATTCATTTTATAAATAACTCCCTGTTCTTTATCTCGCTCTGTTTACAGAAATGACCACATAACCTGAATAAAAATATTATTAAAGCATAATTTGAAAACAAAAAAATAAACAAAAAATTATACATAAAGAAAACAAGAATACGATTTATCTAAACACCCAAAAAAACTTAAGCTAAAAAAAATTAAAGTACAACGAATTAAAAGACCCACTTTTAAAGGTCCCTTATTTCCAATAACTTACTTCACTGTAGATAAAAGAAATTTTATTTCATTAACTTTCTCATTGCTTTAAAAATGATTGTAATATAGTTTCAGTTCCATTTGGTTACTGTTAAAATAATAACTATAGAACAAAAATCTCTCTTGGTGAAAAAATTTAAAATATTTAAAAATTACATACATATCACAAGTGTGCTACAATCGTGTATTTTTATTTTCATTTTTTCAGCAAAATTGATATTTTGAGTTATATTTGCCTGCTGTTAAAATTTTGATTGTCTTCTTCTTTCTTCCGAAAAAGTTCGTTTACTGAAAAATTTTTAATTTTATTGCACAAGTGCGATATGTTGTAGTCATAATGTTGCGGGCAACAATGTATTCACAAAAAATGTATGCAGCACTGTATTATTTTTCTTTTACACCTAGTACTCTGTTTGAAATTGCCAAAACGTTAAGCAACATTTAGTATTTTGCTTTCAAAATTTGATAATTTGCTAATAGGGCCAATACATTGGCTTAGGAGAAAGATGCCGTTTTTATTGCTATTAAGTATGCAACATTGTTTCAAATGCGTACACCAAAAACATATGTTTATACTTGGTACATATTTGAAAGAACTTGTGTTGCAGAATGAAAAATATAAATAAAATATAAAATTTTTTTAGTAGTTAATTATAAAGCACTAGGTCACTATTAATTAAACATTTTTTAAAAACTTTTATTTTTTATTATTATTTCGATCGGTGTGGCGAAATATCGAAATAATAAAAATAATAAAAAATAAAAGTTTTTAAAAATTTATTATTAAATAGTGACCTAGTGCTTTGTAATTAACTACTAAAAAATATTAAAAAGGTCAAAAAGCTATAACTATTATTTAAAATATAAAATAAAATCTTGTTACAAATATTTGAGATTTTTTCTTTTTCTGAAGCTTTTAGCATACAAAATGACGAATAATATATTGATCAGCTGTTACAAGTTACAATTCTGTACATAAAGTGCCATTTATATTGTTTCGCAGTGGAAGCAAAATGTTGCCAGATACAATTGTTAATTAGAAAAAATATTGCCTTAAACATTTTTAAATAGAGTACTTATGTAACATTAATTCTTAAATGTTTATGGACTTTTGGCAGCATGAAATCATCAAGAAAATACCATGCTTCACCAAACATTATCCAGCATTGCAACGTCAAATTGCTAAAAAGAGATTTTGTTCTTGGTACATGTTTCTTAAAAATCATATTACGGAACTATATAATTTATTTAAGGATTTTGAAATAAAAATTAATAAATTAAATAATAAAATATAAAATATAAAGCTGTACATACTTGTATAAAACATTAAATTATAATTTTATATATAAATTAACACGTGATATAATTATTATTAGTGATATTATTCATATTAGTTTTTTTTTTTATTTTATTAAGGCACAGCCTAATTTCAGCGCTTTCGTTTCCCTCTTTATATTTTTATATTATTTTTCTTTTCTTTATTGCAAAAAAATCTATTCATGATTATCATCATGTGGCAGTTTCATTTTCAACATAACCATTATGTATGTAACCGGTTGAAACAGTTCCTTCAACAGCAGCCGTTTGCTTCCAGCAACCATTTGTTTTTATATTCTTTTCACTTTTATCCAGAATTCTTTCAAATACCGCATCAAGTTTACATTTATTAACCGAGTAGCGTATTGTAAACAATAATTGTTGTGACAAATCGTACAGCTCCTGGAAGAGTTCAGAGAGTGTTAAATTGCAAGGTGTTGAGGTAGATGCTAGCGGAGTTGTAATTGCTTCGCTATTCCTCTGTGATTCTTCGGGGTTGTTAGTTAAATTCTGGAAACACAATGTAAAAGTTTAATTTTTTTTAAATATGTAGTTATTATTTTCAGTTTTATTCGACCTTTTTTATTTATTTTTATTAAATATGTATTTATCTTTTCAATGGTCTTTTTAATATAAATCGTTAAAATTTAATTTAAAAAGACCATTTAAAAGATTAATACATATTTAATAAAAATTAAATATGTAGTTTAATTTCTAAATTCATTTTGTTTTTAAAAGGATTTCATGCAACATGACAAACATTTAAAATTTTAAAAATGGCAGTTTATTTTTATATTTTATTTACAAAATTTTTCGCCCACAATTTCGAGCAAAATAATGTTTATATAAAATTAAGTTTTTCTTATTTATTGAATTCACTCATTTTTTTACGTATCACTCTGTGGTGATTATTTTTCTTTTTTATCAATATTCATTTTCAGTTAATTATTATTTCTTATCAAATATATTTTTTTGAAAATTTTTACAATAACCACAGGATTTTGTTGTTTAAGCTTTAGAAATACGTTGAAATTGAGTTTAATGTTTTTATTTAAAAAAATTGATCTTTTGGGGCAAAAAAAAATTCTTTTTGAACATTTTTATGTGACCACAGGATTTTGTTATTTAATTACGAAATCTTACTTTGAGTTTAATTATTTTTTAATTTTGTTATTTAAGATATAACACGCTTATTTTACAAATAAATTTAGTTTAAAGCTTTTCATTAAAAACTTTAAGAAATCGCCGACACTTACACGTGACAGTGTTTACACCACTGATACAAGAGGCTATATAATACAATGTCACAATAACACAACATATTTCTTTTCAAAAAACTTGTCAGTCCAGAGATCTGATGCTAGAAATGCTTATTATTACTAATCTTGATTCCAATCTTGTTTTCATTTTATTTTTATCTTCTGCTATATTGCTAATGCATCGTGATGGGTGATAAGATTTACGTTAGTAAATCTTAGTATAGTACCTAGCCATAACATGATGCTATATCATACCAATGTGGATGAAATGTAGCGTCATCCTCGCCCTAGGAAGCCTTTGGATACGTATATCCTCCAGTCAGTCCTAGTTGCAACTTCGAGAGCTCGGAGCAGGCTGACACCCTCACTCCCTGCTGAAGAGTTGGAGACTATCCAACTCCTGGTCCAGAACGCAAGAAGCTTAATAAAATTTAAGAACACAACCGCACTCATGCTCACCACACAACCGAAATGATATTCAATTATTAACGGCATAAAACTATCCTTTCAAAATGTTGAGAATATTTTGAGAAGCTTAAAAAACACTCTTTAAAATAATTCTCACCTCTTTAAGCGCATTACTTTGGATTGTACTGCCCACTTTAACACTAAATTTGATAGAATGAACATAAAGCTGTAAATCTTTGCAGCCCAAAAATTTCCGCCGTATCTCCTACAAAAAAAAAAAAAAACAAAAATACAAAATAGTAAAATGTTTTTAATTAGTTTTGTATACATTTACCTTTTCCAATTCATTTATTTTATGCTGATCACAATACACAGTGACATTATAAAATCCACCATATTGAGATTTCAAATTTTCTGGACTGCTACAGGTGAGCATATGACCCTCCTTTAAAATGCCAATACGATGACATATTTCATCAATTTCGGCTATTGAATGAGATGTTAAGACAATGGCTCTCTTTCCGGCCAACAACTCATCAACTGACCGATAGACAATAGCTCTAGTTACTGGATCCATATCACTGGTAGGTTCATCCATTAAAACTACAGAAGTGCTGCCACAACAGGTGGTGGCAACTGTTAATTTACGGCGATTGCCACCACTTAGATTTTTAACCAAAACATTACGATACGATTCCAGTTGAAAAGATTCAAGTGAGTTGGCAACAAGCTGTTTTCGAATAGACACAACAACAAAACCCTTTTACACATACATACATACAAATGAAATAGTAGTTAAAAAATTTCATATATATTTTGTATTTAAAACGGAATGTCAAAATTTTTATGATTTTCACAACTTAAATCAAAATTTAAAGAGTTTTAATATATTTTCGTATATTTCAAACAAATTTATATATTTTCTTCATTTTGAAACATCAGCTACTGTTTCAAAAAATAATTACAAATCATGTCGAACTTTTGCCACGATTGCGAACGTTTGCAAATTAATCCCATTGGCACGGCATCAGAAAGAACCCATGTGCCACAGCCCACCTTATATGATCATTATGCTAACTTTCAAAAATTTAAACAATCAAGGGAAGAGGAGATGTTAATCAATAAAAGAAGGGAAGAACTTTTAAAATTAAAACCCAACTTCACGGACTTTAGCCTAAGTCATGTCCTTACACAAAAAGAACAGTTTGAACATTTAAGTGCTCAAGATATTAATAAATTTCGCCAACAATTACATATGGGAAAATTTGATCATAATATTTATGCAGTTCCTAACTCCGATTCAGATAAAAAAGACGAAAATCCTCATAACGATTTAGACGATTCAGAAAATGATAATAAGTCTTTGCAAAAGCGCAAGTCATTATTGGTTTTGACTCGTACACCTGTTCAGTGTCCCATTAGTGTTTGTAATCGTACGCTTGGTGTTACTTTTGTTTTGTCGCACTATTTGCGTGACCATAATGAAGATGCTGGTGTTCCTTGTCAAGAGATTTATGCTGGTAAGCGTTCGATATTAATATTTGATCCTTCAATTTTGAGTTTTCGTGAAAATGTGTGTTTGGGTGTTTTGGCTTATGGCGGTGATGCTGATGAAAGGTAAGCAATTGTATTTTATTAAATTCAATTTTACTTGTTATTATCGAGGGAATTTTTATTTTTATGTCATTTCATTTGTATGTTACAACACAAAACATAATTTAATGACACAAAAGATTTAAAATTATAACTCGGATTTGAACGGACAGCGTGTATATGTCCATATATGAGAGAGTAAAATAGGATAGAATAGAATAGAATAGGAGTTAAATAGAATAGAATTGAGTAGAACAGGACGTAATGAAATATAATATATGGGTGTAATTTTACATCAACCCGCGTCTCTCTATAGAGAGAACACTGAAGATGGCAGATAGCCGAAACTGGTTTGTTCACAAACCAAATTTGACGCGGGTTGACGTAAAATCATACCCAAATAAAGCAAACCCCGTCAGAGAATATACGCACATATCAAATATAATATAATAGAATAGTGAAGAATAGAATGGAATATAACAGAATGGAATACAATAGAGGCATGGAAACTAGAATCAAAACTAACGCAATAAAATTGCAAAAGTTGTGTAAAATCTAATGGAACAGAATAGAATGGAAAATAAGAGAATAGAATAGGAAAGAATAGAATAGAATAGAATAGAATATAATAGAATAAAATAGAATAGAATAGAATAGAATAGAATGGAATAGAATACAATACAATACAATAGGGATAAACATAAGACTCCTAGTTAAAATTTTAAATACGCCAGAATCCTGGCGGTAACTGTAACTGAGAATTTAATTCGGTTTATATTTTTTTTTAATTATTCCTAATCAAATATCTTTGATCTCAATATCAATTCCAATTGTCCCACCGAGCTTACTAGGCTTTCTACTTATTTTTAAAAAACAAAATCATAATAAGAAGTGGAAAATAATAAATAAAATAATAATGATAAGGAAAAAGAGAGTTATTCTGTAGCCGTGATAAATGGTTTAATGAACAATTACACGGTTAAAATCTGTATTGATCCTTATAGTCTTGAGTGAGACCGTAACATTTGCGCAACTTGCGTGGCTCATTTGATTAAGATAGAATGCGTAAGTAAAATATAAAATCGTAGTTTCTAGCCTCTGCTGGAGTCACAAGTTAGTGTGATGTGCATAGCTATGTTGGAAGCGCAATTTTGCAAAACAAGGTTCAGAATAATTATTGTTAGAAACACATTTTGTGGTATAGATGTTTGTATCAATTCTTAAGAAGTGCATATTTCGATATGTGCTTGGATATTTAACTATTAAGAGATCTTGAGTACAAGTCTAATCAGAGCCACAAATCAAGAAATCAAGAAACACGAGACAAGGCTTAGGAAAAAATAAAGAAATTAAAATCAAACGAATTCCTATGTAATGTGACAGAGCGACCAGTTTTCAGGGTGGTGACTAAATTAACCCTAAATCAACCCTAAAAAAAATTTCTAATAAATGACACAATTTTTTTCTTCATTAAAAAAAACACCTTCTTTAGTTATTATTAGGTGCCCCTGTAGGCTAGTAGGTAGTGTACTAGCTTGTAAATATGGGGGTTGTGGGTTCGATTCCCAACGAAAAATAAAAATTGACTGTCGGACGGGCTGCTCAGCGATGAGCATAGTTACTGGTCGCTGTGCTGTCTTATATACGGCAGTTAATTTTCGACTATCCTTCTACTTTCACCACCTGTTTCATCTATTCTCTATCCCTTTCCTAAAAAGAATGTAGCGCACGGTACTTGACTAAATAGGTATTGTTGCCTGAAGTGCTACTTCTCTTTAAAAAAAAAAGAAAAAAAAACACCTTTAGTTATGCTGATGCCGATACTAATTACAAGGCACACGATTCAAGTCGCTAAGACGGTGTAAATTGCTAATACCGTTATACAAGTAACGCAAAAGTTAATTGAAATTTTAGCGAATAAAACAAATTTTATTTCGCCTGCTTAATGAAAGTGATTTTATTGCAGCAAGAAACAGATTTATGTTCTCTATATAAAATTTAATTAAAGAAACTATTTTTCATCTCAAGTACTGCAACTAGATTTTTTAATTCCGGCATTTATCTATTATTTTATCTCTTGACACTTTTTTATTGCATATGACTTTTTAACTCTTTTCTTATTCACAAATATGACAACATATATTTTTTTCTCCAAAAAAAAAAAAAAAAAAAACAATCAAGAAGAAGAAAATAATTCAAGAAAAAGGTGTGAGAAAAAATATATGTTGTTAATTAAAAAAGACCGTTGAAAAGAACAACAGATATTTATTTAAAATATAGAAAGGTCGATTAAAAAATAAAAAAATTCACAAATATGTTTAAACACAAATTTCTTATAAAAAACATGAACACTATTCGAAGCGAGTGTAGCTTATGCTTTAAATTAACTTTCGTAAACTTTAATTTCAGCTCAACACGACCCAGTGAAAGAGGTCTGTGCATAAACAATGCCTTCTTACCAAAGGCCTTTGAACATCTGGCAACCCACCTTCCCATACTTATAATGGCTTGTCGCACCACATGGTCGGTTCTGTTGGGAAATAAAGAAAAAGAAATTCATTTACATAATCCCAATTATATGAGTCAGGAATTGTTGGTACTTTGGTTGGCCAGTCCACAAACAGTTAAACCCATACACACGACAGTCACAGTATATGATAAGTCAATGAGTTCATCACGCAGTGCCATAATGCAAATAAGAGATCTTAACGATACTCAACTACCAAAGGATTTTATGTTAAAGGAATTAAATTTTATACGTTTAAGTCATGGAGAAATAAATATACTTTCACAACAGCGCACAGAATGTATACACATGGAGATAATGATTAATGAATATTAATAAAGAAATTATTACACGAAATTGTATGTCAACTTACCTTGTTTATATTTTTAATACGCCTTAGACGTCCATAAAACTCTATGCATTCTTGAACTGTTAGTAATGGATCTAAAGCATTGGATTGAGGGCAATAGGAAATTTCCGGCTGAATTATAAGAAGGGAGTAAATAAAAATTATCCAACATAATATTTTGAATTTATAAAACTTACATTTTCATACGAAATATGACCTGCACTTGGTTGAAATTGTCCGGATAACATTTTAAATAACGTCGATTTACCGGCACCATTTTTGCCTAACAAGCCAAAACATTCCCCTGCTTTGACCGCAAACGTTACATTAGAAACTGCATATTGATTCTTTCCATATGTTTTACAGAGATTTTCCACCGTTAAGGCTGCCTTATTTTCAAATTTATCAATTCTTTTAAGAGAATTTTGAATTGATACAATTTTTAATTCTTCAATATGTTTTCTCTCTTTGGCTGGATAAATGCCCAAGCAGTCCTTTATTTTTTCTTTACACAGATAAAATAAACCAGATTCCAGTATGGTGTTGATAAATAAAAAGAATATACCCAATACGGTTAATGATATATAGTGAGGTATTAACAGATCACTAGTAACAGGATTTTTATAGGAATCTATATCGTAACGTTTAAAAACAATAGAAACCATATAGTTTTTACATATCTCCAGCAAGCCATCACCTAATGCATGTTGGGGAAAGATAAGAAAGAGACGATGATTGAGAAAATGACGCCAGTTATCCCAAGTCATTGAATCGCCAACCACTCCAAGTAAAACTATTACGGACATAGTGAAAAGTGGTATGATAACATTGAAAATGAAAATGGTAACAATGGCAATACTGGAGTCCGAGAAACATTTTTCAAAAACATGTACAGCGGGTATGCAAGCAAATCTGATAGGAAGACAAAAATAATTATAAAAATTGCTTAACTTATAATTTTAATATTATTCGAACTTGAGATCACATTTTATAGAATTATATTAATTTTTTTAATTTTTTGCTATCGCATTTAATACTATCATAATGAATTCATACAAATCATTATAACAAACCAATGCAAGTCAAAATTTATCATTTGACTTCTTCAAAAAAATATCACACATCCAAAAAACTTTGGATATCCAACACAAAATAAATAAGCTCTATAGCTACTTTGTTTAGAAACTGTAGACTAAATTATATTCGATTAATTTAATAAAAGTCTAAAATAAAATTTATTAAATGAGAATTGCATTCGATGAACTAAAATTATAATCAATCAATAAAATAAAGATTTTTAATTTTTAAAAATATCTTTTTTTCTTTTTAACGTTCTTTTTTATATATTTTTTTTCTTTTCCATATTTCGCTTTCCTTTGGAAAGCTTCTTCAGGAAAAAATTTTTATTTTTGAAAAAATTATTAATTAATTTTTTTTTTCAATATGTTAATTTTTTTTTTTTTTCAAAAATAAAAATTTTTTCCTGAAGAAGCTTTCCAAAGGAAAGTGAAATATCGAAAAGAAAAAAATATATAAAAAAGATCGTTTAAATGAAAAAAAGATATTTATTAAAGATAAATAAAAAAAGATCTTTTTAAAAAAACTATAAAGATTTTTAATTTTTAAAAATTTGTAAAAAATCAAATACGTTTCAGGTGAATTCTATAAAATATTTCAATACAACTTTTTGTGAAGTCTAGCATAAGATCTTTTGTGATTTATTTCAGAGCTTTGTTTGTACCAGTGCAATAAAAAATAATCTAATTGTTGACTTTACAGATTTCTCGCTTTGGTCAAGATTTTTTGTAATGAATTTTATAGTTCTCGATTTGTTTATTAAGAAAATTGTGTAAGTACCACTAAAGCAAATAAAGAAAACTGTACGCTTTTTTCTTCTGATATTTTACTTGGCTTTACATCATTTTTTCGTCATTTCACAATTCTTATATTTTTAGTTATAATTTTCGAAAATAAATTAAAAAGCAGCAACGTTTTTATTTAAGTTAATTTTAAAAAGCTTAAAAAATACCTTCAAAAAAGGAAAATAAAAAAAGTACCACTACAAAAATGTTATGTTGTCGGTCTACAGTATTCGTATTTTTTTTAGTATTTTTCACCACATAAAATGAACAAGTAAATTTGTAAAATTAATGTTCTATCTGTTTTATGATTTTTTCCTTGCGCCAAGACTTATTTGCGTATAATTTCATCTCTTTGGCTTTTAATTGACAGCAAAGATATATTACGAAAATATTATAAAAATGCTATAGGTGTTTCGGATTTTACTTATAAACGGTATTTTTTATAGAGGTAATTTTAAAATGCAGTAAAGCAAAGATGGTGTTTTTTTAATTAACACGAAATTTACTTCATTCGAAAGATAACCTTCTGATATAATTAAAATGTGACTTCTGCCATACGGCCTCCACGCCTGGCTTGAACGTAGTCTTATTTGAAGTTCCAATTTTCGATAACTTCTTCCAACATTTGACCACCTAGTCAATCGTTTCGGGGCTATCGGCGTAGACTAGCGACTTTACACATCCCCAAAAAATATTTTCTAGCAGCGTTAAATCTCACGATCTTGGTGGCCAATTCACGGGTCCGAAATGTAAAACTATACGGTTACTAAAGATTTCCTTCAATAACTCAAGTGTAGCATGAGCTGTGTGAAATCTTTTTAAAATCATAGCTCCTGCACATCATAGTTGTTTAATTGATGAACGAAATATTCACTATGGCTCTATAGTCTGTCACTGTTGACAGTAACATTCTGACTAGCATCGTGTTTAAAGAATTACGAACCAATGATTCCAGCAGCCAATAAAACACACCAAAAGTCTGTTTTTCTGGATGTAAGAGTGACTCAACATAAACTTGAGAATTATAATCTTTCTAAATATGGAAGTTTTGTTTATTGAGCATCATCGCTGGACAAAACTCGCTTATGAAAATCGATATCAAGGCCTTATCTTATCTGCATCCAATTTGTACAATTTGAAAGCCTGAACAACGCTTCTATGCAAAACTAAATTAAACATAAATCATCTGATAGCTGACAAAATTGCCGCCAGTTAAAAAAATGTTGCCAACTTAAAGTTCCATACCTCTAAAAAATACCCGCTATATATACACGCAGGTTTTGATTTTTTAATTATTAAACAACTTAAAAAAAGAATAATAAATTAAAAAACACTGAGTTCAAAACATTATAATAACAACATTATTCTGCACACTAATTTTGCTTAAAAAAAATGATGAGTTCAGTTAAAATCCAAGCCTTTCTTAAAGGGCTTGGTAAATTACAAAGCCATCACTATTATCTATTTCACAATATATCGTGAACGGTTTACCTGTTTAAAATAGATGAGACACCACAAGATGTGAGATAATATAAATAATAGAATACCTTTGATTATTTTTGAATTATTCAGAAATTACCGAGCTTTGCTTTAAAAAAAATTTATAACGAAAAACTAAAAATAGCATAAATAACCTTTTTTTTCAATTACTTATATCATAAACATTCGAATTGCTATTATACTCACGCAAAGAACAACGCCAATACTAAAACGCCCGATAGCTGTTGCCGATCAGTGAATACCGGCATATCAAATGCCAAAATAATGGAAGTACAAACCAAAATCGCTAAGATCATAACCTTAAAAAAGAAAACAGTTTACCTTAAGATAATAAAACTTAATAAAACTCAGCAGTTTTAGCAACCAACCAGATAGTCCCAAACAAAAGCAACTCCCCAATAAGTGGCGACCTTAACGCCGCACAATTTCTGCTGCAACTTTTCACCCTTAACTCTTTCATTGACTAGATAAACAGAGGATACAGCCACCACAAGGGAGAAGGCTATTAGTAAAATAAATGCCAGACATGAGTCGGCAGCTTGTCTCACACTAAAATAAACTTTACAAATTATATTAAACTCGTTAAAATTTGTAGGCGTCAGATAACTCACATAGATGTTGTACTCAATTCCATAAAACCCAATTCCCAGGGTTCATTATAGGCAGTTATTTTATAATTTGTATTATTTGTTTCGATTTGCAGCAAATAAGAATTCATATCATTTAACCAGGCCACCATGGCATGATAGCCCTTGTTATTATACCAAACAATAGATGTCGTATCATTAAAACTGTAACCGCCATAACGTTTGCCCTGATAATCATTCAATGTCTCCAAAATCCAATAGAATGCTTTTTCCGAGTTATTAAACATTTTACATGGCAATTCTCTCGAACAATCCTGTTTCATATTTGCGTAAACTTCCTGGGTAAAATTCCTAGATTTTTCCATGCTTAACATTTGTGTTGTCTTAGGATATAAATCACGAGATAATTTTATTGTTTTATCGAAATCATCTTCTAACCTTTCAGATACAAACCACATGGCCAAGATTTCAAAAAGAGCTGGAAAAAATATAACACACAGCAATATACGATAATTGCGACTGAAATGAATCAATCGTTTCCAGAAGAGTAGACGTATTGCCTCACAACACGTTAGCGGTGTTTCACGTACCATATCACAAGTTAAATTTTTCTTTAAATTCACTGTCCTCATATTATCGATTACATAGCTATTGTTTTTCGTACCGTCATTCTGATCCAAATTTTTAAACACATGTTCCAAGTTTTCGGATTCTACACTTAAGTCTTTAATTCTTCCCTGAATTTCTAAATCTTCTAAATATTTCAAGAATTCGATTGAATTTTTGTGTTCTTGATCGTACGATATTTTAAGCCTTAAATCATTGGTAAAGGACTTTTCCATTTCTCTGAAATTGGTTAGCAATTTCCCCGCTTTTTTCATTATTTCATCGAAAGTTTGAGAGTCGCAGCAATTCATAATGACTTCATAGTAGGAGGTACAATGACTTTTTAAGGATTCTAAATTATGTTTGGCTATAATTTTACCCTATACAAAATAAAATTTTAAAGAAACTTTTATATGAATTTATGAAAAAAAAAGTGTCTTACATTTTTCATGATCACTACAACGTCGCTCAGAATTTCTGCTTCATCGAGGAAATGAGTGGCAAAAATGACAGCTCTTCCTTTACGTAGTCGCTCTATGAGGTCCCAAATACCTTTACGTGCCTTATTGTCTACACCGTTGCAAGGTTCATCTAAAATTACCACATTAGGAGATCCTAAAGCAAAAGAAATGAATTTTTAATGTAATTTTTTTGCTTTTACATTTAGTGAAAAATGTTGCAAATTAAATAAGTTCTTAAATTCACTGCAGTCATTTTAGAAAAACTTCTCCCTTTTACTATAAGCAATTCTTTTCTTTCTCCCTTTATCCCTTCCTTCTCCTACATAATAAAATATACTCTCTCAAAAAAATTTAATCTAACTTTGTAAAAAAACTATTACGAGATTTGATGCGAATCGTTAGAAGAATCGTTGCAATAAACTTTTTTAACATAAAAAGTATGAGAATAAAGAACATTTTGAAAATACGTCCTGCAACATCTCCATAGCGATGATTTTATTAAATACAACCGAAAGCATTTTTATTATAAAACACTTATCAGCATGTAGGATACTTAAAGGCTGCAATAATTTACTTTAAATAGTCCGATTCAACACTACTAATGAGGCTACACAATTTATTTAAAGAAATAAATCTAACATAATAACATTTCATCATTTCATAAATGTTCTTTTACGAACCAGAAAAAAGAGTTAAAATTGTTAAGCAACAAATGTTTTTATTTCCATAAATAATCATATTCTTGCTCACCTATAAACGCGATGGCAACACACAATCTTCTCTGATAACCACCTGAAAGTTGAGATGCCAGATAGTTTTCATATTTTCCGAAATTTAAATCTTTTAGCGTTTTATTAACTTCAGCTTCACAAGCATGTTTTAATTTAATTTTTGCATAAATTTCCAAATGTTCGCGAGCTGTTAGATTCGGAATGAGTATATTGTCTTGTGTACAAACTCCAATTTGATCATATCCTTTTGCATTAGCCATCGGCTGAGACAATATAACACGCCCAGTACTTTGTACAATTTGTCCTGTAAGCATTTTACTAAATAAAGTAAATTAATTTAATTTAGAAAGAGACAAAACAAACTATAAACTAACATAATTGTACTCTTTCCGGCACCATTACGACCCAGTAAACAAGTAACTTGATTTCTTGGAAATGATATCGAAATATCGCTAACAGCAATTTTGTTTTCATTGTAAGTTTTAGTAACATTTGTTAAAGTAGCACCAACACTCGAATCTAAATGTTCTCTTTGGACTTCAACAAATCGAAATTCATCTGAAAGAAACAAATTATAATTGTTATAAATTTAGTTTAATTAGTTTTTAGGCCACCTACCAGCCTTAAATTTAAGATGGACATAAGCTATCAAGCTATAAAGACACAAATCAAACACAATCATAAATATAGAAAAACCAAATTCTCCTCTCACGCCTTCACGAAATACAGTTTCAAAATTTAAACCGACCTCTTGCAATTCCAAGCGCATTATGTGGCTCCAGCCATGAGCAAAGGCAGTAGTAAAGGATAAATTTATAATAAAATTTTGCAAAGAATTCAATTTAGCATCAAATAGCAACACTATGATATAAGGACAAAAAGAAATAAAAAATAAGACTGTAGTGGCGACGGCACCTATAATAGCGGATACGAAGAAAGTGGAACATAAGTAGCTGGAAATAGAATACAATAAAATATTGAAAACAAATTTTTCTTATTTGCAATATTAGCTTAAAATGTATACCAGAATGATATTGTACAGGCTCCAAAAATGCAGATATATATCATAGTAAATAGCCAATTGGTGTAGACAACCATACCTCCGCCATAAAGGATAATGCTTAAAATAATAAATATAAAAAATAATTCCAAAAATGTCACTATACACCAAGAAAGCATCTCAGAACATGGTTTCAAGCCCATGGAGCGCATGATCTACAAAAAAAAGTAAAATCGGCTGGTACTTCTTAAAATCTTTGTTTTGTTTCCATAAATTTGTACTTACCATCGAGTTTTTTGATTCGCGCATCCATATTAAGTGTCTGACACAGGAGGCGATTTCTGTTACCAGACCCAAAAGAAAAGCGCATTGTATGGCTTGAGCCAAATAAATGCCTGTTTTGAAGCTGTATCAAGATGAAACAAAAAATAATATCTCTCCTCGTTATGAAATTACAATTACAACTTACTCATCCTCGGTATAAGCAGGATAGGGAAACTGTTTTGTATAAAATTGTAAATCATCTATAGCAAATTGAATCGAACCTTCGGGATCATCACTAAAACCTAATAACAAGTCTAAGAAATTTTGACGTTTTTGCCTCTTTAAAACACTTAAATTTAAAGCATCATTTTCTAAACTCTCTTCTAAATGCGGATAGAGCGTAGAAGATTTATCATTCTCTTGTGGTAGGAGAGTTGTAAAATCATAAAACATATCTTCGGTAGTTGTTGCAAAATCATCTTTTAAATTATCATCATGAGATATTTTCGAAGGATAAAAATTGGGTAAACCATCCGATAACAAGTGTAATATTGAGGTTGAAGTAGCATTAGAAGAATTAGTTTTTTCTATATCTTTTGTATCGGTAAACCAATCATCTTCATCATCTTCTTCCTCATGCTCATTCTCAGATGTATCATTGTCATCGCTAAAAAGTTTTACAGATATCATACTTTTTGGTGAAGTTGAAACTGTTTCTCCTATTAAACCCCTTTGTTTCAATTTCTCTTTCTTGTGCTTTATAATGCCCAAATCAATAGCTTGCTTAATTTGTACAAATCCTCTGTGATATTTCATATCCAATAACATACTACCCGCTGGACCTGGAAACCAAAAACGATTTGTATTCTCTATGGTAGGCTGAGTATTTTGTGTATCCATATGAAATTTATAGGCAACATTTTCAGACTCAGTTTCATTAAAATAAACAGCTGCATAAAATAGTCTCTTTTGATTGAGTTCAAAAGCTTTACGTCTCAATTCATTTTCCGTATCATAGACTTCGAAACGATCTACTGAAAAGCATTCTAGAATATTTTTTATAGTAGTTACAATATCATAGATAATCGGATCGGTACGTATACGTTGTATGACAGCCTCAATTTGATCCATATCGATTTCATCACCAATTATGGAACGTACAAAAGGCGTTTGTGCAAGTCGAATAAGATTATCGAAGCCATCTTGAAATGGTTTATCTTGGCGTAATTTGGTAAGAATTTGCTCTACAGCAACTGAGATCATTTTCAAACGATTTAATTCCACAAATGTAGTATTGGACTGTAGAGATTAAATTTAAATTAACTGCCAGCCATTATATGAAAATTTCAATTCTTACTTACAAATTTAATAATAGAATTGGTGTCATCTGTTTCTGGACCGTATAAAATTTTACCCTGTATAATGGGCTTAATAGTGTCCCAAGTAATTTTCCCATAATTTGTGGATGTCACATCCATATATAGACGTTTACAGTAATTGGCTAAAATACAGAATTGGTTGATTGGTTAAAAGACTAAAAACTATATATCCCAACGATTTCTTATAAGTTAAGGATAAATCTAGAACAAACAGCATGAAAAAAAATTTTTTTTGGGAGTACAAAAATTCTCCCAACTTTGGTTTATTCGTGCCAATATAACGGCAGATATAGTAGTACCCTCATGTTGAGTGTGGTGAGTTTGCGTTTCCCTTTCTTCTTTTGACTTTTATCTTTTAAATAAAAATAAAATTAAGTAAAAATAAATTTAGTTCTAAAATAAAAAGTATAAAATGAACTTTGGAAATAAAATTGTTCAACCCAATAAATTAAAAGATACAACTGACAACAAATACAATTAAATTAATGAACGGGCTTTTTTTGCGCTTTAAGCCCTAACTACCTAAAGAATTGTTATAAAAATTATGAAATTATCGAAAGTTTTTAAAATATTTAAAAATAATAAAGATGACTTGAATGACCAAAACTTAACAGAAGTATACTTTCAGGCGATATTCAAAAATTATTATTTCATATGCAAAAGTCAGACAGCAGAGCACGCTATTAATCAACATTTTGGCGCCAAATTTATGTTAAAAAAAAAAACAAAATTTGACACATAGAAAACTTACTAGGCATAACATTTAATTCATCTTGATTAGCGTGACTAAAATCTTCGCTATATAAAATATCTTCCACCAAAGGAATAGTCTCCGTATTTGGAAATGGATGACCGCATAATAAATTACCAGCCTTGACGAAAGTTTTACGATCTACAATAATATTAATAATAAAATAATATTAATAATAAAATACAATAATAATAATAAGTTCTACCTACCCGAAAATAATTTTTTTATATCAAAACTACCATTTAAAGCTTTTTCCACATCCGGAACTAAAGCTATTACTTTTTCAACATTTTCTAAAATAAAATAAGATTAAAAAATAAATAAAATTATAAAAAAATTATTGAAATAAAATTTGTAGGAAATTACAAATTTCAAATTACTTCTTATTTCATCAAAATGACTGTCTGTTACTAAAATTGTAACGGCATTTATGAAGTTTGCTTTTTCCGGTAATTCGACGAGAGCGGTAAACATGCGATCTTCATTAATAAATATTTGCACGATATCAATAATTGGTTTCATGCTGTAGAAAGAAAAAATAAATATAAAAATTTAAAGATATTTAAATTGATCACTATATTGTTGTTGTCGAGAAGCTAATATTTAAAACGGGTTTTACATTTTTTTTTTATTTGTTATATTAAACAACTTACGGTGCCTTTTCTAATTTCGAATATTCTTCATAATGTTCCGTACTGCTGCATTTATTTTCAATGCTACAAATGTATGATAAAAAACCTGGCATTGTATTTCGAGCAGTCGGAAGCTGACGTGTAGGGAATTGGCAGGCTTCACGATGAACCGGTTCGAATTTGAGACGTATTAGATATGGCAGCAGGAACATAATACATGGCCATAAGACTTGCACAGCTGTGAGCCACTAAAAATGAAATGAAATAAAAAACAAAATATGAAATCGTTATTGCTTTCTTAAAGTTTTATTAATTGATGGACGAGGTACTCTACTCACTCCCAACTCGCTCTTAATGATGACGAAACTTAATTATTCTATAAATAATTTTAAAAGCATTATTTAGTTCAAGATTGGAAAAACTACCCAACTACATCCTAAGTATGCGATACAATTTAGCTGTTTAATAATGCTGTCAGTTTTTTGACAATTGGTTAGTTAGGAACTTCTATCAATCGATAACGCTTCAAGCCATACCATACATTTAGTGCAAATAAGATATTACATTTCCACCGGTATAATTTCGATCATTTATCTATTCATCTGGCCGTCACTGTTGAGCGAAATATCTAAATTTCTTAGAACACATTACGTTTTTACAAAAAGATATAATACAAATTAATGCTGATCCTTGGATCAGATTTAATTACCAAACCGTTTTTAAACTTTATTTCGAACTTTGCCATAAAAGAAAAAAATGCCTTTATGCCATTTAAAAATAATTCATTCCAATTTAACATCAAAAGCGCTACAATGGCAACTCTATTCAATTCAAAAAAATTAATGCAAAATTGTTTATGTGTTTTTTTGCTGGTTTTATACCTCTTTCCCAGAAATTGCTAGAAGTTTTTATAGAACTCAATCAAAAATTTTTAATTATTTGATTAAATTTTTAATATTTTTGAGATTTTAGTCTTTTGAATTTTGCCTAATTTTTAAAAGTATCAAATTTATATGTTAGGCTTTTCTAAAAAAAAATATGATAGTTTACTGACAATCTAAATTTTTTTAGCAACTAATGGCGAAAGAACCAATTTTTAATGAAAAAAAACCCGATTTTTTAAAAATTACAAAAATTAAACGTTGACCAAAGTTTTTTGCAACCAACCCCTTTCTTCACAGTAAATGCCTCTGTCGGTAAGCAAACTTTATACCGACTTTTATACTTTAATAATTTATACTTTTATACTTTAACTAAAATTTGAAAATTATACTATAGCAAAAATTACAAAACATCTTTTACCTTAAAACACTTATTTTTATTACCCTCTTGCCGAAGTCAGAGTTATGAGTGTGAAATGCTTTTAATTTTATATCTTTTAAAAAAGGATAATTTACAAATTCACCCCTATTATGAATTTCAACATCAACCCAAAGTCACATCACACATCACTAATGGCGTTGTGGTAGTCAATATTCACAACAATCATAGTAATCGACGTGACGTTCGTTAATTTTTAAGAAGCTGACATCAAGTTAATAGCATTATCAACACATTCTTTAATAACACTCGACACAATTGTCTAAAGTTACCGTGAGGTATATTTCAAAGTTAATGCCGGGTATAATTGGGTGTGATTTTATGTCTCGCGCCAAATATGGTTTGTAAACAGATCGATTTCGGCTACGTGGCACCTACAGTGTTCTCTTTTCTCTATACTCCAAATCAATTATTTTTATATGTAGAGAGTTTTTAAATCCAAAATAAAAACGATGTCAATAAACAACAATGCGGCAGGAAACGACATATACATATGTATGATCAATTACCAATTTCGCCGCTGGAAGAAGCTGCCTGAAAGTGGCATTAAAGTGCCATGCCCTCCACGCAACCAACAACACCTAGAAATCCTGCTCTCTCAACGACGACTATCAACTCACTCACTCTTTTATTTTTACACCAGTTCGAAATTAATGTAATCTTCGAGTGGCTTTTCTAAAATAATAAAAACATTTTGCTGTAAGAACCTTATGCCAAATACCCTAATGTTGTGACCAATTAACCTTCTTGAAATAAATGTAGATCGTAATCGATTTTTCATTGAAGCCTCTACTCTCTCCAACATGAATTTAAATGTCATTTTGTTTAGACGAAAGTATTCAACATATCAGTAATATAGAATGATTAAACGGATTAGCCAAAAACTACTTTATTCATTTACTTGCTATCTGGTAAATAAAAAATGTCTGACCTTTGCCTCAAACCTTTTCTTTCAAACTTATGTCTTTCATCTGCATCCTCTTCAGTTTTAAAACTTAAATCTTTCCTCTCCATCGTTTTTTTTTAAATTTTTGTATTTATTTTTCTATGTTTTTCTAAACATGACACAAATTTCTTTTAAATTATCGATAACATGTCGACGTTAACACAGCACTTTTATTTATATCTATTAACCGTGTCTTTAGTTATACCTATCAACCTGTCTTTATGATTTTGTTTTACTATAAAACTTTTTTTAATAGCCCAGGAGAAATCTTAAGCTATCAATAACAATATGTGACATTTAAAGTTGTTGTATGTTGTATGGTGTATGTCTATTTATTATACAATTTATAGTCGCTGGCACTTTTCTGTAACTTACCTTTTGACGCCATCGCACTAAAAAGTCCTTGCGCAGTAGGGCTTTCATTTGATTGGAACTTAATGATACTTTAAGAAATTTCATGATGACGTTTTAGTTGAGGACGGTTATTTGTTACTATTGATTTAATTATTTTAATAATAAAGTTGTTGTTTTGTTGTTGTAATCATATTTAAAGTAATAAAATGTTGTTGTTTTTCGTTATTGTGTTCTGTAAGGAAAAAATATATTTGTTTTAATTGCATTTATATAGTACATATAAACTAACACATACACACAAATATAAGTAATAAATTTATCTTTTAAAGTGCTAAATGAATTTATAATTTACGCAAAATATAAAATAAGATTATTATATTTATTTTGAACTTATAAATATACTGAGTCATTGTATAATAAAGGGTGATTTTTTTCAGTTTATATTTTTCGAAGAAAAAAGCTTTAGCAGAACATCAAGTTACTTTTTTAATTGTATTTACTTACAAATTTATTAAGGCTTTAAGTGTGTGATACAATTTTCAAAATTTGTCATACAGATTCATAATGCGGCATTTGTATGATACATAATTTTAAACCCAATTTTAGACCCTAAAATTAAGCTGCGGTAATAGTATCCCCAATGCTCTTGAACACTCATATATTTAGTGGGTGGGTAGTGTTAAAAATATTACACATCTAAAATATATAACGTCACATAAAAAAGTCCCTACAAGTCAAATCAAATCATGTTATGTTAAAAAAATGCAAAATAAAAAATTCGCCGAGTTGCAACACTAAAATACTAAAGGCACTCAAAGTTAGTTGTTCACCTCGCCGAAATTATGATGCTGGAAAAACACTGTTAGGAAAAATATTTTCTAAAAACTGTATGTACTTTAGCGTTTTCTACTGAACATCGATCGGTAGACAAGTACATTTCCTACTAAAAATACAAAATTAACAAAGATTTCTTTACCGACGATACTAAAAATATCTTCAGCATTCAGCACTACAATAGTGTACCGATCTCTTTTTAGGGTAAGTTAGTGCTTTTTTAATTTTTGTGTACTAAAGTTAAGGGTATTAAGTTTTAGTGAACAGTTAAGATCACTAAAAAGTACAGTTGTTGGTTTAAAAACAAATAGCATAATTTGACATAAAATTTGATAGTCTAGACCAAAGAAAATTACAAATTAATATATATTAAAAAAACTTATTTGTCAATCTTTTAATCGAAATAGTACTTTTCATTCATTCAGAAAATAAGAGGCTATTAAATATCTAAAACGTAAAACAAGACGATGTTTCATTATTTTTCAGCAAATTTTATTTAAACTAAATTCTTTACGAGGTCTGCATAATCGAAAAGGTGAATTGTGAAATTTCTCGGACTGTGTGAATTTGACAGGTGATTTTTTTAAATGTAAGCCCACTTGTCTGGAACATAGGCTCTTAGTTTAATGTTTTTGTGTTTAGTTTGTTTGTTTGGCGATTTTCTGCTGTTGAAAAATTAAACCAAACAATTTTCATCAAATTTAATGTAAAAAAATGGAATTGAGTGCTCAAAAATACTTAAAATTTTGAAGCTGAAAAAGTGGTACGACCTTTCAGAGAAGATATGAGTGCCGACGCTCACATTTTAAGGTCCATTCCTTAAAAAACTGATATAAATGTTTTAATGAAAATTCTTTGAATCACTATTAGAGGATGTCGGCATATCGGTGTGCATAAAGCATATGGCAGCGAAGTTAGTTCTAAAATTAAACTGAATTTTAAACAAAAATTTGCTAAACAAACATTTACGTTAACAATGACCTAGATTAACTTAAAAGGGTCTTAACTGGACATGAGGTATATAGATAGGTTCAATCGCCCCAATTAAAGTGGAAAGCCAAGAGCAAAAATATCAATCAAAGTTCGATCATATGTTAAGATTAATAAATTAAAAATTTAGAAAAATATAAAATTTTCTCCATTTAACACATCTCGTAAAATTTACATTTTCATAATTAATACAATTTTTAAATAACACTTTTATTTCAGTTCAAATCATTCTCATAAATGGATTTTTCTGCTGTATTCTTTTTTACTTTGTTATTTTGTAACAAACAAAAATTAAAAAGCAGGAAATTCAATAAATACTACTAAATTAAACAAATAGTAATAGAAATGTATGTAAGCAGATTATCTAAAGTCTAATTGTAAACACATTTGTTGTCTAAACAATAAACAATATTTAATGGCAATTTTGTAACAATACATTCATCTAAATATAATTGTAAAACAAAATTGTTAACAATTTTTTTATACTAACAAATCTAAAATGATCTCGTTAATGATAAAAAAAAAACTATATTTTATATGTCAACTTAATAACATACTAAATGAGCAGGGCACACACACTTGAAAAATAATAAAATTTCTAATTTTATATATTTTTAAATTCAACTGATTTTGTTTGTTTTACAGTAAACACAGATATTTGCTTGTAATTTGATTCAGGTATCGATAACACTTAATTTACAGGATACAATATTTCTTGCAACTTTGTTTGGTGACAAGTAAAAAATTTAGCTGCTTAAGAATATTGCACAAAAAGAGAAGAGTGTTTTTAGGACTTGTTTTGTAAATCTCTCTCTCTCTCTTTCTCTCTTTCTGTTCATGATTTCGTGTGAAATGCTATCAAAAGTCCATATAAAAAAACTGTGCAAAATAACAAATAATATTGTAGTACACTGTTTATTTTGTTAAAAGTTAAGAAACGTTTCAGTCAACCTTTTTTTCACTGAAGAATAACGGGTTGGCGAATTTTAACTTTGGAAGTAAATTAGCATGAAGCATACACTTCTTTAACAACCGTTTTATTGATACGAATGTAAAGTAAAAATATGTGAATTAATGGAATATGTTTACCTCTAGCACGTCGTCAGATGTCCGGTCTTTCAAAAAAAAAAAAACTCTAGAGAAAATAATCCAGGGGATTTGAATCACAAGATGGAGGTGGCCAATTAAATTCGCCAAATCGAGAAACTCTGCGACCGGAAAATTTCTCATGTAATAACTGGATTGTGTGGATGACTGTATGGCTAATGGCGCCGTCTTGCTGAAATTAAAGGTCACTGATGTCAAAATAGCCATTTGTAGACACAAAAAATGGGTATCATGGTTTATTAGCGCACAGAAGTCATGGTGACAGCGTTTCCTTGCTAATTTTCGATGATGCTATCTGACCGCAAATCGCACTATATGGTGAATTATTTTGGATATAATAATTTTTCCAGACTGTTTATCGATTTTGTTTGTTTATGTAACCTTAATGATGAGCTTATCGCTAAATATGATTTTGTTGAAAAATGTATTGTATTCGTTCAATTATTTAAACAACCACCAATTCACATACAACGGTCGCTCAACTTTAATCTTGAACGAGTTGAACTTTATAAATGTGGAGATAAAAATCTTTAAGCAAAATGTTGCGAAACGTGCTTATAGTGACTTCCAAATGTTGCGAACGTCGACTAGTTGATGTTCCTAGTTTATTCTTAACACTTTTCTGTGTATTGTTGTGATCTATTGTCGGCACACAATAGCGAAAAACTCGAAATTAACTATTAAATTACGCACTGTGGTCTCAGAAAAAGCTTAATTTCTAAGATAATTTCCTCGAATTTTTCAAACAGATACAGTGAAATTGTTTACCATTTTGATAGAAAATTTTTACAATTAAAATTCTTTGCTTAAGAGTGTAACGTTCCATGCCTAAAATTTCCCAACATTTTACTAAATAAATATCAAAGGATGACAGCTCAATTTTTGACATTTAATCATTTGCCAAAAAAATTTACTTTCTAACCTCAAATTTGGCCATTCGTTATCTCTGGCAACTGCGAAACAATGTACACATATATGTGTTGAAGTCTGAAAAGCAAAATCTCCAACTCTGGCTCATTTTTTTAGGAAAGCTGCTCACATCTAAGGGGCGCTGTAATCACCAAGATTTTAGTGCGTTAGAATGTCTTTTTGCTTTATTTCTTCGCGAGTTTTTTGATTTCACAAAGGCAATAAAAACGGCAGTTTTCTGCTAAGCCGCATATAGCCAAGATTTTCAAGCAAAATAATACATGTTACTCAACAGTTTTCGCAAACAGTTATAAGGAATTAGCGTGCCCGTGACTGATTTGCAAGTAATTTTTTGTTTTTTTTATTCTGCGGCGTCCTTTTTTGTGTGCGCCAAAAAATTCAATCATTTAAGAAAATTAATCAGAAAGAACACAATTTCGTTTTTAGGTTTTTTAATAATTTTATCTTTTTCACAATTCAATATTTTTGTGTGCTTATACATACAATACGTCTTATTCTATTGCAATGCTTTTACATATACGACATTCTTCGATTGATTTTGGTTCGCGGTGTAGCCAAATAAAGCAGTTGGTTTAATAACACGTGGACATGATACATATAATTGACCGCCCGAAAAACAGGGATCATTGCAAAAGCAACACGTATGGGGAACTGAAGACATTTAAAATCAAACGGCAAATCCGGAGGAATCATAGGAATGCGTGGTATCAGCACATCCTCGCCCTTACATTTTCCTTTTAAAATTTTTGCTTCAATCACAGTCGTGGCTAGCAGATATTTCTAAGTAAAATAATTGGAACACCAACTTTCACTTGTAGGCGGTGGGGCGGCAGTCCAGGTAACTAAAGCGAATTTTAAAATTCGACTGGATAATTTACAACATCGTCTTGATTGGTAACAGAGTCAACCGATTTTTAGGTAAAAATTTCACCGAAAATGTCATTCAAAATTGTAACATTGATATCCGAAACATCTGCGTTTTTCGCAGCTAAGATAGGTCTTTCCCCCAATAAATCATGGTTTCTAAAATTTTGTGCAATACCGGGAAATATGTTTGTGACCAATTCTTGTTTTGATTGTGCAAAGTGGCAAAAATTATCTGGAATCGTAATCATTTTTGTGGTGGGGTTAATTGGAATTGCGCCATTCCCAATATCTAACAATTGCTTTGAACAACGTTCGGCTGATGGATCATTTTGTTACGCGCAGGCTACATTTCCTGAAACTAGTATTCCCTGTCAATGGCCTACCAATAAAACCGTGGTTAAGGGGTATGAGGAGTTAACCCGCTAGCTCTTATTACTATATTCGTTGGTTCTTAGCCCGTGTTTTACGCGTAGCATATAACACACTCTCACACCCTGGGAGCATGGAAATTTTACAAAAGATCGAAGAGAAAATACGCCGAAACCCTCTTTCCACCTTTATTACATCCTGTTAGAGACATCCCTCCCTAACACACGCACACACACACACACAAAATGCAACAGAATGTGGAAAACAAAATTCTCTATTTGTTTGCACATCCACTTGCTATGAACAGGAGCACATTTCGATTTGTATTGCCGTCGCTTTCTGTGCAAGCACACACACACAGCAACGTATAAACGAAAACACACATTTCATTTTATACAAAACATTGAGTCGATAAATTCAATGGAAAAAAATTTTAATTTTTTTGAAACACGCACTGTGGACCCACTATTGTGCGTAAACGTAGGAAACAAAGACACAAACCAGCGAACACCTATTTTGGGCTTAATATTTATATTTATATATAGATTAAGGATTGTATTTGAAAAGTGCAAAGTCAGAAATTAGGATGAAATACGTACCTACTTTAAAAACTGGAGCAAAAAAAATTATCCAAAAAACTTGCATCCTGTAAATTTGGTTCAAGTTATCTTTTGGTCATTTGACTGTCACATTAATAGTCTTGTGCTATTGTTTTTATTTATTTAATTTTAGAAATTCCCAGGTTATTTTTTTTTTAAGTTTTTTTAAAGTTAAAGCGATTATATTTTAATATTTGAAACAAGTTTCCCAAATTCTAATTAAATATTCTGCTTTCTTAAATTATCTTAAATCATCATCTACGAGTGTAATAATGATTTCAAGCAACATCAAGATTTTCTTTTAATTAAGCAAAAATGTTTAATTGTAAATTGCAGCAGTACAAAAAAAATCAATGAAAGAAAACGTTTCCATTAATTATCACGTTTTTCGTGTAAATAATAAATAAATAAACACATATTAAATAACATTTTAAATGTCTCTATAATTATTATTAATCATATGTGTACCGGCCGCTAACATGTAAAAACGACTAAAAGTAATGTACATACATAAACCTAAGTAAATTGTTAAGAAAAGTAAAAATTTTAAATGTTAAAATAAAAACTAATGGACGTTTGATACTTTTATTATAGTCTTATTTCAAAATTGTTTAAGAAAGAGAAACAGTAATTAAAACTGTTATTTTTTTATCTTTATTTTTCTATAATTTTTCAAATTAAGCACATTAATTTTTATTACATCTAATTAAATCTACGCAATTCATTTAAAGAGTTAAAGCTACTTAATGATATTAATAATTAATATTATTTCATTTATTGATCATTAGAAAAAATAATTTTCTATTGCTAAATAGTACCCATAAAAGTGTTAGACAATTGATTAGAACATCGTTTGACTGCAATAAAAATTACAAAACCTGCAAAACCGGTTCTCTTTCTTATTTTGCTTACTACTAACACATAAAACTCTACATATTTGAAAAAAAAATCTTTTAATAGACTGAACTTAAGACCTTATTCGTAGAAAACGATGACAGCCTAACGATTAATTGCTGGTAAAAGTTTTCAAAGTTTACAATAAATAAGTATTTTCACTATAAGGTACAGGTGAAGTATAAAGCAGTAATGTAAGTGTAAACATTATTCTGAGTATAAGGCTGTAATGTAAGTAGCATATTTTTAGTATAAAACGGTATTTGGGTATCTTTTAATGTTATAAAATGTACCCAAATAGTCAGAGCATATAGTTGTTGTCTTAAATAATAACATTACAGAAGACAAATTAATCGCAAAAGCCCAATATTGAAATAGAAGAGTGAGTATCATAAGTAAGTAATGATCATAAAAGTGGTAAATAGTGTTTAGTCTTGATATAAAATTGTGTTTAAAAGCAGAAAAGTAGAATAATTTCAAAGGGACCCTTAACATGCATGATTACATATTATATATCAGTTTAAGAAAAAGAAATGAGTACAACAGCGTATTTTTGGTGGAAGACAGTAAAGGCAATTAAATAGAAAAATTGTAAATGAAGGAAAAGTCACAGTAGAAAAAGTAACTGTATAAAAATCTCCCTAAAAAATTCCTAAATATAAATTAAGCCCCCAAAATTTAATTGTAGTATATGTTTACAGTCAGATTCTCCCCTAAATGAAAATACTCCCTAATCTAGTGAAAAACCCACTTATCTGAATAGGCTGTCACTGTATTATACTAAAAATATGGCGTTATACTTAAATTTTGATCTATAGGGTCCGCAATCTAACGTTTTTTATTATTATTTAGATTAGAATTTTACTTAGAACATCTCCTTTTTTTAAATTTACCTTTTGTTACTCACTTTACCATCTTCGGCTAAGTGCTGTATTAAAATTTAATAGCATTGTTTAGCAACTTTACTGATTTCGCTTGAAATATTTTGGTAAGTAGATAGCCTTTGTACTCTGTTTGGTTATGCGGACGATATTGCAGCCGTAATTATGGCCCGCAACATGGAAGAAGCGCAGAGTAAGCTTAATCAGGTCATGCTTAGGACGAAAGGCTGGCTTGATTCTCGCAACCTTAACCTTGCCACGGAGAAAATTGAGCTCTTCATACACGATAAGGACGAAGAAGTGGCTCAAATATCTGAGAATGAGGTTGGATTCTAGATTGAGTTTTGGCGTTCAGCTCGAACATGTTGCAGCAAGGGCTGCTCGGACAACGGCGTTTCTTAGCAGACTAATGGCAAACATCGATGAGCCACACTATAGTAAGAGGAAATTGATGATGGCAACAACGCAATCGATACTATTATACGGATGTGAGATCTGGGCCGACGCCTTGCGGAATAAATGTCGGAGGAGGATATTGGCGGCAGTACAACGTACTGCTGCTCTGAGAGTAGCGTCAGCATACCGCACGGTATCGGAGCCCGCAGTCCTCATCATAAGCGGAACTGTGCCAATTGAGCTCTTGGCCGGGGAACGTAGAGCCCTTTTGGACCAGACAGAGGCAACTCGGAAGGGCAATCAGGGAGATAGAAAAAAGGGAGATACGATCGCAGACCGTGCAAAGATGGCAGAAAAATTTGAACAGCTAATCGCGTGGAAGATGGACGGCTAGATTGATTACCGACTTGAATAAGTGGGTGAATCGGAGACATGGTGAAATTAACTATTTCATAACGCAGATGCTGTCTGGGCACGGTTACTTCTGGCAGTACCTACACAGGATGGGAAAGGCAGATGGTGCTACATGTGTCTATGGAGATAATTGTCTGGACGATGCGGAGCACACTTTCTTTAAGTGCGACAGATGGAGAATGGAACGGCAGTCCGTGGAGGAAGGTGTTGGTGAAATATCTCCTGGAAATATTGTTGGTCTCATGCTGGAGAACGAGATCATATGGAACCACGTAGTTACGTTCGTAGAGAAAGTGCTTCGTGCAAAAAAGCGGGACCTAGACGTAGGATCAACGATGGCAGTTCGATAAGAACAGAAGAGGAGCCCCACCCCGAAGCAATGCGAAAGCGGTCCCGGGGTGGAAGACATGGCTCGAGAAAAGGGGAGGTTTTTAGTGGATGCAATCTCAACATACCAGAGCTGTGACGACAGCATCTGAGATGCGTTTTAGGCATTTTCTTCACCTCCCGCAAAAAAAACAAAAAAAAAATATAATATAATGTAATGTAATATAATATATTAAAATATATTATTATTTTATATTATATGTATGGATTACATTATTTTATATAATATATTATATAATATTTTAACAAAATAAACAAAGTATTATTACAGCAACATTATTTCTTATTTATTTCACACAAGTTTTTGTTTTAAAGGGCTATTGACAGCATTTTACGCGAAATCATGAACAGAATAGCATGCTTTAAATAAAATTGAACAGAGTAAAATAGCAACAACAATTTGTTTTTATTTATTTGCCATAAGTATTTTCATGTGGGCTTTTAATAGAATTTCGTACAAAATGCTCGATAGAAGAAAACCCTGTAAAGAAGGGACTGCCGCTGTGGGTTTATTATACGCAAACGTGCTAGTTTAGCCTTTAATGTTTTCGATTGATAACTATTAAAACCAATTTGCTTTTAGTTAACAAAACATGCTTTAAATTAATTTGCTTTTGAGCACGTATTAATAGGGTGTAACTGCTCATGTAAATGCTATAAGTACAGTGCATCAAGTAATTATTGTTTTTGCATAAAACACAACTAATATTGCTACTTCACATCGCAATTTTTTTATTATTAATATTTTTTTATTAAGCTCTCTTGGTCGCTTCCCTGCTTTAAAGTCGACAACTGAATTATAACAACAATTTTCTAAAACCACTTTACTACACTTGTAAAAAAAATCATTAAAAAAACAGCATAATTTCTAAACAAAACAACGTTCGAAAAATATGATAACATTCTTAACAGTATCCTATGGTAAACCGGTCTTAAATAGATATTGTCGTATATGGCTGAATATACTTGACCTGATTGTTTCGATTAATATTAACAAAAAAAAACTTAATTTGTTTGAAAATTTACAAAATTTTAAAATTTAAGATCGTATTATTCACATTGCAATGAATTTCGCCAAATGTAAAAGCTATGTATATTAATAAAAGAAATATTATTAATATATTTATTTAATTATATTTCAAAATTTAAGCAACTTTTCAATGTAACGATCTTTGTGCAAATTAATTAATCGTTAGTTTAAAGAGCTGCCAGACAATTGGAAGACAAACAATTCAGCATCCGAAAAAAACCGTCGTTTTCGTTACATAGTTTTAGGTTGAAGGTATCAATTGATATAAATGAGTTGCCACCTGTCAATGTTAAATCAGGTGGCCTAGATATTAACATCGTTATTGCTGAAAATGTCTAATTTTCATAAAACCAGTGGCAATGTGCTCTTGTGTGTCAGTAATAATATTTTGGCATTAAATGTATTCTTTGGTAAGAAAAAAACGCCAATTAGCTCCAGAAATTGATTTACGACAACAACTCTGCATTAGTATTCTGCACTAAAGTTTTCAGGATTAGAACAGAAACATATTTCCAACAAAAAAGCGGCAAATGCACGAAAATTCGTTTACAGTTTATGTAAATGTGTGTGCAAGGAAAACACTACAAAAATGAAGTGATATTTTCAATTCAAAATCACTCAACTTGGTGCGATAGCATTCTTCATAGATTTTGACGAGGTCTCCTGTTTCCTTTTTAAAAAAAAAGGTCCAATGATTTTACCAGCTGGTAAGTCTAAAATAAGCACCACTGCGGAACAATTGATTGATGACCGAATTTCAAAATTAATCAAATAATACACATTCTTAACCCTCATGTGAGTAGCGGCACCATAAAAGCAACATTAGCCAAAGGCAAGTAGAAATTTTTAAGGAAAGGGAAAGAGGTAAATAAATAAGCTGTTGCGATAATTGTATCCACCATCCACTGGCATACATTTTCGAAAAGTATCATACGGTATAAAAAGAAACTATAATCATATTAACGAAAAAAAAAATATATTAACAAAATAAATTATATTCGTTTCCACTTAATATAAAATTTATTATACATTTTTTCTTCCAATAAATATACTTCCGACTCATTTAAGATCCGCTAAGATGCTATATCTTGGGCTTTTTTCTTTCTTATATCATTTAACTGTGTTAATCGATGACTCTTTAGATGTAAGACTCAGGGTTAGAAAAGGTTAAAACTAACACTTAAACACATTTCAGGGCTTAATGTTTTCCGTAATTTTGAAGCTAGGAGAATTCTTAAACTTAAAACAGATTTTTTTAAATTATTTTTGTGGCATATTTAACCGCATTACATCTCTATTTAAAAGATATTTCTTGCTCTTTTTCAAATAAGGAATAAGCGCTTAAGTTGTTTCATATAAATCGGCTGAACATATTATATATCTCAAAAGCAAACGTCACATTATTTTTTATGCAGATTTACCAATTACACAAAGGGGTGGCAGCTTTAAATCTTCATTAAACAAAACTTCAACGTAAATTTTTTTACCATTCTGTTATCATATGTTGTCTGAAGCTTTTATTAATTTATTGTTTAAAAAATAATAAAAAGAAAATTCCTGTTATTTCTTGGTTTTAATTTTTGATTAGAACGTCCCTATTTATCCTAAATAATCTAAAAAATTATAAGAGAACACAATACAAAAGGTATTAATCCACAAATATTATTGTTAATATTAAAAACAATTTATTTTATGAGTTCCAATGAAATTATAAGCGAATGAAAATAATTCCGTTTGTTGTTTCCTGAAAAATTTTGATACAAAATTATGCTTTAATTTCAATTAGAAAAGTCAGTTTTAATTCTAAAAGTTTGAGTATAAAATAATTTTTTCAATATTGGATGCTTTATAGAGATACAGAACTTTGAAATGGAATAAAAGAAATATGAATTTTTTATTCTGTAGGTCCATTTTTTGATGACTTTTTCCCAATATTTGTGGCCGCAATAATGCAGCGGATGTTGTTCTCCAAGTAGTCAAGCCGTTCAGTCTTATTGGAGTAAAATAGCGACTTCATATATTCCCACAGAAGTGGTCTAAAATCACGATCTTGTAAATCAATTCACGGGTGCGAAACGTGGAACTATCCGTTACGTTTTCTTCAATAAATCAATTATGACATGAGCTGTATGATATATTGCGTCATCTTGTTAAAATTAGAACTCCTGCACATAACAGTTTTTTCAATTTATAAATGAAAAACTCAATAATCGTGGCTGTATAGTGGTCACCAATGACTGTAACGTTTTGACCAGCATTGGTTTTTAAAGAAGTACGGGCCAATGATACCACGAGCTGATAAAGAAAACCAAAAAGGTCAGTTTTTCTGGATGTCTCAACATACGCTAGAGGATTATCATCGCTCAAAATTTGGCAGTTTTGCTTATTGACATATTTATAACTTAGGAAGTCAGTCAATTTGGAAGCGTTGTTTTGGCGTTATTCTTTTCATGTTGAAATGCCAAACTAAATATAAATCACTTGACAGCTGACAAAAGGGCCACCAGTTAAAAAAGTGTTGCCAACTAAAAGTTGTACAACTGTATAAAAATCGCCCTTTACGAGACCACCCGTCTATCTACCTGTCTGAGTATAAAATTCATTTTGAATGAACCACAGTATCTCAGTAGTCATTATTAAAACCACCATTGATGAAAAGACAACAATTGAAATAATTCATAAAATTGTGTTTACGTAAATTAATGTCATTTTGCACCTCGACCCTTGAACTCTTCTATATAAATTCTGAGATTCTGTACAGTTAAAGGTTTAATGAACTTATAATTGTTGTTGCCTAACTTATACTTGTTTATACTTACTTGATTTTTAAATGAAATCAACATTTATTAATATTTTTATTTATATGTTTGCGAGTAAATTTTTAATTTTTAAATAATAATCACGTTTGCAATGAATTAATTTTTAGTATCGCTGTAGTGAAAATTTCAATTTGAAATTTTAGAAAAATATTATTTTTAGGTTACAACTTGCAATTGTTAAAAAATTGTTTTTATTTTAAAATTATAAATTTTATAGGAATCTAAAAAATGCTTGTGAAAAAAATAAAAAACAAAATAATTTTTTATAATCTCACTCTCTCGCTCTCTCTCTCTTCTATTATAAAGAAAAGCATCATGTAACAAATACTTTGTTGCTAAACACAACGTGTTGCTAAAAAAGACTTTAAAAATTTAATATTGACTTTTTACTTTTTTCATTAACTTTTTACCTGTAATTAATCAACCTTGAAATGTTTTACACTTTGACTTAGGTGTTTGACTTGAAGCTTTTGTCTTCAACGACCATATAATAAAAAAAATGTCATTATTAACAATAAATATTTGTTTTTCCAATTATTATTTATTTTTCCTCTTTTTGCAATTCTACACCAAATTAAACCAGATGTCGTTAGCTTTTTAAATACTATAGTCACAATATCTATAAACGTTAATTCGTAAGTATTTAATTAATGTTTTTTTTAATGCATACGTCAACAAATATTTAGGTATTTTAAAACACTTGAACAAAGAAGAAAGAACAATTTAAAGAGAATTATTGAAAAATTTCTCAAAAGTATTAATTAAGCCTAAAAACGAATGTCTTTGGAAAAGTTGTTGATTAAAGTTAAACCAAAAATTAGATAAATAAATAAAATAAAGCGTAAGTGTTATTCGATATTCGAAGTTTAATACGATTGAAATTAACCCTGATTAGAGTCTGCATGTGGGAAATTTTAGTAACGTTCAAGTATCAGTACCTGGCGTAGAAACAAATACTGATTCGCAACGCAAAAGGGCCAGATTTTCGTGTGCCAATGTACTTAGACGCGAAAAAAATCTATACGAGGAGCGCCTTCGTACTAAAATTCCTAGGGGTAGCAAGCATTTTTGGTCACTTGTTGAAAGAATAAGAGATAATTCAATTCCGACTCTTTTAAAGAATGATCAAACATTCACTGACCCGGTTGGTAAAGCTAAACTTTCCGTAGGGAGCGCTCTACGGATGACTTCGTGGCTTTCCTATCGGAACAATGGTGCACATTATAAATCATTATGGATAACACAACTATCGAGACTTATGTCTTGCGGGGGTAAAAGAGAGCCCAGTCCCCTAACAGGCTAGCAGGAGCCATCTGGACAATCCATTATATTTCCACAGGAATCAGTAAAGCCCCAGAGTTCCGCTATTTGTCTCTTTAGGCATTTAGCTGTTCTCTGACTGATTATTGATTCGGGAGTATCGTGGTGGCTGTGTGTTTCGAGGCCCTCGTTTGAGTTTGTTGGTCGGATCATTCACAATGAACACAATGAATGGTCCAGGTCCAGTGAGTATGAATGCCGTCGTGTTCTTAATTATATTAAACTTCATACGTTCTGGACCAGGAGTTGGATAGTCTCCAACTCTTCAGCAAGGAGTGAAGGCTGCGGTCTGCTTCGGGCTTTTGAAGTTGCAACTAGGAGTGGTAATGATGCAGATGTAAATCTTATCACGCATTTCGAAAAGAGTAAGGTGGTGGATCTATATATTTCCAAGGCATTTGATAGAGTGTGGCATTTCAAAACTTGTTGTCGGTGGTAATTTCTCCAGATTTATGTTGAGTTTTTTCAGGAATCGCACAATACGAATTGTTATAAATCATAAGACGAGTTCAAGGGGTGTCGCAAGACTCCGTTCTTTCTCCTACTCTATTTCTTATTTTTCTAAAAGACTTTCTTTATCAAACTTTCAACTCTATTTACTCTTTGCAGATGACAGCACCATTTATCGTTCGTATTCTTTTGGTAACAGACCGAACCAGTTGGAGGTGAGTTTTGATACCCGCAAGACATAATGTTGCATGCTTACGCATAGATCTGTGTTCGGAAATGGTGCTGCACCGGTTACTATGGGTGATATAGGTATTATGGAATCGGATGCTCTTAATGTTCTTGCCATAAAAATTCAGTGTGATGTTCGATAGACTAAAAACATTGTATAGGTTTCTAAAGCAACTATCATGTGTCTTGATTTTCTAAAACGGTGTAAGAGATAAACTTCACTCCATCCTATCTTCATAGTATTTATATCACCTTTATCCGTCCAAAGATGGAATACAACTCTCATGTATGGGCCGGCGCTCCAAAGACCATTTTGGAGTTGCTCTATCGCGTACAGGAGAGGGCTAAGAGGTTTATTGGGAATGGCAGGGTATGCAACTCTATTGATTCCCTAGAGCATCTATGTAGGTTATATTTCACTGTTTTATCGTTACAACAATGGTAAGTGCTATAACAAAATTATGGAACTTGTTTCCGTAACTCGTACATTTTTGCGTTTGACTCAATTTTCGTTGAGAGCGCATCGATTTATGATCGATTGGCCAGTGGATAACACTACGCATTACAGAGAAAATTAGTTTTTTTGGCAAAACAGTTCGTATGTGGAATAAACTTGCTCCAGAGGTCTTACCTATCACTTGCAATGTGGGAAAATTCAAATCGAATGTCCACAAACACTACTCCCTCTTTTCTCCTCTCCATGACCTAATTTCCTAGTTATGGTACAGTGCATTGCATGAGTAGGGTCCGACCGAAAAAAAAATTTGGTAGATTAAGTATAAAACGACATTTTAAGTATATAATATAAGGTGCCCTTAGTATGTGGTAGTGTGCCATAGAATGAATTCGAAAAACACCTTATAATTATGTAAGCCAAAACAATATTTAATTATGTGACACACTATACAACAAGGTTTGTGAATTTAATATTTTATTATATTTAATCAATAAAATAAATTGATAGCGTACTTAATTAAATAAAAATAACAACAAAAGAATTTCGCTTATAAGTATAAGTTTTAAATAATTAACGTCTTCAGTTGACAAAATATCAAGCTGCTCGTTAATAATGATTCGTGCTTATTGCTAACGACAAATTTATTATCAAAGCATTGCAGAAAAGTCAAACAGCAAAAACCTTCATGAAATCAGTCAACTAAGAAATAGTATTAAAATAGAAAAAAATATCCAAGTTGTAGAGAATATCATTGAAAAATTATATATAGAATTCTTTAACGACATTTAAGATTACTCCTTGTATAAGTACGTATTTTAAGTGTGTTTATTTATGTATGTAATTATTTTTTTAAACAAACATGCATTAACACGCCCCACGAAATGAAGACGTTTTATTTATTTATCGTTTAAAATATAAAAAAAGAAAATTCTTATTAATAGATTTTTTTTAATGCGACTGCTAGATTTACTTTGTGGTATAAGAATATAATTTTTAATTAGTATTTTACTATTAGAACGTCGTTGTTTATCCTAAACCTTCTAAAAAAAGTATAATATAATACAAAAGTTATTAATGTACAGTGAATGGTGTAAAACAATTTATTTTATTTTTTTTTATATTAAAAACTGTTCGTTTTTCGTGAAAAGTGCTGCCAATATAAACAGAGATTGAGCCGAAACGGATAACAATAATGGTGTACTGTATTGATTTTAAGAAGTCTGCCGCATTTTTGTGAATTGGAAAATGTTTATGACAGCATTGCAACTGTAAAATCTACAGCAATTAATTTAAATCTTTTTTCCTCCTACGTTTCGCCAGTATTTCCCGGCTTCTTCAGGGAGTATGTACTTTTATTTATTCTAAAAACATCATTAATCAATAATAATATTTAATTAATATTTAATTACATATCTAATAAAATAAAACACAAACCTTAGTACTATAAAATTAAATTATAACTATTGCTGATCTTGTCCATGTCCTCCTTATAGCTTGTTTCCACGGCACCTGCTTCGCTCTCTATTCTTGCTTCACACCCCAATCATAAGCGAATCAACCTGCTTCGCCATACAAAATTTTGAGAACGAAGCTGGTAGATTCATATTGAATCTAGCTGCGAAGCAAGTAAAAATCCTCTCTTCTCTAATTTTTATCGTAAGTTTATCTGCACTAGTTATCAAAATTAAACGTTTTTGTAAACAAAGAAAATTTACAAACAAAACAAAGTTAAAAGTGAAAACTTAAAAAATATAATTGTTTTGTGGGTGTGTTAAGTAATTTTAATTTTAAAAAATTAAAAACAAAATGGATAGGAAAAAAATTATACTTAACGCTATCGCGGCAAGAAGGATATCTTCTGTTGTTTTTCAACTGTTGTTGTTGTTTTTCAACTTATGTTTTTCTGTTTAATAACAACTGCCAAATCGAAGCAGATAATAGCCTGTTTCCACGACAGTTTGAATCTCGTGCTTCGCTCTCTGAAGCAAGTTTGTGAATCATGCTGTTTACACGACTCATTTATCTGCTTCGATTTGGCTGTTGTTATTAAACAGAAAAACATAAGTTGAAAAACAACAACAACAGTTGAAAAACAACAACAACAGTTGAAAAACAACAGAAGATATCCTTCTTGCCGCGATAGCATTAAGTATAATTTTTTTTCCTATCCATTTTTTTTTTAATTTTTTAAAATTAAAATTACTTAACACACCCACAAAACAATTATATTTTTTAAGTTTTCACTTTTAACTTTGTTTTGTTTGTAAATTTTCTTTGTTTACAAAAACGTTTAATTTTGATAACTAGTGCAGATAAACTTACGATAAAAATTAGGGAAGAGAGGATTTTTACTTGCTTCGCAACTAGCTTCAATATGAATCTACCAGCTACGCTCTCAAAATTTTGTATGGCGAAGCAGGTTGATTCGCTTATGATTGGGGTGTGAAGCAAGAATAGAGAGCGAAGCAGGTGCCGTGGAAACACCATATAAATGAGTCGTGTAAACAGCATGATTCACAAACTTGCTTCAGAGAGCGAAACACGAGATTCAAATTGTCGTGGAAACAGGCTATTAGTGTTCATTGTTCTGTTACCTTTCTGTCTTATTCTCAAACTTTCTAATATTAAGCGTCTGTTCTGTTTACTCTCTATGTCTGTTATTCGTGTTCTTTCAAAATCCGGTGTGTGTGTGTGTTCTAACATATGTTGTGCAATGCCCGTAGTGGTCTTCTTCTTTTTTATGTCTGTTTCGTGTTCATTTATTCTTGTCTGAAGTGATCTTTTCGTCTGTCCGATGTAAACTTGGTAACATTGTTGGTCAGCTGTGCCTTTACACGGAATTTCGTATACAACGTTACACATGTCCCTCTTTTTAATATTAAGACCAGTATAGCCGAGTTAATAGGACAATACAACAAGAATTAAGAAAACTACCCTGGTCTATTACCTTAACATACAGCAATTAATGTTAAGTACTTAAGCCTAGTAATCTGCTTGAATCTCGGTTTAAATTGCTCACTTAAAAATAGCAACAACACTTAAATCTTTGCTTTGCTTACATATTTTTCAGCAAAAAGCAAATGCATAAAAAAGGAGAAAGAAACGCATTTGCATCAGCTGACTATGTGTTTCTTTTTGCAGTAAAGCAATCAGCAAAGCATTCATTTGCTGTTGCTTAAGCAATAAGTTGAAGTTTGTTTCTTCTTTTGCTGTTGCTTTTTATGAAAAAAAAACACCATTTAAGGTGTAATAAAAACAATGTTCTTAAAATGTATTTTCTTACGTATTGTAAGTAATAAGTACATAAATACATTTTCAATGTCAGCCATAACTTCCTAGTAAAGAAAGCAAAAATAAAATCAAGAATAAAGAACAACTGATTACTGAAGCAACAGCAAAGGGTTTCAAAGTAATTGCTATGCTGATGGCTTAGCTGCAGAAAGAAATACAAAGTCAGCTGAAGCAAAAGTGTTTCTTACTTTTTATTTGCATTTGCTGCACATTTTTCCTAAACAATAGTTAAGCAATTACATATGCATTGAAAATAGTTAAGCATTTTTAATCACTGGTTCAAATTTGCGAAAACTGTAGAGTCACAGTTATTATTTCGCTTAAAAAATGCACAATTAACTAGTGGTGAGAATACATTGGTTTTTAAGAAACCTGCTATTTTTATTGTGTTTTACTATGCAACATTGTTTAAATTGTGTAAATAAAAAATATACATTTAGATTTGATACACATGAGTACATGCAGGGAAAAGATTATGTTTTAGAAGACTCGGGAAAGCAAAAATTTAGAATAGAAAATAATATAAAAAATAGTATTTTTTGTCAATTTTTTTAAATTTTTTATCACAATCAAATAATGTATTAATACGCTATAGATTACAAATCCATAACCTGCCATTCATATAGTTCTGCTATTTTAAATAAATGTTGCCAGAAACATTTTTCATAAAAAAAAAATTTTGCCGTTAAATGAACAAGGTATTACTACAGCAACATGATTTAAATGAAAAATTCGCAGATATTTTTATGAACTTTTGTCAGCATCCCGCATGGAATCATTAACTCTATTACTAGTGGTATTGATTGGCATCATCAGCCAAGGGATTTTTAACAGATGGATTTTTGCTAGATTAACTGCCTTAGAGGGAATAAAGAAACTATAGCTAAAAATTTAAATCATTCGAAAGCTTTCGACACTGTTGATCATTACATTTTACGTAACAAACTAAAATCTTTTCATAAGTTTTCAACAACATCTGCCGATCTGATATTAGCTTACCTATCTGACAGACGTTAATTTGTTGAAACAGGTATCTCAAAATCAACTACTTTGCCTTTAAGTCGAGGTGTTCCACAGAGCTCAATCTTTTGTCCCCTACTGTTTGTGCTATATGTTAATGATCTACTAACAAAACTTAAACATTATAAAGTTAGATTATATGTTGATGACGCGCAGCTTTATATAAGTTGTAACATTAAATCAATTAAGGTTTCTGTTAAAATTTTAAATGTTGAACTTCGTCGCATCTATGAATGGTCTACTGCTGGAGATAAATCCAACTAAATCCAAATGTTTGATTACCAAGAAGAATTTGTGAAACTTGATTATATTCCTGTTTTAATCTTAAATAGTCAACCCATAGAAATTGTAAAAGTTGTTAAAAATCTGGGAATTTCCTTTAACAGCACCCTCACTTTGTATAACCATATTAAGTTTGCTTGTGGTCGTGTATCTTCTTTGTTAAGAAATCTTTGGCAAAGTCATCGTTGCACTCCCTTAAATATTTGCATACTTCTCGCTAAGACATACTTAATGCCACTTTTACTTTATGGATGTGAACTTTTTTCGAGTTGCGATAGTATTAATCAAACTAAAATCAAACTAAATGTGACTTTCAATAATATTATTCTTTATGTATGTATATGGTTTGAGAAGATATGATCATGTTTCTTCTTATGTGAATAAACTTTATGGCATGTTTCTTGATGACTACTGGAAGTTAAGGGATTTAATCGTAATGCATAAAATTATATACACACGTAAAACCGAGCATTTATATGAGCGATTGAACTTTTTAACCCTTAATAGAGGTAAAAGACTACTTTATTTTAGATACAGCTCTCTCATATCTCAATTCCAATTCTATATTTATACAATACAACTCTGAGATTTCCTAAAGCTTTCAAAACATTAATAACGCACATCAAAAGAAATATAGTTTGTCAATTTTTAAGTTAGTGTTAAGTGATTATTAATATATATTTTTATTTTGATAATTATGTTTTTATTCGTTTTGTTATTTTTTTGCTAAACTTTTAATTGAAATGCAATTTTTTTTTGTACTTCTACTGAGTTCCATACTGTAATATGAGAGTTAAAGTCCTGTGACATCGAAAATAAATAAAATAAAAAAATAAATAAAAATTTGCTAAATAATTTTTTAACTTAATTTACACTTCTTTAAAAAAATAAACGAAATATCCATTGGTATTATCTGATACATTCGTAATAATTTATAAGCGCGATTATTAAAGTTGCTTAACAATTTTAGAAAACTTAAACTGACTACTTAACTTTTTAGCGAAACCTGACATAACATGACTATGTGCAGGCTTTAAAAGAATATAATTTCTTTCAAAATATGTGTATTTAAAAAATAATTTTTGTTTTTTAAAATTTAAATACAAGTTTCTTGATGATCTGGTTTAACCGTCTGGTTTAAATGGCTAATAAATTGCATTTTATTTATTAATAATGTCAATGTTTTTAATTTATTGAACAACAAATATTCATGATATCTAAAAATCAAAGTTTTATTATCAATTCTTCGACTGCGAAATTCGATTTCAGCTATTGTTTTTCTTAACTATAATTATACTTATGTTTCTCTTTTTTCTTCTATTTATTCAATGCAATATTGGAGGAAACTTTTGACATTATAAATTAAAAAATAATAAAACAGAGAAGAATTTAACCTTCAAAAGCAATCAAAAATAACATTTATATTAATTTAATTAAGGAACTTTAAAATAGCATTGCAATCTTATGAAATATTAATCAAGTTATACGTTATTTATTAAAATCACATAAAAATATCTTGACAAAAAATATTGAGAATTTTCAAAAATTCACCTCGGGAAAAAAGGTGAAAATATAATGAATTCAAATAGTTTTCATAAAAGATATAATTTATTGTGTTAAATGTTTAACAAAACATTATTTGTATTAAAATTATTAGCATCTACAATTTAATAAGTTTTTAAGGTTCATAAAATTTTGCAAAGAAAATAAATAATAAAGCAAAACTGTTTTACATATATTTTTGTATGAAAAAAAAACTAAAATTCATTTTTGAAAAATTGCAACTAAAGAATATGCTTTAAGCATCCTTTTGCAACTTTTAAACATGTCGTCTTTATGTGTCTTCCAATTTTAAGCGGAACAACTAATTTTTTTAGTTTAAGAACATTCCTTTTAGAGTTTCGTACACGAAATGTAAAACCATAACCCTGTTATTTTCACTACAATGTCTGTCTGTTTGCAGCTAAAAAAAAACAAATACTAAATATTAAAGGGTATTCCGAAACTAACATAATATTCTTAAGAGTCTTGTGACTTTTTTTAAACTGTGATATGCAAACACTGTTGCAAATTTGCTGCGTGCGCTATAGCAACAAGTAGAGTAAACTGAATTTTAAATTATAGGGTAACTCAATAATGATATGATTTTCATGGCTGTGATTTTGGTTTTCACGCACCATAGACAGACACCTTAAATTTAAATATTTTTTATGTCCGCTTAAAAAGCAAATGCAAAAATTTTAAAAATAATAAAGGATTGTCCTATAGTGACATGGTTTAATCATATATTACTTTAATCTTTTAACCGTATTACGTAAGCATTTTGTCCGTTATAAAAATAAGGGTAAATTAAAAATCTAAAAATAAAAAGATGTTTCATAGAGTGATTGTGATAATGGCACAATATTCTAAACTGTTACAGGCAGACACTTTAAATTTGCTCAGAGTATGTATTGCTATACATACAAGAATTAAATGATAGTGATATAAAGGATATACCGATAGTAGCATGATTTTCACATATACAGCCTTTTATCAATATAATAAGCTGAGGCAAAGTATATACTGCCATTTCGCGATAAAAGTAACAACAAACCAAATTTGACGAGGGTCGACGTAAAACCGTACCCAAAAAAAAATAAGTTAAACCCCGTCGGAAAATATACGCACATATCGTAAATATAAAAAATTGCAATTAAAAGGTCTGCCAATAGTAAACTTATTTTCAAAAATCTTATTTTTAATTAACTCAAATAATGTGAGTATATATTACCGTATCGGTTGTAACCAGTTTAAAAAATAAAATACCGTTGTCATTCCTTTGACTGTAAACCATCATTGCTGGCTGCTTGTTCGGTATGATCGGTGATCAGATCATTATCAAGTCGTGAAATTTCATGCAACTTTTACTTTTTCAATTTTACACAAAATGTGTTTAGGCACATTTTTCATTTTTACATATAAGAAAGAGGAAAATTTCATTAGAAGGCAACGTTTGCGAAGTTCAGCAGAAAACTTATAATTTCATGATTAACAATTAATAAAAATTTTTTTACGCGTTGAAGTTTTTAAATGTCATTTACCTTCAAAACTGTTAATTTCACGTTAAAGTGGTTGTTTGAAAAATAAAATACAGAATTTGAATTGGCTAAAGGAGCCTGGTTACCCTGGCTTTGTAAAAATTTTATTTTAATTTTTTTTATTTTAACATGTAAATTCCCTAAACGGGGAAAAATGTACCAAAAATTGTTTTTTTTAACTGGTCACGCTGGCTTTGTTAACTACGGGTTTTCAAATTCTTTTTGCAGTACGTAGCCTAAATATAGAGCTTTAATAATCTGTTTACTATTTTTCAATCGAGGCTTTGTACTCCGAAGAATTTTGATGTAATTCATAAACTTTATATAAAAATTGGCTATGTTTTGATAAGACTAGAGAGTGAACCATTACAACATTTAACGCAAATTTTCTTTTATTTGCATTTGCTATAGGTTGTCTTTAAAATATTCGAAAAAATTTACAAGTACCGAGGTGAGGTTTCAATTATATAAGCAAAAAAATCATACCACCTTTTTGGGAAAAATCCTAAAAACAAACGGTAGTTATTACATTTTCCCAGTTAAGAGGCCTATAACTTTTTAACGAAACATGCTATCATAAATAAATTTACTACTGTTTTATTATAAATTTTAGCAAGAATACAGGTAATATCTTAGAAAAATAATCCGAAAATAAATAAGTACACCACCTCAGAAATACTAAGTTAAGGTCGGCCAAAAAATTTTTAACCCGATTTTCTCCCAAACTAAAAGAGGTAACTTACGAATGTATGCACATTATTTGTAGATACAGAAGTTTAAAAACTCTTAACTTTTGAGTACTAATAAACTTTTTATGTCATTTCCAAGAAATTTCATGCCCGAGGTACCCAAGCTTAGGGGCATGCCCAGAAGTCTCCCTTCATCCTAAGGATCCGAACGTCCGCAACTTCACTCATAAATATCTCTGCTTGGCCTCTATTAGGATATCTTAAGTGGTTCACGAGCTACTGAATTATTTCCAAAAAACAAACGTATTCAAACCACTGTGCAATATAATAAAAAAAGTCGTACAATAACATATACAAAGAATTTGTGAATTAAACTAATAATAATAGACTAACGAACTTTAGTAAAATAATATAACAGATCATAGCTAAAGATAAATAACCGTTCAACGTCAATGTTTTCAATGTAACACTTAAATTTAAAATTTTATATAAAATTTTTTTATATTTTTTCTTTTAAATTAAAAAGATAAATTATTTTTTTGCTTATAAGATTAAAACAAAATTTTTAATTCTTTAATTCTTGACTTAAGTGCATATTTAAAAACTTACGTAATTTTTTTGTAAATGACCTTTATCTTTCTAACGCTTTCCGCTCTTCAAGGGACAAATTTAAATTATTTTTTTTTTCATTTAAGTAAATGGTCAATGAAATGTTAAGATTTGCTTTTACTTTTATACTTGGAAGAATAAAAATATCTCAGTTTTGATGACTTTTGTTTTCATTTATTTTTCAGAATGAATATTCAAAATATTGTTTAACAAGCAATATTTTATTTCTGACATTGACACAGTAGTCTAGATTATTTTTTATAAATTTATTTAAAATTTTTTTATTAAAAAAAACTTCACGTTTAGAATGATTAAAATTGGTTTTTAATAATAATTGCAAAAACGTGCAGTACGACTTTGTTTTTTTTACATTCCAGATAAGAAGTAATTTTTTCAAGCTTTGTACTTAAATATTAATTGCTGGATATCATCGGATATTCAGATTACTATTTTTGAGAGAGAAAGAACATTCTTAATCGTAATTTGCTCAAAAATTTATTTTTACGGCATAAAATAATCTGTCTGTGGAGTTATACTCAAATAATGCACTTTTTTCTAGCAATCGCTCTGATTTTCGACTTAGCTTATATAATAAAGTAGCTATCACCGGTACACTTCGCTTCCCAGAAGATAATAACTTTTTACTTTGTTTGGGTGATACTACACACACTTTTTCAATTTATTTTTTTGAGGGTGATCATAAAATAATTTAAATATATAGTGTTCACCTATTAGGGTTCAGAGAACATCACTTCACTTTCAATTTTTCTATGTATTGCTATATCACACACAGTTTTACTGACATGGTGCTAATCGATGCAAATTCAACTACAGTTTAAAAATAAAAATACTTTAATAAATATCACGTCACTTTCGAAATATACTTTAATGTTCTATGAAAATTTTACCTATTACGGTTCCATAAACAGCGAAAACAATATATTAACACTTTGTGCCTAACCCTGTATTCGACAATTCTTTTTTTTCATTAAAATAAATTTCCAAACAATTGTTAAAAAAATTTTTTTTGAAATATAACTCCCACTATTCGGGTATTGTGTAGATCTCCCATGCATTTCAAATTGACTAACGAATACATTTTTTTAGCATTTCACACGTATGTTAATAATTAAAAAAAATGTACCTAAAAACTTAAGTAAACAGCACTACAGAAATAACAGCAATAGCAGCAAGGTTCGCTCAATTTCCTGTTAACTTTATTTAGTAAGTTTTTATAGTAAACAAAGCACGGTTCACTTGAAATCTGGACATGTAGACTTTCAACGGAAAATCTAAGATAAGCGGTTTTTTTATAACAACTAAGACAATTATTTAAGTTAAATGTCTTACAAAATTAACTTTAAAATTTTTCTTTAAAAATCATTTTGGGAAAGTTTTCTTAATAATTTATTTTCATTTAAACTTTGTATTAAAAATATTTTCAACCTTTCCACCATATATAAAGGATGTTTTTGTAGATATATAAAATTTACTTTATTCGAAAGAAAATCTGCTGTATTATAATTTAAATATGACTGCTGGCGTATGACCGCCACGACTGGCTTGAATTAGGTCTAATCTGGAAGTCATTTGTAGCCATATGAAGCGAATGTTTTCCTACAAATCATCAGTCGTTTCAGGCTTAACGGCATAGTCTAGCGATTTCACACATTCCCACAAAATATAGTCAATTCAAGAGCCCGAAACGAGAAACTATATGGTAAGCAAACTTTTTCATCAATAAATCAATTGTGGCATGAGCTGTGTGACATGATGCATTGTCTTGTTAAAAATACAGTTCCTGCACGTCATGGTTTTTCATCTAGTGAACGAAAAAGTAAATAATTATGAATTTATAGCGGCTACCATTGACTGTAACATTCTGACCAGCATCGTTTCTAAAGAAATACGGACTAAAGATTGTACGAACACCTGAAGATATTAAATCTAGCGTTGTCACAATGAATGAGATAATTAAGCAAGCCGCTGCTCAGACTGGTCTTAGAAGAATATATTCTGTAGATATTGAACATCTCGTAGCGGAAAAACGGAGAGCTAGAAGGGATTGGCAACAGCACAGATCACCTCAACATAAACTTCGTCTCAAGGAATGCACAAAACGACTAAAAGATTTACTAAATTATAAAAAAAACCGCATCTTTTAAAAAATATCTGGAGGGACTCGATGGGATACTGCTTCAGCTTCAAATATGGAAAAAATTCAATGCCGACAGAACAAAATACTACGCTTAATTACATTAGCTCCATGGTACATGCGAAATTCAATTATACATCGTGATTTAAATATTCCACTTGTGAAATTGCTCCATATGCAGGCAAATATATAACTAAACTCAAGTGCAACCCGAATCCCCTTGCTCGGAATATTTTAAATTATAGAGGTCACATCCTATTAAAATGGAGGGACACAGGGGCATTGGTCAATAACGCTTTAAATGGAATCTCTTGAAAATAGTTTTAATTTCTTTTTGTTTTTTATTGTTCGATTGGCTACGATATTATTATAATTACTGTCACTAGGATTATGTCTGACACTGGTCGGGCCTAATAATTATGTACATATAGGTTTAAGATTTGAAAACTTGTTGATAGTTCATATTATTATGAAAATAAATAAATAATTTATATATGGAAAAAAGTGATTGCACCAGCCCATAAGCCATACCATATAGTAAATTTTTGTGGATGCAACGGTATGTCAATGTACACTTTAGTATTATAATCAGGTTTTTTAGCTTCTTCGCTAAAATTAGGATCAGGTGTTTCAAAAATTTTTCACAATTTAGAAGCTTTTCTTAGACGTCAGTCTATTCATTTTGAAATGCTAAATCAAACTAAACATAAATCACTTGACAGCTGACAAAATGGCCGCCAGTTAAAAGGTGTTACGTTACCACATCATACCGAAACTTTACTTCGTGCAACAAGAGCTTTATGTGTCCGGATTATGTGGAACTATGTCAAGTTTTAGCTCAAAATTTTTTGATCGTTAAAAATCTGGCATGCATCGCATATTTATTAATTTCTTTGTTCAATTCTTAGCTGGTCAAAAAAAATTTAATATAATAAGTAGCGTTAGCTTATCTTAAATGTGTTTAAAGGTTCAATGATGAGTTAAGGAAGTTATAAAATGGTCATAAGAACTAGCTTTAGCACCAATAATCAATTTTCGTGACTTTATTTAAATATAATATTTGAAAAAAAAAACAAAAACAAACTTAAAAAAGTATTTCTTATTCAAAAGATCAAAACCTGACAACATCATGTCCAATTTTCGGCCATTTTTTGCCTAATCTCACAAACAATACGAAAAAGCAGGACTTCATGTGGCTTTTCTGTAAATAATCAAGAGGTGTCAAATCGACTTATCGACTTATGAATTATGTAAATTTGATAGGTGCATTTCTTGAAATTATAGTATTTAAAGCGCACCTCGTCCGGTTTAATGTCGCCCGTATTTTCAAACAAAATATTATAAACCATGGTGTGGTAAAGATCTCTATGACTGTAACAAGGGCTCTATTTTCTTTTTTTAAGAAATAAGGCACAACGATACTAATGTAATAAAATCTGTAGGATTGGCCTCTTGCTTACTAGTTTAATTTATAAACCCTTTAAGATAAAACTAAGTCTCATCTCTAACACAATTTTCCAATAAAAGATAAGTATGATCAGTTTCCAATTGCTCTAGAGCATAATAAGCAAAAGAACCACGTATATTATGTCCTTATAACTTCAAATCTTACACCAGCTCCTTTGCTTGTATAGGTCAAGATTTTTTAGCAAAATCGACAGCCAGGCGTTGCCTATTTCTTCGACGTGTTAGTGTTATTAATTTATTAAGAAAGTAGTGGTATGAAATACATTCACAGTTCTATGGATGGCTTGCTCAAATGAGCGGTTATTTGCGCTTTAAAAATCACGAAGTTATCTATAAGTATTAAGTTGTTTGGATTTGCTACGCCAGTAAATGAAATACTTCTATAAGTTGCAGGAATTGATTACTGCTTTCGTTTGCTAAAATATGCAGATCAAAAATGTCAAAAAGCGAGCACATTATGACAGTTATGCTGACAAATAACTTTTTCGTTAGTTCTATCGTCTTGAAGATACATCCAACAATTTCCTGTTCTCTCAAGTTCATCATGATCCTAAAATATATCGGTATCTTGCTAAGCAAATTGCTATCAATC